>CM076569.1:520928509-521559305 GCA_034641835.2 Pinus albicaulis
TTCCTCTTTTGAAAACAATGATATCCATACCTTGATTTCGGAGGATTGTTCTCCATGCCTCATCACTGATACTTTTATTTTTGAACCAACGTTCTCCTTCCTGAAGAAGCTCTGTGGCTGCTGCTATTGATGCTTCATTAACAAAAAACTTGAGGTCTCCCACTTCTGCTTCCGAGCCATCAAATGATCTTGCAAACGCTTTGGTAACTTCTCTGTGGTAACCCCTGAATTTCTGAATAAAACGCAGCCATTTAGCTTTCCTCAACATCTCTTTTGCTTGTAAAAATCCCTCTATAAACTTCGGTCCTTCCGGCTCTGCCCTTAATAATTTTCCCATTTTACTTCTCTGTGCTTCACAGGCTTGCCTCTGTGAGGGTTTTAAGTGGAAATGGAACGATGGAATACACAGAATCTAGCACAATACTGTGGGGATGTTATCACAAAACGGAAATGAGCACCATAAACAAAATGGAATAAGATTGTGGGTGGATATACGGGAATGAGAGTGAGCAAAAGGAACGGAATGGAGTGAAACAGGGAGTGAGAATGAGTAGCGTGGGGTTTTGTAAACACGACAGAGACACGAAAAAGAGGTTAACAAAGTATAATGCATTCGGCCGCATTTTGAATTTTGGTGGCTGTGTAATAAATATAAACACGTTTCAATCAATGATTATGAAGTTATGCGGCTTGTAAGAGTCCTTTGTCAACTCAAATACGTATCATTATTTACGGTGGGATATTTGAACATGAGTGAGAGTCGGAATTTCAATGATGAAACCGTTGGTGAATAAATGCAAGAGGATAACATAGAGATCGTGGAAGGTTACGGGATTGTCAATATAATCATTGCGCGTTATGGGTAGAGCTCATAGTTTAAAATTACATAAAAATGTGTTTTTCAATACTATTTGAAATAAACTTTATTCATACCTTTGGAATCCTTGCTTTTGCCCTTGGTCTTCAATTGATTGATCTTCATTAGTGTCTTGAATGTTCCATTGATCCTCTCCTGCATTTTATTTCATAATTTATGAAAATAACAACTAACTGTACATTCTTTTTGAAAACAGAGTAGTACACACGAATTGCGAATCTGCTTCAGCTATGCAGAAACTGGATCATTGGAGGAGAGAAGCGACTTTATTATTTGCAAATAAAGTGAATAAGCTGAAGCGACCAAGCGAATAGTATAATATTTTGTGATGAATGAGTAGGAAATAGTGAATAAATAAATGAAATAATGAAGTAAATGATGAATGAAATGAAGTAAATGATGAGACGAGTGAAATGAGCGATTTTACAAATATAGAAGAGTGTCAATTGATGATTTTTCACTTATATTCTGTATAAATTTCTAATCAATGATTGGTTTTCTACAGACTATATATACTAACTATTCTTATTCTACAAACAATCTTTGAAAACAAAAGCTAGCCTGGTGGAGAAGAAGAATTCTTCTGTACCAGCCTGATTGCAGAACTTTCTTGAAACAACTTGACAAAATCCTCTTTAGAGAGTGGCTTATGATAAACTTTCAATCTATGGCCATTCACTATAAGAGGAGTTTGAAACTCATCAATGGTCTTGATTCTTAAAGCTCCATTGTTAAAGATCTTGTCAATCTCATATGGCCCAAGCCAATGAGTGAAATTTCCCTTGAAAATCTTTAAACTTGGAGTCAAATAACAATGCCCAATCTCCTTCTTGAAACTTCTTCTCTTTGATATATTTGTCATGCCATTTAGCTCTTTGATATTGAACTAGATCAGTTCTTAGAATTGCTTCTTGTCTGATCTCATCTAGCTCATTCAACTGCTCCATTCTATGCTTTGGGGCTTCTGATAAGTCCATCCCCAACTGAACTGCTATCTTGAAGGTCTTGACTTGGAACTCAATGGGGAGCAAGACTTCTTTCCCATAAACAAGTTCATAGGGAGAATGTCATGTTGTATTCCTCCATGTAGTTCTGTAGGCCCACAAGGCTTCTGGAAGCCTTTCTGCCCAATCTCTTCTATGTAGATGAACAGTTTTGGTGATGATACTTCCAAGAACTTTGTTTGTGGACTCCACTTGACCATTTGCTTGTGGATGGTAAGGAGTAGATCTTCTGTGCTTGATTTTGTATTCTTCCATCAACTTCTCCACCCAATTGGATGTGAATTGGCTCCCCTGATCTGTCACAATTTCTCTTGGAACACCAAAGCGAGTAAAAATATCCTCATAAAGAAAATGAACAAGTGAATTTTCAGTAGCAGATACTAATGCTTTGGCTTCTACCCATTTAGTAACATAATCAGTACAAACCAATATATACTTCTTTTGCTTAGATGGTGGATTAATAGGTCCGATGAAATCTAAAGCCCATTTTTCAAAGGGTTCAATGAGTACCTGTGTTTGCAATGGCATTTCATTTGAAAGGGTAGGTTTCCCTACTCTTTGGCGGCTATCACACCTTTTGAAATATTGTTTTGCATCTTTGAAGAGAGAAGGCCAATAATATCCCAAGGAAAGGATTTTATAGGCCGTCCTTTTGTCCGCAAAGTGTCCGCCGCATGGTTCATCATGACATGCCTTAAGAATATGAGGCATTTCATCTTCCCTGACACATCTTCTGATCACAAGATCTGGCCCTGTTTTAAACAATTCGTTAGAAATCCATGAATATTTTGAACTCTCCTGAATAATCTTTCGTTTTTCTCTTGGAAATAAATGTGAAGGTAGTTTCCTTGTAACCAAATAGTTAGCAATATCTGCATACCAAGGGGTCTTAATAGTTACTGCAAACAAGTATTCATCAGGAAATTTATCTTCTACAGGAGAATCTTCTTTAGTATTCTGAATCCTAGACAAGAAATCGGCTACTGTATTCTGTTTTCCTGGTCTATCCAACACAGTAATATTGAATTCTTGCAAAAGTAAAAGCCATCTTGTCACTCTGCCATTAGTAACAGGTTTGTTCATTAAATATCTAATTGCAGAATGGTCGGTATGAATAAAAGTTTCATAGCCTGTTATGTAATGTCTAAATTTATTAATTGCATGAACAACAGCTAAAAACTCTTTTTCAGTCACAGTATAGTTCAACTCTGTGGGAGTCAAATTTTTACTGGTATAATAAATGGCATAAGGAACTAAATCTTTTTGACCCAATACAGCTCCTAGAGCTGTATCTGAAGCATCTGTAGAAATATGGAAAGGGAGTTTCCAATTTGGTCCTCTCAAGATAGGTGCTTCAGATATTCTTGTTTTCAAAGTTTCAAAGGCTGATTGACAATCAGGATCCCATTTAAATTCACAGTCTTTTGTAAGCAATTTGAAGAGTGGAGATGCTATTTTAGTGAAGTTTTCTCTAAATCTTCTATAGTAACCAGTAAATCCTAGAAAACTTCTAACATCTCTTTGACAATTTGGAATAGGTAACTTGGAGATGACTTCAACTTTTGATCTATCAACCTTAATCCCATCTCCTGAAATATGATGTCCTAAAATAATCCCTTCAGTAAACATCATAAAGCATTTTTCATGGCTTAATGAAAGGTTTGTTTCTTTACATCTTATAAGGACTTTTTCCAAATTTTCTAATGCCTCTTCAAATGAATTACCATAAATTGTAAAATCATCCATATAAACCTCTACACAATCATGGATTAGATCAGAAAAAATTCCTAGTACTGCTCTTTGGAATGTTGCAGGTGCATTACATAACCCAAAAGGAAGCACTCGGTAGGCAAAAGTTCCCCATGGACAAATAAATGTGGTCTTATCTTGATCTTCAGGTGCTACCTGAATTTGATTATAGCCACTAAAACCATCCAAAAATGAAAAGTACTTTTTACCTGCTAATGTATCTAATACCTGATCAATAAAAGGCCAAGGAAAGTGATCCTTCAAAGTTGCTTTGTTCAATTCCCTGTAATCAATGCATACTCTCCATTTACCATTCTTTTTAGGTACTATAACCAAAGGAGAAACCCATCGGCTATCTGAAATTGGATAAATGAAGTTTACATTGAGAAGTTTTTGGAGCTCTTCTTTCACTATCTCTCTAAGATTTGGATTCATCCTTCTTTGAGGTTGTCTGATTGGTCTATTGTTTTCCTCAATATAGATATGATGGATGCAAGTCTTAGGATCAATACCCTTCATGTCAGTATACTCCCATGCAAATGCGGTAGAATGTTTTTGCAAGATTCTGGTTAGTTCTTCTTGTTGTGACTTCTCCAGATGTTTGTTGATATTCAATGTCTTTTCTGGAAAAATCTCAAAAGAAGAATTACCAAACTCTTCCATAGAGTAGAGAGACATTTGTCTTGATGATAAATATTTTATGTCAGATTCCAACTGAAATTGTGTGGGGTCATATTCTGAAGTTATCTCAAAATTTTCTAATGTGTTCAGAATTTGACTATCCTCACTAATTTCAGAAATGGTAAAGACGGGTTGTATAGTGTTCTCATCATCGACCCATTCATTGTCTCCTATTTCTGTAATTGCTCTTGCAGGAGGATACAAATTGAATTTCTTTGTCGAATTACCATTAGAAATGTATATGTCTCCAGATCTACAACTAATAAAAGCATCAGCTGTGGCCAGCCAAGGTCTTCCTAAGGTAATTGGATGTCCTCCTAGATTACTTTTGGGAGTCAAAATCATAAAGTCTACTGGATATTCCCAAGAATCTAAGGAGACTGAAATATCTTCTAATACACCATCTGGTTTAATAACCGATCGATCTGCAAGTTGCGATAAAGTAGGTGTAAAAAGAAGGTTAGGAAGTTTTAACTGTTCCATAGTCTGTCTACTCATAATGTTGATAGCAGCCCCTAAGTCAATCAATGTGTTTGGAATTTCTATCCCATTTGTATGTGTCTTGACAATTGGACTTCCTGGATCTACATACTTCTGCATGGTAATTTTTCCCATCATAATATCTGCAATCTTTCCTACCAGGTGGATTCTTCTTGTGTCTTTTAGTTTCCTTTCTGGTCTTTTGAAACTCAACTCCTTTATGGTTTTTGCTAGAATAGGAATTTCTCGAATGGCTTGTAGCAATGGAATCTTGATACAAACATTCTTCAATTCATCTAGAAAGTCATAGTTAGGCAACGAGATTTGTTTTTCCACCCCCTTATCAATTTGTAGTCTTTCCGGAAAAGGAGGTGTAGATGAAGATACAGGTTGCTCAACTATAGGAGTTGTGGATGTTAGCTTTTCTTTCTCTTTTTGAATTTTTGAATTTTGAAGAGATTCTTCCTCAGAACCCTTATTGACTTGAAGAGAGTCCTCCTCAGAGGTATCTTGCTCTTGAATGTCTATAGAAGGTTTTTCTAAAACTCTACCAGATCTGAGTTGTACATCGTTGAAAGGAACAATCATATAGGTAGGAAATTGTTGTCCTTCTACCATATAAGTAGTTTGAGGATTCTTATTGTTAGGATTTGGCAATGGCTGAGCTGGAAGTTGATTTGTCTTCTGTTGGTATGGGAGCATGAGTTGAGGATTTGTATTTTTTTGAGAAGGTTGTTGTTGTGGAAATGGCAATGAAAGTTGTGGATTTGGGTTTGGAAGTTGTGGAGCTTGTTGATTTTGAAAAGATGGAGGATATTGATAAAATTGAGTAAATCTCCCATAAGGATTTTTCATCCCTTGTACCCATGGCTGATATGAATTTTGATGTTGAGGCCAAGGTTGTTGCCAAGGATTCCAATTTGGTGGGGTTTGAAAATTCATAGGGTTGTTAAACCCTTGAGTTTGTTGTCCCTGCCAAGGTCTTCTTGCAACAAAACAGAGAGATTCTACTGAATTTGGGTCTTCTTGAAAAACAGATTTGAGTCCAGGAATTGAAGGACAATCCTTGATCTCATGATTCTCTGAGCAAATCATACATGTTTCTACAACTTTTGCATCCAAGGGACATTCCCTTAAAGCATGTTTCTTTCTACATTTCGGACAAAAGATGGCTAAAGCATCTGTTTCTTCTTTCTGCTTGTTTTGGATTTTAAGGGTGTCTAGTTGTTCACTAAGACTCCCTAAGATATCAGTTTTAAACTCGTCAAGCATATTACCAATCTCTGCCCTACTTACTGATCCAGTTGCAGATTTGTTAGCCCTAATAAGAGAAGAATCCCTAGGCCCTTTTCCAGTTTTAGATTTTCCTCTTGAGAGATGGATACATAGTTATGTTATATCACGAAATGGAAGTTGAGAAATGTCTCCTTTCCCCATCATGTTTAAAATGTCTATCCATTCATCTCTAATGGCTTTTAATAGGAGGGCTTTCAAGGTTTCATTATCTAAGTTGCTCATCTTTGCTCTTTTGAAGTTGTATTGAAATCTTTCAATTAAGTCTTCCAAATTTTCATCTTCTTTTTGCATCATTTTGAATACCTCATCCTTATGATTGGTGGGCATACAATAATCCAAGTATCTATCCAAAAATGTTTGTTTCATATCATTCCAAGTCCTGATAGATTGAGTGGCTAATCCCATGAACCATTTCAAAGCAGATCCCTTCAAAGTTGAAGGAAATAGTTTGAGTTTTTGAGAATCTTTCATATAGTCATAAGTTCGGCACACTACTTCAAACTCAAACAGAAAAGTTTCAGGATCCTCACTTCGTAATCCATAAAAGTTAGGGAGAACAGATGGTGAGATATTTTTCATTGTTGCATGAGTTTCCTCATCAACTATAGGGAATCCAAGCAGATTGTCCCTATTTCTACCGTTATTTCCTTCACCATTGTTATCTTCATTATCTCCTCCTCTTCTATCTCCACCTCTATTTATTACTTCCTCTGCCATGATAGTTTATTTAGAGTCCTTATAGTCCTCTAGTTCTTCTACCAAGGAAGGATGAGAGAAAGTCTCTTTGTTTTCTAAGTGGGTTTTAGTAGGTGGTATAGGAGAATCCTCTAATTCAGTTGTTCCTTGACTTCCAAAAATCTTAAGGCTAGGGGTAGATAGTGGTGAATCTGGTCTATGCCTTGAAGAAGATGGAGTTGTGAAAATCGAACTCTTGGCTTTAGCTATAAACCTTCCCCTAGAATCTCTTGCTCTATGCATGTCATTTTTTATTTTTTATTTTTTTAAAAAAAAGTTGGGCTAATAATTCTCTTTCTGATCTTCCAGGTCACACTAGGTGCAAGAAGAGAGCATACTTAAGAAATTACTAAACCAATAACTCTCTTTTCTGATCCTCCAGATCACACTAGGTGCAAGAGGAGAGCATACTTCAAGAAGTTATCAAGTTTTCCCTTCTTTTATGATTTTATATATATTTTTTTTAAGAAATTGGCTACCTAGTTACACTTCCCCGGCAACAGCGCCAAAATGTTTGGTCAATTTAGTGTGTCCTAAATTGCTGCATTTAATTGTCAATCCGGGAATCGTAAGCTGATGAAGTGCGGCGCACTATATGTGCAAGATAACCTCTTTCTTAACTTTTTGTCGTTTTTGGTCTTTCTAAGGTGAAATGGAAATTATAAAGTGAAAAGCAAGCTTGGTTATATTTGTTCAAGGAAGTGATTTCCCCTATAATGATTTACCAATCTTGAAACTTTAAAAGAAAATTGAAATTACAATGACAAGACTTGAAAGAAAGTAAAAGTGTACTGCTGAAATGAAAAGTGCTGCTAATCTAATGAATCAAAACAAGAAACTAGTGAACATGAAAACTAAACTATTCTTGCTGCCAACTGAACACAAAAGAAACTATGCTTATGGAAATTCAAAATTGCAATGAAATAAATCTAAATCAGATTACATCAATTCATTTTCTGACCCTTCATCATTAGACCGGCTATGACTTGCGGAAGTAATCATAAACAACTTGTGTAACTGATTATTTAATTTGCAGAAAGTAAACTAATACTAAACCATACACACATGATTCAATCCCTCGCCATCAGTCCAGCTGTGGCTTTCGTAGGCAACTGAAGATGTCATACATGATTTAATATATCTAAGTTTGCAGAAAAGAAACTAATACTAAACTACACATTTCATAATGCAGCCCCTCACCATCAGTCCAGCTGTGGCTTTCGGAGGTAACTGAAGACGCTATGAGCAGCTTAACATATCTAATTTTGTAGAAAAGAAACTAATACTAAACTACACATTTCATCATGCAGTCCCTCACCATCAGTCCAGCTGTGGCTTTCGGAGGCAAATGAAGACACTATGAGAAACTTAATATATTTAAATTTAACTACTGAATCAGATAAACAAAACTGAAATGTACAAAGCAAGACTGAAGTTAAACAAATGCTATGAAAAGGAAACTAGCAGCAGAATAATGTTAGTCTCATATCATTAGCCAAAATACTATGAAAATGCCTGGGCTGTCTACCTAAAACCTGCACAAGAAAACTGATCAGTGATTTAACAATCATAAAAACATGAAAGACAAGAATGCAATGGAAATTATAGAAATGTATGAGCAGAAATGAAACAACTATGAAATATGAACATGTAATGGATTATGATACAATGACTTTTTAAAGAAATGAAATGAAATATATATACATTAATACACAGAACCTCGGCTGAGCAGGGGCCCTCTACACAGCTCTGGTACGATCCTCAAACATGAATTAAGTTATAAAACAGAGTTTTCTCGCATTAAAAAGCAGTTCATTACAGACTGGTAGTATTACGGCTCAAGGCAGCGTAATCACTACAAAGCTAACATAACAGAGTACGCACATCAACTATCAACTAACAACTCAACAACTAACTCTACGTGCGTATGCAAACGCTTTATATAAAGCGATAAACTGTAACTGTCTCCTGAAGTTTATGATAGCAGCCAGCACGTAGACCACTAAGGCCACGGATATAGGAGTATGGCCATGTTGGAAAACGGATCTATGGAAGGTGGGTGCTTGAATTCAACTCCAGAACTTTGCACAGATGTCAATTAACCTCCGCAAGCTTAGAAACGGCCGTATGAATGTTTATATGCCACGAAACAGAGTCCAGCCGACATAGAACTCCATAGTTGACTTCCACGTGGATGGCTTTTACCGCGGCTTTCTTTGACGAATTTACTTGAACCAATAGGACACGAACCATGTCCTCGTCATTCCTAGCCTGCCCATGTGGCTCGTTTCCTTCGTAGACACCTGTAGCATAGATTTCCACAAAATAGCTGCGGAAAGTTGCAGCAGCTGCGGAAAGTGGCAAGTTTCCGCAGTTGTATGAACAAAATCTAAATCAAATAGAAAACACACAAACATAATTAAAAACCATGTTAGATACCCTTTTGCACATGATATTGACAATTTTGGAGGTTTATGTGAGTGAAAAAGATATGGAAAAGTGTATGGAAAAGAGGCAAATTCGGGACACTATGGGCCCAGTTTGGGTAAATTGGTGTTTCAACTTCCCAGGGACGTAACTTTGGCATACTATCTCCGTTTGACGCACATGATACATCATTAGAAAGATCTATCCGAGGACTACAACTTTTGTGACGATTTTGATGATCAAAATCGCAACAAATTTAGTACCCAAACAACGTCGTTTAGGGCCTCAAAACGGCTCTGGAAGTTCAGGACCCGAAAAACTACTAAAAATAGTAAGTTATGCCGAAACTGAAAAACTGAAAGAGACAATGGTGGGGGCCCAAGTGGAATAGGCGGGTGGCCACCAATATCCACCTGGATCATTCCTCCCCCCTCAGGAAGCAATGGTCCCCATTGCGTTAAGTTCCTCCATGAGATGAGGAAATTTCTGCTGAACTTGGTCCCTGGTGAACCACTTTCCTTGGTGCAGGAGTTGGCCAGCTTTGACAACCCGATACAGTTGGATCTGTTGTTGACGAGTGTTCTTGATTTGCATGTCCATGATACAATCTGTGGTGGCTTGTTCCATGCAGTCTGGGTTTAACTCTGTTGGTGTGAGTTGTTCTGCAATGTCCGAGGTGTCCAGTAGAGGTGGAAAGTAAGGACAAAGGCGATCCACATTGAAGACTGGGTGCAGACCAAGGAATGGTGGAATACTAAGCTCGAATGCATTGTTACCTATAGCCTTGGTGATGGTGTACGGCCCGTATCGGAGCGGGCGAAGCTTGCGGTGAGGTCCAGTGAGGCGCTCCTTCTGCAAATGTAGCCATACTTTGTCGCCCACCTGGAAGTGGTGTGGCACCCGGTGTTGATCATGGCGCTGCTTGTACTTCGCATTGGCTTTGTCCAATATATCATGAACCTGTTGGCGGATGTGTTGAATGCGCTCGATGAAGCTACTTGCTTTATCAACTTCAGACTGGACATGAGCTGAATCGGCCTGAGCAGCTGCAAACGGCATGGCTATGTCAATGGGACATAGTGGTTGGAATCCCAAGCCCACCTGAAAGGGGCTATGGCCAATTGAGCTGTGGAGAGCCCGGTTATAACTGTGTTGTACATAGGGGAGGCTCTCGTCCCATGTGCGTGGATGCTTTGAGTTGTACATGCGCAGAATGTGTACAATCATTCTGTTGACGACCTCTGTCTGGCCATCTGTTTGGGGATGGAAATTTGTGGACTTGGTGAGCTTTGTGTCCAACATTGACCAGAGGCTGGACCAAAATGTGCTGAGGAACCTGCTATCTCGATCTGATATGATAGACTGTGGGATCCCAAAGTGCACACACACTCGTTCAAAGAAGAGTTTAGCAGTGGCTTCTGCTGTGATATTCTTCTTACAGGCCGCCATGATGGCCATCTTCGAGAATCTGTCAACGACCACGAAAACACAGTCATTTCCATTCTTAGTAGAAGGCAGGCCCGACATGTAACCCATGGAGATGGATTCCCACGGTCGACTAGGGGTAGGTAGTGGAGTATATAGGCCTTGCTTCTTGATGGTCGGTTTGGCAATGGCACAAGCAGTGCAGGATCTGATGTGCTTCTCGACATCCTTTCGAAGGTTCGGCCAATAGAAATACTTTTGTAGTATTGCTCTTGTTTTCTCGACCCCGAAATGCCCAGCGACTCGACTGTAGTGTGCTTCCCATATCATCTTGGCACGCTCGCTTGAAGGAACACAAAGGTGTCCCAGGTGACATAAAAGTGCATCTTGGAGGTGAAAATTTGGAACTTGCGTGCCCCCAAGAGTGCCTTGTAAGTGTGGCCGAATTCTGGGTCACTCTCATAGAGAAGCGGCCAATCATAAGTCTCGTGCCCACAAGAGTTGAGCACGGTGGTGAGCGCCACAATCGGTGGTCGGCTGAGGCAGTCTGCAAAATTATTGGTGCTACCCTTCTTGTACTTGATGTTCAATTGAAACTGTTGCAGATATGTGGACCACTTTTGATGGCGATCATTCTGCAACTTCCCTTGTGTCTGTATGAACTACAAGGGCCGGTGGTCTGTGTGGATGATTGTTTCCTTCCCAAAAATGTAATGCTTCCATTGTCGACAGGCTTGCACAATGGAATACATTTCTTTGTCATAGGTGGGATACTTGCGAACTGTCTCAGACAATGTCTCACTGTGATATGCCACTGGATGTCCCTGTTGAGTAAGAACTGCCCCAATAGCATAGTCAGAGGCATCTGTCTCGATCTCAAATGGATGCTGCAAGTCTGGTAAGGTGAGCACTGGGGCAGAACAGAGGCGATTTTTCAATTCTTTGAACGCCTTCTGTTGAGGTTCCGACCAAAAGAATTTTTCTCTCGCTCCTCCTTTGGTGACTTGACTCGAGGGCCAAGTGATATGAGAGAATCCCAACACGAATCTACGGTAGAAATTAGCAAGACCCAGAAAGCTGCGAAGCTCTGTTATAGTAGTCGGGGCTGGCCAATCCCGAATGACTTGGATCTTGGCTGGATCCACATGCACCCCCCTTTCATCGATAATGTATCCCAGATATTGAACCTGGGTCATGCCAAACGTGCACTTCTCCAAATTGGCACACAACTTGTGTTGCCGCAGTGTTTGGAGGACTTGTCGGATGTGATGAAGGTGCTCTTCCCAAGTCTTGCTGAAGATCAGAATGTCATCCAAGTACACCACTACGAATGAGTTGGTGAATCGCCGCAAGATGTCGTCCATCATCCTCATGAAGGTTGCGGGAGCATTCGTCAACCCGAAAGGCATGACCAGCCATTCAAAAAGGCCTTCCTTAGCTTTGAAGGCGGTCTTCCACACATCAGAGGGTTCAATTGGTACCTGGTGATACCCATACTTCAGGTCGATCTTACTGAAATATTTTGCACCTTGGAGTTGGTCCAGAAGGTCATCGATCCGTGGGATTGGGTACCTATTCCGGACAGTGATCTTGTTCAGCGCCCGATAGTCAATACAGAGTCTCCACGTCCCATCCTTCTTCTGTACCAACACGATCGGGCTCCCACAGGGCGATGAACTTGGTCTGATGTGACCTTTCTGCAACAGCTCCTGAATCTGCCTCTTGATTTCATCATTTTTCAGAACAGAGCGTCGATAGATCGGTCCATTGGGTAGTGGCGCACCTGGGGTCAGATCAATCGGGTGCTTGACCTGGCAGTGCAGAGGAACCCCTGTGGGTGAGGTGAAGATGTCCCCGTACTCCTCCACGACCTTATCCATTTTTTGTTGTCGTGCAGAGGGGCCCTGTCTGGAGGTCGTGGCCACAGTCTTCTTCTTGCCCTGGGGGCGGATCATCAGAAAAACGAATTTCCTGGTTTGGGAAATGAGCTTACTACATTGTTTTGCGGTAACCAAAGAGATAGTCGTAGGAGGTGGTACCTCTGGTATCCTGTACAACTTATTTCCCAAAGTAATAATAACAGCACGAGGTCGAGACTCATACACAGCATGACGCTTCCACAAGTATGGTTGTCCTAATAATACATGAGAAACATCAATAGGAGCAACATCACATAATACCTCATCCGTGAAGGGCTTGATGCTATAGGGAAGGCGACACTGCTGGCTGACGCGGAGATCTCGTCCTTGGTGAAGCCACCCGATGGTGTATGGATGTGGGTGAGCTGTGGTCGGCAAGCCCAACCGCTTCACGGCGTCTGCTGAAATGAGGTTCTTTTGGCTCCCAGTGTCGACAATGAACTGTACAGGGGAGCCCTTTACCCACATCTGGGAGTGGAAGAGACGTTCCTCCTCCTCTGGATCTTCCGGTTCCTCCTTCTGGACCTTTGTAGTGGCAACGGTGGCGTTGGGCTCTGCATCAATAATCTGTTTCCCTTTTTCATTCCCCTTTTCAGGTTCTGATTCGGAGTCAGAGCATGCATCTGACTCAGAAGCCCTCATCTCGGCCACTAGCGACTGCTTGGCCCGACACTCACTTGTGTTGTGAGTGGAGCTCTTATGGAACTCACACCACTTTCCGTGTCCTTCTTTGGCTTTGCGGTGCTGTTCTTTTCTTGTGGCTTCGATGAGTTGTCTTTAGCCGCCATGCCTTGGCTCGGTCCTTTGTTCTGCGGTTTGGAAGCACCTTTCCCTTGCTTTTGATTCGCAGATCCAAAGTCTCGCTTCTTCTGCTTGAATTTCTGCTCAATCTTGGCAACATACCGGTATGCCGTACCAAGCGAGGAGATGTCAAGGAACTCCATTTCCTCCTGAATGTATTTGTGCAGACAGCTGCGATACTTTAGCACCAGATGTTTCTC
Organism: Pinus albicaulis; assembly: GCA_034641835.2. Classification (NCBI taxonomy): domain Eukaryota; kingdom Viridiplantae; phylum Streptophyta; class Pinopsida; order Pinales; family Pinaceae; genus Pinus; species Pinus albicaulis. Next base: position 520,942,104 of record CM076569.1, read on the forward strand.
TGAATCTTTGATACCCAAATTTGTGCGCAGGGTATGGAACAGATTCGTCAGCTCATGCACATCTTGATCCCTTTGTTATCGCAGCGTGGTCCATTGTATGTACTTGTCCTCATAGCTCCCCACGGGATAGTACTATTCCTTGACGGCGTCTCGGAAAGAATTCCAAGTTGGTACGGCCGAGAACAGAGAGGGTTCTGTCTGGTCCTTGTTCTCACAGTAGGTTTCCCACCAGTCCTTAACATGGGGGGTAGCTTTGAGGAGTGCAAAATAATCTTCTCCCGGTCTGAAAAGTCATGAACAGAGAAATATCCTTCTAATAGATTCAACCATCTATCTACGGCATCTGCGTCTATTTTACCCTCAAATATGGGAATGTCAAAATTTACTTGTACCTTAAAGGGAGTCGCAACTCCAGAGTGGCTACTGAATGCGGATGCGCCGCCGGTGGGCAGCCGTTGAAGGATCTGAGCAAATCTATCCATCATCGCGTTCCTTTGTTTTTCGAGGGCCTCCTCGAGCAATATTTTGATAGGATCTCCTGCTCCCTCATCTTTCTTTTCGTCCCCCATGGGCGTCCATCGAGGTTTGCGAGGCTGATCTTGCAAAGGTTCCACCAGATCAAGCCTTAGCTCCTTATACCCCGACCTCGTTGGGGACATGCAAAGAAGGATCGAGAAAAAGCAGACCGCTCTGATACCACTGATCCGGATTTATGCAGGAACGCAACAGAATAAACACATAACCATAAAGATAGAGATGAAGCGGAAATAACACTTCATTTCATTAATATCAAAGAACTGAAATTTGCTTACAGACAGAATGGAAATAAAACTAGCTAGGGCACTGGTAGCTATCTCTGAGAAGAGATGTGGCGGCTACAGGCCTCTGAACTCCTTTACAATGAGGCGCGAGGGCCTATTTATTATTGAGAAACAATGGAGAACCCTAAACATCCCAAAAACCTAACCCTAGGAGATGAAGCGCCAAAACTATGGGCCCCGTTTGGGTAAATTGGTGTTTCAACTTCCCAGGGACGTAACTTTGGCATACTATCTCCGTTTGACGCATATGGTACATCATTAGAAAGCTCTATCCGAGGACTACAGCTGTCGGGACGAATTTTATCAGAAAATTCGCTGGCGCTTTCATACCCAAAAAACGTCGTTTAGGGCCTCAAAACGGCTCGGGAAGTTCAGGACCCGAAAAACTGCTAAAAATAGTAAGTTATGCCGAAACTGAAAAACTGAAAGAGACAATGGTGGGGGGCCAAGTGGAATAGGTGGGTGGCCACCAATATCCACCTGGATCATTCCTCCCCCCTTAGGAAACAATGGTCCCCATTGCGTTAAGTTCCTCCATGAGATGAGGAAATTTCTGCTGAACTTGGTCCCTGGTGAACCACTTTCCTTGGTGCAGGAGTTGGCCAGCTTTGACAACCCGATACGATTGGATCTGCTGTTGACGAGTGTTCTTGATTTTCATGTCCATGATACAATCTGTGGTGGCCTGTTCCATGCAGTTTGGGTTTAACTCTGTTGGTGTGAGTTGTTCTGCAATGTCCGAGGTGTCCAGTAGAGGTGGAAAGTAAGGACGAAGGCGATCCACATTGAAGACTGGGTGCAGACCAAGGAATGGTGGAATACTAAGCTCGAAGGCATTGTTACCTATAGCCTTGGTGATGGTGTACGGCCCGTATCGAAGCGGGCGAAGCTTGCGGTGAGGTCCAGTGAGGCGCTCCTTCTGCAAATGTAGCCATACTTTGTCGCCCACCTGGAAGTGGTGTGGCACCCGGTGTTGATCATGGCTCTGTTTGTACTTCGCATTGGCTCTGTCCAATATATCATGAACCTGTTGGCGGATGTGTTGAATGCGCTCGATGAAGCTACTTGCTTTGTCAACTTCAGACTGGACATGAGCTGAATCGGCCTGAGCAGCTGCAAATGGCATGGCTATGTCAATGGGGCATAGTGGTTGGAATCCCAAGCCCACCTGAAAGGGGCTATGGCCAATTGAACTGTGGAGAGCCCGGTTATAACTGTGTTGTACATAGGGGAGGCTCTCGTCCCATGTGCGTGGATGCTTTGAGTTGTACATGCGCAGAATGTGTACAATCATTCTGTTGACTACCTCTGTCTGGCCATCTGTTTGGGGATGGAAGGCTGTGGACTTGGTGAGCTTTGTGTCCAACATTGACCAGAGGCTGGACCAAAATGTGCTGAGGAACCTGCTATCTCGATCTGATATGATAGACTGTGGGATCCCAAAGTGCACCCATACTCGTTCAAAGAAGAGTTTAGCAGTAGCTTCTGTTGTGATATTCTTCTTACAGGCCACCATAATGGCCATCTTCGAGAATCTATCAACGACCACGAAAACACAGTCATTGCCATTCTTAGTAGAGGGCAGGCCCGACATGTAATCCATGGAGATGGATTCCCACGGTCGACTAGGGGTAGGTAGTGGAGTATATAGGCCTTGCTTCTTGATGGTGGGTTTGGCAATGGCACAAGTAGTTCAGGATCTGATGTGCTTCTCGACATCCTTTCGAAGGTTCGACCAATAGAAATACTTCTCTAGTATTGCTACTATTTTCTCGACCCCGAAATGCCCAGCGAAGCGATTGTAGTGTGCTTCCCATATCATCTTGGCACGCTCGCTTGAAGGAACACAAAGGTGTCCCATGTGACATAAAAGTGCATCTTGGAGGTGAAAATTTGGAACTTGCATACCCCCCGAGAGTGCCTTGTAAGTTTGGCCGAATTCTGGGTCACTCTCATAGAGAAGCGGCCAATCAGAAGTCTCGTGCCCACAAGAGTTGAGCACAGTGGTGAGCGCCACGATCGGTGGTCGGCTGAGGCAGTCTGCAACATTATTGGTGCTGCCCTTCTTGTACTTGATGTTCAAATGAAACTGTTGCAGACATGTGGACCACTTCTGATGGCGATCATTCTGCAACTTCCCTTGTGTCTGTATGAACTGCAGGGGCCGGTGGTCTGTGTGGATGATTGTTTCCTTCCCCCAAATGTAATGCTTCCATTGTCGACAGGCTTGCACAATGGAATACATTTCTTTGTCATAGGTGGGATACTTGCGAACTGTCTCAGACAATGTCTCACTGTGATATGCCACTGGATGTCCCTGTTGAGTAAGAACCGCCCCAATAGCATAGTCAGAGGCATCTGTCTCGATCTCAAATGGCTGCTGCAAGTCTGGTAAGGTGAGCACTGGGGCAGAACAGAGGCAATTTTTCAATTCTTTGAACACCTTCTGTTGAGGTTCCGACAATCATATAGTGGGCCGTGGTCTGTGTGGATGATTGTTTCCTTCCCCAAAATGTAATGCTTCCATTGTCGACAGGCTTGCACAATGGAATACATTTCTTTGTCATAGGTGGGATACTTGCGAACTGTCTCAGACAATGTCTCACTGTGATATGCCACCGGATGTCCCTGTTGAGTAATAACTGCCCCAATAGCATAGTCAGAGGCATCTGTCTCGATCTCAAATGGCTGCTGCAAGTCTGGTAAGGTGAGCACTGGGGCAGAACAGAGGCGATTTTTCAATTCTTTGAACGCCTTCTGTTGAGGTTCCAACCAAAAGAATTTTGCTCTCGCTCCTCCTTTGGTGACTTTACTCAAGGGCCAAGTGATATGAGAGAATCCCAACACGAATCTACGGTAGAAATTAGCAAGACCCAGAAAGCTGCGAAGCTCTGTTATAGTAGTCGGGGCTCGCCAATCCCGAATGACTTGGATCTTGGCTGGATCCACATGCACCCCCTTTTCATCAATAATGTATCCCAGATATTGAACCTGGGTCATGCCAAACGTGCACTTCTTCAAATTGGCACACAACTTGTGTTGCCGCAGTGTTTGGAGGACTTGTCGGATGTGATGAAGGTGCTCTTCCCAAGTCTTGCTGAAGATCAGAATGTCATCCAAGTACACCACTACAAATGAGTTGGTGAATGGCCGCAAGATGTCGTCCATCATCCTCATGAAGGTCGCGGGAACATTCGTCAACTCGAAAGGCATGACCAGCCATTCAAAAAGGCCTTCCTTGGCTTTGAAGGCAGTCTTCCACACATCGGAGGGTTCAATTGGTACCTGGTGATACCCAGACTTCAGGTCAATCTTGTTGAAATATTTTGCACCTTGGAGCTGGTCCAGAAGGTCATCAATCCGTGGGATTGGGTACCTATTCCAGAAATTGATCTTGTTCAGCGCCCGATAGTCAATACAGAGTCTCCACGTCCCATCCTTCTTCTGTACCAACATGATCGGGCTCCCACAGGGCGATGAACTTGGTCTGATGTGACCTTTCTGTAACAGCTCCTGAATATGCCTCTTGATTTCATCATTTTCCAGAACAGAGCGCCGATAGATCGGTCCATTGGGTAGCGGCGCACCTGGGGTCAGATCAATCGGGTGCTTGACCTGACAGTGCAAAGGAACCCCTGTGAGTGAGGTGAAGATGTCCCCGTACTCCTCCACAACCTTATCCATTTTTTGTTGTCGTGCAGAGGGGCCCTGTCTAGAGGTCATGGCCACTGTCTTCTTCTTGCCCTGGGGGCGGATCATCAGGAAAACGAATTTCCTGGTTTGGGAAATGAGCTTACTGCATTGTTTTGCAGTAACCAAAGAGATAGTCGTAGGACGTGGTACCTATGGTATCCTGTACAACTTATTCCCCAAAGTAATAATAACAGCATGAGGTCGAGACTCATACACAGCATGACGCTTCCACAAGTATGGTTGTCCTAATAATACATCAGAAACATCAATAGGAGCAACGTCACATAGTACCTCATCCGTGAAGGGCTTGATGCTATAGGGAAGGCGACACTGCCGGCTGACGCGGAGATCTCGTCCTTGGTGAAGCCACCCGATGGTGTATGGATATGGGTGAGCTGTGGTCGGCAAGCCCAACCGCTTCACGGCGTCTGCTGAAATGAGGTTCTTTTGGCTCCCATTGTCGACAATGAACTGTACCGGGGAGCCCTTTACCCACATCTCGGAGTGGAAGAGACGTTCCTCCTCCTCTGGATCTTCCGGTTCCTCCTTTTGGATCTTTGTAGTGGCAACAATGGTGTTGGGCTCCGCATCAATAATCTGTTTCCCTTTTTCATTCGCCTTTTCAGGTTCTGATTCGGAGTCAGAGCATGCATCTGACTCAGAAGCCCTCATCTCGACCACTAGCGACTGCTTGGCCCGACACTCACTTGTGTTGTGAGTGGAGCTCTTATGGAACTCACACCACTTTCCCGTGTCCTTCTTTGGCTTTGCGGTGCTGTTCTTTTCTTGTGGCTTCGATGAGTTGTCTTTAGCCGCCATGCCTTGGCTCGGTCCTTTGTTCTGCGGTTTGGAAACACCTTTCCCTTGCTTTTGATTCGCAGATCCAAAGTCTCGCTTCTTCTGCTTGAATTTCTGCTCAATCTTGGCAGCATACCGGTATGCCGTACCAAGCGAGGAGATGTCAAGGAACTCCATTTCCTCCTGAATGTATTTGTGAAGACAGCTGCGATACTTTAGCACCAGATGTTTCTCTGAATCTTTGATACCCAACTTTGTGCGCAGGGTATGGAACAGATTCGTCAGCTCATGCACATCTTGATCCCTTTGTTGTCGCAGCGTGGTCCATTGTATGTACTTGTCCTCATAGCTCTCCACGGGATAGTACTGTTCCTTGACGGCGTCTCGGAAAGAATTCCAAGTTGGTACGGCCGAGAACAGAGAGGGTTCTGTCTGGTCCTTGTTCTCACAGTAGGTTTCCCACCAGTCCTTAACATGGGGGTAGCTTTGAGGAGTGCAAAAATAATCTTCTCCCGGTCTGAAAAGTCATGAACAGAGAAATATCCTTCTAATAGATTCAACCATCTATCTACGGCATCTGCGTCTATTTGACCCTCAAATATGGGAATGTCAAAATTTACTTGTACCTTAAAAGAAGTCGCAACTCCAGAGTGGCTACTGGATGCAGATGCGTCGCCGGTGGGCAGTCGTTGAAGGATCTGAGCAAAGTTATCCATCATCACGTTCCTTTGTTTTTCGAGGGCCTCCTCGAGCAATATTTTGATAGGATCTCCTGCTCCCTCATCTTTCTTTTCGTCCCCCATGGGCATTCGTCGAGGTTTGCGAGGCTTATCTTGCAAAGGTTCCACCAGATCAAGCCCTAGCTCCTTATACCCCGACCTCGTTGGGGACATGCAAAGAAGGATCGAGAAAAAGCAGACCGCTCTGATACCACTGATCCAGATTTATGCAGGAACGCAATAGAATAAACACATAACCATAAATACAGAGATGCAGCGGAAATAACACTTCATTTCATTAATATCAAAGAACTGAAATTTGCTTACAGACAGAAGGGAAATAAAACTAGCTAGGGCACTGGTAGCTATCTCTGAGAAGAGATGTGGCGGCTACAGGCCTCTGAACTGAGTTACAATGAGGCTCGAGGGCCTATTTATTATTGAGAAACAATGGAGAACCCTAAACATCCAAAAACCTAACCCCTAGGAGATGAAGCGCCAAAACTATGGGCCCCGTTTGGGTAAATTGGTGTTTCAACTTCCCAGGGACGTAACTTTGGCCTACCATCTCCGTTTGACGCACATGATACATCATTAGAAAGCTTTGTCCAAGGACCACAACTTTCGGGGTGAATTTCATTCCATGAAATTCATTGGTAAAACGATACCCAAAAAATGTCGTTTAGGGCCTCAAAACGGCTCCAGAAGTTCAGGACCCGAAAAACTGCTAAAAATAGTAAGTTATGCCGAAACTGAAAAACTAAAAGAGACAATGGTGGGGGCCCAAGTGGAATGGGCGGGTGGCCACCAATATCCACCTGGATCAAGATACCAGTGCTGGTATAGTTGAAGAGATGCAACCATCATCATTACCAGTAGTTGGAGAGACTATTGTACCGGTTGGAGGAACTTTTGTAGATGTGCAAGATGTTCCAGAGATTCAGCTTATCCAAGGTTTGCACATACTTTCATCTCATATTATTTTAGTACCTCATATTGATATTTGTGAGACCATGCCATCGGGGCAAGTGCATAACCAAGGATTAGAGCACCTTGCTGATTTGGAGCAGCAAATTGTCACTGCAAATTATGATGAGAGGGCCCCATTATTCTTGGAGCATTCTAAAGGTAGCTTCACTCATGAAGCACTGGAGGGACAGATGATAGATGGTAGACATCTTGTGATGGAGAGTACTTTCCATTGTCAAGATGATTTTTTCTTGATGAGCTCCTCACAACTAAAAGAGGAGATTCTACCTACAACATGTATGGAGCCTTATGGGTTCCAATGGGCCATTGATGAGAGGATCTCATGGAGAGACCTCAATGGAGGTGAAATTCAACATATCATGGAGTGAAAAGATATTCAGATGGAGGATGTTGGTATTCTACATTGGAAGGATACCAAGATTGAGCTTGGCATGATTCATCATCCACATTGGGATGAATGGATCCGGATGAGGAGCAGGAGGTTGCCTACCTTCCTATAGATCTATGATATTGGGCAGCAAGAAGCATGGCTACACTGGTTTCTTTTGGGTGAGTATGGGTACTACCCAACATCTCACATTTGTAGGATCCATGCCATAAATATCATTGATTACATGCAACAACAAGAGGCATGGTTGTGCTAGTTATTAATGAGAGAGTTTGGACAGCTCATGATGTATCTTATGTCCATATATTTTCTCTTGTTTGGGATATGTCTCATGTCTTTACATGTATTTCTGTTTGGGATATATATCATTTTCATGTATGTATTTGGGTTTGGGACATTGCATAACTCTCACATGATGTGGCATAAGGGAGCTTATTTGTATTGTTCTGATGTGACATACCACATGTCCATTAGTATGTTGTTACTCCATGACTTGCATCATGATGATGTAAGGAGGCAGCAAGAATCCTTATTGCTTTGGTTACTTTTGGGAGAGTATGAACTTATTTCTTCCCATACATTACATGACATTAATGGAAGATGGAAACAGGAGGCCTTATTGCGTTGGCTTAAGTTGAGTGATTATGGTCATTATACCTAGTATAACGACGATGTGATGGGGTGACAAGATTCATTGATACGATGGCTTCTCTTGAGATAATATGGCCACTAAATTTGGTACAATGATGATGTGGTGTGGTAGCAAGAAGCATTGTTGTGGTGGCTTCTATTGAGAGAGTATGGCTCTCTTATTCATTTCCATGATGATCTAACATGGCAGCAGAAGGCTTTGTTGCATTGGTTGTTATTGGGATAATATGGTTTGATATTGTTCATATTCATCCATATGTCTCTACTCCTCAGTTTTCACTATGTTGATGTTATGTTTGGATCCTACATGGCCAACAGGGTAAATTATGAGAGCATTGATAGATGCAATCTACTCTATGTATCATGTGTTGGAAAGATAGTTCATGAGTTGGGACTTTCCACTTTGGGAAGGAACCACTTCATTTCATGTATCTCATATATAGAGGATATCTTCGGACATCATATGGTTTCCACTTGGAGATTCCTTGATGAGGGAAGGTATCTAAATTTTCATTTGGAGACCATTCTAGACATTCTAGAGAGGCAGCTTTGGAGCTGGGCATGCATTACACCTTGTGACAGATGGGGAGGCCTTGCATATGAGGACGTCATTTGGAAGGAGGATATTTTCTATAGCATCCACTTTTGTAGTTGCTTGAGGACAAGCAACATTTTGGTGGGGAGGACTGTAATATTCCTAATTTTCCACAAGATAATTGGAATATTATAGTTCTTAATTTTATTAATTAATTAAGTAAATAAGAGGGCGGAGGGACCCACAAATCCCATATATGAATAAAATAAAATTTTGATGTGTGTATGTGGATATTCTAGAGCTAGATCTACATTATGGAGTAGTGGAGAAGCTTCTTAAATGAAGGAAGAGTGGAGATCATGGATCTTTAATGTAAAATAATGAGGATCTTGGAGGAGGTCAACTAATATCATAGTGCATTCAAAGTAAGATCATAAAGCACTTATGATGAGATAGTGGAGGAAGTGGTGCATCTAATGCACACATGATGGAGAGAGTCGTAATTAAATGCAAACATGATGGAGATCATGTAGAGACATTACAGTCTTCATGGAGGCTAGTGGCCACATGTGCAACGCAGTTATGAGTTGGGCCAGGGCTATGGAAGGCTCATAATCTATATAATGAAGATGAAGGAAAAATAGAAGGCAGGCTTTGTATTATTTATTCTGATATTTTTAGATCTAGATTTGTCGTGTGACATTTCTATGCACGCTTATGTTGTTTATCTAAGTCTGCAGTTTTGTTTAGCACACGGGTGTTTCTGAGTGAAAATCCCACCCTTACCCATGGGGAAATTCGAATGCCTACTTTGGGAAGGTTTCTATTGAGCTCCATTCATCATCAGGCAATGGTGTCATCTTTAGCCACACTCATATGTGCTTACAGCTACATGAATAACACAATTCCAACTCAATGTTTGAGAGGTGGTTGTTGTTTCTAGCACTTCAGCTAGGAAATCGGTGGAGGATTCATCCTTTCACCTTGTGCTTCTATAATATTCCCAAATGGGAAAAGCAGAAATATAGTGCAAAATGTTGGAATAACAGTGTTAATAATCATATAAAAGCAAGAGGCCAATATGGAGACCTTATAATCATAATAACAACAACAAAAAATGCATAATAAATGGGCCATAAGGTGTACAACAAGATATAACAAGCCTCCAATGGAGAAAAACCCTCAAAAGAGGTGCTTCTATTATATATCAAAATATCGAAAAACTGCTACAACATAGTTTTAAAGGCACTGCTACAGAAAATGAATATACAAAAGATTGTGGGCTGATATATGCCTTAAAAGATAGACTCAATACATATCTGGGCACTTTACAACCTCCAATGAAGAACCCGCAAAGGGTTTTCAGCAAAACACCATGTACAAGATATTAATCAAAACCCTAGGGCTGAAGATTCACTGCAACATATAGATCTGGAAAGTGTGGATGATCTGATATAAGAAATAGTGCAGCCTCCTCCTATAGATCTCCTAGATGAAAGGCTTATCCCTTCTCTAGCAAACCTCCTCTCCAAATGGTGTGCCAAAAACACCCTGCAACTCCTCCCTCAAAATAACGGAGATCTAGAAATAAATTGTGTTGTAGGGGCAAATAAATCAATGCTCTGATGCTAAGATCTGAAAATGAGTAGAAGGGCCTTCCTTACTATCCTCCCAATGGAAAGGAACCCTTCTCCACTGAAAATAAGCACTGAAGTGACCCAAAGATGGTCTCCACTGCTGCAACCTGTAAAAACAACTCAACCCTCAACAGGATCTGCGTTGTAGATGTAAGATGAAGTTTTGGCCAAATTCCTGATAGTGGAAGTGAAGTACAAGACTCCTCCAAGATATTCTCAATGGAAGAGGTGGGATTCTCGATCAGGAACACCCAGTGCTAAAGAACACTTGCAATCTTAGCTAAATAGCCAAAGAAAGCTATATGTCTAAACAAACCATATATAAAAATATCAAATACATCAACCTCCCTAATATGGTAGCCATCCTCTTCCTTTTATAAGATATGAGGTTCTAAACCCTAAGCCCCATCCATTAATGACCCTACTTCCACGCAAGGTGTCTCCATCTAAAACTACGTTGTCCCTCATTGATTGCCACTCCTCCATGACAACATTTTTGATTTGGTCAAAATTGACCTAGTCAAGATGTTCCAACCCATTTCAACACCTAAGGGTGCTTAATTAAGTTTCCAAGATGCTTTCCTTTTACATTGGCATTGATTTATTCATTATTAAGGAGAATTAGGGACCACCCTTGTCCTCTTATTCATAAACAAAGCAACAAAACAAAAATTAATATTCCAACTAGCTTATGGCTAATTGGGAATATTACAGTCCTCCCTTCCCAAATGTTACTTGTCCTCAAGCAACTAACAAGGTGAGTGTTGCAACTCTTCTCCTCCATCATTGGTGACACCATCATGTGATAAGCTTCCCTCATAATCTAAGTGTCTACCAATCCATCCCTCCATGAAATGCTCCTCCAAAGTTCTTATGAGATGCAAATGATCCATCCCACAAGGAAGCAATAGATCCAATGAAACAAACATGGGTTTCCCAATGTTCTCCAAGAAACATGTAGCATAATGAACATGGATAATATCTCTCCCATAGGGCACATACAATCCTCCCATCCTCCCTCCAATCATTCCCATAAAAAGAATAAGCACCTCATCATTGTATGGGATCAAAACCAAGTACATACAAATAGAAATATGCATAAATGGAGGTGGGTCATAGTCCCATATGTGGAACCAGCGCAGTATGTCTCCTGACTGCATCAGATAATGATGTGGTAAGTGGTTTCCCCACCACTTACTTGCTGCCCAAATCTTCTGAAAATGGCTGAAAAGGTGAAAAATGTTTGGTGCCTTTGGAGTGCACCCACAATGATACAACATCTCCCTATACCCTCCAAGGGAGTGGCCATGTTTAGAAATGTTTATGGCCCAAAGTTGGCCTTGAAATTTATATTGAATAATGCTCCTCCTTGGACCAATGGCCTGCATATACATGGTAAAGGAATGCAAATATTCATCAAATGAAAAATTATGTACATAAGCATGTTCCTCACCAAAAATTCTTCTCATCCAAATGGAGTGGTCCATAGATAGATCCCCTCTCATTCCAAAAGAGAAAAGAGGTGGTTGTGATCACTCCTTCATTGAGTTATGTATCTCCACCATATCCACATGGTTCATGCATCTTTGAAAATGCTGATGTAATTCCTCTCCAAAGCCTTCCCAATTGTAGCTCTCCATGATAGTGTTGTAGGCTCTCATGGAATAAGTATGGCTGAAAAGGAATTCTTCATGTGCTCTATGTAGCAAATTTTCCTTGAGCTTGGAGGCTCTAGATAATAATATCCTACCATGATAATAGATGACTTCATATTGTAATGAATAGCCCTCTTCATGTAACTGGTCATCAAGTATCATACATGTGAAAAGATCCTTTGAATAATCCACCAGCAGTTGGGATTTCTAATATGGATCTATCCTCCATAGTGACAGTGCTAATGATCTATCAAAAACAACATATGTCATATGGCTACCCTTCTTTTTGACATCTCCCATGCCAAAGGTACATATTGGAAGACTGTTATCCTTCCCATGTTGCTCCTCCCACAGCGTAGAATCTTAAATGAGAGTGGGTAATGATGATGTTGGGAGAATGTATCCCTCCTCCTTGAGTCTACCCAGGACTCTCAATGTTGTATCATGGGCTTCCAATGCACCCATTCCTCCTAGATCTATGAATGATGCATCATGATGTGAGACATCTCCCACGAAATTCTGATCAGGTGGCCTCTCAGGTGGTTTGCCACAAAATAATAATGTCCCATGGACCAAATTCATGTACATAATAGATGGGATGGTTAGGTCCTTGCTTCCACTACGCAAATCCGTCTCTAATTTATGTGTGGAAGTTATATGTGAGGGATATGTGTGCATGCCTTTAATCATCTGAGTTTTACCACTCTTTCTATCCACCCATTCCATCTGCAAAGTCTCATTCCCCAAAGTAATCAGCCACTGTACACCCAATATCACATTGGTGTCAGGTATGTCAACCACAAAGAAATGATTAGTCATTGTATATGTCCCCATGGTGATAGATAAGGATGGAACATAATGCATGCATTGCATAGTTCTATCTCCTGGGACCAAAATAGAAAATCCCTTAAAATAATCAGTGGGTATTTCCCTTCTCTGCACTAGTTGGGCATCAATAAAATTGTGGGTAGCCCCACTATCAATCAAAACAAAAACCATCTGATCTAATATGGAACCTCGAACCCTCAAGGTCAAGTATTTAGGTACTTCTCTCAATGATGCAAGAGCCCCTCCAATTGGAGAAAATGCCTCATTCCCATCTCCTGATGGTGTTGGTTCATCTCCTGTTGTGTCAGCATTGTGACCTCTTCTTGGTTCATCTTCTTCCTCCTCCTCATCATCTGAGAAGACCTTTATATAGTGTGCCTTTCCTACCGCACATCTATGTCTAGGTGCCAAAGATTCTTGGAATGTGAAGCGAAGCTTCCTCCTCAAGTCTCTTAGGACATCATCATCAAGAGGTTTTTTATTTTGGGTCTCCTTTGAAAAAGGAGCCTTCTCATATTTTCCCTTTGATGGAAAAGAGGGCTTATGCTGAAATGTTGCCTTTGCTTTTGGCAAGGCATCTTGAAGATCTCTAGCCCTTTCAATGGCACCTTGAAGGGTAGTGGGCTTGGTAGACTTAACCAACCCATGAAGAGGTTCATCTAACCCATCAATGAAAATATAGACCCTTCTTGTTGCAGATAAATTAGGAACCATAACAGAAAGTTTTAAAAACTCATAAATATAAGTTTCTAGATTACCTAGATGTTTAAGCTTTGCAAGCCCCATGAATAGTACTTCAAGATCTCTTCTATAAAACATCTCCACCAACCTCCTTGTGAAATCTAAATATTCAGTCACATTGGCATGACCCAGTGTAGACAAGCCATGGAACCACCAATCATGTGATTCACCCTTAAGGTGCAGCGCTGCTATCTTAATGGCCTCCATATCTGGTACTTTCTTCAGCTGGAAGTATATTTCAAGCTTCTCTACCCATGATTTGGTAGTGAATTTAGATGACCCATCAAAGTTTGGTAAGAAAAATTTGCCCATAGTGTGGTGTAGATCATGATTCTGAATGGATCCTCCACCTCTATTGTGATGCCTGGGTCTCCTATTGTCCTTGATTTGACAAAATCCTTGAAAACTCAAGTGGTCCTTGAATCTCTAAGATTGAGACTCATAATCCATAAAATAGTCTTCAAGGGATTCTTGTTCTTGAAACCCTTAATTACCCACTACTAAGAATGTAGGTATTGTAGAGCATTGGGAAACTTGTTGTTGCTGCACTGGTTGATTACTCCAGTGATGAGAAATGTCAGAGCCTTCACCATGTTGAAATCATTTAGGGGATTCCTTGTATTTATCCATCCTCATATCCTTTATTTCTCTAGCAATGTCTTGCGTATATTTGAGAAGAATCTTAGAAAACTCCTTCTCTTCATATTCTCCTCCAAATAAAGGGGTTTTACCCTTCTCTTATTTGTCATTTGTATAATCAAAATTCTGGTGCGTTCTTCTTTGATACCTCTTATCTCTATTAGTAAGAGGATCTCCTTCTTCATATGACATCTTGGATTTTCAAGATGCACAGGTTGTGCCAATATTATGCTCCGATACCACAGTAATATTCCCAAATGGGAAAAGCAGGAATATAGTGCAAAATACTGGAATAACAGTGTTAATCATCATATAAAAGCAAGAGGAAAATATGGAGACCTTCTAATCATAATAACAACAGAAAAATATGCATAAGAAATGGGCCATAAGTTGTACAAAAAGATATAACAATCCTCCAATGGAGAAAAAGCCTCAAAAGAGGTGATGCTACTATATATAAAATACCGGAACACTGCTACAACACAATTTTAAAGGCACTACTACATCGATGTTTTAAAGGCACTGCTACAAAAAATGAATATAAAAAATATCATGGGCTGATATATGCCTCAAAAGATATACCCAATACAGATCCGTGCATTTTACAACCTCCAAGGAAGAACCCCAAATGGTTTTCAGCAAAACACCATGTACAAGATCCGAATCAAATCCCTAGGGCTGAAGATTCACTGCAACATATTGATCTGGAAAGCGTGGCTAATATAATATAAGAAATAGTGTAGCATCCTCCAATAGATCTCCTAGATGAAAGGATGATCCCTTCTCTAGCAAACCTCCTCTCCAAATGGTATGCCAAAACCACCCTGCAACTCCTCCCTCAAAATAATGCAGATCTGGAAAGAAACTGCACTGTAGGGGAAAATAAATCAATGGCCTGATGCCAAGATCTAAAAATAAGCACAAGAGCTTCTTTACTATCCTCCCAATGAAAAGGAACCCTTCTCCATTGAAAATAAGCAATGAATTGATGCAAATATGGTCTCCATTGCTGCAACCTGCAAAATGGTCTCCACTGCTGCAACCTGCAAAACAACTCAACCCTCAACAGGATCTGTGTTGTAGATGTAAGATGAAGCTTTGGTCAAATGCATGATATTGGAAGTGAATTACAAGACTCCTCCAAGAGCTTCTCAATGGAAGAGGTGGGATTCTCGATCAGGAACACCCAGTGCTAAACAACACTTACAATCTTAGCTAAACAGGCAAAGAAAGCTATATGTCTAAACATACCATATATCAAAATATTAAATACATCAACCTCCCTAATATGGTAGCCATCCTCTGCCTTTTATAAGATATGAGCTTCCAAACCCTAAGCCCCATTCATTAATGACCCTACTTCCATGCAAGGTGTCTCCATATAAAACTGCGTTGTCCCACATTTATTGCCACTCCTCCATGAAAACGATGTTGATTTGGTCAAAGTTGACCCAGTCAAGATGTTCCAACCCCTTTCCACACATAAGGGTGCTTAATTAAGCTGCCAAGATGCTTTCCTTTTACATTGGCATTGATTTATTCATTATTAAGGATAATTATGGACCTCCCTTGTCCTCTTATTCATAAAACAAAGCAGCAAAACAAAAATTAATATTCCAACTAGCTCATGGCTAATTGGGAATATTACAGCTTCATGTTCTGACTTTTAAGAGCAACAGATCTATATTCGACATTCAGGCCATTGTATTTTACCTCCATGCAACAACAGTGCCCTCAAGGATTTCACAGTCCAATCTTGTAGATATGAAGGAGGAAGGAATTTTCTAGTATTTCAGCTGGAAATCCTGTGATGGACCATCTCCTCACCTTGTATTCATTGTTTCCATCATTGTTTAGATGATTTGCATCATCTAGCAGCAGGCTTGAGCCTCTCCCTCCTTAACAGCGAAGTTTTCTGAGATTGTTGAGTATTCAACAACCACATTCAGTAGAGGAGGAAGAGCAGCTAGATCTTGAGCTTCTACCTTGAGGATCTAGTGAAGGGATCAACCCTTCAAGAATAGATTTGATTTTGTATCATATTGTAGCCATCCTTTTTTCAGATCTTGCTTCAGATTTTCATACCCAACAGTTATATGTGCAAGCCCTAAGAGAATGATTTTCCTTGGTTGCTAGATCTGAAAATCCCTTTCTGGGTTATCTTGGATTTCCATCATAGAGCCTAGATCTACATTTTCAACATCATCGAAGCTCTAGAAATTCTTACATTTTTTGGGAAATTGCAGTCCCAACAGTTGCAACAGGGACAATGCAATTTTCCTTCCAGCAGTCCAGCAATTATACAGTCCCTCTTGTGGTATCATTTAAGGGTCATTCTAGGCCATCTCTTTGGCTTGAGTGTCTCATATTTTAAGCATTGTTGTACTCGTTTATCCACCTCCTATTAATAAAATGGATCAGCTATTCTGTACATTCTGATGTTGTCTTTGGATTAATTGTTTACTTTTCTGTAGTTCATCTATTGTGTTTTTGTATTACTGCATTCTCCACTTTGGGATATTACATTATATGTATGTTTGTTAAAATATTTTAACATCGTAGACAATTGAGATAGGCACGACAAGCCAAGTGACTTCCAACAGTTTAGAGACATAATGCAGGTAGATGCTCCCTCATCAATAATAGTACGATGAATGAGGTGATTGAGAAAAAATACTTGGATGGAGAATGTTAATTCTGCCGGTAATTGTGGCACATAGCTCGTATGATTAAATAATACAAGATTGGAATATGTCAGATAGACACCTTGGGTGAGCACAAACAGTGAACAACAAACAACATGCAATATACAAAATATCTACTTATCTTAATCAAATCAAATCGATTATATCTGAAATACATACGTCATTCAAGAATACATTGCACAAGAAATAGAGACATATGCATGGGAAAATTAACAACAATATTTATTAAAGAGTAGAAGGGGAAGATTACAACCAATGGACCAAGTTTTTGTCAACCTGCTCCAGCTTCATTCCATCCTCATCACTTCTAGCATTATCCCAACAAAAAATTAATACTTTTACTCTCTTATCAAATGAGAATCCAACAGCATAAGTTTACCAAAATTCTTCCTTCTCTAGTGTTGTGGCCCTATAATTTATAATATTGGCAAGAATAAACGATAGAGGACAACATAAAACCACTTTGGAGTCCAGGACCTAGCCTTCCTAGACTCAGAGAGAGCTCTCTCTATTTTCTATGATTTATCATGATGATTATAAACACTGGTATTAGGCTAGTTATAGAAATTATGAGGGTTTTTTGTTTTGATAGATTGTGTGGTTGGACAGATAGATATGTGAAAATTAATCCATTGGGCTATGGAGTCATTAAAAGGCTGGATTGTGCATCAAATTTTCAAGGGCATTCATAGGGCAAGCTAACTATGCAGACTCGATCTTACTAGAAATGTGAATATGAGATGAAAGAAAGCAGTGAGTTCAGTAATAGCTAAAGAGAAGTTAAGAATTATTTAACTATACTTCAGAAGAAAACATTAAGATAGTAAACACAGACAGAATTGAGGTGCTCTCTCAACAAATATTAATCTAAATTTACTCTTTTACAATCAGATAAATTGATGCACAACATTAAAGACAAATAAAACATTAACACAGAGGAAAAAACATCACCATTAACATAGCTCAAGAATCCTATGAACGGTCTCTTATTATTAATGCCCGACAAAAATTACAGTGCTCCAATACAATGATTCTTACAACACAGAGTCTAACAAGTTCCAACCAGCCAACCCTTTATACTACTAAAGCATGCAATATTTAACTAAGAACTATGTCAGTTTCCTTAATCTAACTTGGCAACCTTTATTGATTAAAATTAAATTTAAACTGGACAAGTGTGGCCAT
Organism: Pinus albicaulis; assembly: GCA_034641835.2. Classification (NCBI taxonomy): domain Eukaryota; kingdom Viridiplantae; phylum Streptophyta; class Pinopsida; order Pinales; family Pinaceae; genus Pinus; species Pinus albicaulis. The sequence goes on from CM076569.1 coordinate 520,960,089, forward strand.
GCAAAGGGCCAAGAAATCTGGCAATCATCGCATGTGGATTTTAACTTTAGCAACATTTCATGGATGATAAAGCGGACCCAAAACTAGTTGGGATGGTCTCGAAGAGGCACCAATAAAAAATTCTAACTTCTGGCTCTACCATTGGGACCACCTTTACTAGATCCTTAATTCTAATGCGGTGTTGGCACTACTTTTTTTCTATATATTCTTTGATCTTGGGGGGAAAAGCTAAAAATCTTATCAATATCTTGTTAGAAAAGTCCCAACATTTTTGAACATTCTGCATTCTCATGCTCACATTTATTCTTTAGTACGTCATACTCCATTAAAGTCTCAATGTACAATATAACTTCTTTCACCATAGTTTGATTGCTTATTTGTGATTGACTTGCTGTGATTTCATTGTAAGCAAGATAGATTGCTCTGTTATCGAGAGTTTTATTTGGAACACTAACAATCTCTAGTCGTGGATTTGGAAGAAGATCAACATTAATATGCATAAATAGATTGGTATGCCAGGAATGGAAGGCTTTCAACTTGGAATGAACTTTGGTTTCTTGCAATCCAAAAATTTAATTATCACCTCCAAAATATTCAAAAGCAGTGACTGTATTTGAACATATTGCAAACTAAAAGGATAATCAGGATGCATTAGAATTTTTGATAATCTTGCTATCATTAGGAAAATGCTGAGAAGCCTGACAACGTAACAATATTTATTGTTCCACAACTCTTAATTCCTTAGCATTCCTTGACGCTATCATAGCTTTATACATTTTCATATCTGCAACCTGGAACAGATACCGGGCTTTTTGAAGTTTTGCTATATCGATTTCCCTTGCAGCACGTGAAGATTCCATAGCTGCTTCAACATTTGCATGAAAGTAAAGACCTACAGTATCAGAAGAACCTTCACTGCCTGAATTTATCCCATGATGTTGCAGCTACATTTCAGTGGACGTTCCAACATCCCAATTTCTCACAAAAGGTTTCCCAATATGTGATTTCCCACTGTGTTGACCTCTCAATGTCTTCCCTCTAAGTGATTTTCCACCAGGCTTTCTGCGCTTGGATGGAGATTTCTGAAATTCTTGAATCAACGCCTTGTCTACCTTCTTCCTCTTTCCCAACCAATATGAATGTATTAATGTCAAATATTTTACCGGTGCCAATTCATAACAAAGATCAATTGCATCATCTACAGTCAAATCACATTCTCGCATGAAAGTAGTCTTTTCCAACATATCTATAATTCCCTCAAAAGTATCTTCAGAGACTTCATAAGCTCTCATAATCAACACCAGCACTACTGAATTGACCAAGCCATTTTTCATCATCAAAATCCATATCATAAACAACACGATTACCAAAACAAAGCCCTGTTAACTTCATCATCCTCTATATGGATGTAATTGATGGGGTGCCTAAAAGGAATATGAATAGTAGCAAAATTATCAACACCTATCTCACGTATAGTTGGAATCGGAATGTTCTTGATAGAAGCAGACCGAAGATTTCTGCTTTAGCATTATTCATACATTTTCTTAAACAGAGACTATTCCTTTCTTTCAATAAATTCCAAACCCCAATTTTTCCCACCGCTCCAAATGATGGGTTAGAAATTAGGATAGCTTAATGTTTGTTCCCTTGCTTTAAGAGGCCTTTTTTCATGCGCCTTGCGAATTTTTTCTTCTTGTGCCTTATATCTAAATTTTGTGCACCCATCGAGATTCACATTTAGTACCCACTCATTTAGGCTTAAAGCTTCCAGTGCGAATTTTGCACCAGTCTCCCGCAAACTTTCGCCACGTCCAAAAATCATGATATTTGTATCACATGTTTGAGAATCCAATTCTTCATCCTTATACCTCTGTTTCTTGTCTCATCGAGAGGGTCGACTGCGTCTTCCATACCTTTCATATTTCATCATAATATCATCTGCATTGTTGGAGATTGAAAGCGAATACCTACTTTGACTGCTTTATGACCACCATAAGCAGCACCACTCTGCAACAAGTTATACTCCCTTTGGTTCTGGTAAACAAAATGGCCTCTATTTAAATCTGGCTCAATATGATGCAAATGCAAAGAAACTTCATGAGTTATATGTCTTGGAGTTGTTCCCTTGAATGAAGAAGGTAGTGATGTTTCATCAATGTGCCATGATCTTTGATTCATTGAAGGTCTTTGAAATTTCAGGATAGCTAAAATATGGACCAAACTCATTTGCCTAGATGGCACTTCTAAAGAAATTCTAGTAACATTAACATCAAACCCTAAAGACAAATGCAGATGATAGTGTTGGGGTATCATTTACAGTGGGGCGATTGTGATCCTCTAGTGTTAGACGTTTGGCAACAGACCATTTATCGGCCTTTAAATATACTTCACAAATGAGTTTGTCACACAAAATCCACAACCGGATTTCGGAGGGGGGCACATCTGGTTAGCGGTATCAGATAGGGGGGGGTGGCGGGGGAGGGGTGCGAAAATATCCTCCACTTGCCACGTGGTTAATGGTTGGGATTTGAAAACAATCCATTTCGGACCCCCCCCCGCCCCCCATTCATTAAACTTTGGAGCGTTGGAGGGGTCCGAAATGCACTTAAAACCATTGATATCAGCCTTTAATTGTCACCCATAAGCGGAAAATGGGTAAATTTTAACACAATATTATAAAAATATAAAATTAAATTAATTCTATATTTTAAATGAAATAATTTTCTTTTGAAATAAACTTTTAACAAGGCCATTTCACAACTGAAAGCATGTCCATATTTATCAGCCAAAAATTTGCTAAAGTTCCACTTGATACGAGATCCCAGAAATCCACCCTTATTTAACTTAATAAAATTGTAAACGGGAGCTGTATTTGGACCATTGACATCAACCTTTTCAAATATTGGAAACTTGGCTTTGTATCTGGTACATGAAAAATCCTTGATCTCGTCATTAGTCCCCGGCTCCTGTGACCCAAACTAGTTGCAAGGGAAATCCAGGATCTCAAAATATTTATCCTTGTACTTGTTATAAAGCTCAGTCAACTGAGTGTTACTTAGTCAAGGCACACTGGGATGCAATATTGACAACCAGTAAAACCTTGCCCTTATAGATGTTGAGATCTACATCTTTTCCTGCGATACCTTGACTTCGAATTCGTGAATTCTTTGTTCCTTAGGTTTCTCAGAGGATTTCCCACCTCCAATGGTTGCTCTACTGAAAGCAATTGATAATTTATCCCACCTTCACTAATGAATTTAAAAATATGCAGGACAAAGTGTAAACTTTAAAATTTATCCCATGCCAACATTGGCTCCTTCTTGGGATGGAAGCTCCAGAGGAGGTGTCAATAATCTCATATCTCTGGATTTGTAAATCAGTGCCTTATCCATTGGGCTAATCCCACAACTTGTGTCTTGATCTGTCATGCAACTCAGTGACTGGAAAATAGCTGATTATTCCTTCTAACTTTGACTGATAAAAATAGACCACATGCTTTCCCAACCAGCTTATTTGCATATTGTAAATCTGAATAGAAATCTACAGCTGAACTTATCCACTAAAAACCATCAAATTGAACATACTGTTGCACCCAAAAAATTTGAATGTTGAAATCTGAACTATGTTGAAACTGGAAACTGAAAGCAATCTTAAAGTAACACTGAGAAAATGCTCGAAATGTTGAGCTTATTTGCACACCTACCTACCCTAATCTAACTTAGAGGTGATATATACACTAAGTGAACTTGTTTTTCCAATACAACCAATCAAGTAAATGACTACATCATTGATTCTTGTTCACCTTTTTTAGTAGGCTGAGAAAACAAAAGGGCCACTCCCATCTTACTTGCCATTGAACAGCAGTGCTCAAACTTTTCCTTAAACTTTGTAGCAAACCATTCATGGCATAGCATACTCCTTCCTTAGATTATTCTAAAAGGCTAGCAAAAGGATCTTGGAACAATAGCTAGTCCTGAGGATTCAAACAATGAGCTTCATCTAGGACTGCTCCTTGTTCCAATTTGTCCTAGTCAGGATCCTTCTGAAAGATAATGTCTACACATTATTCATGGTCATCTGACATGAAATCCTCTTTGTATACCAATATGTTGTCCTCAAGAAAACCTGGTATGTCTTAACTGAGATTGTTGAATTATGTTTGAAGGCCATCATTTTGATGAACAAAAGCACTTTCTGGCAATAAGCCTTCTTGAGAATGTAAAAAAACATCAGTGTCAATATGTTCCACATTTGTTTCTTTAGGAGGAAATACTTCAGTACATAAATCAGAAGTAGAACAAATAGAATTAATCTCTTGATTACATAAAAATTGAGAGGCTAGCTACATGCTTAGAATCTGATTAATTTCTTCTTCAGTTAAAGGAGGAGGCAATCTTTGTTTTATTTGGATTAAACAACAATTGTTTTCTTTCTCTTGTGAATATTGATCATGAGACTGAATGTATTCTTTAGCCTCACACAAAAGAGCAGATGAATTATCATTTTTCCCCACAGAGAGATCGTGTGGATCTTCTTTAATTTCCCGATTTCCTTCATTTTCAACTAACTTCTCTTGGTTATCATGACAGTTAACTTGATAATGAAATTCATAAATTTCTTCTAAGAGATCCTCAAGATGCCAATTTCCTAGATCGTCATCAATATTTACAAGGTATTGTATGAGATCCTTAGACTGATCACAAAAATTTTTAGCTAATGATAAATATGGAGAATATTCTTTATAATGCTCATAAAACACCTTGTTGAAATCTTTTAAAGAAAACAAATTACCAGGATTCAAACCTTCATACCATTCTGTTTCTTTCCCTTCTAATGTTGCCATGAAAATATTCATGAGGCAATCCTCATGCGACTCAACATTAAAATTCCATGAATGTATATGAAATTTAATGAGATGTAACAAAGCATAATCAACATTCTCATCTTGAAAAATAGGAAGATTTCTTCGCCAATTTACTTGAGGCATTTTGTGTGGGAATCCGGGAATGTGGTCTCCGTTTGTTGGAGCATACCTGCGTTGTATTCTTGAATTCATCTTGTCCATCAATCAGAGAATGGGGTCACCGTATATTCACAACCAATCTGGATTCTTTTACTAGTGGAGCCTTTAGGTCAACTGAAAATTGTGAAGTCGCCAGATGGATGATTTCAACCTTCTTGTGTCTGGCTGTTTGTCCACCATCAACAACCGGATACCAATATTGGAACATACTTTAATCATACAATGTTTTGACTAGGGTTTCTGAGTTCTGATGAATGATGAGCTTTTCAATAGTTCCCCAGTATGGTCGCCATTATGTTGTGGCCCTATAATTTATAAGATTGGCAAGAATAAATGATAGAGGACAACATCAAACCACTTTGGAGTCTAGGACTTATCCTTCCTAGACTTGGAGAGGGCTCTCACAGTTTTCTATGATTTAACTTGATGATTATAAATTTTGATATTAGGTTAGTTATAGAAATTATGAGGGTTGTTTGTTTTGATTGATTTTGTGGCTGGACAAAGGGAGTTGTGAAACTTAATCCATTGGGCTATGGAGTCATTAAAAGGTTGGATTGTGCATCAAATTTTCAAGGGCATTCATAGGGCAAGCTAACTATGCAGACTGGATCTTACTAGCAGTGTGAATATGAGATGAAAGAAAACAGTGAGTTCAGTAATAGTTAAAGAGAAGTTAAGAATTCTTTAACTATACTTCAGAAGAAAACATTAAGATAGTAAACACAAAAATAATTAAGGTGCTCTCTCAGCAAATCTTAATCTAAATTTTCTCTTTTACAATCAGATAAATTGATGCACAACATGAAAGACAAATAAAACATTAACATAGAGGGAAAAAAATCACCATTAACATAGCTCAAGAATCCTGTGAATGGTCTCTTATTATTGATGCCCGAAAAAAACTACAGTGCTCCAATACAATGATTCTTACAATGCAGAGTCTAACAAGGTCCAACCAACCAACCCTTGATACTTCTAAATCATGCAGTATTTAACTAATAACTATGTCAATTTCCCTAATATAACTTGGAAACCTTAATTGATTACAATTAAATTTAAATTGGACAAGTGTGGCCATGCAAAGGGCCAAGACAAATACATCTAGCAATCACCACCTGTGGCTTTTAACTTCAGCAACCTTTCATGGATGGTAAAGCGGACCCAAAATTGGCTGGGATGATCTCGAAGAGGCACCAATAAATAATTATGACATCTGGCTTGCTATTCGGACCACCTTTGTTGGATCCTTAATTCTAATGCAGCACTGGCACTGCTGCTTTCCTATATATTCTTTGATCTTGGGGGAAAAGTTGAAAAGCCTATCAATATCTTGTTGGAAAAGCCCCAACATTTCTGAACGTTCTACATTCTCATGCTCACATTTATTCTTTAGTACGTCATACTCCTTCATTAAAGTCTCGATGTAAAATCTAACTTCATTCACCATAGTTTCATTGCTTATTTGTGATTGACTTGCTGTGATTTCATTGTCAGCAAGACAGATTGCTCTGTTATCGAGAGTTTGATCTAGAACACTAACAATCTCCAGTCGTGGATTTGGAAGAAGATAAACATTAATATGCCCAAAGAGATCGGTATGCCAGGAATGGAAGGCTTTCAACTTGGAATGAAATTTGGTTTCTTGCAATCCAAAAATTCAATTATCACCTCCAAAATCTTCAAAAGCAGGGGGGGTGCGAACATATCCTTCGCTTGCCATGTGTTTAATGGTTGGGATTTGAAAACAACCCATTTCGGACCCCCCCTATTCATTAAAATTTGGAGTGCTCGGGGGAGGCGGGGGGGGGGGGCTAAATGCACTTAAAACCATTGATCTTAGCCTTTGATTGTCACCCATAAGCAGAAAATGGGTAAATTTTAACACAATATTATAAAAATATATAATTAAATTAATTATATATTTTAAATGAAATTATTTTCTTTTGAAATAAACTTTTAACAAGGCCATTTCACGACTAACGACATGTCCATCTTTATCAGCCAAAAATTTTGTAAAGTTCCACTTGATACGATATCCCAAAAATCCACCCTTATTTAACTTAAGAAAATTGTAAACAAGAGTTTCATTTGGACCGTTGACATCAACCTTTTCAAATATTGGAAACTTGGCTTTGTATCTGGTACATGAAAAATCCTTGAGCTCGTCATTAGTCCTCGGCTCCTGTGACCCAAACTGGTTGCATGGGAAAGCCCGGATCTCGAAATATTTATCCTTGTATTTGCTATAAAGCTCAGTCAGCTGAGTGTAATTTGACTTAGTGAAGCCACACTGGGATGCAACATTGACAACCAGTAAAACCTTGCCCTTATTGATGCTGAGATCTACATCTTTGCCCGTGATATCCTTGAATGCGAATTTGTGAATGATTTTTTCCTTAGGTTCCTCAGAGGATTGCCCACCTCCCATGGCTTCTCTACTGAAATCAATTGATAATTTATCCCACCTTCACTAGTGAATTTAAAAATATGCAAGACAAAGTGTAAAATTTAAAATTTATCCTGTACGAACACCTAGCACTAGGATGAGTGCTCAATTTATAGGGAAACTGATGGTATTTTCTCAATGAATTCCTTTCTAATTATAGGCAGGACATGTTTCCAAGTTCAAAGGTGCTAGATGGATAGTTGTATTTGAATTTTGACACATATGGACTCTTCTAGAAGGCACTAGCAATCTGGAGATTCCCAGAACAATGAGAATTCCGCTCCCAGGTGACCAAAACACCCTTGAGTGTCGGGAAGTGCATTGCAGTGCACCCTTGCATGGAGGATTTGTCACTACAATGCATTTAGTCCCTTGCAGATGAGCGTTGGTGAGTCATTAGGTCATATAACATATACTTCAAACCTTTGAAATCTCACAAGAGAAGCCATGAATGAAATTTTCTTCACTTAGGGCATATAGCAACTGAAATATAAGGGGATGATAGACCCTATTTCATTGGGCCTAGGATGATGTCCAGTTTGACCAGGTCTTGGGGGATGATTCCCAAATTGACCTATAACATCTGTGGATCGATTTTTTGTCAACCTGCTCCAGCTTCATTCCGGCCTCATCACATCTGGCATTATCCCAACAACATATCAGTACTTTCACTCTCTTATTAAATGAGAATCCAACAACATAAATTTACCAAAATTCTTCCCTTTATACTCTTTAATAAATATTTCTGTTCATTTTCCCATACATATGTCTCTATTTCTTGTGCAACGTATTCTTGAATGATGTATGTATTTCATATATAATTGATTTGATTTGAGTAATATAAGTAGATATTTTGTATATTGCATGTTGTTTTTTCTTCTTTGTTTGTGTTTGTAGGAATCGATCTAGTGACTTGATCTGGATTGAGAGTAACAACAAAAACTACAGAAGGAGAAGGAGAAGCGAAAGAATCACAAGTAGGCTCCTTTCCCATTCTGTATATCTGCTTGCTTTAGAGAAAGTGATAGTTATTATTTCCTCTGTTGTTCTAAGTGACAAACACCACACTTGGGGAATTTGGTTTATCCATAGACCATAATTTTGTATAACAATGTGGAGGATGAGGTTCAATCAACACCTCGTGTTAAGGAGCTGAAAGAAGAGAACAAAATATTCCAAGAGGACACCTTCAGAATCAGAAAAGAGTATGAAACCATCTTTGTGTCTCAATCAGGAGATGAGAAAAATGGTGAGCATGCATATGCTTCTTATTTACATGCATCTGTTAATGTAAATTATTTTGCAACCTTTGAAAGACACAACAGAGGCATTGGGTCTAAGCTCTTGGAAAAGATGGGTTACAAGGAATGCTTAGGTCTTGGTGGGAATCAATAAGACCTCAAGAACCCAATAGATGTAAGAGAGACCTAAGTATGTAGGCTTGGGTTATGTTGCACTAGAAGAATGGTCTTTTGATGACAACTATTGTGTATCATGTACCTTCTACCACAAAAGAGGACATGAGAAAGCAAGGTGTTGGACTTTGCATATGGAACTAGTACCTTGTTGGTTCTCCAAATACAAGAGAGACTTGAAGGTATCTCCATAGAGAGATGAAAAACTTGAAGAAGAAGCTAATTGAAGTTCTTATTTTCATGCAAGTTCATCATCTAGGAAGCATAAGCCAAAGGACACCAAGAAAAGGTATACTCATTCTATTCATTTAAATGCTTCTCCTAAAGGAAAACAACCTGTTGATTTGAGTGACATGTTGAGGAGAATGACTCCATGCACTTTTTGCATTTATTCTAACCATTTTGTAGATGATCGCGACAAAATAAAAACCATCATCAACAAGATGTTTATGTCTCTTGAGATTGAGAACGAGAAGAGGAAAACTCAATCAAAGAAAAAGGCATGTGAGATAAGAAGAGGTCAAAGGAATTTTTGCACTCACTGCACTATCAGTGGGCATTGGATCGAGAAGTGTTGGAAATTGTTTGCACAACTTCATCCTGATAAGGGCAAGCAAGTCATGCAAGCATCGGAAAAGGAAGCGACAAAAGAAAAAGTGGTGCAAGATGCAACCATCCATGAAGCAACTTCAAAAGAAGGAAAATTTCAAATAGAGGGTTCAGTCACCATGTTGGGTAAGAATTGTTCAGACTATTTGTCCAGTTGAATATTTTAAGTCTTTGTTTGCACTAGATGCATATCCCCATAGTGGGTAATTTGTAAAAGTGATAGTTCATGAATAAATCACTTACATGCAATAGTTTTTTCTTTAGCATGTTTATGCTAGTTTGGCTTGGTTGTCAGTCAATTGAAATGGAAAATTTCGGTGTCAAGTTTCTCCATGTTGTAAAATGCATTTCTCTTTGATTATGTCAGAAATAATTTTTGAAAACTGTTGTATGAGTAGTGGCAACATATTTTGTATGTACAAATGTGTTCAACACTCAATTTCTACAAGTATTTGCCATGTGCAACTTGTATTGGTTTATGTTAAGGACTTTTTGATTTTATCCTCGATAAGGATTTTGCAGATAAAAACTATTTAATTCTTCTTGGAAAGGATGTTTTTATGCATGGTCATAGCGACATGGAAAAGTCGAGAAGAACAACCAACTTGAAACCTTTGGTCAAGTTACACTTCAAGTTCAGCATGAAAAAGAGTTGTCAAGGCACTTCAAACTTCGATTGGGTCGAGTTTAGAAGAATGAAGGAACTGTACCTTCAATTTCTAAACATATGAAAATGAACTTTTGGAGACCAAAATTCTTTTAGTGGGGAGATATGATTAGGAGCTCAAATTTAAGCTCAAAAATCAAAGTTCTTGGAATCGTTCGAAACCTAAATGACCGGATAGGTCTCATCGCCTTGTTTCTGGCACACTTCGTTTCATCGAAAACCAACTCCGTATGTGAAAGTTAGAGCCTGCTGTTCGTTTTCACAAACAACTAAATTTTGTGCAAAACTAATAGAATGATGACTGGGAAGCCTAGTCAGCAGAAAGAATTTTCCAAGGAATATTTATTGGAATATTCCTCCAGTTAATCGAATGAGGAGCTACAAAGTGTCAGTTGGTGGTTGGTTGAAATTTTGGTTTGTTGTCACAGTTTTATTGGTTTTTGAAACGCACCAATGGGAAGAGGACACGTGGTGTAGCTAGATGATGCCACATGCCCCCTCCAAAAGGCTGAAATCATATTTTACAGTGGTGTAAAATTTTATATCAAAGGTTGGGCAGAGGTTGGGTTCGACCCTGCGACCTCCCCTCCACCAGCGCCAAGCTCTACCGCCTCTCCTACATATTGGATCTTAACTATCTATGCCATCCAAATATATTTGAATTCAAATAGGGTTTGCTACGGGGGAAAAGAGGGGCAAACCTTAGTCCACGAGATCACCATCCATGACTGCCGGCGGCAAAAAATGATAAGTGCAAGTTTAAACATTTAAACCATGATTATTAACCCATAACCATAATTAAGAGCGCTAATCCAATTTCTAATTCCGGATTTTTTTAAACACATCATTAGCGCCTAGCCCATAATTAACTCCATAATATTATCCATTAATTAATATGATGTTAACTTGGTGGTGAAGTTGGCGAAGTTTTCCATTTTCGGTGGAACTCCAGTTCTGGCGGAGTTAACTGAATTTGCTCCAGTTTTAGAGAAGCTTTCCTAGGAAAAATTGATGAGACCATAACTTGAGAAAATTTCAACCAAATTGGGCTTAGAAAGAGTCTATCCTAGAATTTTTGGATATTCTGAGCAGTTTGGTGCAGGTTTTAGAGGCAGAGGAGCACTTCTGGAAGTGGATTTTTCCGCTTGAAGATTAAATATAACTAGGGACACCAGGAGAGGAGGCCATATCTACTTCACCTAAATACCAATTGAAGAGCCAAAAGAGGCTACTTAGGGGTTTTTGGATGTTGTGAATCCATTGGTAACCTTTTTTTACTGATTTGAGAATATATTCAGAGTCATATTGCAGGCTTTACAAGTAAGGTGTATGGATCAATCAGATGTTTGAAGTAGTTTTGGAAGTTGTTAAGCATGGAGGAGACCTTGTAGGTGTTTTCCCAATTCTAGAACACTTTTTTCAGCAGCTGTGACCATCATGATTCAGCTCTGGTTTTACTTCTTTATTCATTAAGTTTTTTATGGTATTCTTCAGTGTGGAATTGAAGGGTGTATGTGAGGGGCTTCTAGCTCTCACTGGTGAAATAATTTCATATCTGTAAGAGATATGTTGTGTTGTTGATATTGTGAGAGTTCTTTGCAGGAGAAAATTACCTTGAAGGGGTAATAGCCACATGTTATTGGCAGCAAAATGATATGTACTTTCGACACTGAATACAAGAGAGGTCTAGTCATGTTGATGGACCAAGAGATGTAGCCCATGAGGGGTGAACTCCTTCATCAATGGCTTTTTGTCTTATTGTTTGATGCATATTTCTTTTGAAGTGTTTGATGATTTCATGTTTTAAAATTTTTTCATGGAATTATACTGGCTGAATAACACTTAAAAGAAACCATTGGAGTAACCTGTTATTCAGTTCAAATCTATGCACATAAGAAGATAGCATGTTTAAAATCTGAAAGAGGTACTTAGCATAGCATTCACTAATACTCCTCCATTATTATCAATGATGTTGTGCGATGCCGATGAGAATTCACCCCTAGAGGCATGTGAATTAGGTTAAAATAGGAAGGAATTTCACTTTCTTTCCCAAATTAGGGTTTCTCCCAAACCCTAGTATGGACAACATAAGGGAAGCCAAAAAATGAAATCCTTCTTGTCCACATGTAGTGCTTCTACTGGTTGTAATACATATTAGGGAAAGATAAGTTTTGAAGTCATGGGAGTCTCTTGGAACGTCACCGAAGAGATACAACTTTGAAACCGTAATGCACTCATAAGGTCGACATATGAGGAAACACATGATGTGTGGGTGTATCATGTAAAGTGTGAATTGATACAACATCAGAGTTCAAAAGAAAGGGGTGAGAGGAGAGTAACCAGTTAAGAGTCTGGTCAAAACCCTAATGGGTTGAGCGAGCACAAGGGGGGAACCAAAAATTTGAATATGCCCAAAATTTTGGGTGGTGTTTTAGCAGCTACAATAGGTCCAACGTCCATTGTAAGAAGGAACTATCCTACAAACCCTGCAACACTTTATTCATGACTAATTGTCTAACATGCTCATACCAAAGCGTCATGTCCCGCAAATCTCGGCCATAATATATGTGATGATCAAGGTTATGCCCAACCTGCCAAGGGGACTCAACAATGCCCACATCTATCACTCTATTGTTGGCCCTAATCCTGAACAACCCCCTACCTCATCATATGATGAAAACCTCGGTGATACCCCATGTGTCAAATTGATAATGAACTAGATCATCAATTATCCTGACCATACTCACTAAGTATTGGAGTGTCCCCAACGTCAACTAGACCCCTGAATCCCATCACCATACTAGAGGTCCAAAAATCCCAATTCCCAATGTGTTCTATTATGAAATGATGCTAGTTGTTGGGACCCATTTGTGCCTTGTCCCTACTCCCTGTACATATCCCATGGATGGACACTCAACATCAAGAATATGTCTCGCGTATGATGAACTTCTCTATTCCTGCTAGACAATATATTTCAATCTGTTATCCCAAATCCTAGAGATGTACCTGATTACAACTTGGAGCCTAGGAATCCTCTTGTTGATCAGGAATATCATCCCCTGTACCTCATGCTCACATAAAAACTCATGTTGTCCTATCGGAAGTGTCCCCTGCAACTTGGTCACGGTCACCTCCCTAAGTGTGAACTCAGGGGTTGAGCATACACTACCTCTCCAACAAACCACGCACTCCTGAGACATGTACCTATCATCTTGTGCCCTGACCAAATGCCATCACTAGTAAGTATTTCTTTGGACACTTTGTGCCCCAGCTAACTATCTCGAGCAAGCCTCCTAGGTCTTGTTGCTCGCGATGAAGTCATTAAGGAAAAACATATGACTCTGTTGCACCTGCAAACAATGTGAAAGTGAGACTAGCACACAAATCCCCATGGATATCATAAAATGATGATAATCTGCATCCTCATCGATTTGGGGTGAGTTACATCGAGTGTCATTTAGGATGCCTCTATCAGACTGTCTCCCTGGGGGTGATGCTCCAAAACCCCAAGGGATGGTGTCACGCATCACTACCTGACACCAAGCATCCATGTGCTCCCCTGCACACAAATGTGTATCTTTGTGCCCCTTGGCATACACTTGCACCTAATTGCACCTTTCTTTGCATTGTTGGACACCGCTACCAGCTTCCATATCATCCTATATCAGTCGATATCCCTCCATGTGGAACCTAGAGGTGGTGTGTTTCGCTCCTACTTCAAAATGAATTCCCTCAAACTTGACACTCCACCATACACCTCTGTGCTCCTCTCCAAAACACTGAAATTTGTGTTATGACTCTAAGCACCACTGAACACTTGTACGTTAACTGATACACCACCCTACATCATTGTTCATCCCACATATGTCAATACATCCACATCCGCTAGTGACTCATCTGCCCCGGTATACCTGAGTGGTCTATCTCCTCACATGCTAATGGGAATGACACTATTGTGCCTAGCCTCCATGGCACTTGTGTCCAATGTGGCCCATGAGAGAGAACTATCTCCATACAACACATTGTCTGGTGGCTTGTTGATGCCACATCCTTTGGACAACCCCTGCCAGAGTATGCTACTCTCCCTGTGACTCCATGTGCATCCAACATGCCCAAACAACTCATGGGTTTAGCTCACGAACCCCCTGACTACTAGTTTCGACTGGAACTCCCCCAAGGAATTAGTGGACTCAGTCACTTAGTTAACTATCCCTCTGACACCATAGCCATCTTGCATCCTAGATATATGATAGGAAGACCCACTTGGATCCCAATGCCAACCTAGGCCTCCAACATATCCAATGTCTGAGAGCTCCTGTTGAGCTTCACTCTGGACTACGATCATCTCTACAAGGCTAGCCCACTATGCTAGGTACCAAATCAAAATATCTCGCCATCCAAATCCAAGGTAAGGATCAAATGCACAAACACCCATACACAGAACAAACCCTCCATCCTACAAATGATGCACCCTATGCAACTCATCTTGCCTCGCCTCGCTAGTCTAGTTAGCACATATAATCTGAATAGGTAAGTTTTCCTCTCTCCCACCAATGTGCATATATAACCTATTATTGCTACAAGTCCACCCTATACATCCTCGAAGAGGGCTGCTCTAATGCTCCAAGGTGTACTCCTCTAAATGTGTTGCTAGGGAATCCAATAGTTCCCCAACGCGAGTTAGTTTGGCCATTGAACGCCAAAAACCATTATCCTTCCCTCTAGCTCCTCATTATACTATAGAATGGTCTCTCAAATTGTCATGGCCTTTATTTTCAATGTTAGAAGGTCGGCTTGGAGTTGTTGAAATTGTTGTGGGCACCTATCATCTGTAAATTCAATCACAAATCTAGATACTGTTATGTCTTCTGTCCCCTAATCAACCTGCTGTAGGTGGTCATCATCTAGAAACTCTATCACAACTATGAGTGTTTCCTCAATGGATCACCCTATGGGTGTATGCTCAACAGTCTCCACCAAGGTGAGAGTCAAAGTTATCATATGGATCTCCAACAAGAGTGACACCCGTGTCACACTAGGTATGTCTACCTGATCCTCGTACTTTTGTGTGCCCTCAACCTCCTGCTCAATCTCCTCCTCAGGCTTCTGACAACTGAGGCCTAGTATCCACCAACAGTAATTCCTCCTAGCTCCATCTTATAATTTTCCTCTTTTATGCTCCTCAAACGAGAAATCCCTCCTGATCCTAGGTTTTGATGTCTCATACTCATCAATCCTATCCATGAAGGACTCCTAAAATATAGAAAGGTGTCGAGTTCGCTCCTCTTCTCTCGTTCATACATAAAATGAGGCATGGTAGTTTGGCTAGGTTGGCCATGGGTGTTGTTCCGTTGGAGCGTGCGCATATGCACATGGCTTCCCTGTTGGGAATGACTCAATTTCCCCATCATTTGTTATATCCTCTCTAAGACCTATTGGTTTTTCTTCCTCAATTGTTGGTTCTACCTAATCAACTCCTCCATGATCCCCTATGTACTCTTCCCTTTCACTGTCATTGGAGTGCCCATAAATTCACCAGTCACTATGCATGCATGGCCTAAACCTCCATGATATTTCTAGCTCTCCCACAACTAGCCAAGATCATGCTTTGATAACACTGTAATATTCCTACTAGAAATATACAATGGGAAGCAAAGACATGTAAATAAACAACACATAATTTTTTCAACAATCACACACATAAAACCAGAAATTCTTCCAAAACACCAAGCTGGCCCAATTTTATTAATAATCAGCACTGGAGTACAAATGAGTTGGAGAAAATGCACCTGGGCTTGTACAAGGCAAGCTACAAGCATCAGGTGATAGAAATAGGAATGCCCAACTGTTGCAATAACTTTACTGCCCAGAAAGTTGTGTTGTCCCTTTGATTTTGCACTGCTAGCCAAATTCAACTGCTAGTTTTCCCCCTCTAAAATGCCCATAAATTTCTAGGAAATTGTGGTTGATTTCCCTGCACAAAACCCAGAAAAACCCATAAGGGATTTCCCTTGGTTTTGACCTCACAAAATTGGTCGTCCTCCAAACCAAAAAATTGTCACTGTGGCTGAACTAGTCAATCTCTGCTCCCAAAACTCCAGTAGTTTCCTTCAAATATCCCTCCAATCAACTCCTCAACACCCTAGCTCCCAACTCCTTTCGATCTTTATGCTACAAAATACCTCACTCCAGTGATTGTGCAGTCATGGAGAGAGTGACACAATCTTATGCTCTAGATGTGATTTCTACGTATGGGAAACTCTCCTCTATCGTAGTTGCACTCCTCCCAGCTGGAAATGATCACCAAATATCTCTGTAACTCCTCACAACAGCACCCAACTTCATTTCTCCTCCAGCGACAACATGGCTTCTTCCTCTGCGTAGTGACTGCTTTAGGACTGCATGGAAATCTCTAGAAATGAGTAGAGCCTATGGAAGTATGTCCTCTAGTCTCAATGATAGGAAAATAAGTCTTCCTAGGGTAGCACTCTAGGTCCACCGAAGAAAGTTTGAGCTTCACTCCTTGGGAAGCTCTTGTGCTACACAACACAACTTGGATTAGCTGAACAACTAAAGCAATTTTGATTTTCAAATTGAAAAAAGACCCCAACTGATGCTTCTTTCCTCTTATTTATGCTTATCGGTCTTGGGTTTAATGTGGTTCCCTCCTATGATTTCAATCTCACTTAGGAAAATTGAATTATTTACCAAGTGGTGTGTATTATTTTGTGGGTGAGTGGCCCCTACATTCCACAGAAGCTCTTTGACCCACTTTTCCTAAGTTTCTCCTCCAAAAAAATTTTTGAACACCCAAATTGCAAAAATGGAAATTCTTCTTAGCAAATTAATTTAATTGGGGATATTACAAATAACAAGAATCCCCTACTTTAACATCAATCACACATAGTAGTAGTCACACACACTTACTATTGAGCCACAAAACATCTTAACACACAATTACACAATACTACAACAAACTGAAATTACATTAACATCCACCATTATCATTTCCAAATTTTAATCATAATTAGACAATAAAAAATGTTAAAATAATAAAGGAAATTAGACTTCCC
Source organism: Pinus albicaulis (assembly GCA_034641835.2). Lineage (NCBI taxonomy): Eukaryota > Viridiplantae > Streptophyta > Pinopsida > Pinales > Pinaceae > Pinus > Pinus albicaulis. The sequence continues at coordinate 520,977,325 of CM076569.1, forward strand.
ATCAATTTTAAGCACCCATTAATTTTTTTTTTTAATTTTAATTTAATTTTACAATTAAAAAGAACTTCTAAAATCATCATTCCATAAATTTTTAATATATCTTAAATTTATATAAAATTCAATTCTTACTTTGAAAAAAATAATAAATAAAAAAATAAAATAAAATAAAATAAAATATATCATTTTAATACAAATTCAGTTATTTTTTACCATTTACCACTAAACAAACAACCTTATTAATTACCATAATAATGAATGTGCCATCTATTAATTACCCACAACACCATACATATTTACATTTTACCATTATTAAAACAAATCATCCCATTTACAACATATTTAAAATAGTGTAAAATTCTTTTAAAAAAATATTGTTATTATAAAACTTTTAAAATTCCTGATAATTAACCATTTAACAAAAATCATAAATTTGATGACCAAAAAAAGCCATGAACTGAAATTTAATTATTAAAGTTCATCTTTTATGGAGATATTAATTTGACTTATGAAAGAGACAATATCTATCCACCATGTAGAATTTTTACTCATAAAGTTCAAGAATTTTACAATCAATTTGAACTCTTTTTTAATGAATGGTTTTGGAACAAGTTATGAGATTTGTAAATTGTAAAGATTTCGATAACAAATTGTTAATTATTTTCCTTTTATAAATATACCCTATGTTATGAGTTTTCTTTTATATACAATTTCTGGATTTTTCAAAAAAATTAAATTACCTAACACAAATAAAGTTTGTTCAAAATTGCTTATCTCAAGGCTTTATATTGATATGGTCCCACATAGATGAAGTATTTCACATAGATGAAGTAGCTCATAAATGAAGTTTTATGTTATTATCCATTTCTATGGACTAAATTTAAGTGCCTAGTTTATTATTATCTTTAACCTTTATAATACTATGATTCCACATAGATGAAGTAATTCATCAATGAATTTTAATGTTATTGCTCATTTCTATCTATGTTATGTTTTACATATGGTTTTCTTGCAACCTTTATTTTAATATCCATTTAATTTTTTTAATTTTGAGATTGTAATTATAATCTAACATAATCATCATTTTTTCATATATATTTATTTATTTTAACAACGTGATGAATTAAAAAGTTTAATATATTAATAAAAAATTATATTACTTTTATAATTCTTCCTTTTCCCATAAATTTTAAATTGCCTAAAATTTAATATATTAATAAAAAAATAATATTTCTTTTATAATTCTTCATTTTCCCATGGCTTTTAACTTGACTCATGGACATTTACTGGACCAATGCCGGTCCACTTTGGCACATGAGAGCCTCAATTCTCTACTCACATGCAGACATTATTAATATTTAATTATTACTTAGAGAGTATTTTTTATACCTAAGAAAAGCCCAAATTTGTGAGCACTCTATTGCAGTGACATTAGAAAAGTGTATAATAAAAATGCACTACAAAATCAGGGAAAATTTTAAGGATAGAAGCTTATGTTAAATTTTAACAACTTTGGTGAATCTTACTAGTCCCTAATATCTAAATTTTAAAATGTTTGATGATAATTTTGTAAAAATGTGTATATTTGTAATTATTTTATAGTAGACAATATATAATATTGACAATTTTGAAGGTAAAATAATTTTATACTATAAAATTTGGGCGAATTAATTTTTAGAAAAATGGAAATTAAAGAATATTGTTTTTGGAAAAATCATGGAATATTAGCCCACCTACGAATATTAGCCCCTAAAATTTTCCCGGAACAAAAAAACTTACAATTTAATAAAAAAATATTAGAGAATCAAAATCATGAGATTACTAGGTACACTAATATGTAGGTCGTCAACAATTGAAAGGTTGAAATAGTTATCAACCATCAATAATGAACAACCCTTTGTTTTCACACGTCAAGAGGTTGAGGACCACCCTCCCACTTCACATTAAATGCTAACTATTCTATCTTTTAATAAATAATAAAAATAATGTGGACAATACAGTAGCAATTAATCATGCAGTACACCTGGTGAATTAGTAACATGTTGGAGTTATATAGTCAAGGTCTAGGATCAAAAATTTTTTATTGTCATTATAACATCAAGAGTATATCTAACTGCCTACAAGACATATATACCAATAACTTATGACTTAGCAATAGAAAATATGTTGTCATAGAAAGGGGGTCCCTACTTTTCGATCCTTGTCACAATGGGTCAACATGTCCCTTTGCAAGAATTAATCTCATGCAAAGGGGAAAATAAACCATTTTCCCAACTACTTGAGTTACACCCATGGGACAATTGCATGATAACAAGTTATCAATCAACGTAACAATTACATATTCACATTTTGTTTAACGTATTAAACACATCACCCAGTTGATTGACGATAGATTAGCAATGTGTAATGATTACATATACACTACATTTTTATTATTATATAAATTTACATTGTCTCATTTTGTACGACGATAGGTCTCTTATTCATATATAATAAAATTGGTTTCTTATTTTATTGCGTTATTTAATATTGTAAATTATTGTGTTCCTTTCTAATTAATATATTGATCATTACATGCCATAGATAATAGAAATGTAATCTGTTGAATAATGCATTAATGCAATCATTATATCAAAACACTATAATTAAAATATAACCATCAATATTATTATAAGAAAATATTTGATTATGAGATGATTGTTTTATTTATATATATATATATATATATATATAAATATATATATATATATATATATATATATATATATATATAAGTGCATTATGTATTCTTTTGAACTCACTAACTCATATGTGCATTAGAAATAGAAATAAACATGCTTTTATAAAACATATGTATTGGTGCTTAGTAACAAAAAATGGTGTTGAAATCTCACGTAAGTGTTTACAATTTCACGTTGTTGTGGTGCACATGGTTATATAGGCACTAGGGTTTTCATATGTACAATGAACAATTCAATAGGCATTAGTGTCGTATTTAGGTGTATGAGCATAAAAAAAATTATAAACCAAAAGAATGGGTTGATGCATAACACTTTGATACAAACACCATTATGCCATAAAACAACAAACAACCTGGTGTATAACAAATTACATTAGTATTGTTGCATCATCAAACAAACTAAGTGGTTGTAATGTGTATTGATTGAAATTTGATGCTATTAGTGTGTATTGATTGAAATTTGATGTTATCACTAGGATTGTGCAAAGCTCAATCGAGATTGGACACCCCTTGGAATAGTTTAATTATGCTAAAAGTGGCTCTCATCCTGAACCCCTCCCAATGAAATTTGAACTGATGACCTAATGGGGACTAAACCCCACACAAACCAATTAATCTTCACTTCATAGCTATAATAGTATATAGATCCTAATAAAAACATTAACTATAATTGCATTAAGAAAAAAAATCATATTTTTTTATTAAAATAAATCCAGTTATTCCACACATGTTGATGTGAAGAATCTTAAATGTAGTTACAAGTGTTGGATAAATTTGCATTAAGGAATTGGAGGCCTTTATTTTTTAATTGAAACTCTTTAATTTTTTTGCTAAGTGGGATCACTTTCTAACCCCACTCTCTTATGTGTTGCTTTATAGATTATTAAGTGCAATTATATCCAATAAAATGAAAATCAACCCAATCAATGATAACGAATTTCAACCAACTTAACGTCAGATCATAACCCATCCAATAGTGAAGTAAAACCTTGATCATATGCTCAATTTGTTATTTGGGATTTTAATATAGCTTGGAGAAGGCGTAATATGCATAGTGTTAAACTAGAATAGGGCTGAAGGTAATGAAAGGTATTAGATTGAATGTTTAATTTTAAATTACTAGGATTTGTTATGTAGATTTTTTATTTATAAAGAAGTTGATACTCTCCAAGTCAATCTTGTTTCCACGTGATTCCATACAAAGATGACGAATATGATAACGAATTTCAACCAACTTAACATCAGACCATAACCGATCCAATAGTGAAGTAAAACCTTGAGCATATGCTCAATTTGTTGTTTGAGATTTTAATATAGATTGGAGAAGGCATAATATGCATAATGTTAAATTGGAATAGGGTTGAAGGTAATGAAAGGTATTAGATTGAATGTTTAATTTTAAATTACTAGGATTTATTATTTAGATTTGTATTTATAAAGAAGTTTATACTCTCCAAGTCAATCTCGTTTCCATGTGATTCCATACAAAGATGATGAATATTTGAATCATTTTATTGTTAAAGCATAGGATTTTCTATCGATGTGTCTAACATCTCGTCCCAATACAACGACAATTCAACAATTCATTTATCTCTTATTCTGGATTGACAATAGTTTTTGCAATAAAAAAGTTTTTTAATAATAAATTAGATAAAAATTTCATGCAAAAAGTTTTCAAATAATTTTTAAATTAATAAAATTATTAAACAAAGTTAAAATGTTTCTTTTTAATTTGTTAATCATATATATTAACTTTAAAAAATAAATAACCTCTCTTTACTCTCAAATATATATATATATATATATATATATATATATATATATATATATATATATATATATATATATATAATCCAAAGTAATTGAAAAACAAAACAAAAATCAAATATATATTAATAATAAAGTATTTAAAACATTAAATTCTGATTCGATGTAATCTATTTTATATTGTTTTTCGGTTTACATGCAATTCTAACAAACCTCCATTTGATTTTGCCCAAAACTCACTAAAAAAAACTTTAAAAAAAAAAACAAAACATAAAATGATTAATTTTTATTTTAAAACACAAACTTCAAATAATGAAAAAGCTTATTATACCTCAATTATAAAATAAATGATAAAATATAAAATAATATAAAACTTTTTCACTTTAATATTAAATTATACTACAATATCTATTAAAAACATTTCAGAATTATCTATATTTTAAATTAAATTTATTAATTAATTTTAATTAATTTCTTTAATAATACCGATATATGATATCACTATTACATCACTACATACCATTCGGGAAAAACTTTGAAAACATATTTGATTGGTTATTAAATATTTTATATTCTAAATAACGACATATAACGAAAATAAATTGTTTTCAATAAAACATGTCAGTCAATCCCGGCGATGTACATTCCACGCGGCAAATTTTTTTATATTCCAAGTTGCAACGAACCTCCTCGCCTTGACAGTGATGTGCACGATAATTATGGAGGGTTAAACCATGGATACAATTTATTTACGCAAAAAATGTATTCCAAGATCATACTTTATTTTGAAATTAACAGTAGTACCAGCAACACAAATTATTTGATGGTTGGGTACTAATCACTTGGTATTTTCAATTGGAAATGTTTATATAAAATAATAATAATAAAAATAATGTCAATGGAAGAGTAATTAATAATGTAGTATATTGAGTTAGTGTTTCTTATCATTCTATAATAAGAGGTGAAATAGCTCAATTAATAACATCTAAAATACTTCGGATGTGGGTGTTATGCACTGTAAATTCAACATGAGGCCTCCGCAAGCCAATGATGTGGGCATGATGCCTGGAAGGTTGAACTCTTGTATTAATAGCCCTATGGACGATGGTGAAAGCTCTTAACTCGCTCTTGCTTGGCTTCGGGAGGAAGACTCTTCCACATTGCCGTCGCTGGAAAATGGTACTCACTCTGTCTTCTCTGCCAACACTCTGCAAGATGGGCAAGTTTCTTTGGCATGTTTCAAATCAATGCCAGACAATGACGTCTGCTATTAATGACCGTAAGGTGGTTGGCATCAACTCCTCCCGACGCCGTCTGGAGCACTTAGCGTTTGCCTTTAATGTTCCTTGGAGCTATAATCACCACTCCCACCACCTCGTTAACCATTATCTCTTAGCTCATTCTGCTCCTCTTCGTGCCCTCTGCAACCTGTATGCTCTCAGAGCCCAAGCTCCTTGCAATTGCCTCCACCCCCATTGTGCCTTAGCTGAGCCACCCATCTCCTCTCTCGTCTACTGCATTATTTCCCCTCGCCAGCGTTAGAAGCCCATCTGAGGTAATGTGTGTGGCATTCACCCAGCACATATGCACCGTGGCAATGCCCATCTCTCCTTGGGGGTGGCTCCTGAGCCCTTAGTGGACTCCTTCTCTTTTGCCCCAGCTCATCCTTTTGGCAACCCTAGCTCTGATGAATCCCTTGGCGTGAGCTCTACACCTTGTGATCCTAGTCCGACTGCTGGCAAAAGAAAGTACAGAAAATCCACCAGTCCTCGCTCTACGCCACCTCTATCGCGGAAGACCAACAATCTCCCTGTGAAGATGCCTACAGCGGAAGAGACAGGTGTTTGGATTATGTCTAAGGATGGCATATGGCGCAAGGAGGAAGACTCAGAGGTTCTGGTTGTGGCCTCCCCTCCTCCTGCTCCTCTGAGGGCCCCGCACATCCTTTCCGTAGAAGAAGAAGAGATCATCTGCATGTATGGATGCCAGATTATGGAAGAAGACCTTGCTGAGAATGAAGTTGGAAACAAGACTTGACAGTTCCTCCTTAAGGGTTCTGGTCTTTTTTTGGATATATATGTTTTATGTTGTCTTTCTAGCTGACATTAGTGTTTCAGGCTATCTAGCTAAATATGACTATCTCAGACTTTTTAAGAGTTGGTTTCCTCATTTGGGACAACCCCTATCTTTGATATTTTGGAGACGGATTAGAGTAGGGATCGGCTAAGCTCCTTCAACCATCCCTACCCCACAACTTTTTGTATAATATTTTTGTATAATTAATAAATCATAGTCCAACAAAAAGCATCTAAAATAAATAAATTTAAAATTTATTTAAAAATAATAAATTTTGTTTCATAATGTTAAACTTTACATAAATTTTAAATTTTTTAAGTTAAACAAGTTAAATATTATATTATCATGTTAAGGTTTTTATATTAAAAATTTTAAATTTATTTTATTTAAAGTATATAATTTTATTAAATTTAACATAATATTTTATAAAAATATCTTTTAAAATTTTAATATATTTAAAATACAAATTATTTTACACAATTCTATCAAAATACAAATTATTTTACATAATTTAGATTTCTAGTACCATGATGAAAGGAAGTGGAAAATAATAATTTACAAATATGATTTAAATGTAAATTTAATAATTAAAATAATAATAGAAATAATAAAATGAAAATGAAAATGAAAAAAACATGATTATAAATTTAATAATTAAATAATAATAATAATAATAATAAAATTAAAATGAAAAACACACGATTCATAATTGGGGTTGTAACTCTCATGTTGTTTAAGGATTTATTAATTGTTAAAAATGTAATGTAGTAACTTTTAATTTATAAACTTGATCAAAGAACTTGTAATAGTAAAAAAAAAATCATATGAGCATTTTTTTTTCCCTGAATAAGACGAATTCTATTAAGAGTTCATATGATACAAAATGAGATTACAATCAAGAGAAGCAGGAGCGGGAAAACCAGAAATGATAAACTATTAACCTCGGTCCTGAGAAGTAACGAGGGAGCAGAACTAGGAAACAAAAGGCGATAGACATTGGAATCTACCTAGAGTGGGTCAAATCCTCCATACGACATTTTTTTCCTTTCTTTTTGTTGACTTTGACCCATCTAGCCTAGTGTGGATGGGAGAGAACCAATTGTAGACTATTGTTCACTGTGGGAGGAATATCCTTATCCGAATCGGAGGAGGATGACTCATGAGTGCGTTTCTGAGTGCTCACAAAAACAATGGGTTCTTCAGGGTCAGCCAAGGGCGTATCTTTCGTCTACATTTCATTCTCCACATTTACTTCAATCTCCTCCTCATTCGAGCTCAAGGAATCAATGTCATCCATGGGGGGGGGGATCACATGGTTTCCAACTTTTGGATTTTGATTTGTGATTGTTTTTCTTCTTTTGGGCAAGGAACGTGGTGTAGGAATTTTGAAGGTGCCCTATTTGGTGGCAGTGGCGGAAACGGAAAGCGGTATTCTCATAGTCCATAGTCTATGTCCACAGGGAATCACCAATTTTGAGATTAATTTGATCAGGTAGACCTTCGCTTATGTCTATTTCAACACATATTCTGCCATATTTGTATATTCCTTTCTCCCCCCTAGAGGGATCTGTTGCCAGAAAGTAGCCCAAGGTGTTTACTATACCTTGGAAGACATCAAAGTGCCATAGATGCACAGGTAAGTTGGAAAGTCTGACCCAGATAGGAAGCTTGGTGATGACTACCGTGGAGGGGTCGAAGTCTTGCAACCAAGGGGTGATGAATAGCCCTGTTGTACTCCAAAACCACAGACCTTCAGTTAGGGCTTTTTGATAATCTTCATTGAAAGCGAACACTACTATGAAGAAACCCTTCGAGCAAAAGATGAATTTGTTGTTGTTGGTCGAGTTGGAGTGAATCCATTGGTAGAGATCCATTGTGCGAGGCCAAAGTTTCTTGAATCTACATATGATGGCGGATTCTGCAAATTTTTGAAGTTGATCTTCAAGATCTGGATGAGAAATTTCTATGGAGTGGACTTCCTCTAGTTTATCAACCAAAAAAGGATTGGGAGCCTCAAAGCGTTGAGTTTCTTTCTTGGGAGGCTGTGAATGGATAACATCCCTGTAAGAGAAACCTGGAGCAGAGGATGGTTGCCCAGCTGCTCCCCCTCGCAAACGTAGGGTTAAGACTATAGAGGCATCTCTTTCAATGTTATAAAATGAAAGGGCAAGAGATTTCATTAGTTTTTTACTTCCATATAGAAGTCTTTGAAGAGTTGAGGGAATCCCCAACCTGTGTTCAAGGGCATGCAAGAGGTTCTGCACCAGATTCGTTGAGCATACCGAATGTAGCATTGATCTTCCCGAGAGGAGTGGGATCTAGATTTGAAAGCAGAGGAGGGTGGATCTAGAAAACCTTGGCTTCCCAGACAAGTTTGGGAGGCTAGGTTGATGCTCCTTGTTGGATCGATGCTTTTAGATACACCATGTTTACTTTTTTCGCTACCCCATGAGCGCGAGCTGCTCAGACTTGCTCGATCTGAGAAACTGTTGAGACACAGAGACCGATTAGGGCCCTTTAAGCTTGGATCATTGTCAGTGATTACGCAAGGGCACCTGGCGTCTTTCGGTAATCGCTCGGGGCCGGGGGATGTCTTCCTCCTATCTACATGGTTGTCGTGGACCTGCAAGCGAGGAGGAGCCAACTCCATACCTGCTTCATTGAGTGCGGATCTTGTGAGGAGCTCGGCACTTGCGATTTTTTCCTTTTCCTGTTTATTTCTGCAGGCATCCTCGTTTGCTTGTGCAAGCTTGAGAGGAATCGGGCCAAAGCTTGACTGTTGGGCACCATTTTCCACAGGGTCAAGCAGAGTTTTGACGACAACGACGGGTAGGGGAGCGACTGTTGAGAAGTTAGGGTTCATTTTTTTTCCTTTCTCATACCACTTTGATTGGGGACCTCTTTCTCGATTGTTGAGAATAACAGGAATGATATGACCATTTTATTTTACTTATTTTGAATATAATAATCGTTTTACAAATAATAGGAGAGTTGGTTGGTAACGAATTTAAGCTCTGGATAGTTGGGAAAATTGCATAGTTACAAACACCTTCCTGCAGATTTAAGGAATTTTGAAGTGAGGAAGTGGTTGGTCTGTCTTCCTAAGATAGTTTGTGAATAGACAAGAGGAAAAAGGAAAAATGCAGGACGCTACCTGTGGAAAACTCCTGAGATAGACTGTGAGCCAGTGGAGAATTCTTATATGGATACTAAAGGCTGGATGGTTATCTCGTTGCCCTAGGAGTCAGCCAGAGAGTAACTGTGGAAGTTTTCCAGGAGAAAAAGCTCGTTGGGGAGAAGTGGACTTGATAACCCTTCTCATGGTTGGGAGGACCAACTAGCCTATGTGATTTTTGTCCAGTGGAAATCAGACAAGTATTTCATGAATTCCAGTTTTATATGAATTTTAGTTTAGAATGAATTAAAAGACAAACTATGCATTGTCATTGTGATTGATGCTAAAAAGTAAAATATAGAAACATTGCTTACAATAAAAGTAAAATACAAAGAAAATACATACTGTAAAGATAAAGCATAGAGACGGTGCAAACTATAAAAATAAGGTATAGAGACAGTCAATTATAGGAATGGTATTCCTATAACCATATTATTAGAATAATAGAATAACAGTTATACTTAAGGTTGGATTAAATATAGAGTTTAACGGTTAAAATTTATTAAGTCAGGGTTTGTAGCCTGAGGAGTTTAGCCACTCTCCAAACTGAATCATAGGTTTTCGTTTCCCCTTGAAGCTCTGCAACATTAAGGTATTGACTGTACATATAACTTACAGAAGAAAAATTGCCATAGTTACTCGAGAATTACAGGAGAAAAACAAAGTACTGTCATACGCAATTATAATTTACAGAGGAGTCTTTTCTGTAGCGTAAAACCTCTATCAATGTGTAAACATTAACCAAAATGGAAAAATTCGTTGTCCGAACATAAACCCTTGGTGAACAATGGTTAAATTATACATGCATATAACGTTGTGAAATAAAGTAAAAACATAACCGTGACCATCGAATAAAAGACCCAACTAAGTTTCATTTATATCAGGAGAATTTATTATCAAATGCATTTACATTGCACAATACGACATAAACCAGATAGAATGAAAAGATACATAAATCTAATGCATTAAAATCAAACCCAAAAGATCGATAGCAACAACAATCTCAGATTTTATAGCAGATTTAGCAGACAAACCCTCGTTCGAGGTATACATACATCCTGGACAAAAGTTGAGGAGCGACACCAAATTAACCATGAAAAATGAAAATACAAGCCCAAGCTATTAAAAACATAACCGTTTGAGGAATGGATGCCTCGCAGGGTACTTCTGCTAATGTAAATGTTAGAATTAATGGAGATTTAGCTGTTTGGATAGGATTGAGACTCTAATATTAGGTCTCAGATCTTACTATCTAGGGACCATCTAAGGAGTGGTTGAAACCACCCCATTAGTGTGAAAGTCTATATGTATGAGGTTCTTTTGACTGAATAGTTAGTTCATTGTGTGGAGTAACCAAAGAACCGAACTGAAAAGAGACAAGCTAGTAAATAGAGCCGCAACTAAGCTAAAAGAGTACAAGCCTACCCGTTATGGTAACCTGCATGTGAACAAAAGTAGGAGGCCTATTTATAGCTCTACAGTTACATATATACAGTTATATATATGGAGGGCAAGGTAGGAATTTCAAATAGAATAGTTTAAAGAGCTTGCAATTTTGCTTGGAAAATAGTGGCAATTTTGGTAAGATTTTGATTGAAATTTGGTAAAAAAATTTGGAATCTAGTTTATCGCTGTCAAATTTCAGGATTTTGGGTGTCTCTGGAGTTTTTTATGGTGCTGAATCTATTTTCATCATTAAAAAAAAGTAATTTAAACACTTTTATTTTCTGATTTTTTGCAAAACAAAATGTTTTTTCTCAACGAAACTACCATAAAAAATTGATTTAAATACTCCTCTGATTAGATTTTTTTCTAAAAATTGATTAGATTAGGGTGAAAATTATATTCCTACGAAAATTATGTTATCAATAAATAGACAATTCCATTTCAAATCCCAAACACCTGTTAAATTTGACAATTTTTAGGAAAATAGTTATATTTCAATTTTGACAATTTATGGAATGTTCATTTTAAAATTAACCATGGTATAAAATATGAAAATCTTTTTCAATTTATCTCCCTAAATTAGAAACACATTTCTATCTTATTTATTAAATTGCTAACATTATATATGTGTGTGTGTGTGTGTAAGACATTTTATATTTTAATATTTTTTTGGATTAAATTAACTCTATTTATTTTATTTAAAAGAAAATTCTCTCTGGTTTGAAAGTTTTGAAAATGGAGTTAAAGAAAATTTGGTTTTAGGAGCATCATTGACCATGAACTATATTGTTATAATGAATATCATTGTGAATATTGAATATCATTTTGAAATAGCGTCGCAATAATAAAACTAAACTTCTTTATTATTTTGTTGGTTTTAGAAAAAAAAATTGGCATTGAATCCAAGACTAACTAAGGCTATATAAAAGTGTCATTTCCAAGTTTAGAAACACTAAGGGTTGGTAAAAAAACAATTGTAATATAGGATCCAAGCAAGGTTGTTACTTATCCCCTATTCTCTTTGGGATTTATTTTGATAAGTTAGAATGTTGTTGGGAAAATACTAGTTCTACTGGCCCAACTTTCACTAGTATAGTTATCATCCTTCTTCCTTACGTTGATTTGTTTTTATGGCATATAATCCTTATGACTTTAATAATAATTTAAGAACTCTTAAGGAATTATATTCTAGTATGGGAATGATTGTGAATATGGACAAAGCAAAGGGTATGATAATCAAAACCTATAACAACACCTATGGCACTTTTGTAAATGAAATAATAATATGGAGGAAGTGTCTTCATGAAATTACCCACCAAGCTGGTCAAGGGATAGGGTTTAGCGAAGTTGTTGACAGAGACAAATTTTCAAGCCTTGGGAATTAATCTGTTGGCACCAGTGGATGGAGTTGTTAATGAAGAAGGTCAAAGCAAGTCCAAAACATGTATTCAATACAATTTTTTATGCTCTGATTGGTATAAGGATATTGTGAACTTCCTGTGTTTCTTTTCCTGTCCAACTTCACTAAATAGAACAAAATACAAAGCTCTCAAGCTCAAGTCTTAGCCATATGTTATCATAGAAGCAAAACTATACTGGAAGGATCCTGCTATTATTTTGTTGTTATGTTTGACTTAAGGAGAATCTATTGAAGTCACCAAACAATATCATGAAAGTTTGTGTTGAGGACATTATAGCTGGAAGGTCACTGCCCATAAGATTCTCAAGTTAGGCTTCTATTGGCCAACCTTGTTTGAAAATGTTTATAGACTAATCAGAAGTTGTTAGAAGTGCCAGTTGTTTGCTAAAAAGAAAAAACTGGCTCCATTACCTCTCATCCCTGTATTTATTGAAGAGCCTTTCAAGAAATGGAGATTGGATTTTATTGGAGAGATAAATCCACCATCAAGTGGAAAGTTCAAGTGGATAAGTCAAGAGCCGAACTGATGGGCGCGTTTAGAGCATTGCACACTGAACAGGGTCGAGTCTGGCGCATTCACAAGCTTAGGAGGGACTAGCACGATAGGACACCAGATAAGCTCAGGAGGGTTACACTGTGGATCAAACAAACTAATTTCCCAAAGGCGGAGAAAGGGAATATTTCCCTTGAAAACTTAAGAGAGTTGGAGGAGGCGCAAAGGGAAAATCGGACGGTCGGGATCAAAGCGCAGAACTAGAGTGGAGAGATAGATGGTGGAGATCAAATCATAAACCGCCAATTGCAAGTTTTAAATAATAAGCGCAGAGGTAAATGTTAAAAGCACCAAAGTGCGATATGTGGCATGGTGGGGCCCAATCACAAATTGAAAATAAAATTTTTTAAAGAATAAGTGTGGAGGTAAATGTTAAATTCATCAAAGTGCGATATGCGATGCAGTGGGGCCAAATCGCAAACTGCCAATCGCAAGTTTTAAAGAATAAGTGCGGAGGTAAATCTTAAAAGCACCGAAGTGTGATATGTGATGTAGTGGGGCCCGATTGCAAATCAAAAATCACAAGTTTTAAAGAATAAGTGCGTAGGTAAATGTTAAATGCATCGAAGTGCAATATGCGAAACGGTGGGGCTCGATCGCAAGTCGCTAATTTTAAAGGATAACCACAGGAGATAATTGCTAAGGTCTCTAAAGTACGATGTGCGGGTGGATGCGACGCGGTTTCAAAGGTTAATTCCAAAGGTTTTCAGATCCGGAAGTAAGTCATTTTCATGCATTAAACTGTGTCGGAGGAAGAAAAGAGCGTTATAACGTGAAACCGTTGAAACCCCTTCGCAATGAAGAAATAGGTAGAACACGGCAGATAAACTTGGGTAAGTGACCCAACACAGAACAAAGGAGAAGAGGCAGAGTCGGTAGCAGGTGATACGAGTGACATCATTTGAAAGCATAGGGGCATAGGCAGAGTCGGGAAGAAAATCGTATAGTAGCAGCGTTAGGAGCACGACAACTGGATCGAAGTCCGGCGTGGAGGCGTCGTTACAGAGTTGTGCAGCAACAACATCATGACCAGAAAGGCCACCTCGGCACTTCAGGGGGATGCATCAGCAACATTAGATTCAGCAAAACGGAGCATATTTCCAAGTTTCAATTTGTCTTCTTGTTATAATTGCATGAGTAATCTTAATAGTTTAGGAAGCCGAATAGTTCAAGAATTTCAGCAGTTACGAACTACTCTGATGTATTTAAAGAGATATAAATAAATAAAAGTGGTTCTGATGTTTTGAACTCTAGATGACTGTTAGTTTATGACTAAATTCTCTTAGAAATTAATGAAATAATATCAAGTTTCCTACACATGTTGATGTTGATACATCTTTCTTGTTTCGCTCTATGGCTATTCCTCTTTGAATGAAGTCAAGTAATGTAGCATCCAATCTCTTAATTACATTTGTGAGTAAGAGTTAAATAACCTTAATTTGCGCTCCTTCACCTCATCTCTTCTCTCTTCATAAACTCCTGATAGAACTTTAAAGTGATATATTCTATGTTTACAGCATATTATTTTAAGTTCTCTCCTCCTTCATGAATTTCCTATGAAACTTAAAAGTGGTAGATTATGTGTTTTCATCATATCATTTTGAGTTTCTCTTACAGTTCTTCTTTTCATTCCATTCAAATATCAATAGTTTATGGCATTGTGAAGGATTTCATTATATCATATTATTGAGGGTATTAAGTAACTGAATTCCAAGGGCATTAAACAAAGGCCATTTGATATGTTAATTGTGACATACATTTATAAAATGCCTTAAGCACTAATTCCTTACCACAACCAAGGGATTGTTTCTTGACATACAACATTTTCTAGCGCCGTTGCTGGAGACGAAGAAACAAAGTTTATTTTCCCTAGGTTTTTCACATTATTTCCTCTGGTTGTTTAGTGAGGAAATATTCGGCTGTGTTTGTTATTTTCAAAATTCTGGCTTCCAAAAGGCCTCACACGAGGTCAGATGCCTCACTGTAGATAGTCCCTGCTTTTCCAAATCTAGAAATATTGGTTTCTAAAAAGGCTCAGAAACCCGAAACTCCTTTAATACTTGATCCTGCATTGCCTGTGCCTGGTAGCAATTGTCATAACCCTTTGTTTGAATATATTTCCAAGGAACTCCCTTTCTTGGAACAATATACCCCTTCCACACCCATTTGTTTTCAAGAACCTTAGTTAGAATAACATTCCTTCGAGTCTGTTTCTTTTACCTCCACTCAAGCTCAACCAAATATAGTTTCTGGTCCCTCTGCTATTGTCCATCATCCTACCCCCATATCATTTTTCCCTCCACCTTCATTCACTTTCACAGTAGGTTCATCAACCCCAACCACCCAAGGAGTAGTTAACCAAGTCGTTAATATGGCAGCACCAGCTTTCTTAACGGATAGATATGCACCACTAAATTTTCCGCAACCAATGAATTCCATGCTTCAGGAATACCTCAAATTACTTCCTCATTTCACTAGAGAATATGAAGTAACTGCAGAAAAACATTTACCCTTTTTTTTCATTTTTGTTGATAATTTAAATATAGAACATCTTGATGTTGTGATGAGACTATTTGTGCAGTCTCTAAGTGGAGAGGCTAGGAAGTGGTTCAAAGGTTTACCAAATGGTTCCAAAAATGACTGGGAAGAGTTAGAAACTCAATTCACTCGGAGATGGGGAGAGAAGAGATATCATGGTTACTCATTGACGGAGTTTAATTCTATTAAAAGAAATCCTAATGAAAACATTTTTGAGTTTATAAAAAGATTCAAAAAATTGTATAATAGTTTACCTGCAAAGATGAAGCCCCCCACCCTATAGGAGCAAAGGTAGTTTTTGTTGGGGCTTTTGAAGTTGATTTTAGATTTACATTGAGTGAGAGAAGAGCCCCTACTCTTGAGCAGATACAGACAGACGCTTTAGATATTGAAGCTAATATGACTGCAGCTGGAAAGGAAAAAGGGAAACAACCAACCCAAGAGAAGGGGAAAGAAAAAGAAGAATCATCGCAAGATCTAAGGATAGAATATATGGAAAGGGTGATAAAAAATTTGACAAATAAGCTATCTAATATAGAATTGGAAAATAAAAACTCCCAAAGGAACGTACAAAAAAACCGAGGGGGTTTCAACCCTCAATTCAGAAGACATCCCTTGCAAATTTTGCAGAGGGAAAGAAGAGATCAAGACCAGGTTCAAGCACCATTGTATATAGAAGAAGCACCCACAGAGCCAGCAGAAGATGACTTAAGGGAGGTCGAGGATCAGGGATTTTCTATGTACGCAATAGAAGAGAATGAAGAGGAAGATTATGAGGGAGAATATGTTGAAGCCGAAGTATCTTTTGATAAAGATGAGATGGATGAATACTATAGACAATTCACAAACTTCATGCAAGCTTAGTTACATAAAAAGTATGATTTAAGGTCTAGAAAGAGATCTAGAGTGCAGGATAATGTAGGTGAACAACAAGGTACAATTCCTCCTCCAATGGCGACTCCACAAGAAAAGGACCTTGTGAAACAGATCAGTAATGGGAAACAACCTACAAACTCACTTAAGAGAACAAATGTGCAGCAGGATGAATCTTCCCAAGACAAATTAGTTGACGCTAATAGTCTAGAGAGATTTGTTCATGTACCCAAACAAGTGACAGATTCTAGAAAGAGTGAAGAAGAACCTGAAAATTTTGTTAAAAGCAAAATCATGCCTTCATTTTGGCCAAAGAGTTGGAGAAGGTTAAAATTCAGGTACTTCTTATAGAATTGGCTAAAATACCAGCTTACAAGAAAGAAATTTCAGAGTTTATTAATCTCACACTGATGGAAGATATAAGTGACACGGTGAACCTACAAGAATAAAAGCCAGTGGTCACCTTTGGCCCTCATGAAGAAGAAGTAAATCCTTTTTTTCCACCCTTTTGTATTTCTATGTTGCTTCATGATGTTACTCTACATAATTGCATGCTGGACTCGGGAGCGTCCCATAACCTCATGCCATTGTCTGTTATGAAGGAGCTTAACCTAAAAATTACCAAACCTTATAGGGATTTGTATTCATTTGATTCCAAAAGGGTGAAATGTGTTGGGTTAATTAAAAATGTAGCAGTTCCATTGGCACAAATCTCGACGAAGAGTATATTCATGGATGTAGTGGTTGCTGACATCCCAGCCAGGTTTGGAATGCTCTTGTCAAGGTCTTGGGGAGCTAAGTTGGGAGGTATACTAAAGTTATATTTCACTTATGCTATCATTCTGGTTTTTAATGGGGAAGAAAGGAGATTGTACAGGGAAACAAATGTTGTGAAGACCACCTCTAAGAAAGATGCAGGAAATTCCCCCATTTATAGTTAAGAAACAAAAGATATTTCTTGTTTCATGCTGCATGAAGATGTAGAATTTTCTAAAGACAAATGGGAGAAACTCTCTTCAGCAGTTGTAAATAACAAGCTACACTCAAAGAATATTTGGAAGTGCTACTTTGATGGCGCCTACTCCAAGGAAGGTGCAAGTGCTAGATTCTTTCTAATATCATCGGAAGGCAACCTTATGCCATTCTCTTTTACACTAGAATTTAATTCAACAAACAATGTGGTTGAATATGAGGCCTTAATCTCAAGCCTTCAAGTTTCTAAATAGATGGGGATTCAATTTATTTCAATTTATGGTGAATCTGAGTTGATAATAAGTCAAATAAAGAATCATTGTCAAACCAAGAATCCGAGATTAAGATCGTACAGGAATGATGTTTGGGGTATGATAGAAAACTATTTTGAAGCCATCAATATTTAGTATATTCTGAGGGAGGAGAATAGATTGGCTGATTCTTTAGCAGTTGCAGCCAGGACCTTCAAACCTCCCATAAATCCCCGACTAAGGTATGAAATTGAAGTTAGACATAGACCTTCTATCCCTGACAATGTGAAACATTGGCAGGTGTTTGATGATGATGAACAGATAAATCATTTCTTGAAAATGATTGGAAACTTTGAAGATGTTGAGATATACCAAGAGGAAGAACAAACAGAGCAGAGAACAAAAATAAGAAACCTCAAGAAGTTAATAGGTCAACAAAAGATTATCCAATTGAAAGATAATATGCTCCCTAAAGGGTTGGTTCCCCTTGAAAGATTGTTCGATGCTAATGATGTTGTCGTTGATTCGAAGAAAACACATCAAGAAGAATAGATAGAAGATTGTAATTTGGGAACTCAACATGAGCCCAAAATAGTGAAATTGTTCAAAGGGGTTCCCAAAAACTACAAAGAAAGATACATTGATCTTTTTAAGAAGTATATGGATGTGTTTTCCTGGTTGTATGAAGACCTGAAAACATATGACGAAAGCATTATTCAACATAATATTCCATTGAAGGAAGGGCTCAAACCACACAGACAGAAGCTCAGATAGATCAATCCCTTTTTGTTAGCTCCAATAGAAAAAGAAGTGAAGAAATTGTTGCAGGCGAAAATTATATTCCATCTCCGATATTCAGACGGGGTTTCTAATCTAGTCCCTGTAAGAAAGAAGAATGGAGAGATAAGACTGTGTGTAGACTTCAAGAACTTGAACCAAGCATCTATAAAATATAATTATCCTTTGCCGAAAATGGATTGTGTCTTAAAAAAGGTGATAGGAGCTCACAGGTTGTCTATGGTCGACTTATTTTCTAGGTATAATCAGGTAGCAGTGGAAAAAGAAGATCAGAAGAAGACTGCTTTCACAACACCCCAGGGCACCTTCATGTATGTAAGGATGCCATTTGGCCTTATAAACGCAGGTGAAACTTTTCAGAGGGCTAACCTTCATTGGTGACAAGTTTGTAGTTATATATCTGGATGATGTAACTGTTTTCTCGAGGTCAGATGATGAACACTTGGAGCATTTGCAAAAAAATTTCAAAAGTGAAGAAAGTTTGGCCTGTCATTAAATCCCAAGAAATCTTTATTTACCTTATAAGAAGGTAAGTTATTGGGTCACATAGTTTCTAAACAAGGATTAAAGATTGACACAGCAAGGGTGGAATCCATTCAAACTATTCCTTTACCCAGAAGCAAGAAGGATATCCAGAGATTCCACGGAAAAATAAACTTTCTGAGGAGGTTTGTGCCCAATTATGTTGAGGTCATGAGAAGTATAATAGATATGTTGAAGAAAAATGCAGAAGTGAAATGGGATAAGGAAGCAAGAGATGCATTTGTTAGAAAAAAGGAAGCACTGAAGGAAGCTCTAGTTCTGATTAGTCTAGACTATCAAAAAGTCTTTCAAGTATTCTCATTTGCATCTCCCACTACTATTGTTGTTGTGTTCTTTCAGAAAAATGAAGACAATAAGGAGCATCCAGTTGCATTTTTCATTAAAGTTCTCAGAGATACTGAGCTCAAATACAATATTCAGGAGAAACAAGTATATGCTTTGGTCAAAGCACTGAAAGCCTTCAGGATTTATTTGTTGCAGTCGCAAATAACTGCTTATGTTCTTAATTCTGCTGTGAAAGGCATGCTGGTCCAAAGTGAGGTTGAAGGAAAAAGGGGGAAGTGGATAGCTAAAATCCAACAGCATGATTTGGACATCAAACCCACCAAGCTGGTCAAGGGACAAGGTTTAGCAAAGTTGTTGACAAAGACAAATTTTCAAGCCTTGGGAATTAATATGTTGGCAACAGTGGATGGAGCTGTTAATGAAGAAGGTAAAAGAAAGTATAAAACATGTATTCAATACAAATTTTTGTGCTCTGATTGGTATAAGGATATTGTGAACTTCATGTGTTTCT
This sequence comes from Pinus albicaulis, assembly GCA_034641835.2. Lineage (NCBI taxonomy): Eukaryota > Viridiplantae > Streptophyta > Pinopsida > Pinales > Pinaceae > Pinus > Pinus albicaulis. The sequence continues at coordinate 520,997,270 of CM076569.1, forward strand.
TTTCTTGTCCAACTTCACTAAATAGAACAAAATACAGAGCTCTCAAGCTCAAGTCTCAGCTATATGTTACCATAGAAGCAAAGCTATACTGGAAAGATCCTGCTGGTATTTTGTTGTTATGCTTAACTGAAGGAGAATCTATTGAAGTCACCAAACAATATCATGAAATTCTGTATGGAGGAAATTATAGTTGGAAGGTCACTGCCCATAAGATTCTCAAGTCAGGCTTCTATTGGCCAACCCTGTTTGCAGATGTTTATAGACTAGTCAGAAGTTGTCAAAAGTGCCAGTTGTTTGCTGAAAAGAAAAAACTGGCTCCCATCCCTGTATTTATTGAAGAGCCTTTCAGGAACTAGGGATTGGATTTTATTGGAGAGATCAATCCACCATCAAGTGGGTAGTTCATGTTGTGAAACCAACTCCAAAAATAGAATAAAAGAGATATCAACGCCTTAGAAATAAGCCACTTTGAGGGGGCAACCTACAATACATTACATGAATGAACAATTCTTCGATGATACAAATTACAAAACCTCCTTTCTATATATAGGAGTCCATGGGGCCACAATGTAATCCTAGTGGGGCCACAATGTAATCCTAGCCGACCTAACAATAATAATTTAAGGCCACAATAATAACAATATGGGGGTTACAGGGGTACAATAATAACAATAATGGGGTTACGCTAACAACAATAAGGGACTATAATAGTAATATAGGTACCTAACATGCCCCTCTCCTTCAAAAAAATTTTGTCCTCAATGCTTGAGTAGCTCTGGGTGCTTTTGTATAAAATTCTCATCCTCCCATGTAGAATCTTCAGTGGGTAAGTTCTTCCACTTGATGAGATACTCTGAAATTGATCGATTCCATAGCTTTCGAGTTCTTGTTTCCATGACCGCTTCAGGTTCCAATATGATTTTTCCTTCCTCATCAAGTTCTGGCAATATTGTTTGAACTGGAAGATTTTCACCTATAACCTTTTTTAAGCATGAAACATGGAAAACTGGATGCACTCGCGAAGAAGCAGGAAGCTCCAATTTGTATGCCATAGTACCAATATTTTGCAACAACTTGTAAGGACCATAGTACTTTGGTGATAATTTATTATCCTTCTTAGCTTGCTTGAGGGACATTTGTTTGTATGGTTGTAGCCGTAAAAATACCCAATCTCCTACATCAAAACTTCTCTCGCTGTGATGTTGATCTGCTTGTTGTTTCATTCGATTTTGTGCCAAATTCAGGTTATCCTTTAAGAGTTGGAGAACTTCTTGTTGATGCTCGATGTGATCTTCCACTGCTTGAACCTTCGAATTTTCTCTTAAAGATGATGTGATGGATGGTGGATGATATCCATAAAGTGCCATACATGGGGTCATTTTTGCTGCAGTATGGAAGGAAGTGTTATACCACCATTCAACGAGAGGTAACCACTTGACCCATTGTGGTTGTTTATCAGATACAAAACAATGAAGATATCCTTCCAAATATTTACTATCTCAGTTTTACCATCATATTGAGGATGATAAGATGAGCTATGAGCTAATTGAGTACCCAAACAAAAAAATAACTTCGTCCAAAAATTTCCATTAAAAATGGGATCTCTGTCACTCACAATAACCCTTGGGTTTCCATGTAGCTTTTGAATTGTGTCCATAAATGTAGTGGCAACTATACTTGCTTTAAATGGATGAGATAATGCACAAAAGTGTGCATACTTGGTAAGTCTATCAACTACCACCATAATGACACTCTTTCCTTCGGACTTAGGTAAACCTGTGATAAAATCCATTGAAATCTCCTCCCAACATTGACTTGGAATGGATAAAGGTTGTAGAAGTCCCGGGGTCTTAATTGTCTCAACTTTATTCTGCTGGAAAACCAAACATTCCGCCACAAACTTTTGAATATCAGATTTAAGGCCATCCCAAAAAAGTTCTTTCTTCACCCTGTGGTAAGTTTTTAAAAATCCTGAGTGTCCTCCTAAAGGAGAAGTGTGCAATTCCAGAAGAATCTTTTGTTTTAGTTGGGAATTCTTACAAAGATATAAGCTATCTTTGTACCATAACGAATCATTTTTCCAACTAAATGTATCAGATGTACTAGGATCTTGCTGCAATTTTTGAATGAGTGTCCATACATCTTTGTCCTTCTTCCATTCATCTCTTGCTTCGGTTATCCAATCTGGTTGGATAATAGAAATGGCACAAAGCAATGCTTCTGCCTCTTCATTCTTTCTTGAGAGTGCATCTGCAACAACATTAAGCTTTCCTTTTTTGTAGATTATTTCAAAGTCATAACCCAACATCTTTGTGACCCATTTTCGCTGCTCTTCTGAAGATAGTCTTTGTTCCAAAAAGTGTTTTAGACTATCATGATCAGTTTTTACCTTTAAGTGTCTTCCCATTAGGTAAGTTCTCCATTTCTTTAGTGCATGCAGTATTGCTAACATTTCCTTCTCATAAATAGGTTTCTGTAAATACTTTCCTTTGATTGGACGACTTTCAAAAGCAATGGGTCTTCCTTTTTGCATTAAAACAACACCAATTCCATTTCCTGAGGCATCACATTCCACAATAAAGGTTTTTGTGAAGTCTGGCGTAGCTAAGACTGGTGCTAGGCACATTGCCTCTTTAAGATGTTCAAAGGCCTTAGTTGCTTCAGGAGTCCATGAAAATACATCTTTCTTCAATAATGTTGTTAGAGGTGCTGCTATTCTCCCATAATTCTTAACAAACTTGCGATAATACCCTGTTAACCCAAGAAATCCTCGCAACTGCTTTATGGTTATGGGGACTTTCCATTCCTTAATGGCTTTAATTTTGTTAGGGTCTACTTTAACACCCTCGTGAGATACAATATGACCCAGATATTCCACCTCTTGTACTCCAAAGAAACATTTGGATGTTTTTGCATATAATTGTTTCTCCTGCAATAGTTTTAGCACCCTGTCAACATGTTGAACATGATCCTTTCAAGACCTATTGTAGATTAGTATATCCTCAAAAAATACTAGCACAAATTTTCTAAGGAAGGGTTTGAAAATGGAATTCATCAACCCTTGAAATGTAGAAGGTGCATTGGTAAGGCCAAAAGGCATGACCAAAAATTCATAATGACCCTCATGAGTTCGAAATGTTGTTTTCATAATATCTTCGATCTTCATTCTAATTTGATGATATCCTGAATGAAGATCCAACTTGGTAAAATAAATTGCTCCATGTAATTCATCCAATAATTCATCAATCACAGGAATGGGAAATTTATCTTTAATGGTGAGCTTATTGAGCTCCCTATAATCCGGACACGTGCGCCATGATCCATCCTTCTTGTGTACCAATACTACAGGAGCAGAGAAATAACTTTGACTAGGTTGAATTATACCCGCCTCTAACATTTCTGCAATCATACGTTCAATTTCACTCTTTTGGACATAAGGATATCTATAAGGCCTGATGTTTGGAGGAACACTTCTTGGAATCAAATGAATAGCTTGATCATGATCACGCATAGGTGGGAGTCCTTTGGGAGTTTCAAACACCTTGGAATGATTTTCCAAGACTTGTTGGAGATCTACAGAAATAGATTATTTTGATGTTGGAACTTCGAGTGAGCATAATTGTGCAATTATGCCTCGTTGTTCTTTATTTAGAAGCTTTGTCATGACATTAGAGCTTATTATCTTTCCTGGCTTCCCTGCAATACCCCATAATTCGACTTCCTTTCCTTCTGAAAAAAAATTCAAGAAAATTTCTTGAAAATTAAAAGGTACCGTCCCCAAATATTGTAACCGTTGTACTCCTAGTACAACATCAACACCTCCCATAGCAATGGAAAGAATTGGACTATTCAATACATATTTCCCCATGGTTAGCTTGATATTATGGCATTTTCTAGAGCAATTTATAGCTCCTCCATTTGCAACCATCACTTGACATTCTAGTGCTGGGTATAGGAAACAATTCAATTCCTTGGCTACCTTACAATGAATAAAATTATGGGTACTACCTGAATCAATCAACACTATTACCTTTTTCTTCTTGATATGTCCTTCTATCTTGAGAGTTTGAGGAGTGGTAATTCCTGCCAATGCATTACACGATATGGTTGGACTCATTTGTTCCTCTTCTAGGGCTAGTTCCTGGTGTATATCCTCTTCTTGTTCATTTTCTTCTTCCTCTTCACAATCTATGTAAAATAATTTCTTCTCAGCACACTTATGACCTTTAGTGTATTTGCTATCACAATTGTAGCAAAGCCCTTTTGCTCTTTTTTCTTCCAATTGTTGTGGTGTCAACCTTGTAGGTTGTGGAAATCTAGGCGTAGCAACACTTCCTTCTTTATAGAATTGAGTGGTAGGCTTCCTTGTCCCCATAATTTTACATTCAACTTTTCTTGCCAACCTGAATGCCTTCTCCAATGAATCAGGTTCCAAAACGCGAACTTCATGTTGGATGTTATCCTTTAAAGTGCCTAGGAAGAGATCAATCCTGTGTTCCTCTGTAAGATCAGTTACTCTTATATTCAATTTTTGGAAGTCCTCAATGTGCTGCCCCACTAAACCCTTTTGTTTGAGATTTATCAATTGGGTAAAGAAGGTGTTGCTCTTTGTATCCTCATAATGTGCTATGATTTCCTCCGTAAAAATTGACCAAGTGACAATTTTTTTACGGGAGCAAAGCCATTGATACCATACAAATGTATTTTGTTCTAAATGTAAAGTTGCAATGCGTACCTTTTTTGTGTTTTGCACGTTATGGAGATCAAAATATTGCTCCATCTGTAGTATCCATGTTACAGGATCCTTTCCATCAAACTTCCTCATATCCATTTTTGGAATATGGTGGTTCTTCCCGCCAACATTAGAGTTTATGAAGTCACGATTAACATTTATTTTGTTCTCACCATGAGTTTCCTCTACTGTCTTTTAACCATTAGGAAACATTTCTTGTATCAAATTTGTCAAACCTTCCATGTCTGCTTTTAGATCATTCTTTGTGTTTTCCATGTTGTCTTTCATTGTTTCATCGATCTTAGCTTCCATGTCATCCATCTTAGATTCCATGCCAGTTTCCATGCCATCTATCTTAGATTCCACGCCTTTCTTCAAACCATCCATATTATTCTTCAAACCATCCATCTTCGCTTCCATCCATTTCTTCAAAACTTCCATTTCATTTTTTGTTGCTCTTTGCGAGAGCGAAATTTGGTGCACTTGCTCTTGCAATTTTTATAGATCATGTTGCAATTCTTCATCTTCATGAGTCATAGTAAAGCCTTCTGAAGGCTTAATGGGTGTTGAATTATTTTTTACGGGGCATTTTTTAGAATCCAATACTGATATCTATTCTACAATATGCCCTTGGAATCAATTCAAATTGATTCTTCAAACAAGACTTATGCAATTAAAAAATATATATATACACACCTTTTTCTTGCTTTTGAGGAGCTCGATATTGAAATTGGATTTTCTCTGTGATTGTGGCTCTTCAATATCTAAAATTTGGCACTGAGGTAGCCTTCTGAATTATCTTTCCAATGCCATAGGTTTGACTTGATTTGGATTCTCCAAGGCAAAGTTATGTCCAATCTCCCACAATGACCTAATTATGGATTGGTTCAGTAGAGAAAAATTGTACGACTTGCCACATGTCCCTGTTTCGTCTTTTAGCTTTGAAATTGATAGAAAAGAAACTAAAATCCGTGTACTTGTGACCACTTTTTACGGCACTCAAATCTGATGCTCAGAGAGAGAGTTATGAAGATTTTCCCATGATCACATCTTTGAGATGAAATTTAGGAGCCTAAAAAAGCACTACCTTCCACAGATCATATCTCCGAAAATATTACAAACCAAGCTCTGAAATTTTGCGATGAATTTCCTCAGGATTTCAGATTCGCGTTCTAAAAATTTCACATTCTAAACCTTCGTAGAAAAAAAGTTATAGTGCAAATGCCATGATGACCTTTTTAGATTAAATTGAGGATCCTGCAAAAAGACCTAACTTCCACAGATAATATCTCCGAAAATATTGCGATCCAAGCTCTGAAATTTTGCGATGATGTTCCTCAGGATTTCAGCTTCGTACCCTAAAAATTTCAGCTTCTGAAACTTTGTAGAAAAAACGTTATAGCAAAAATTCCACGATGACCTGTTTAGAGCAGCGAAACCCTAGAATCGAAAGATCTGATACCAAATGTTGTGAAACCAGCTCCAAAAATAGAAGAAAAGAGATATCAATGCCTTAGAAATAAGCCACTTTGAGGAGGCAACCTCCAATACATTACATGAATGAACAATTCTTCGATGATACAAATTACGAAACCTCCTTTCTATATATAAGAGTCCATGGGGCCACAATGTAATCCTAGCCGACCTAACAATAATAATTTAAGGGCACAATAATAACAATATGGGGGTTACAGGGGTACAATAATAACAATAAGGGGGTTACACTAACAACAATAAGTGACTATACTAGTAAAATAGGGACCTAACAGTTCAAGTGTATTCCGAATGCCACTGATTATTTTACAAAATGGGTTGAAGCAATACCCACGAAGAAGGAAAATGACCAAGTAGTGATGAAGTTTCTGGAGCAAAACATCTTCAGTAGATTCGGGTGTCCAGTCAAAATTGTGATTGATCATTCTTAGGTATCCAAATCTTCTCATTTCATTAATTTCTATCAAACATATAATGTAATCTTATCACATTCCACAACATATCATCCTCAAGGGAATGGATTGGAAGAGTCCTCAAACAAGAGATTGGTCAAGATCTTGAAGAAGACAATTGCTGAAAATCAAAAGGATTGGGACATGAAGTTGAAGTTTTCCCTTTGGGTAGTTCGAGTCACTACCAAGAGATCTACTAGAAATTCCCCCTATGAACTGGTTTATGGAACTCAAGCATTGTTTCCTCCTCAGCTGGCTAAACCAGTGATTTCTTTCCTTCAAGAAGCTTAGGAAGAAACTAATGCTTTGGTAATGAGATTGAAAAAAATAATTGAATCAAGTGAAAACATAAACAAATTCATGGATAAATTGATTAATTATCAGGAAAAGATGAAGTTTATATTTGACAGAAAAGCAAAAGAAGTTCTCTTTCAAGCAGGAGATTTGGTACTAGGATGGGACACCAGACGAGAAGAAAATGGGAAGCATGGTAAATTTGACCCTCTCTCGTATGGTCCATACAAGATATCTGAGGCAAGGTCAAATAACACATTTATTTTGGAAGATCTAGATGGATAGACAGTGCAGCTGCCTATGAATGGGCAGTATCTGAAGCATTATTTTTAGCATTAAAAGTCAACATTCCACCATTGTAAATACCGTATTTCTCATCGTTCATATGTCACCAAGAAATATTTGACTCCATGCCCAATGGATAAGGCACTAATCTATGGTTCTTAGTGCTTCCATGGGAAAAATCACTATCCCCAAGTGGAGCCAGATGTTGTGGCTCATTTTCATTTACCTTTGAAATATTTTTCAAAACACCAAAAAAAGAATACATGATAGAAAATGTAAAATTTAATGCGTCATAGAAGAATTTTGATTCATATATTGGTACATTTACATTAAATTATGTGATGTGAAGGTGGGTCGAGTAGGGCTCATTCATGTGCAGAACATTTCAAGAGCCAGAGCAATGCACCGAACAGGGTCGATTCAAGCTCATTCGCAAGCTCAGGAGGGACCAGCATGGCAAGACACTGGATAAGCTCAGGAGGGTTCCACCGTGGAGCAAAAAACAAAAATTCCCAAAGGCGGAGAAAGGACGCATTTCTCTTGAACACTTAAGAGAGTTGGAGGAGGCGCAAAGGGAAAAACAGACGGTTGAGATCAAAGCGTAGAACTGGATTGGAGAGATAGACGGTGGAGATCACATCGCAAACTGCCAATCAAAAGTTTTAAATAATAAGTGCGGAGGTAAATGTTAAAAGCGCCGAAGTGAGATGTGTGACACAGTGGGGCCCGATCACAAATCGCAAGTTTTAAAGAATAAGTGAGGAGGTAAATTTTAAATTCTTCGAAGTGTGATATGCGATGCAATGGGGCCAAATCGAAAAACTTCCAATCGCAAGTTTTAAAAAATAAGTGCGGAGGTAAATGTTAAAAGCATCGAAGTGCGATATGTGATGCCGTGGGGCCTAATCACAAATCGAAAATCGCAATTTTTAAAGAATAAGTGCGGAGGTAAATGTTAAATACGTCGAAGTGAGATATGCGATGCGGTAGGGCTCGATCATAAGTCGTGAATTTTAAAGGACAACCACGAGAGATAATTTCTAAATTCTCCGAAGTGTGATGTGCGGGTGGATGCGATGCAGTTTCAAAGGTGAGTCCCAAAGGTTTTGAGATCCGGAAATAAGTCATTTTCGTGTGTTAAACCATGTCGGAGGAAGAAAAGAGCATTATAACGTGAAACTGGTGAAATTCCTTGGCAATGAAGAAATAGGTAGAACGCGGCAGATAAACTCGGGTAAGTGACCCAACGCAGAAAAAAGGAGAAGAGGCAGTGTCGGGTAGCAGGTGATATGAGTGACAGCGTTTGAGAGCACAGGGGCATAGGTAGAGGCGAGCAGAAAAGTGTATAGTATCACCGTTAGGAGCATGAAAACTAGATCAAGCCGGGCATGGAGGCGCCGTTACAGAGTTGTGCAACCACTACATCACAACCAGAAAGGCCACCTTGACACTTTAGGAGGACGCATCAACAAAACGGAGCATATTTCCAAGTTTCAATTTTTCTTCTTGTTATAATTGCGTGAGTAATTTTAATAGTTTAGGAAGCCGAATAGTTCAAGAAGTTTAGCAGTTACGAACTACTTTGATGTATTTAAGGAGATAGAAATAAAGAAAAGTGGTTCCGAGTTTTGGACCTCTGGATGACTCTTAGTTTATGAATGAATTCTCTTAGAAATTAATGAAAGAAGATCAAGTTTCCTACACTTGTTGATGTTGATACGTCTTTCATGTTTCGCTCTGTGGTTATTCCTCTTTGAATGAAGTGAAGTAATGTAGCATCCAGTCTCTTAATTACATTTGTGAGTAAGAGTTAAATAACCTTAATTTTTGCTCCTTCACCTCATCTCTTCTCTCTTCATAAGCTCCTAATAGAAATTTAAAGTGATAGATTCTGTGTTTACAACATATTATTTTAATTTCTCTCCTCCTTCATGAATTTCCTCTGAAACTTAAAAGTGGTAGATTCTGTGTTTTCAACATATCATTTTGAGTTTCTCTTACAATTATTCTTTTCATTCCATTCAAATATCAACAGTTTATGGCATTGTGAAGGCTTTCATTATATCATATTATTAAGGGTATTAAGTAACTGAATTCCAAGGGTGTTAAACAAAGACCATGTGATATGGTAATTGTGACATACATTTATAAAATGTCTTAAGCACTAATTCCTTACCACAACCAAGGGATTGTTTCTTGAGATACAACAGCCTCAAAATTTTGAAATGTGATTTATCAAAAAAAAGTCTTTCATTAATAAACTATTTACAACACACAAATTTAAAAATTAAAAGAATGCATGACACATATACCATAAAGGATATTTTAAACAAAATATATAAAAATTGGTATCATAGGGACCACAAAGGAATTTTTAAACAAATTATATAAACATCGTTAGATCTAAGACTTTTGTGATCCATAATTAGATAAATGTCTTTCGGATTAATCACATCATAATGATTTGGTCAACGTTTCGAACCATCTAATGCAGTTCATCCTTAGGACAAGGTGAAGAAAATAATTGATCTCAATGAATAAATAGTGTGGATGCATCATTTCCTAGAGATAGCTGATGAAAACTAGTTATTATTAGTTAGTTAGTTAGTTAGTTATTAAAAATAATTTTTTATCGTTTAAGAATATTTAAAAAGGGGGGGTTAATGAATAAAACTTTTATTATAATAGGGTAATAATGAGCAAAGAATAAAGGTAAGATTAAAAGAATATAAAAATTCTTAACTTTTATTTTATTTTAAAAAAGAGTTTTAAAGTAATTATAATTATAAATACCAGGATAATATGCTATAACTAAATAAAAGAAAGACTAAGCAAATATATATATATATATAAGAAAAATGAAAATATGTTAATAAAGTGATTGAAATTTTATTGATATTACAATAGGGTAAAAGGAATTTAATCATAACTATTTATAAAAGGTTAAAAAAATTTATTGTAATAAAAAATAAGAAGAAAGACCAAGAAAAAATAAAAATTATACTAAAGAAACAGAAGGGGAATAAAGGAACAATAAATAAAAACAAGGAAAAGGGAATAAAACCACAACAAATCAACCAAGACCATAGGTGACCTGTGGTAAAAAATAAGGAGGAGAAATTACCTAGAGAGAGTCGGAGTTCACCTCTTACTCAACTTCCACTCATCATCCCTATTGAGATTCTTGGGATGCCTCTCAATCTCAATAGCCTCCCTAAGCTTCCTATGGTGGAAGTGATCAACCCTAGAAATGACTTTGGAGTCCTCTATGCATACATGGTGACATGACTTTCCTACATGCTCCGCAAGGGCTGAAGTGTGGGAACGATTGTGCCTAATGTCTGCAGCATGTTCCCTGATTCTCTGTCTAATGGAATGACCTGTTTCACCAATATAAGGAGTACCATAGGAACAAGGAACAATGTAAACACCCTTCATGTCTTTAGGGTCAATAGAGTCATTGTTTTTATTTATTGTTCCTTTATTCTCCTTTTGTTTCTTTAGTATAATTTTTATTTGTTTTTGGTCTTTCTTCATATTTTTTATTGCAATAAAATAAAAAAATTTAACCTTTTATAAAATAAAATTTTTTAACCTTTTATAAATAGTTATGATTAACTTCCTTTTACACTATTGTAATATTAATAAAAATTTATTCATTTTATTAACATATTTTCCTTTTTCTTCTTTGGTGTATATATATATATCTTTGTGCTTGGTCTTTCTTTTATTTAGTTATAGTATATTAGCCTGGTATTTATAATAATAATTACTTTAAAACTCTTTTTAAAATAAAATAAAAGATTTAAAACTTTTTGTATTCTTTTAATCTTACCTTTATTCCTTGCTCATTATTACCCTATTATAATTAAAAATTTATTCATTAACCCCCCATTTTTAAATATTCTTAAATGATAAAAAAATATTTTTAATAACTAAATAACTAACTAATAACAACTTGTTTTCATCGGCTATCTTCAGGAAATGATGCATCCACATTATTTTTTCATTGAGATCAATTATTTTCTTCACCTTGTCTTGAGGATGAACCACATCAGATGGTTCAAAACGTCGACCAAATCATTATGATGTGATTAATTCGAAAGACATTTATCTAAAATATATAAACATCGTTATAAAAGATTCTTTGTAATAAAAAAACATATAATATTTTTTCAAATAATTTTAATAATAAAATTGTAAATGGAATGCTAAGAAATTTAGGTATTGTGGGGACCAAAGAGGGTTTATTTAGCAAGATAAATAAATATTATAATTAGGCTGATAGGCATTATTTTTTAATTAGGTCACTCACATTTGTGTCTACCTTTTTTTTGTGCCCCTCACATTTGTCTCCTACTAAAATTAGTTAAGCTATCTAGGTTCGCCGAATTTAATTGCACTTTTTTATGAGACATGATATTGGGAAAACAAATTTCCTTCCCATTCGTGAGGTTGGCATTAGAGAATGTAACAATTGTGATATTTTGCAAGTAAACCACATTGGAGAATGTCACAATTGTGAAATTTTGCGAGAAAACAGGACTGCGGTTGTGATATTTGGAGAGAGAACATGTTGCATGGCTTGTATTTGGTAGTGTCGATAATGTTTGTGGCATTACCTTTGTCATCCTTGACAATTTTCATGTCAGGAATATTTATTAAGGGTTGCTTCATCATCTCTGGTAATATTTATTTTTGGTAACTTTTCCCTTGCTTTTTTTTTTTCTAAGTAAGGTTAATCTATTAACAGTGGAAATAAAATTACAGCATGACCAAAGTCAAAACATTGCCTAGACTTATGGAAAATTTGACAAAAAAATCAAAAGAGAAGACTGCCCTCATAAGGGGAAACCAGCCTTGAGCGTTTTTCAGGTTGTTGCATTGCCCGCGCAGGGGCACCATCGTTTGATATCTTTGACGATTACATTGTTTACAAAATTCAAAAATAAAACATAGGTCCAGTGCAGTAATATAAAAAAAAACACGCCCAGTTAAGTGGGCCATGAGGCAAGAAAACCAAACCAAAGAGAAGCAGCTACTCATTCGGTGGTTCTTCAACAATTCGGCACCACAATGCAGACATGTCACCATCCTTCTTTAACAAGTCCATGGTGGGAGCAGCTTCAAACATGGAAGGTCCAGGATCTCCATGTGCCATCTCCACATCACGAGCCCTACTAACCTGAGCCTCTTGTTCTTGCTCATTCACGCCACCGTGCCCCTCCTGAAGGCTCGAAAGCTGGGCTTTCTCTGTGCTCAGACCCACTGGACGTGTACTATGTTCCTTCACTTGGGCCTCTTCACGGAAAACCACGGTGATTGAAGTAGTGATTCGAGGGCGGTTCAGAGAGCAATTAAAGGAAACAATCGTCGTGCCCGTCGTGGGAGAAGGCAAAGCAGTGGGGAAATGAGGAGCAGGGGAGCCCAAATGATGGCTAGTTCCTAGAACACGACCCCTCCCACTTCTGGTGTGAGGATAACGGCCTGCGAAATAATCGCTGGAGTGGGAAGATGACTCGGTTGAGGGGATGGAGGGAGCACATAGGGGTTGGCCTCTGGTGCTACCCTTGTAGCAACACATCCTTTGACGCAGGCGAGGCATGGGTGAAGTCTCAACAAAGGGCGCAAGACGAGGCGGAGAAGCAGGATTAATGGTGGAATGAGAAATGGGAGGATTCCAAGAAACCGAGGAAGACATAAAAAGGCTAGAATGAGAGAAATGAAGATTGTCACCAAGGACTAAGCAACAGTTCAGCTAGCTTCTCCTTCTCGTCACAGTGCACAGGAAGGGTAACCCAGCAACCGGAGAGCATCTGCAATTCATCGGTTGCAGATCTTCAGATAAACCAGAGAGAAACTCCATTTTATCATCCTGACTGCTAAGGCAATGAAGAACGCCCGTCATAAATCTCTCATTGATGAGAGCCGAAGGCCGAGGCATATTGGAGCATGCGAAATCGCAAACAGGAGTGGAGGTCGGATCTTGAGCTGCATTAAAACTTAATGCAGTAGATATGAATACAGTGGGACTTAAATTCCATCTGCCGTCTGCCGTCTGCCATTTGCCAGCTGTGACATGGGTGGGCAGGTGTCTCCACACTTCGCCACACCCATTTCCCGTCGCCTTAATCGCCATCCAATTCACCCGCATCCGGGAGTAACTTTTCCCTTGTTATTAGCACAATACATTCTTATTTAATTACCTAAGTAGTATCTATAAGTATATTTTTGACAATTGGTTCCATATTGTAGATTAAGTCTTCAACATGAAGCTGGATACTGTACTCCAATATGATGCAGGTGGTATCATACAAATTTTGTCTTGATAGATTAAAAATATTTGACTTTGAGCCATCTTCATTTGTCCTCCTGTGCTGTTTTAGTTTTAATATCTCAAAGTTCTTGTTTTATTTATTTGTGGTATCCTCAAGTTCCTTGTCACATCTTTGAGCCATCGTTGCATCTAATCCATTCTGTATGTCCACACATATTTCATTCACTGACTTCAGGTGAAGCTTACAAATTTTAGACAACAATTGAAAGTTGAGCCAACTTCTTATTTCTGCTCTTACTAAGTACAATATCAACGCTAAGAACCTTTTTCTATTTCTTTTTATTAAATGTTTGTTTCTCGTCATCTTGCATGCCCCCTGTGCGACGTTTTGGGGATTTGATGAAACCCAAAGATACAAGTTTCTTCCCATCTCCATGACAAATATTATAGTACTATACAGGAACAAAAAATAATTAATCTTGCTCCTGAATTAATTGAGATCAAGTTTTATGTTGAAAGTGATTCAAATTTTTCCAATGAAAGAAATTACTAGCACGGGAGAGGACTTTAGGGATGTTAATCAACGAGGTGAAATTTTTTGCGCCTTATATATAAGAGGATTCATTGATTTAATTATCCAGTATTCCTAGAGCTTAATGATCTAGGATAATGACTATTGGAGTCATCAACAAACATCCACTTCTATCTTCTTTCCCTTCCATTACCTCAATGTTTGCTCCAAATTTTGGATATGATGTTAATAGATATAAAGATTTTGTACTAAAACACACTTCTTGTCCATTATGAAAGCCCCTCCTTGGAATTGATGCAATCACTATCATTGAAGAGAATATACCAACACCTCAACTCCCACCATTTTATTTGTTGATGTTTTTTAGTTAGTTGTGTTGTTTGTTGTCAAAATTTACGTCACCACCTGCACCTAAGTCATCCTCATGACTATCTGATTGAAAATCGACATCTTCACCATTGATATGATCATCACACTACATGGATGATTGATTCAAACCCACATTGAAATCTACAATTATAAATTTTTTGATCCATCCTCTGCCTAGCATTGGATTCTATCTAGCAAACTTATCAAGATAAGCCAAACTAAATTTGACAAACCGCACGAGTTTGTAGTGAAGGAAATTGGAGATAAGAAGTAGAGCATGGAGAAAATATAGAAAAATTATCATGATAAAGATGGAGGTGAAGGTACAATGGTGTCAAAAAGAGAACAATTCAAGACCTCAACAGAATTGTTTCTATTAATCTATTGCTATATTTCTACTATCATAAGTTTGCAAACCCTTGAAGAGGCCTCTAGATTTTTTTAGAGGGACATATTTATGCAAGAGAAACACAACTTACTCATGAAGGCTAACACATGGGATCTATATCTACTTCATGAAAGAAGAAATCATGTTTTATGTAAGTCAATTTACTGGAAATTTTTCAAGGGGGTGGTTTATTGAACAAACACAAGGCTTGGCTAGTGGAAACAGGATTCTCATAGGTAGATGGCATTAACTACAATGAGGAATTTTCACCTATAGTAAAAATGGACATAGTATGGCTTTTACTATACATTTATTGTTGGGGTACATGCACATTAGGACCACTTTTAACCACATTTCATCACCTACTAGACATTCCCTACCCTTTAGGGTCACTTTCTATTTTTACCATTAGGACCAATTTTGACCCATTTTTATGACCTACTAGACATTTCCTGCCCTCTAGGGTCACTTCATATTTTTACCAATTTCCTATCTTAGTAAGTATATTTTTCGCAAGTGTGCCACCTAAGATGACAAATGGAAATGACTAGGTATTCACTAGGAAATGACATGATTATTTCTTATCCATTAGTTTGCATTCCCTATTCTCTAATCACCTTGTCCACAAATGTATACTTCCTCTCTTATTTTGGGAAATTTCTTAATCCATAACTCTATCCACTTACATTATCACTTTATTCTTTGACTATTAGTCCTATTCCTTAGGTTTTCTTATTATTTTGGAGTTAGGAGTTGAATGCGTGAGTTATTTATTCATTTATCGCTTCTTTTTGTTCATATTATCCTGATTCAACTCTATTATTTACTCCTACCCTATTTTTCATCCTACAATTCTATTCTTGGACTAGTTTACTAAATAGGGTAAGGTGTTTTTCTAGTTTTTATATGATGCACTATGGAACCCAAACCTAGTGTGCACTGGTTTCCTCTCAAGGGAGTGTTATACATATGTGTTCATGTCAAGCAATAATGGAGGGCCTAAGTGGTTGTTTAAGGATCCACATACAACCAAGGGCTCTAGAGGATAATGTTTTGGCCTATGACACTATATTTTATTGTATAGCATGGAATGGACCCTATGAACCATCCCCTTATCACGTTGCACCAACTCTCAACATGGTAACATCCTTTAGTATTATCATAGCAAGGTATGTTAAGAGGTTCTTGAACACCTATTGGAAGCTAACAAGTCTTGAATTACTCAATTTAAAGCTTGGAGAAAACTATGTTTTATGATTTCAACTTGAAGTTAAAACATAAATTTTATAAGGTACATGTAAAACCTAAAATATTGATTTGCATAGTGAGTGATTTTTTTTTCATTTTCCACTAATTTTTTTTTTTATGTTCACTGTTGCATTTATACTATACTTTTAAAACTTCAATTAATATTATATTTTTCATATGAGGGTGAATACACGAAGATGTGTCCCACTTTTTAGTGAAATGTGGCAATGGGAATTTGACAATTTACATATTTTCTAATTTGAAGCTCTAGCAACTCATTTAGGCCTTGTGAATTTTGATATATACTTAAGAAAGAAAAATGAACATATGGAATTGTGTTTCCTTTCTAATAATTTTATTAAAAATATATATATTAATGTCATTTAATGTCTCAAATTTACATTTAATTAGATGCTTATCCATGAAAGTTTTTTTTTTTAATCTTTTTGAGTTAACAATATATTTTTATTCCAACTCAATAAAACTACATATAAGTATGATCAGTAGCAATAGCCTCTTTTCTATGTTGGGTGATTGAGAGAAATGTTATCCTCCCCACCCAAATTCAACTTTGGCATGTTACATGTAGATTTCATAATTATTGTCTAAGCAGTCCAAGAACTTAAACATTTATACTCCTCAAAAGGAATATAAAGATACTTGTCATAAGAATATATATATATATATATATATATATATATATATATATATATATATATATATATATATATATATATATATATATATATATATATATATAACACCAAGAAATTAATATTGAATCAATTTATTTGTACTCCCTGTAAATTTTTTTCTCTTGTTTACATGAGATGAAAAACTAGAAAAACCCTTTTGAAGTGGAAACATCCAGATTCCCCACTTATTTTTTATATTTTGTTTTCTATGTATGGGATATGTATTTTTCTCTTAGTCCTTCACTACTTGGGATTTTTTTTTAGCTAAGTTAAAAAATTAAAATTAGAACATGGTATAAAAAATTTTAAAAAGGAAAAACCTACATGTTATTTGATAGAAGGTTCACTAATGCAGCTACAAAACCAAGTTTTCCATTTTCCAAAGAAAGGATGGATGGATTTTACCTTCTATAAGTTACAACTCCATGAAAAATTATGAAAATGAGAAAATATTCTTGACTTCCAAGCCCTTGATTAAGGTATAAATTTAGATTGAAGGTTTTAGAATACCTTGATTGAGGGATTTCAAAGTCCTTGACTGATATTATAAAAGCCTCAATTGAGGTATTTTTGGAATACTTTAAAACCCTCACTCAAGGTTTTATTTTGATCGAGGACTTAAGCAGTTGATTGAGGTAAAACTTAGATTGAGGACATGCATAAGTTATTTTCACATGTGTTGTTTCCCAAAAAGTGTGGTTAATTTTCATGGAATCACCCATGAACCAAGGAAAATTTCAAGGGTACAATTTATTTTAAAGTATAGAGAAATTAGTAAATATTACTAGTACCTAATATGTATTATAAAATTTTTGGCTATATTTTTATAAAAATATTCAAATTTCTAATAATTTTATGTAGTTTCTATAAAATTTTGACAAATTTTAAAATATAATAAATTTTTTTTTAGAAAATCATAAAAAATTAGCTTATTTGCAAAATTTGACTTCTAAAATTTTCCTTACCATAAATATATATATATATATTAGTAATGAATTCTATTAAATCAAAAAGCAAGTTGCATCTGGAAATAAAAACTTCAATGATCCTTTATGATATCAGACACCATAGTTGTTCAAGGTTTTTTCTTTTCTCTCCTTTCTCCTATGGACATCTACCCATCCGAGAGATTTATCAGTTACAACTAAGGATAATTACATATCCTTGTTTTCAAAGAAATCTCCATTACTACCGATTCCTCGAAGTACGAGACATCCCTATCACTATTTGAATGATCAGACTCTTGAAAGCATTTATTCATGTTGGTGGTAACCACGATTAATGTTGGTGATCTTTTATTATCCCTTGATAGAGGATTTTTTTCCATTGGGAGTTGAGCAAGAGCGTCGACGAGCTACACTGTAGAAAATTTTAATACAATTATGTATTGCCGGATTCTCCTGATCTAAAAATTACATGTCATTGTTAAATACAGAATCACTACTACAAAAATCTTGCAGAATTTAAAACACGATCGCCAATTGCAAACACATGAAGAAAGATCATTCGCACATAACACAGATGTTTATCGGGAAAGCATAAAGCTAAAAACCCTACTATCATATATTATGTATATATCATGGATCATGAAGCAATCTCATACAAAACTTTAATCCAAGTCTCAGTACAATATACAATCGTCTCATACTGTCTTGCAAAAATTGACTCACACATGCACCAATTTACTTCCACCTCATAGCCTGCCTCCACTGTGCAATCCTTGATGGTCAAGAACCTCTGAATGATTCATTCTAGCCTTCCTTGACTGCGCAATACTCATAGGCATCTCCAATGTGTGTGTGGTTGCATGAGTGCACCCACTAATGTCACTATAGATAGTCAAATAGTCCCTTTCACCTATCTCTCAACTGGGTCTCCACTGGATCTGACATGCATGTAGTTAATAGTAGTAAATCTTCAGTTGCATGTGAGATCACTCCATGTGAATTAATTTAATATTTAATTCACTGATCTCTACTAGTGTATCTTTAGTTACAACTAGCACAACTGAGTTTAACTACTTTAAAACTCACATAACTACACATCTAACTCTGTTACAACTTTGTATCACTCAGTTACAAATAATTTCACTTGCATGTCCCACCAACCAACCTTAGAACTCGTAATTCCTTCAGTCAACTAGTTTTCCACATCACTGTAACTGAAATCAAGTGATTCAAGAGAATAGATGATTATTTATTGTCTAATTATTATTAAGAGACAATAATAATCGACATGCATTCTATTTTTAGACATGTAATCCATGAACTGACTTCGCACATGCATTCCAAAAATAGACACCCATCCATAAATATAATTTTCTCAATCATCTATAAATATACTCCCGCTATAAATAGAATTTTCTCACCATTCTAAAAATAGACATACACCTAAAAAATAGCCTATGTGTGCCCCACCTAGTGTAGGTGCTTAATTTTCACTAGGATCAAGGATGTTGTTTCCGGATGCCAATTTCATTGTTTCTTGTTGCAACCTTCAACACTCCCTCTCAAAAAGAAAGGAATTTCTTTGCATGCGACATGTAACTCCATGCATTCGTCCTGCAACCTTTGCATGCGCCATGCAACTCCATGCATGTGCCTTGCAACCTTGTGTGCAACACTTCTCTATTGTTTCTCACACATGCAACACTTCCGAAACTGAATAGCCTCCAAACAACTGAATCAGTATAATGCATCTATCATCAAAGTCTTCTGACATCTGCTAGTACCAATTGCACATGTCTTCAGGAACCACTGCGTTGTTGACCTTTGCATCCATGCACTCTGCACTTGTTGTCAACTCTGATTCACGCTCCAGTATCTGACACTGTCACTTTGATTTCATGTCCTCATGACATATGACTGCATCAATCCAACTGATCTTGCTACTGTTGTACTGTGGGCTCCTCGTAGCTAGGTTCAATTCATGAGATCCACACCATCTCAATGGATCATGCCTAGAAATTTCTTCTTAGGATTACTCATGCATGTCGCCCCACCTCTCACCTAGTGGTATATTTGCATGCACTCCCTCTATTAATCTGGCACAAAATTTCTCTGCATGAGTGGTTTCTCCCACTCCATGATCCTCCGCATGTGGCTTCTCCGCATCTTGAGGTTCACTCTTACCTGCATGCAAATCCAACTCCCTCTCAAGGGTCAATTGCATGGCTTTCTCACACTTCCCAACAGTAGGAAGCTCAGTATAAATCCCATCTACATCAAGTATATAGAGATTTTTAACTCGAATCCCAACCTTCTTGGCTTGCCCTGCTGCTTTTTGTTGCAGGAAAACTTTTCCTTCACTAAAGACAACATCATAGCCTCTATCCTCTAGCATTGCGACTGAAACTAAATTTTTCTTCAAACCTGGAACATGCATAACATCTTTTAAATGAAAGATTTTACCTGAAGCCCTCTGAAAGGTAATGGTACCAATTCCAGTCACACTGTATCATCCATTGTCGCCCAACTCAATATGCATCTCGAGATCTTTGTCCTCCAAGTCACTGAAAATTTTCTTATCTCCTGTCATGTGAAAGGAAGCACCACTATCCAAGTACCACCCCGATCCCAATTCACTAGACACCATGCATGCGATCAATGAGAATTCAAGCTCAAATTGTGAGGCAATAGCCTCACCAGCTGCAACTCCATCAACCATCTTGTTCTTCTTCTTATGTGGACAATTTGTGGCAATATGTCCATACTTGTGACAATGAAAACACTTCACTTTGGACATGTTGTGCTCCTTGCCATCTTCAACGGCCTCAGTTTTAGAATGGAATTTCTTCCCCCTCCCCCTCTTCGATTTGGCATCCAAATCACAATCCTCTTCATCATCAAGCGTTGATGAAGAGCCATCTCTGGTGTTTTTCCTGAACTCCTCCTTTACTATATCCGACCATAGTCATTCCCAATCTGGCAGTTTTTCTCGTCCGTTGACAGAGTCTTCATAACTGTTCCAACTCTTAGGAAGTCCCAAGAGAGCCAAGCTCACCAAATCATCATCAGCAACACCTACTCCTACACTCCCAATCTCATCCCTACATTGGAAAAACGTTGTTTAGTATATTGGAATAGTGTCATTCTTTTCCATCTTGATCTTTTTGAGTTTATCCTTCAGCACCAATTTCCTATGGTCGCTACTGCTTTGGAAAAAATCCGTGAAATCCTTCCACATAGCATATGGAGTGGCTTTCCCATGAAGGCTTTATACAATATGGTCTCGTACACTTTCCAATAGAATCCTTCTCGTCTTCACTACTTTCTTTTGCTAGGCATCAAGTAATGCAACATCCGTCGAAGTGGGCTTAGGAACATCCCTGTTGATGAATTCCTTCAAGCCATTATCTTCGAGCACTGCCTCCATCCTATCCTTCCATGAAATGTAGTTTGAGCTACCCTCAAGTGCATACTCTAGCCACAAACCATTGAAAGCCATTTCATTGTTTACTCAACTGTCACACTAAGAAATTCTTGCAGCAAATTCGAATTGTTTCCACCAACAAACTCAACTACTGCTTCAATATTTCAATCTTCTTTGCTCTGATACCATGTATATAATTTTAATACAATTATGAATTGTCGGATTCTCCTGATCTAACAATTATATTCCATTGTTAAATACATAATCACTTCTACAAAAATCTTGCGGAATTTCAAACACGATCGCCAATTGTAAACACATGAAGAAATATCATTCACACATAACACAGATGTTTACCGGGAAAGCATAAAGCTAAAAACCCACTAACATATATTATGTATATATCATGGATCATGAAACAATCTCATACAAAACTCTAATCCAAGAGCTTTTAGTACAATATACAATCTTCTCACACTGTCTTACAAAAATTGGCTCACACATGCACCAATTTACTACCTCATGATAGCCTGGCTCCACTGTGTAATCCCTGATGGTCAATAACCTCTGAATGATTCATTCTAGCCTACCTTGAATGTGTAATACTCATAGGCATATCCAATGTGTGTGTGGTTGCATGAGTGCACCAACTAATGTCACTACAGATAGTCAAACTATTTCTTTCACCTATCTCTCAACTGGGTCTCCATTGGATCTGACATGCATGCAGTTAAGAGTAGCAAATCTTCAGTTGCATGTGAGATCACTCTATGAATGAATTTAATATTTAATTCAATGATCTCTCACTAGTGTATCTTTAGTTACAACTAGTTACAACTAGCACAACTGAGTTAAACTACTTTACAACTCACATAACTACACATCCAACTCTGTTGCAACTTTGTATCACTTAGTTTCAATGAATTCCACTTGCATGTCCACCAACCAACCTTAGAACTCGTAATTCCTTCAGTCAACTGGTTTGCCACATCAGTTAACTGAAATCAAGTGCTTCAAGAGAATATATTATTATTTATTGTCTAATTATTATTATTAGATAATAATAATCGGCGTGCATTCTATTTTTAGACATGCAATCCATGAACTGACTTCGCACATGCATTCCAAAAAATAGACGCACATCCATAAATATAATTTTCTCACCATTCTAAAAATAGGCATACACCTAAAAAATAGCCTGTGTGGGGCCCACCTAGTGTAGGTGCTTAATTTTCATTAGGATCAAGGATCTTGTTTCTGGATGCCAATTTCATTGTTTCTTGTTGCAACCTTCAACATACACTAGATCTTGCGAGGCTGAAGAATCAGGAGGTGCCCTTTTCTGTTGAGAGTTTTCCTTCTTATAGCGTGCCACATTATTGACATTTAATTATTCCTTCTAAGCAAGCCATCCACGATTCGGTTTTCATAGCTCTGGGGATCAAGACAACCCTGTAGAGACAGGGCATGCACTCTGAAGAAGCTCGGGCCGCTGACAAGACCTACATCTAAACACATTTTTTCATAGTCCAGAGGTTGATGATGTTCCTTACCATCCCATTTTATGGTTATTTTATCTTAAATACCTTCACTTAAATCCAATTTAACACAAATATAGACAAATGATATCAACCCATTAGCTAGAATTTCATTGTTTATTTTGATAAAGTGTTCAATTTAGTGTTTTCATTGGCTTCAAGGAAATCCAATGGAATCCACTAAAAAATAAGTTTATATATATAACTTAACATTTGAAAAAATATATTTCGGATGCGGATGGTTCACCGCATTGATGGGGCGAACGTCCCAAGGCATGGCGCGTGGGATGGCCATATGGCCTCCCACCTGCGCATTTATCATCTCATTAGCTTTGCCAACCTGCGAAGCATTTGGTTCACCTCCCCGCCTCTCTGTGTTCGCCTGCGTGCTCCACACTCTGTTTATAATGGCGCCATTCCTCATACCAATTGCTCATGCCCATTCTGCTACTCAGCTTCACGCCTTGTAGACTTGTTGCTACCCTCCTGCTTGCGCCGAGCCTAGCGCTCCCATGTAGACTGGGAGGCGCTGTGTTTTACTTTTTTGCCTTGAAACGTTTCATGAATTCCATTTTTCTTAGAGTTTTCTCTGCCCCAAGAGGTCTCAGTCTTGTTTAGCGCGTGTTCCATCTTTCTCTGTTGCTAAGTATTCCCTCTGCTTGCAATTCTGCCTATTTAGCCTTCGTTTCATAGGAAAAATGCCCCGCCTCAGGCACCGCATGCGTAGTTGAAGAGGAAGCAGCAGAGGCAGGGCAATCCGCTCTCGCTCTTCCTCCAGCCCTGAACCCTCGTCTGAAGAATTCTCTCCGGGGCATTATCCAGAAACGCATAGTGGTCGCGGAGGAGCTAGCTGCTCTGGGCCGGTGCACCCTTCCCATGTCGCGTCACCCTCGCAGTCTCTCCATGCCATGTCCCCCTTGCTCGCTAGCCCTCAGCACCCTGTTTCCCCTATCACTCTTCGCCAAACCTCGCAGAGGGCTGAGTTTTAGTTCGAATGCACTATGGACCGCCCTAAAATCACTGCGTTCATCACAGTTACTCTCCGGGAGGAAGCTGCTGGTTCCACTCCCACTCAAATCCTTGCCCATCAGCCTCCTTCAGAACCATCTAAGGCCGTAGACAAGCAGACCATGCAGGGTATGGATAAAAATGGCCAAGCTCAGGACAAAGAGGCCAAAGCTGAGGACAAAGGGAAGGATGCAGCTACAACCTCTGATGACACCACTGATGAGGAGGATGACAGCAGAGCGGGGTACCGATTTCGTATCGTGGAAGAACCCCCACCTCAGGACAATGACATGTGACCATGAGCTCTACAGCTGGAACATGGCGCTGCAGCCCAGGTTCAATGGGTTATTCTCTGTGTTTTTGTTTAATTCTCGTATGCTGAAGGAGATTAATTCTCTTGTGTTAAATGCTCTTAGGCATATTTTGTTTATATGGTTTTATAAGCTACACTTCAGGCCGGTTTCCCCTGTGAGGGCAGAAAAATATGACTATAAGGGACTGGTTTCCCCTTCTGGGGCAGTCCGAATACATGAATTTTTGAGCTACAAACCCAACTTTTAGGCTTTCATAGCTGAAGCTGCGGTAGTTTTGTACTAATATGTTTATAAATAGAATTAGAATTATTTAGAAAAAAAAACATTTGAAAAAATATATTCTTATTTATAATTTTATAAAAACTTATTATAATGATTTAAAATATCAATTTTCAAATTTTTAGAAATGTTTTTCATTTTTGTTTGTAATTTCCCTTAAAATTTGGGGGTAAATTTAAAACGAGTGTGACTAAACTTTAACTTTTAAAAAACTCCATCCATATAATGTTTATTGCTAGTGCTTTTAGGGATTTTGTTTGGAAAAACACACTTGGAACATTTTAAGCAATTGTTTTGGTAGAAGCCCCTCTAGCCAAAATCATTGTTAAAATGGTAAATGGTTAGTGTCATATATTTGATTTTTAATTATAAAAATTTATTGATAAATTTCATATATATATATATATATATATATTACCAAAATGTTAAAAACTATTATCAAGTTATTACTTAAAATAATGAGGGAGTATTTACAATCAGATAATATTAATGTGTATGACAAGTCAATGAAAGGTTTCATTGTGTATCCAATGTAACATTTTATTAGTCATTTCCTAAGATTTATTTAATGTTATTTTGTACATTGTGTTGGCACTAAAAGCTTATAAAAGTAGAAATTTTATGTATTTTATAATCTGTGCATAAATGATAAATCTAAATAATGTATCTAGCTTAGAAATATAAACAACACATGTAAATTATACACCTAATTCATGCATATAAGTGATACACCTAACTAATATACATAGATGATCAATCAAAGTCATGCACAAACACGATAAGTCTAAGTCACACTCATAAATGACACATTTAACCTTCGCAAATAAGAGACAAACATAAGCATCCCACTTTATAGTCCATATGGACATGAGTGAGAGACCTAAACCCCATACATAAATGATACACCCAACCCACAAAAAGCAATATGCCTAAGACCCCTAACACACTAGTTGTTTAACACGGATTTAATGAGCATAACTATCATGTCTTTGAACACACAATGATATGGCTAAATGGTGACAAGCTTAAACTATTGTTATTAAAAACTATAGTGTCAAAAACTTATCACAATGAATTCTTATATATGGTAATAAGCAAATTTTTTTCATTGCTGAAAGTGTCACAAAAAGTAATAATATTGGCAAGCTTCATGAGGAGAGGTTGAGAATAGAAGTCTTTTTAAGGAATTAAACTATCTTAAACGAGATCCAAACCCATTCATTTTTCATTTATAATTTTATAATTCAAACTAGCATATTTTTTTTTCGCAATTGTATTTTATATATATATATATATATATATATAATTTAAGTTAACATTTCTCCTTAAAAATATAATATATACTTTACTCATTTTTAATTAGTTAATTACTGTGTTTTTTTTTATCATTTTTTCAAAATAATTATAAAATTATTTTGATATATAAATTTATCAAATAATCCAATATTTTGCATATAATATTTTTTTATTTTTAATTAATTAATTATTATATTTTCTTCATTTATCAAAATAATTATATAATTTTTTTGATATATAAATATATTCATTAATCTCATATTTTGTATACAACGTAAAGAGGAAAGTAATATTGATATGTATACTCGTGATAATGGTTTTCCTAAGAGAAAAAGTTATGTCTTTTCGAATATATTATATATTTAGTTAACTTAGTTTTATATATATATATATATATATATATATATATATATATTTATTATAAACAACATAATTATAAAATAAAATGGAAGTATTAAAATGGAAGTTGGGATAATAAAGGAGAATTTTATATAATTTATAATTTAGTTATATTTATTTTATAAATTTAGTTGTTAGTAAATTTAATACTAAATTCAAATAATGAAATATTAAATTAATTTTTATTATTTTACTCTAGTTTAAATAAACATTATTGTTTTTTTTTTTAAAGTATATTCAAAATGGCAATTTAAAGCTAAAGAGGTATTCTTAAAACTGGACATAATATGATAAAATAAAGCAATGGTTTTGATACACATACATACATATGAACATAATAATGAGATGTTTTTATTAATAGGGTTTGTAACATAGACACCGTCGATCCTAAACTTCTTTATTTGAAGGTTTTTTTTAATACAAATTCCTGCGGGGCCCATCTGATACAGGTGAAATGAAATCTAATCTAAGAGATTCAAGTCGGATAAGAAAAAAATATAACACTTCATTAAGAATTTTCCTACTCTGTAAGCAGCATGACATTCAAGCATCTTGTATTTCCATATAAACCAAAAAGTTGTGGTGGTGCCCATATAATTTGAAATTTTTGCATTGCAGTAGTGTAAGTATTAATTAAGTATTAATTTGAAACAGAGACCTAGAAACCAAAGCCTGCAAATGAGGTATGTGTGAACCAAAATCTAAGCCTGCAAATGAGGTTTGTGTGAACCAAAATCTAAGCCTACAAATGAGAGGTGTATGACAGAATTTAGTTCAGTAAGCAATAATAGCTACCTAATTCCAATCCCAACCAAGGATTGCTTATCCCAACAAGAATAAGAAGCAAGGGATCATTAATTTGATTGCCATGGTGATCAAATAAGGTGAATCTTTCAAAAAACATGCACATATAAATAACCACATAATCCAGATATATGAAGATGCAAAGATATTGGGAAATAGGCATAGTGATGGACTTTAGTTTTTTATAGAGATATATACTCAATGTGTATATGTATACGTGTACCTTTGGATGTGTCTTTTTGAGCCTCAGGAGTTATCATTCTACTTCCATTCCCACCCACGTTGATTCCAAGCTATGAACAACCTACACCGATCGAGTTTGCAAAAAAATATGGAAAAATCGGCATGGGATTCAAACAAGAGATGTTTCGATCTTGAAGACTAATCTAGGGGAGTAGCAGCTTACAAGGTTTGATATAGGGGCTTGTTGTCATATTGAGAATATTTTCATAGCCTTCCATGTAGTTACAACTGTGGTTGAACTCGAATTCAACGACACAGGAGCCTTCCCCCTATTGGCTTCAGAGGTCTTGACCCAGGTTCGGTTTCAAGGTTTTCCAAAAAACCCCGTACTACTGGCCCATTCGACAATGGCCTGCTTGCGCAAGTCAAGGTATCACTCGAAGTAGTATGGGAGGGTGCTGGAACCAGGTTTCCACACCCTAAGAGAGAGAAAGTTAATTGAAGTGGGTCCTTCCAGGTCTAACAGATCTACGTTGGAGAAGCCCTATCACAGAAACCCTTAACAATATATCTGTAGAATATCTTCAGCAAGCTCATCAATCATCAAATAGAAGGTTAACAGAAGCAAGGCGATTACATCTAACCAGATCTATACTTTCATACACTTGCATCTGTTAGCACCCAATCTGAACCTCAGGCTGAAAAAGGCAAATCAGGGTAACAACTAAACCACGCTCAGCCTTGTAGCTAGCCCTACAAGGACAGGAGAGGGCTCTCTCCGTAGAGTGGATATTCAATAAAATGGTAATGAATTGGTTTTAGGCTAGGTATATAAATGGGAAAAAGAGTTTTTATGAATTACTGAAATTTCAGGGATGTATGGAACAAGAGGACAGTATGAACCGAGGAATTAAATCGGGATACATAATATTTCATAGGGCAAGATAGGCAAGAGGTTTAGCAATCAAGTCTAAATAAGATGAAATGGAAAGACTGTTGAGAAGTTGAAAAGGGCATAATAAATGAATCCTTTTCAAACAGAAGAAAATACACAGAGTATGAATGATTCCCCAAGGCAGAGCATATAAAATGGATTCTACCTTTCTAACTTGAAAACATTCAATTGGAGATGTTAATGAATGAATGGTGTAACATAACAATGTACATATGAAACATAATGGAGAAAAATATGCTAAAACTCATACCACATGAATCCTATAAATCATAGTTGCATAACTTTATTGAATTCCCCTCGCCAAATCAGACAACAAAGCGCAGAACGCTTTCATCGCCAATATATTCCCCCTCTACTTCATTTTTTAGACTCTCGTGGTTTTTTTGCAAATAATTAGAATTTACAATAAATAGAAGAATTTTTTCTGACATAAATCGATGAAGGGGGATAATCACAATCAAGATAGAGTCAAAATCCAACAATTCTTCGTAAAGGAAGAGCTGCATTACATCTGGCCAGTGAGAAGGCAAAAAATTGTAACGTAGATTTCTCTACAACGTAACTGAAGATGTGACTGTTACAATTTGGGTCTCGGCCTCTGGCTGTCGCTTTGCTTTCCATTATTCGTTTTGAATATCTAGCTTTTAATAAGATGTCATTGCAGTAAACTGGAATAAACTGAAATAATGCCTTACGTGAAGGGAAATAGTGAATAAGAAGGAAGGGAGAGGAGGCAGGACCAGCATCTTAATCGCAATCGGGATCGGGGAGCGGGAATATATATACAAAATAAAACTTTCGATGCGGTTGGATTAAACCATGGGAAATCCTTTAATAAATGTAATAAAATGCGATTTTGGGACTTACAAAGGGGAAAGGGCTTTTATATTATAATGTGGAGTAAGTGTTTTATGGTGGGCCTGGGGATAAAATCGCAATCGCAATATTGGAATTTGCGATGGGAATTTTGTGATGGGAATTTTGTGACGGGGATTTTGCGATGGAAATTTTGCGATGGGAATTTACGACGGGGATTTTGCGATGGGAATTTTGCGATGGGAATTTGGGATGGGAATTTTGCGACGGGGATTTTGCGATGGGAATTTTGCGATGGGAATTTTGCGACGGGGATTTTGCGATGGGAATTTTGCGATGGGAATTTGCGATGGGAATTTTGCGACGGGGATTTTGCGATGGGAATTTGCGATGGGAATTTTGCGATGGGAATTTGCGATGATCGCACATCGCACATCGCAAATTCCACATCAACAAGACACTTGAATCTCTAAACTTGAGATTTTTCGATTTTGCGCTAAAGTGGTGGGGTTTATATATATGATATAAATTTGTTATAAAGTTTGTGGGGTATTGGTCGGAGAAGTGTTTTAAGGGGAGGGACTTTGTAATATGAAGTTTTTTATTATAAAGTCCAAAGGCATGGAGGAGAAGTGGTTGGGTAATAAAATAGCATATTTTATTAAATGATTTACAATGCGATATTATAATCGGAAGGGGGAAGGAAGGGGTTTTTAAAGGGATTTGAACATAAAGTTAAAGGGGAAACATGGGAAATAGGTGGGGCTTAGGGAATAGAGGGCTTTTACTTCACTTAAGCACAAAATTCAATCTCGAAGCCAGTTTTGAGAGTGTAGTATACCGTTGGAAAGCTCTTTCCGGGCTCTTTCTGATGGATCTGCTTTGAAGATGATTTGGCACTGAACAAACTACGGAAAACTTCTCTGAAGGCAGAGACATCACTTTGTGGAGACAACAACTTCTGAATTGTGGCTGAAAGGCAAAGTATCATGTCTTCACCTCAAAACATGGTTTTGAGGTGAAGCTTGCATCAAACCAAACAAATGATATCTTTGATCTTCCTGGTGCTATGACTTTGTGTTTATTGACTTCCTCATGACTTCGCTGATCTTTATTTGACACTTGACTCATTAATTTGACCATGGCGAGACCTTAGAGACTAATGAGACCCATCCTATGACCTACTAATATGATTTTGAGAATGAAAGTGAAAAATGACTGAAGATCATAGGAAGGAAAATCAGCAAGTACCTCATGAGGGAAAACTGGTAACAAATTACTACCATCAATGAATCCATGACCTAATGGAATGGCGAAATTGATTATTATGGGACTCCTAATATGCAAATGCAAAAGAGCAATTTTGATCACTGATGGCAGTATGACTAGAGTGACACTAACATTGGCTCCAATGGGGATGGTAGCTCCTTGGAGGTGCCAAGAACACCGTAGAACAAGTAGCCTTATCCATTGGGCATGGATTCAAAAATACTGAAAAACTGACACAATGCATACTGACACTGACTCACGACTAAGACTGAAAAACTGAAATAAACCAAACCATACACATATCATTCAAGTTTTATAGCCTTCACTTCGGGCCCCAAACTTCCATGTCTGTGTACTCTGAACTCTGATAAACATAACATGCTATATACAATGATGATGACATATATCTTGATCCTTTGTTTTCAACAATGGTAGTGCTTCAAAAGCCTACCATTTACTGCTCCTCCAGGACAATTTTGGCCATCCATTTCTGAAAGCAAGAAGGCATTCTGTCCTCTGTAAGCTGAGATCCTGTATGGTCCTTTCCATAGATTGTCGAACTTACCATGCTTCCCTTTGTCTTCATTTTTGGCATCCCATTTCAACACTATATCATCCAGCTGAAACTTTTCTGCCTTTGTCTTCCTATCATAGATCTTTTTAATTTTCTCCTGCAACTGAATAACGTTCTGTGACACTTCCTCTCTTGTTTGCTGAAGGTGGATCATTTGATTGATTCTTCGCTGATTGTCATTGTCCTCGCTGCCAACTTCTTGCAATAATTTCATAATTGGGACTATAAGGGATGTAGGAAAGATAGTGTTAGTACCATAAACCAGCTCAAATGGTGACATACCTATTGATCTTTTACTGCTAACTCTGTCTGCCCACAGTGCGTTGATGAGCTTTCGGTGCCAATTTCTTTTGTTTGCCTCCAACATTTTTTTAATTATATTCACCAATGATTTGTTAGATGACTCAGCCAGGCCGTTTCCTTATGGATAATAAGTTGTCGAATGGCCCAGCACGATGTTGTATTTGTCACAAAATTCGATCATTTTCTTGGATCTGAACGTTGCTGCATTGTCTGTTACGATTTTACAGGGGAAGCCAAAACGAGATAGAATATTCGATTCCAAGAATTGAATGATTACCGCGTCTATTGCTTGCCTGGATGGGACGGCCTCAATCCATTTAGTAAAGTAATCTGTCCCTGTCAAGATCCATCGGTGCTGTGCTGAGGACGTGAAATGAATCTCCCATATAAAATCGAGCCCCCACTGCTGAAAGGGTGCGTTTGCCGAAACTGGTTTCAAAGGAAGTGGAAGAAATTTCTTCTTCCCTTGGAAGATTTGGCATTCATGACATTTCATCACTATCTTATATAAATCAGAAAATAATGTGGGCCAATAATATCCTGCTCTCAATATCTTTTTATTTGTAGTCTTCCAAAACAAGTGACCATCGCAGTCGCCTTTATGAAACTCGTGCATTACCTTCTGCGCTTCTTCTTCAACCAAAAAATTGAGCAGAACGCCTCCTGGATCTTTCTAATACAGAGTGCTATCTAAAATGCAGAATTTTGCAGATTTTAGCTTCAGAGATCTACCTTTGCTCTTGGACATGCCTGTAGGAGGAGACAAATGCTGAAGGATATAGACGATATCTGAATACCACGGGGACTGTAGAAAAATGTCTGAAATTGGAACCAGCAAACCTTCATCTTCCCCTTCTGCCACTGCTGTTATAAGGTTTATATCTAAGGAGTGCAGATTTGATTGGGCCATCAATTTAGCCAAGCCTTGGCCTTTGATCAATTTCGTGGGCTTGATCTCCAGATCATACTCCAACATGGCTGCTATCCACTTACCTCTTCGACCTTCTGGATCATTTTGCATCAACACCTCCTTCACTGCTGCGTTTGAGACATATGCTATAGTATGTGAATGCAAAATATAGACCCTGAAATCCTTCAATGCTTTGATAAGGGCCAATGCCTATTTTTCGATGATATTATACCTCAAAGCAGCGTCTCTAATAGTTCTACTGAAAAAGGCAATTGGCTTTTCGATCTCGTCTCTCTTTTTCATTAAAACAACCACTAAAGTATGCTGAGATGTAAACGAAAATATGATAAAGTCTTGAGTGTAGTCAGGACTGATCAAAACTGGGACATTGGACAAAGAAAACTTTACCAGATTGAATGATTTGATAGCCTCCTCACTCCATTTAACAGTGCTGTCTTTCTTTAACATATTAGTCATTTCCCTCAAATGCTCAGCCAGATTGGGTATAAATCTACGCAAGTAGTTCATCTTACCATTGAATGCTTGGATCTCCTTCTTGTTTTGTGGCAGGTCTATGAGCTGGATTGCCTCCACTCTAGCTGGATCGATGTGAATA
Organism: Pinus albicaulis; assembly: GCA_034641835.2. Taxonomy (NCBI): domain Eukaryota; kingdom Viridiplantae; phylum Streptophyta; class Pinopsida; order Pinales; family Pinaceae; genus Pinus; species Pinus albicaulis. The sequence goes on from CM076569.1 coordinate 521,029,671, forward strand.
CCATCTTTGGAGATGATATGTCCCAGCAGCTTGCCTTCATCCATGGCGAAGAGGCACTTCTTGGGATTGAGAGAAATTCTGAACTTTCTGCATTACTGAAAAACAACTCTCAAATGGTACAAATGCTCATCATCTGATCCTGAAAACACTGTCAAATCATCCAAATAAACAACCAGAAAAACATCTTTTTCATTTGCAAATACGATGTCCATTTCACGTTGGAAAGTAGCTCCTGCATTCTTCAGTCCGAAAGGCATTTTGGCATACTAGAAGGTTCCCCAGGGTGTTGTGAAGGCAGTTTTATCTTGGTCCTTCTCATGCACCAAGATTTGGTTGTAGCATGAGTAGCCATCAAGTAATGACATCCTGGATGCTCCAACTACTCTCTGCATGATATGGTCCATTTTCGGAAGTGGATAATTATCCTTTAAGGAAGCCTTATTCAAGTTCCGAAAATCTATGCACAACCTTATTTCTCCAGTCTTCTTACGTACCGGGACCAAATTTGAAATCCAGTCAGAAAATCTAATGGGGACTATGATACCAGCTTTGTATAATCTGTTTACCTCTTTTTCAATGGATGGCAGCAGCTTCGGATTGATTCTTCTCAGCTTCTGTCTGAATGGCTTTTGATCTGGCTTGATAGGAATAGTATGCTGGATTATGTTCCTATCATACACTTTCTAATCTGAATAATCCCATGCAAATACATCAGAAAATTCGGAAAGAAACTTCACATACTTATCCTTTGCTTCAGGGGACAATGTCTTTGACAATTTCACGAACTTGGGCTGATCAGGTGTTCCAAGATTCACATCTTCAACTCCTTTCTCTGTGGGCACCAAGCTTGGCTTCTTTGCAACATCGTCCTGATCAAACAGCTCCTTTAGAGGTATGAGACCTCTAGGAATTACGTTATCTTTCAGCTGTAATATGTCCATCTGGTTTGTTTCCATTTCTTGATCATCCACCACATACTCACCTTCTATGAGAGTGTCCTTGAATTTTCCATCACCCTACAAAAATGCATTTATCTCATTATCATCCAAAAATACTTGCCAATACCTCAAATTATCCGGAACAACAGGCCTATTTTTGACATGGATTTCGAATTTGTTGCTGGAGTTCATCGGAATTTTCAGGTTACTTGCAGTAGTTGCAAGAGAATCAGCAATAAGATTCTGCATCCTGGGCACTGCTGTTAAAGTGTACTCTGGGAATGTCTTCAAAATGTCCAGAACTGCATTTCTGTATGCCCTCAGTCTTGGATGTTTAGCTTGGTACTCTCCTTTCACCTGCTTGATTATTAACTCAGAGTCACCATACACAGAAATCCTTTTTGCCTTCAACTTCTTCAAGATTTTGAGGCCTGTAATCAGAGCTTCATACTCTGCTTCATTTTTAGAGCATTCAAAAGCCAACTTGTAAGCACATACTCTAACATTACTAGGGACCTTCTCAGGTTGAAAAATAGGACTCCTAATTCATATTCCAATGCCAGCTCCATCCTTACCAACAGCTCCATCAAAATCCATACTCCACAGACCTTCTTCTTCTTCTTGTAGATGCTGAAAATTTGTTTCTTTCTCTTCTTTGCCTTGGCTGATTTCTGGCTGTTCATTATCCATTTTCTGCTGGCAGGCAGAAGGCTTAGAAGTACTTGCTGCTTTGTCTTTTTCCTTTTTTAGGATTTCTTTGAAATTTTCTGAAATCTCAGGTATCTCCTACACTTGTACCAACTGAACATCTTCATCATTTAAACCACTATCTGAATATAAGACAAAAGACTCTAAATTTGTGTGTACTGCATTGATGGGATGATTTACTGGCTTGTCTTTGCTAGTGATCATGTATTTAATTTTCTTTTCCCTATATAACTTTCTCAACTGGCCAAACACAGGGATTGTGGCATAGGATAAATCAAGCTGTATGGTCCCCTTAAGTTTGGCACCCCAAGACCTAGATAGGAGCATTCCAAACCTTGGTGGGACATCAGCAACAACTACATCCATCAAGACATTTTTGGTTGAGATTTGATCTAAAGACACTACTAAATCTTTGATGAGACCAATACAGTGGACCCTACTTGAATCAAAAGAGTACAAATCATGGTATTTTCTAGTAACATCAAGGCCTAACTTCTCCATGACAGCTTTGGGCATTAAATTATGGGAGGCATCGGAGTCTAACATGACATTATGCAAGATAAACTCATGTAACCTAAGACTGAGGTAAAAGGGGGGAACTTCATTTTCTTCAGACTCTTGTGTGGCTGGACCAAAATAAGTTCGGGGTAGTCATCCTCCACATTAAACATATCAGAAAGAGGGTCAATTTGCAAGACTTTAGACACCTGATTTTTATATACACTATTCTTTACCAACTCAGTCAAGGGCACGGACACTTTCAACTTGGAAATTTCATTTTCTAAATTAAAGGAGGGAGCTTTTTCTACCTCTTTAATAGGAGGGTCTTTCTTCTCCATTTGTTCTCTCGCTACGTTCTGCTGGCCTTTTTCTTTTGCGGTATTCTCAGCTGTGGGTGCTTTGCTGGATGAAGGATTGGCCGGCTCTTTTCCTTTCTTTTGTGCCTCGTCCTTCATTTGTATTTATTTTCTCCTTTGAATGGGGCTGATGGTGACGTTTCTGTTCCTTAGAGAATACTTCCCTTGCTGGGCTGACAGCGCGTTCATATAACCTCTCTGGTAGTCATCAGATTCCTTTTCTAACACCATGTCATTGGCCAAAATGAAATTTTCATCCCCTTGAATGTCTGGAGTCGCCACTGTGTATTCTTTGTCTTATGTGTGGAAAATGGGTGCACCATCAGCTGTGAAAAAATGATTGGTTTGAAACGGAGGACCATCATCGTCTGAGTCAGTCCCTTGCACGTAGTTTTGCTGTAACGGTGTTTTAATTGGCTGTTGTGGTGCCGCTTGGTCTTGCGCCCTTTGTTCTCTCTGTCTAATTCTGAATTGCGTTTGCTGCTGTCCTCTAAAATTTGGATTTCTTATTTGAGTTTCGGGTCTGTCTAAAATCATCAAACACTCAACCATCTTTTCCATTGTACGAATTAGAGTGTCCATTCTGCTGTCCGAAGTGGAGGCTTCCTCTTTCACCACGACTTTCTTTTCGGTTCTAGCTGGAGCTCTTCTGGTCAGTAGATTAGCTTCAATGCTTACTGCTATTTTTTGCATTTCTTCAAGAGACGATGGATCTCTTTCACGCAGCTGATATGCCATATCGGCATCAAAACCGTCTGAAAACTTTAGCATAGCTGAATCCACGGGTGGTTTGAGGTTGGCCGGAATAGCATTGTATGCAGCATTGAATCTTAAACAATAGTCTTGCACAGTTTCACCCACATTTCTTTTCATATTCTCATATTCAGACAGAATTTGGTGTGGTTTCCTTTTCACCTCCCACCGGTCTAGGATTTGTGTGTGTAACTCTTGTAAAGTGTGAATAGAGCCTGTTGGTAAAGCTCTAAACCACTTTCTCACTTCACCTCCGAAGCTTTGAACAAACAACCTGGTTGCTACATTCTCTTCTTCCACTTCATGCAAGTCAAAAAAGTCATTCATCTTGTCAACATGCTGCTGGGCTGTAATGCCTTGAGTGGCATCAAAGATAGCAATTTTACTCTGATAATCAGCAGGCATATCATTGAGAACCTGAGGTAAAACCAAGGGTGGATATCGGGCAGCCATATTTCTGGGAGGATTTACCACAGCGTTTGTAATGCTGGAATTTGAGGTAGGTGTTGATGGAGGAGATGAAAACTGGGAATTGATTGATGGGAATGCTGATGAATCAGGAGGATGTAATGCTGCGCCTGATGATTCTGAAGGCTCAGGAATATAAGTTGCAGTGATGGACTGAGGCGAATTCAAAATGTAGTCATCAATGGAAGAATTTTCTCTCTAAAATTCAATATCTACAAGAAACTCCGGATCTAAAACCGTGTCTCCAAGTGCAGTTTCAGACTTACTTCTAAACAAAGAAAGCTCAAAATTTTCATCAAAAGAAATCTCCTCTACAAAAAAACATTCACTGGGTCGAGTATGGGACCTGAAAATAGGTGTAGGACTTGGCGATCCCTCTTGTCTTCTGACTATTCTTGGGATAAGATTCAGATTTTCGAACACAGGGGGAGGATTTGGATCATGATTAGCCCTTGTATATCTTCTTGAAGCCAGTGTGGTCAACTTACTACTATACAATATTTATATCAGCCTAGAAAATTCTGAAATATCATCATCGAGACTTTGCAAGAAAAGTATTACTGGGGTGATAAATCTTCTACGCAAAAGTTTGTAATTGCTTCCCCAGTATGGTCACCAGAGATGTTAGCACCCAATCTGAACCTCAGGCTGAAAAAGGCAAATCAGGGTAACAACTAAACCACGCTCAGCCTTGTAGCTAGCCCTACAAGGACAAGAGAGGGCTCTCTCCGTAGAATGGATATTCAATAAAATGGTAATGAACTAGTTTTAGGCTAGGTATATAAATGGGAAAAAGAGTTTTGATGAATTACTGAAATTTCAGGGATGTATGGAACAAGACGATAGTATGAACTGAGGAATTAAATCGGGATACAGAATATTTCATAGGGCAAGATAGGCAGGAGGTTTAGCAATCAAGTCTAAATAAGATGAAATGGAAAGACTGTTGAGAAGTTGAAAAGGGCATAATAAATGAATCCTTTTCAAACAGAAGAAAATACACAGAGTATGAATGATTCCCCAAGGCAGAGCATATAAAATGGATTCTACCTTTCTAACTTGAAAACATTCAACTAGAGATGTTAATGAATGAGTGGTGTAACATAACAATGTACATATGAAACATAAAGGAGAAACATATGCTAAAACTCATACCACATGAATCCCATAAATCAGAGCTGCATCACTTTATTTAATTCCCTGCCAAACTGTACAATGGAGCGCAGAGCTCACTGCCACACTATTCCCCTACTTCTGAGTTTTCAGACCTCAGACCCTTTTTTTTTTTTTTTGCAAATAATTAGAATTTACAATAAATAGACAAATTTTGCCGGAATACAAATCGATGGAAGGGGAGAAATCACAACTGAAGATAGAAGGCCAAAAGCCAACAGTCTCTTCGTAAAGGAAGAGCTGCATTACATCTGGCTAGTGAGAAGGCAAAAAATTGTAACGTAGATTTATCTACAACGTAACTGAAGATGTGACTGTTACAATTTGGGTCTCGGCCTCTGGCTGTCGCTTTGCTTTCCATTATTCCTTTTGAATAACTGGCTTTTAATAAGATGTCGTTGCAGTAAACTGGAATAAACTAAAATAATGCCTTTCGTGAAGGGAAATAGTGAATAAGAAGGAAGGGAGAGGAGGCGGGACCAGCATCTTAATCGCAATCGGGATCGGGGAGCGGGAAAATATATACAAAATAAAACTTTCGATGCGGTTGGATTAAACCATGGGAAATCCTTTAATAAATGTAATAAAATGCGATTTTGGGACTTACAAAGGGGAAAGGGCCTTTATATTATAATGTGGAGTAAGTGTTGTATGGTGGGCCCGGGGATAAAATCGCAATCGCAATATTGGAATTTGCGATGGGAATTTTGCGATGGGAATTTGCGATGGGAATTTTGCGACGGGGATTTTGCAATGGGAATTTTGCGATGGGAATTTGCGATGGGAATTTGCGACGGGGATTTTGCGATGGGAATTTTGCGACGGGGATTTTGCGATGGGAATTTTGTGATGGGAATTTTCGATGGGAATTTTGCGACGGGAATTTTGCGACGGGGATTTTGCGATGGGAATTTGTGATGATCGCACATCGCACATCGCAAATTCCACATCAACAAGACACTTGAATCTCTAAACTTGCGATTTTGCGATTTTGCGCTAAAGTGGTGGGGTTTATATATATGATATAACTTTGTTATAAAGTTTGTGGGGTATTGGTCGGAGAAGTGTTTTAAGGGGAGGGACTTTGTAATATGAAGTTTTTTATTATAAAGTCCAAAGGCATGGAGGGGAAGTGGTTGGGTAATAAAATCGCATATTTTATTAAATGATTTACAATGCGATATTATAATCGGAAGGGGGAAGGAAGGGGTTTTTAAAGGGATTTAAACATAAAGTTAAAGGGGAAACATGGGAAATAGGTGGGGCTTAGGGAATAGAGGGATTTTACTTCACTTAAGCACCAAATTCAATCCAGAAGCCAGATTTGAGAGTGTAGTATACCGTTGGAAAGCTCTTTCCGGGCTCTTTCGAATGGATCTACTTTGAAGATGATTTGGCGCTGAGCATACTGCGGAAAACTTCTCTGAAGGCAGAGACATCACTTTGTGGAGATAACAGCTTCTGAATTGTGGCTGAAAGGCAAAGTATCATGTCTTCACCTCAAAACATGGTTTTGAGGTGAAGCTTGCATCAAACCAAACAAATGATATCTTTGATCTTCCTGGTGCTATGACTTTGTATTTATTGACTTCCTCATGACTTCGTTGATCTTTATTTGACACTTGACTCATTAATTTGACCATGGCAAGACCTTAGAGACTAATGAGACCCATCCTATGACCTACTAATATGATTTTGAGAATGAAAGTGACAAATGACTGAAGATCATAGGAAGGAAAATCAGCGAGTACCTCATGAGGGAAAACTGGTAACAAATTACTACCATCAATGAATCCATGACCTAACGGAATGGCGAAATTGATTATTATGGGACTCCTAATATGCAAATGCAAAAGAGAAATTTTGATCACTGATGGCAGTATGACTAGAGTGACACTAACTGCATCGACGTGCGCATCAATATAAACCATCAGTAATCAAGAACCAAGTATAGGTTTTAGAAATATCACAGATCGCAGTCAATAATCATAACACAGAAGTACTCTACTTTTCACAACAGTCTTCTCATTCATTAGTATCAAATCCAATCTTGCAGACTCTATTTACTAGCCCATGCACACAGCTAGTAGGGTCCGCACAAAGTAGGACTTAGGGTCTCTGTGCACACAGCCAGCAGGAGCCCTTACTCAGATAATCGACACAAAATATCCACACATTTGTATCAAATCTTTTTCCAAAACTTAGCCTACATCTAGACTCATTTTATCCACCTATTTATTGCATGCTAGCCTGCGCTATCCTATGGTCTACAAACTATGGTTTGCAGACCCTTGGTCTACCCTTTGACCCATTACAATTCATTGGGGGTGTTATCACTTAGTAATTTCTCAAGGTTAAAGAAATAACTCACCGAGGTAACCACAAAACTACTTTTAAGTTTAGGATCTAGCCCTCCTAAACTCAAAGAGGGCTCTCTCTATATGATTTAGCTTTATTTGAAATAGATATTAGGCTATTTAATAAGTACATAGTTGGTTTTGGGTTTTGATTTGATTTGGTGGGAAATCACTTACTGAGATGGATAGTTATAGATCTGTAACCCATTGGGAAAATGGAGTCAATGTGTCAAGAAGTCAGATTAGGATCAAGGTCTAAAGGTAAATGTTCACAGGGAAAGATAGCAGAGTCACTTTAGATCTTCAAAAGTTGATGTTGAAATGGTTTTGATTGGGATAAAGAGAAATTAAGGGTTCTTAAATCCGGATAAGGAGTGAAAAGGTAGAGGTCAATCGAAATCATGGAGCAATTAAGGGTTCCCTAGTATGGATATCAGCAGAAAACATTTAAATGAAAATCAGTCAATAATAGAGTGCTTTTAGCAAATTCTGAGATAACAACTCCTGATTTCACATTATAATTTAGAACACATTTATGAATAGATGGCAAAAATAATAAATTTGAAAAAATGACAAGTGAAATACTTCACTGCAGTGGCCTAACACATGAATCCTGTAATATGATGCTTTATTTCCTGCGATTCAGTCTACTGACTTGAAATTGATACAAAAAAACCTTAGGTAATATTGCAGCTGCAAAAATGTTCAGCAATTAATCCACTCTCAATACTTCAAACGATGAAGTATTTATACAAATTCTAAACTAGAATATCTTGAAAAAATATCAAGATTGGTTTACAAATATCTCAAACTGTATTACATAAATAGAACTTAAATAAAGGACACTCAAAACTAATGAATCTATTTGGCATTATATTTATTGATTGATGGTGACAAAGAAGATAAATTTGAATTTGATATCAACTCTTAGTTGATGATGAGGCTTCCAAGTCACTAACTATCTCCTTCCTTTGTGTGTCTTACTCCAGAAATTATGCAAAATTAGGGTCCAGTGATACCATTTTATATCTCAATCTGAGATATATGTGTAAAAATTGAAAGATTTTATTGTATATAAATATGTTATTGAGATAAACCTCTCTCAGTTTCCTAAAATTCCACTCCCGTTGTTCACAATAATCTCTTCAAAAAGATGTTTAAAACAGAACTTTGCACAGTTCAAAAATAGGTTGTGAAGATGTGCATGTATCTCTCATTCTGTAATACCTGTGTAAAAAGTGAGATAGGTTTTTGTAGATTGGCCTCTTAGGAACACAAACCTCCTCCAGTATTTCAAAATTCATCTTGTATTGGCCAAAAAAAATTCTGCAAAACTATGACTTAAACAGGAAATTTTTGGAAAATGTCCCTTCTTGCTCTGTTTTCATCTTTTAACCTTATTGTTCTTTTAACTGTTTTGAATTTTACTTAAACTTCATTGTTGCTGGTAAAAAAAAATTCTTCTTGGTTTAACCATTACTTCCTTCGTGTTTACTTTTACTATTTTACCTTGACTGCTCTGTTACCTTTTCACTTTTACCTTTTACAATAAGAGTGAGTAAAATATGTCCTGGAGAGTTGTTGATGGAAATGTTTTCATCCTCTGTTCTGACCACTTGTGCAAATTTGTTTCTCTTTGAGTAAATGATTTCTTTCTATTCTATTTCTTGGAATCTTTCGTTTAAGGAAAATCATTTCAATTCATTTTCTTGTGAGTTCTTTGGCATAAACAATTTGAACTAGTATCAACTGTTTTTCCAAATTCTCCTTCTGCTAATAACCTAAAAAACAAAACAAAAATTAATGAAATAGAGGCTTGAAGGGAAGCAAATAGTGGCTTTAGGGAACTGGAAATTCAGTGAAATGAGTTCTAGCCATAACAGGGAGCTTTTAATTCGGGCGACAATGATCTTTCAGGTCTTTCTGTTGCAAATTTGCAGTTTAAACATAATAAGTTATGGATAAAACAGTGAGTTTTAGATGACACAATAGATACATTATATTGGATTTACCGTATAGTGCAGGGTGAAAATAGGTTTTAGCACAATGGCATCGGGGGTTTTTATATTGTCGTATGTCCTTTAGCGCAGAATGGAATGGTAGCTTGTCGCAGTGGATGAGTTATTTAACGCACTATGCATGGGGTAAAATAGTGGTTTATCACACAACGAAATGGTGGTTTTCACATCAAGCAAAGATGGTAAGTGGAATTGGAAGGATTGATGCGATCCAATAGAAACATGACGCATGGAGGTGAGAGAAACCTTGAAAACCATGTTTTTCACAAGCATTGGGGTTCTTTAACCATCGCGCAATGAAACGTGCGATGACCAATATCCACCGTTAGATCTAGTGGGTGAAAGAAAATGGCTAGGATGATGCGATGAAGTTGCATTATCAAATGGTGTGGGGCCAGGTGATTTCAATGGTGCGGAAGATTATTATGTGTTAAATTAATGTTTAATACATAATCGGGGTTTATTATGATAGGCGTAGGTTAATGTATTAACAAAGGGGATGTGGATAAATATGATATTAGAACTCACGGGGGTGAAAGCGAACAGCTAGGATGACATGATGAAGTTGCAATGTCAAATAGCGTGGGGCTAGGTGATTTCAATGGTGCGGAAGATTATTATGTATTAAATTAATGTTTAATACATAATTGGGGTTTATTATGATAGGCACAGGTTAATGTATTAACAAAGGGGATGCGGGTAAATATGATATTAGAACTCGCGGGGATTATATATAGTGGGACCAGGATATATAACATGTGGGGAATATTACACCTTATTTCAAAATAAAAATATGGGTTGGGAATATTATATATGTGGGAATTATATTAATGTGGGATAAAAGGTATATAAAAGGAGTTAATACATTATGTTAGTGTTAAAAAATGAAATGAATGCGGGAAATAAAATACACTTAGGATAGTGTCAAAAAATAATTTTAGGATGGATTTTCATAGTGGGTGCCCAATGTTAACATTTTACACTTGAAAACTTAGGATAAGTGCATTTTTAGGGGTTTTTTACTTTTCCAAAGGTGAATATGCATTTTGACTTAGGAAAAGGGGTTTTAATAGGGTAAAATGAGTGATGTTAAGGGAAAGGGTTTTTAATGAAGGGGAAGGGTTTCAATGAGGTGGAATCCAATACCTTGGTGCCAATCAGTCATTAAGACGTGGGTTCGGTCCCACCAAAAGTCAGAGAAATGCTCCGAGTCTTTATGACTGAACGATTTAGTACTGGAACACATTGTGGGGAGGGAAATTAGTAATATGCCAAATGATGTTTATCCATACCTTGTGAAAATTCTTTCTTCCTACCCATCATTTATTCTACCATTTTTTATTTTATTTGGGTGCATTTTGGCTTGCATGCCCTTTTTATTTTCCTTTTAATGAAAAACTATTTAATTCTAACCTTATTACTTCCAAGGGCTCAGATTAAACTGTTGAGCTCCTTATTGTTCTCTACCTAACTATTGATCTACCAAGATTAAACAGTTTGGTTAGATATTTATTCTTTCTCTATCGACATGAAATTTAAAGCATGAATAATCAAGTTTGAGCTATTTGATTATCATGGATTGTGACATTTTAACAAGCTGCATGCAATCTAATTTGAAAAAAGTAAACTAAAGTAGTGGCCTTTAAACTTGCAACACTTTCATGATCTATTTTTGATGGGGTTCATATTTAAGATTCTTTTTTTCCTTTGATTGTTCTTTTAGGACATACTCTCTTTTCATTTTTAATTTGGGAATACATATGTAGAAAGCAAAGATATGTACAATATTTCTAATATGGGAAAACTATTTGCAGAAATCAAAGTTTGCACATATTTACAAGACTAATCAAAGTCAATTAAAAATTATGAATCCTATTGTTATAGGACCCTAACAGGGGGTTTTGACTTGCCCCAAACCCCCTGCACTAGACTAAATATTAAAAAACTGGAAAAATTGTGGTTAGGAAACCTCGTTCCAAAAGTCCCCCAACACAATCTTGTGACTCGTCCCGAGTCACAGCGTCGATGGGGTCTTCATAATTTCCTTGAGTTGTTCAATCGCAACAGTTAACGAAGGAAGAACACGAAGGCTCTGTGCGATGTCGGTCTGCATAATGTCCACCAGCTTCTATGAATTTGGTCCTTCCGTTGCAGCGGTGACACTGTCTAAGGTTTGGTTCAACTTTCGTACCGCCCCTTCTAATTCCTATGAAATCTTGAGAGCTTCGTCAGCCCAAGGTGCCAGATGGTCGTTGAGTATCTGTTTCTTGCACCGAAGCCCCATAATTCACTGCAAAGCGTGTGGTTGGTTTGAAGACAGGCTAATCATTGGGCTGGAGAAAGGGTGGTCATCATGGCTTTCATCTGTTCAAATTCTTGTTCCTTATGGTTCAACTCTTGATCAATTTGTCGGAGGAGAGGGTCGTACTGTACTTGGGACCATAATTCCATAGCAGTCTCAAACAGAGTGACGCCTTGACTAATCTGCGTCGTAATGGTGGCCATTGCTTCTGTAACCAATGTTGCTCACTGGGCACGCACTTCCGGAGGGGTCTCAGGCTGGAGCTTGTCCTACAACGATGCGATTTGAAATTCGAAATCGGCCTTGAAAACATGTACCTCAGTCCCGAGATGCCTTCAAGGCAGTGACCAGGCCCTCGACCTTGGCGTGCAGCTAAGTGGAGGCAGGAATTACTCCCGGCATGCCTTCACAAATCCTGTTGATCAGCTGCTCTAATGCAGATTGTTGTGCGATGGTGGCGACATGCATTGTCTGGACCTGGGTGGCTTCAGAAACTTGAGTCACAATAGTCTGCTCGGCCTCGCTGAGGTGCTGTTGTGCGCGAAGTTCACGGTGCTGAGTTTTTTGGTGATGGCGGTAAATAACTCATGTAGCTACGCACCTACCAGTCGACCAACATCAAGGTTGACTGATGCGCATGCCTAGATTTGATTCCATAATTCAGTGGGTTCCACTGTAAAAGCAGTGTCGGGGAGAGGGCAAATCCGGTTGTTCGTTACGGTGGTCAGGGTTGTAAACAGAGTTGATTGGTCCATGTTAATCTGTCTCTCTTGATCCTTGCTCTCTTGAATTTGCCTTGCTTGATTCACGCTTGCCTAAAGGGTGTCCGCTTTGAGTCAGAGTGCCTGTAGCTCTGCTTGTAAGACTTCTACTGTGGCTTTCTGTTGTTCTTCCCAAGTAGTCCACCAATCAAAATACGCATTGGTGATAGCGTCGGCAATATATTCAAGGTCATCCTCTCTCAAAGTAACCTCTGTGTTGGTGCGAGGCTTACTAGGCTTACGTTTCTTCCTAGAACCCTTAGGAAGCCCGCGAGTATGCTTGAGACTATGCGGGAATGACATATCTGCATCATCAATATGGTTAATGTTCTGTTTTGGTGGGGATTCTAGTTCTAGCTGTGTAGTAGTGCTTTTGGGGGTTGCCTGCTGCGTGATGGCAGGAATCGCCGAATTTGTTGTTGGGCCGCACGAAATTGTAGCTTTTGTCGCTACATTGTAGCCAGATGTGCCTACTGCATCTAGGTCGGTCAGCTGGGCTGCGACCTTCCATGCTGGTACCCAAGTGGAAATTATCTATTCGATCTTGGATTCGATGGTCATATACGGAAGGTTATGCCGGGTGTGATCTTTATGGGACCGAATTTGCACATTGTGCATTGTTACTTGAAATGTTGCAATATGCTTATATTTGTTGTAGACCGTTGGGGACAGGCGCAACTGGGAATGAATGGCCACAGCTATGGCCCCATCATAGAGTACCCAAAAGGACTTATTCTTTTCAACCCGCTTGGGGTCCTTTGATTCCCATAGGATGTGTTGTGATTCCTATGATTTGGCAAGTTTGGCAATACCAAATGTTAAGACAACATCAAACCACTTTGGGATCACAGGATCTAGCCCTCCTAGATCTAGAGAGGGATCTCTCTATATATTTAAAGAATAATATATCTTTGAAGTTTCAATTTAAGGTATTAGGCTAGTTATAGGGCACAAGGGTTGTTGTTTTTTGTTTGTTTGTTTGGTTGGGAAACATGAAAGAAGGGTTCAGTACAAGATAAAGGAGTGAGTAAAGAAGGATTTCAACAATGGGGAGATAACTCAAAGAAAACATAAATCCATTGGGCAATGGGATCATAAAAGGGTTTACTTGTAATTCAATATTCAAGGCTTTCAAATGGGCTAGTCATCTAAATCAGAGGATCTTTAAAGATGATAGTATGGGATGGAATGATAGGAAATGAAGGTGAATGACAAGGAAACCTTCCAAGGTGATCACTTAGGAGAAAATCTAGGGATAGGGCATGCCTTAATCATCTATGATCAAACTCCTAATGAGGTTAACTCTTCAGACAATAGAAAAACATTTAAGATTGACACAAAGTAAAGTCTAAGATCAGAGAAAGACTTTTAACCTTCTCTGCTTTGACATTCACCTTAAGGGATCTTAGAAAGGCAAACTGTTGGAAAAGGACCCTAGTGAGACGAAACCAACTCTAAATCTCCCAGTTTCCCAATTCTTTCAGTTAAAACCCAACAAGAACATCTAGAAATAAATTCTAAACTCATACATCAGCAAGCATGGATCAAACCAACTACTATACTGGTTAAATTTTCTTGAATTTGTTCTTAGATTACACACTCAGCAGAAAACATCAAAGATAAGAAGAGCAGGTAGCATTAGGGAACTTTACAGCAATATATCCTAAGCTAGATTATTGATTCTTATCATAGAAATGAAATGTGATGCATAACAGAGGGCAAAACAACAAAAGGTATAACACTTCACCACTAATTTGGATCAGGATCCAATGAACATGCTTGTCATATTAAAGAGCAACACCAGTCATATACATCATTGTCCAACAGCTTGATATCAGTCTGAAATCATCTCCCAACCTATTTTACAACTAATACACAGAACTCTCTCTCAATGAAACAACTTACAATCCACGTTTAACCAACATTTAAAATGTATTTCAGAAGAGTTCTTATAGTTGAAAGAGTGGCTGTAGAGGTAGATAGAACTTTAAATGAAACATTAAAATAGAGGAAGAAGAGTGCTTGAGGCCCATTCTGTTTTAATATCCCGTGTTGACTTTCAGTACTCTTTGGATGGATAAGTGGTCTTCGACAGGCTGATAATAACTCCAGAGGTATGTTCTTGAAGTACTTTCTAGTTGTTTGTACTCATTTTGTACTCTGGGACAAGTAAGGAAGATAAAGGACTTTCAGGCCTTCCATACTTTGTAACTAATGCTCTAGAAATCTTAGGACTTCTGTCAGGGTGGAGATCTTCTCAGGAACTCGATGGAGAATAAAAAACAATATGGGACTTTGTCCTTTCTTGGGAAAGAACATTCTACTGATGTGAAACACTAATATGGCTTGTTTCATGTGCTTTAGGCCTTATTAGGCCTTCTGGGTCATTCATAAAATCTTCAATCTATATTTTCGCCCTCTAACACTGGATTAAAGCATTAAATCTTCAATAATGTGCTTTAAATCTCTTTACATTGTCACTGATAGTCTTTGCCGCTCTTGTTTGACTGTCTCTGTCTGTGGATATGCAGGTTTAATGGCGCTGGAGGTTTTTGACAAAGTTTAACACTGATATTTTACAAAAACACATGTTTAAAACCCCTCTTAGGAGTCTTTCCTACGATCCCTAGCTCTGAATAAGCTTTCTCTGTGCTCTGTGTCACCATGACAGTGACTGCGAGAAAGAATGATTTTCACCATCTGTAACCCTGCAAAACATAATAAACATTGTTCAGAAAAATCCCTCGGAGTGGAGGTGGATGTTGTGGAGGCTCATGGAAGATGGAGGCGCAGTGACAGAAATGGTGGATGTAGGCGAAAAACGGCTAAAAACCATGCAGAATGGAGGAGAAACTGGTCTGATGGAGGTCTGGTACGCGGATGGTTCTGGACCATTGGATTAGATCAGATGGTGGTGATCGACGGTCAGGATTAACTGGTGGGGTCGTTTGGAAGAGTTAGACGAAATGAAATAACTTTAATTTTTGGGTGAATTACAAAGGAAAAGGGCTAAAATGCAGGAGATCGGAGCCTTTGGTGGTGGGACCCTGAGGGCGGAAGGCGATTTGAATGTGGACCATCGGATCACGAGAAGAGATCAACGACGGAGATATTCTGATGAAACCATTGGATGCTCCGATGAAAATAATATGGATGGGAATGCGATGAAATGTGGGCCGTTGATCTGGATTAAATGAACGGTCGGGGTTTAATGAATGCCTATGTCGGGAAGGGGTTGTTTTTAGAAGAAAACTGTTGTTTTTGTGCAGCATTGGAGTGGTTTTGAAAATTTCCCAACAAAAACGCGATATACCTTTCCGCCTGACACGTGTCCCTTCTAAAACCACTTTTATCGCGTAATTTTGAAATGTTAACTGTCGGACACTAAAATCGTGTGATATGCACCTCAGCCGTTGGATGTAGGACGGGGAGATCTGACGGTGCAGGATGGAGCACGATATGGAAAGATGCATGGGCGGAACAAGTGGGCAGAGTCAAAGGCTGGTTCACTGTGGACCGTCAGATCTGTAGAATGGACGGTCAGGATCAAAGGAGGGAGCACCAATTTTCCAAAGGGAAAAAGGTTAGATGGATGGGCGGAACGAATCCTGACCATTGGATCTATTGGGATGGACGGCAGAGATTAAGCCGAAGATCATCGAAATAGTGAAAGGGTGGAAGGGGAAGGTAGGGCGCGATGCAATTTGGACCGTCAGATCTGGCGGAATGGACGGCAGAGATTTAATCACATCAGAGAAAGGCAGGGGGCCAAAACTCTGTGGTTTTGAATTTGCGATTAGGCGTGGACCGTTGGATCAGAGCGAAGATCAATGGTTGAGATTTGATTGGAGGGGAGACGACGGGGGGAAAACAAGTGGAGCACGATTAAATCTAGGTCGTTGGTTCTTATGGGTTCAACGGTCCAGATTCAATCGGCGAAGCGATGATGGGCTCTGTGAACAAAAGCACGGATGAATCCCGACCGTTGGTTCTTGTGGATTCAATGGCCAGGATCTAATTGGAGAGTCGGCCATCGGGGAGAAAGAAGAGTGGGAATGCTGGGTTAGCGCGATGCGATTTTGCGCCAGCCGTTGGATATGGAAAGGGATCAATGGTGGATATACAATTGGAGGGGAATTGTAAAGGTGTGATGGGCGCGGTGAGATATTAGCGCTGACTGTTAGATCTGTAAAGATCAACAGTTAATATTGCAATGGATGGCCAATAGAACAAATTGTCATCGCATCGGAAAATTTCAATTAACAAAGGGAAGCTTCGATTGCGATTAGCGCCCCAGGGCTTAGCGCATGGTCCTGGGCATGGGTTATATGCAGGTAAGGGGCTAAGGGTGAGGCCAAAAGGGGCTTAAGCCTGTTATAAGGTAAAAAGTGGGTTTTTAGGCCAAAAACAGAGTTTTTAAGGCTAAATGGTGGGTTCTGGTAAAGGGAAAAAGGGATTTTTAAACCAAATGAAGGGATCCATAAGGTTTTAAAAGGGGAATTTGATGGTTTAGAGGGCTAAGGAGGGGATTTTGAGGTTTTTTGGGGGAAATTTTGTGAAGGGTAAAAGAGGTGAAAATGGGGAATTTGCAGGGATAAAATGGAGCAAATGGAGGCCTTTTTCTGAGCAAATTTCTTTCACAAACTGTGAGGCTTTTTAAATGGAAACAATAGTGAGGTCTCTTCAAAAGATAAAAAACACATGGAGGCTTCAAGAATGATAGGTTTTCAAAGGAAATGTATCTCTTGAAGGCTCAGAAACAAATTTAGCCACCTGTTTGCTAGGTCAAAATTTTATAGGTGGCTAACAGGTTGGCAAACCACGCCCCCTCGCACGTGTCGGCCTCAAAAGGGGGGAAGACTGCTTCTTTAGGAATCTCCCATGCAACTAAGATGATTAGCAATATCAGCCAAGAGTAGGAGAAATCTTTTCCCTGATCCTGAGCCTCGGGCACATTGATGAGAATTTCATCAACCAGTATTGTGACTAATTAAAACAAACTCCCTTTTCACTTTGCTAGCGAGTTGAATTACATGGGCGGGGGCAGCCATCGCCTGGCTTTTTCGTATCAATTTGAAAGCAAGAAGTAAGGTACCCATGTGTCACCTTGAATCGCTAATTGTATCAATATGAAAGCCCTGTTTGTTTCATGTGACATGGTACCTTTCGCAGATATCTTCAACAAAATGGTGCTCAAATTTCTTACTAGTAAATTCCCTAGGTTCAGATCCATGCATAGGAAGGCCGGTGATTTGGTGAATTAGATCAACATCAATTAGTATGCAGCCTTGGATCCATAAGCATCCATCATGAACACGCACCAGCAGCTGGCGAACAACTAGGCTGGTGATTTTGTATCGACCAAAGTGGGGCAGGCGCAGCAGGTTCAAGATGCCCGATCCGGCTAATCCTTTATCCCAAGCCATTGGCTCCACCTTTAGTACATCGTCTTCGAGTACCCGTTCCAAGTATAGCTCTAGGGCTAACGAAGGAAAGGCATCTAGGTTCCCAGGTCATGGTCATCGAATTTTATATGGGGGAGGTGGCCGCAAATTCCTCCCAGCTGGGGCACTTCTTCTGGGACCAGAGGCATCTTAAGGTAGGTGCTGACGATATCAACGTTGGGGGTGCGTGCTGCTGTCTTGCATGGCATAACATAAGGTGGTAACCACATTAGCAGAGTCTCCTACAGGCCTTCTACTGTGATCGCCATTAGGCACTGGGACACAGCAGGAGATCGGCCCTTAGACGCTTTTTGAGGGGAATTCATAATCTGAGGGGATGTACGAGGCTTCCTGCCAGCCCACTTCACCTATTTTACTTTCTCTTTTCCCTTCCATTTTTCTGGGGTAGATACGATCTCCTCTATTTCAGGGGTTACTTCAAGGACCTCATAAAATCCTATTTCCCTGGAAGTTGTGGTAGATAGAGGCTCATTAGGGTTTGTAGCAGTCATCTGTGCTTGGAATATAAACTCGGTGTTGCTATTGTCAGACGGCATAGCTGGCTCAATCATGTGGATGGAAAGTAGACAAATGAGATGATATTCATCAAAGTGGTCGAGGCGTGAGAATCTTGAATAGTAATTCAATCTCGTAGAACTAGCAGTCCTCATCTTACAGCCTTTGAGAGGGGAGAACGGCTTCTTTAGCCTTAATTTCCTTTCATCATTACGGGAATGGTAAAAAATCCTTGTAAATCGCCACATTAATTTCCAATTACCTGCTTCGTCAAACAGGAAGCACGGTTTTCCATACTCCTGCTCCATTTCAACAACTAGTTTTTTCCATCGCGCACAACACCTGTGCCTGTATCGCACCCACCTGCACCTCCAGTCCTACGCATCATCCCTACACATCCATCACTCATGTCTGGGTGTCCATGACCAGGTGCGCACAATATCCATTATACAGCTACTCCGGCCATATAGTCATTTGATCGGCACCGAGGAGTCCCTATAGGGCTTCAACCAACTCCCATTAACATATCCTGGCAGAGAATCGTCACGCAACGTAGCCAATCTGACCGCACCGCCATTGGTAATTTCCTTTACTACATATGGGCCTACCCAGTGCTATCGAAACTTCCCTGGGTGTCGCGCAAACTGGATATCATAAATTAGTACCAATTCTTCCTCTAAAAATACCTTCTACCGAATATATTGATCATGCCAAGATTTTTCCCGCGCCTTCTGAACCTGTTGGTAAAATTGAGCAATGAACCAGTCTTCTTCTAGGGCCACCAGCTGCGCCAAGCATTCCTCCATGATGTCTAGGTCTGCCATATTTGTGAAGATCGAGATGCGCAGGCTGGGAACGATGTATCCCATCGGCATGATAGCCTCCTTTCCGTAGAATATTATGAAGGGTGTCTTTCCCATGAGCATCTTACATGTAGTCTTATAGGCCCAGAGTATAGAGGGGATGCGCACGTCCCAGTCGCTCCGTTGTGCATTACAACCTTGGTGAGAACATGTTATAAAATTTTATTAAAAGCTTCTATGGTCTCATTTTCCTGTGGATGATATGGGGTACTCTTTGCATGGTGAATCTGGAACTCCTCAGTCAGAGCCTTAATAGTTTCATTAATGAAATGCGTACCTCTGTCACTCATCAGGATCTTTGGACACCCAAACCTGGTCAGGATATTTTCAAAAATGAAGTGTGTCGTCATATCCACAGTACAATCCTTGACAACTTTGGCTTCTGCCCATCTGGTAACGTAATCTGTAGCAGTAACAATATACCGAGCACCGGTCTTCTTTCTTGGGGGATTAATGGGGCCAACAAAGTCGATGGCCCATTTTTCGAATGCTTGTAGGGCCATCTGTGGTTGCAAGGGCATCTCATCCCATCAGGAGGGCTTCCGAGTTCATTGACATGCGTCGCAGGCCCGATAATACGTATGAGTATCAGCATGTAGCGTGGGCCACCAAAGCCTGGACCTTAATATCTTCTGCACAATAGCTTTACCCGCGTAATGTCCCCCCATGATTCCCCTGTGGGCTTCAGCTAGGATATTTGGTCTTTTGTGTTCAAGGACATACCTTTGTAGTACCTCATCCGCTCCCAACTTGTAGAGTTGTTCCGCAATGATAGTGAAGTCGGTTATGTGGGAGAATAGTTCCTTTTTCTATGGTATTGAAAGCCATCTGGGGCCTTACCTGTGGTTAAGAAGTGGATAATATCGGAAAAGTGCTCATCAATTACCTTGATAGCAAACAACTTTCCGTGAGGCAACCCATCATCCAAGTTAGTCGTCTCTTCCCCATTTTCGATCTTGGATAAATGTTCAGGTCCGACGTTCAACCTCCCTGGTTTTACAATGATTTTAAAATCATATTCCTGAAATAGTAACAATGCCAGAGATCTCCCTGGCCGTAGGCTTTCATTAACTGTGTATTTCAAAGCTGAATGATCTGTGAACATCTTGAAGTGCCCTCTGAGTAAATAATGCTTGTACTTTTGGAGGGAATATACCATTGCCAACCCTTCCCGCTCCGTGGTAGAATAATTACACTATGTGTTCGAAAGCTTCCTTCTAGCGAAGGCCACCAGATGGTCAATATCTCCTTCTCCAGGCTACGCCAAGATAGCTACTAATGCGATCCCCGATGCATCTACGTGGAGATGGAAGATCTTTCCCCAGTCGGGGAATATCAGAATAGGTGCAGTCGCCATTTTTTCTTTTAGTAGTTCGAAGCTTTTCTAGCATTCGTCATCTCAAAAGAACGACACATCCTTTTTCAACATTTTTTCCATCGAAGCGGTGATCAAAGCGTACCCCTGAATGAACTTTCTGTAGTAACCTGTGTGGCTGAGGTGGATCGTAGCCATTTTTTAGTAGTTGGAACATCCAAGTCGATGATAATCGCGATCTTTGCTGGGTCAACCATCAATCCCTGTTGGAATACTAAGTGTCCTAATAGAATCCCAAATGGGACACAAAATATGCATTTCTTGATATTTAGCGAAATTTGGTGTTTCCTGCAGGCATCCAGCATCATGCTTAGATTCAACACATGGTTCTTTACTTATCCAAACATTGTCTAGTCATCAAAATAGACTTCTAGGAACTTTTGAATGAATTCTTTGAACACAGCTACAACAACACGTGAAAAGATGGCAGGGGAACTCTTTAATCCAAAGGGCATGACAGTGTACTGAAATGAGTCCCACTCTGTCCTGAAAGTTGTCTTGCTGCAATCTTCAGGTGCGATGTGGATCTAATGGTACCCCAAAAACCCATCAGTAAACGAATAAGCTTCCTGACCCCCCACATTATCTAGGATTTCATTGGAGAATGGTGTGGGGAAAGGATCATGTACACAGGAGTCATTTAACTTGCGCAGGTTGACGCAAATCCTTATCTCTCCTTTAGGCTTCTTTTCCTGGACCACAATGGTGCTTCCCAATATGACTGTTTTACTAGTTCAATGATACCTATGGCCACCATTTTCTCGATTTCCTCCTTAAATTTCTGTTTGTATTTCGGGTTTAGGCGATAGGGCCATTGTTTGACCGGTTGCGCATATGGCTTCAATGTAATCCTCATGACTCCCATGTCCCCTATGATCCCCTTGAATTTAGAGAACTTGGTCGGGAATAGATCCTGATATTCAGTTAGCAGTTCTGCGACCTTTCCACCGTGCCATCATCCCAGTAATCCCCAATATTGACCATCTTGGGCTAATCTTCCATGCCAATATTGATTTCCTTTAGTTTTAGAGGTTTGGTGACATCAACTTCTTGCAGCAACGGACCTGCAACAACCCATTATCCTTCTGACTCCGCGATCACGATATCCCAAGGATCTTCATCGCAGGCTTCTATTGACAGATTTATACAGTTTATGATATCCTGTATCTACGCATCCCAGGTTAGCGCAGTACGTTCTTGCTTAGGACGGGACTCACTAAAGACCAGAGCATCTATATATCTTGTAGGGCTTCATCAAGTTGCTCGGTGCCTCCCGTCAGTCCAAATGTCATTACAAAGTATTCATCCATTCTACTACAATGCATGGTGCATTGATGTAGTTTTGCGCCTAAATACCAGGTTGTAGGGATTGGTCCTAGTGTGTGAATAAATTTGTGGACCCATTCATTCCATGTGCCCTTATTCCATAATTCTAGCCAGAGAGCCACGTACTTGCGCAGATCCCCTCGTCTCGAGAATATTTCTATTAGCAGTCTAACTGGTACGTTAAATCATAAGGTCATCATCCTTCAGCATTCCCCCCAGTCTCAGAAAGCTCCTTTATGAGTTTCCCACCAGCGCGCAGGGGTTGCATGCATAGCCAAGTCCAGGGCCCAAAATCTCCACTCTTCAGGGACATTTGCTTCCATTGCTTCAAGGAAATTTTCAACATTACCAGAGCCATCAAAGTAGGGTAGTTCTCTTACCTCTACAAAAATGCATCAGAATATTTTCATGACCTTAAGACACCTTAGTGTATATATGTCATGCAGCCGGTTCTGCCAGTTTTCTATCTCCCTGTCTGAATCGGATAAGCACTCACTATATTTTTCCCAGCTTAACATGTTGTCAGCCATGGGGTTGATCCAGTCGTCATCTCGGGTGGTCAGTTTGTATATGTGATCGACATCCTCTTCCTCTCGTATTGATTCAGTGTACCGCTCGCCTTCTGCTAGATCCAATAGGACTATCACCCTTATGCCTTCGTTTTCAAATATCATGCTCTTATGTTTTAGATTAATGATACCTTCCATGTCTATATCCCAATCCAAACGCAAGAGCGCAGGGTAAGGGTCTGTGTCATCCACTATCTAGATTACCTCAAAATCAACATAAACCTTAACGCCTGCAATATCTACCACCACCTTCGTCAATATTCCCAATGGGATAATCTTCTACTGATTAGCCATTCATAGTTGAATATTCGACCATTCCAGCTTAGGTTCTCCCATTCGTTGCCAGGTATTCTTGGGTAGGATGTTAGCAGCTGAGCCCAAGTCAAGAATAACTTGGTCCATTTCGTAGTCTCCAATTTGCGTTGTCATGTGCATTTCTCATCCGGTCCTTTTTTTGTTTTTGTATATCTTGTTCAAAGTTTTAACCTCGGGCTGTAGAGAAATATTTTCTGTGCAGCTATCTATTAGGGCTTGGAGATTTTCTACGGCCTTCTGGTTGCACAACAACTTCATACATGCCTAGAGGAATGGTTTAACTGCTTCGTCTACTTGTAGATCTATCGCACCTTTCGCAGTGGGTGTTTCGTTTTTGGTTATATCCCTCCAAGCTTTGATGAAGGTTTCTTTCTCCTTTTTCAAATCTAAACCTTCCGCTTTCTCCTCAGCCTTTCGAATTAATGATTCAGTTTCAAAATTTTATTCAGCTCCCTCGGTGGAAATGCCACTGCGTGTGATTACATTGATACATGACCCATCGTTCTATGGTTCTGCCTTAACCCTTTGCACATTATGCGTAGGTGTCTGTTGTTTCTCTTGCATCTTTGCTATTGGTACTAGGAAGTATTCAATGACGTGATCAAACTACCGGAAATATCTGCAGGACTGGTGTGCCAGGTTCGGGAAATCTCGTGAAAAATGTCCTATGTCACCACAGTTGTAACATATCAGCTATCCACATCCTTGACCAGCACTCCCCCCTCTCCCTCCTCCCCTTCCTCTTGTGCAGGATCCTCCTTGTCTAGAAGGAGATAGTGGCGATGAGGGGTCCACCTGCACCCTGTATAAATTTCCCCTATCCACCATGAGGTCGAGGGTTCGGAAATTTTTTTCGTCATTACCCGCAGATGAGTAGAATCTCCACCACTATTGTTTCAATTCTGGAACATAAGCACCCAACCGTGGGAAGTGACATTAGGGGAATTTTGAGGTCTAAAATGGGCCTCTTAAGAAAAATGTACAACCAAAATAAACTTTATAAGAACCAATATGATTCAAGATGATGATGTCAACCATGGGGAATGATTAACCATTTTTGGAGTAAAAGAGTATAAGGAATAAAAAATAATAAAATAATAAAACTACTTTTTCAACTTGTATTTTCAACTTATCTCCCTAAATTTTTACTCAAATTTCGAGCAGAAGTACTCATTGGATGCAAAATTTAATTTCTCATCAAAGGAGTACCCATGTTGCATACTTACGATGGACCCTCCTACATGAAAAATGAGAAATACATGAAAAAACGTGATTGAAATCACGTTTTTCATGTATTTCTCATTTTTCATGTAGTAGGGTCCATCAAAAGTATGCAACAAGGGTACTCCTTGGATGAGGAATTAAATTCTCCATCCAACGAGTGTTTTCGATCGAAATTTGAGTAAAAAATTAGGGAGATAAGTTGAAAAAATAGTTTTATTATTTTATTATTATTTATTCTTATTTTCCCTCTAAAATTTGATGATGTAATCTAACATTATTTTATTATTTCCACTATTATTTTATAATTTCCTTATGAGGCCCATTTTAGACCTCAAAATTCCCCTAATGTTTGTATCATGTCTTCCTGCTACCCGACAATCAGCACACCATAGCATAGGACTGCTAGGGCCAGCCATTTCCCTAGGTCGTAGAGGGCTTGGTCCCCCATCTTGCATGTAATCTGATAACATAAGGCATTGATCCTTAGTGTGACCCGGCACCCTATAGCGTATGCACCAGATGTTTGGGCTGGCTTCCTTACCGCGATCTTTTTGCAAGCTCTGAATTTCTAAGTTCATTGCCTCTAGCTTGTTCTGGATCTGTAGGGCTATGAACTGTGTATCATCTCTTGGCGCAACTTCTAATTTCATGGCTATCTCCATGGCTTCCTCTTAGGAACTAATCTTTTTATGTCCCATGGGTCCACGCAAGTGTGGTAATAACATAGCGATAAACCATTCTTTATGATGATTATCTTAATAGACAAATCCCCCATCGTTGATAACCTTTTTTAACCGATGGTCAGCTTCCCAGACAGACTCTGTAGGTCCCTGCTTAAAGTCCTTTAGTTCGACTACACATTGAGCATATGACTTAGGCTTCTAGAATTGTTGCTTTAGGGCATTCTTAATATCTTGTATGGATGTGTTCGCATGCTGACCAATATATCCCATAAACCAATCCAAGGTTCTTCGCTCGAAGGCTAGGGATAGTTGTGCTCGTTTGATAACATCTTTTAATGTTCTGCACGGTCCATATATACTCTGCTATGAACCAGAATCTATCAATGTCCTCATCCCCTACACCCTTAAAGGTAGGAAGTTTCATGTGCGTGGCCATATTGTCCTCCAGTGGTGGCAAAGGAGATGTAGGGGAGTTCTTACCCTTATGTGGGTTCGATGCAGGTGTGGCCGGGGGGGTTGGTTCCTTCTTGCACAACCCCTCCTTGGTTAAGATCAGATGAGTCCCTCAAGGGACCATATAACGATCTCTCTCTGTTGTGTAACCAGCTCCAAAAATAGAAGAAAAGAGATATGAACGCCTTAGAAATAAGCCACTTCGAGGGGGCAACCTCCAATACATTACATAAATGAACAATTCTTGGATGATACAATTTACAAAACCTCCTTTCTATATATAGGGGTCCATGGGGCCATAATGTAATCCTAGTGGGCCACAATGTAATCCTAGCCGACCTAACAATAATAATTTAAGGGCACAATAATAACAAAATGGGGTTACAAGGGTACAATAATAACAATAAGGGGGTTACACTAACAACAATAAGGGACTATACTAGTAATATAGGGACCTAACATGCCCCTCTCCTTCAAAAAATTGTTGTCCTCAACGCTTGAGTAGCTCTGGGTGCTTTTGTATAAAATTTTCATCCTCCCATGTAGAATCTTCAGTGGGTAAGTTCTTCCACTTGATGAGATACTCTGAAATTGATCGATTTCGTAGTTGTCGAGTTCTTGTTTCCGTGACCGCTTCCGGTTCCAATATGATTTTTCCTTCCTCATCAAGTTATGGCAATATTGTTTGAACTGGAAGATTTTCACCTATAACCTTCTTTAATCACGAAACATGGAAAACTGGATGTACTCGCGAAGAAGCAGGAAGCTCCAATTTGTATGCCATAGTACCAATCTTTTGCAACACCTTGTAAGGACCATAGTACTTGGCGATAATTTATTATCCTTCTTAGCTTGCTTGAGGGACATTTGTTTATATGGTTGTAGCCGTAAAAATACCCAATCTCCTACATCAAAACTTCTCTCGCTGCGATGTTGATCTGCCCGTTGTTTCATTCGATTTTGTGCCAAATTCAGGTTATCCTTTAAGAGTTGGAGAACTTCTTGCTGATGCTCGATGTGATCTTCCACTGCTTGAACCTTCGAATTTTCCCTTAAAGATGATGTGATCGATGGTGGATGATATCCATAAAGTGCCATAAGTGGGGTCATTTTTGCTGCAGTATGGAAGGAAGTGTTATACCACCATTCAGCGAGAGGTAACCACTTGACCCATTGTGTTTGTTTATCAGATACAAAACAACGAAGATATCCTTCCCAACATTTATTTACTATCTCTGTTTGACCATCAGATTGAGGATGATAAGATGAGCTATGAGCTAATTGAGTACCCAAACAAGAAAATAACTCCGTCCAAAAATTTCTCGTAAAAATGGGATCTCTGTCGCTTACAATAACCCTTGGGCTTCCATGTAGCTTTTGAATTCTGTCCACAAATGTAGTAGCAACTGTACTTGCTTTAAATGGATGAGATAATGCACAAAAGTGTGCATACTTGGTAAGTCTATCAACTACCACCATGATCACATTCTTTCCTTCAGACTTAGGTAAACCTGTGATAAAATCCATTGAAATCTCCTCCCAACGCTGACTTGGAATGGATAAAGGTTGTAGAAGTCCCGGGGTCTTAATTGTCTCCACTTTATTCTGCTGGCAAACCAAACATTCCGCCACCAACTTTTGAATATCAGATTTAAGGCCATCCCAAAAAAAATCTTTCTTCACCCTGTGGTAAGTTTTTAAAAATCCTGAGTGTCCTCCTAAAGGAGAAGTGTGCAATTCAAGAAGAATCTTTTGTTTTAGTTGGGAATTCTTACAAAGATATAAGCGATCTTTGTACCATAAGGAATCATTTTTCCAACTAAATGTATCAGATGTACTAGGATCTTGCTGCAACTTTTGAATGAGTGTTCATACATCTTTGTCCTTCTTCCATTCATCTCTTGCTTCGGTTATCCAATCTGGTTGGATAATAGAAATGGCACAAAGCAATGCTTCCACCTCTTCATTCTTTCTTGAGAGTGCATCCGCAACAACATTAAGCTTTCCTTTTTTGTAGATTATTTCAAAGTCATAACCCAACATCTTTGTGACCCAATTTTTCTACTCTTCTGAAGATAGTCTTTGTTCCAAAAAGTGTTTAAGACTATCATGATCAGTTTTTACCTTAAGTGTCTTCCCATTAGGTAAGTTCGCCATTTCTTTAGTGCATGCAGTATTGCTAACACTTCCTTCTCATAAATAGGTTTCTTTAAATACTTTCCTTTGATTGGACGACTTTCAAAAGCAATGGGTCTTCCTTCCCGCATTAAAACTGCACCAATTCCATTTCCTGAGGCATCACATTCCACAATAAAGGTTTTTGTGAAGTCTGGCGTAGCTAAGACCGGTGCTAGGCACATTGCCTCTTTAAGATGTTCAAAGGCTTTAGTTGCTTCAGGAGTCCATGAAAATGCATCTTTCTTCAATAATGTTGTTAGAGGTGCTGCTATTCTCCCATAATTCTTAACAAACTTTCGATAATACCCTGTTAACCTGAGAAATCCTAGCAACTGCTTTATGGTTGTGGGGACTTTCCATTCCTTAATGGCTTTAATTTTGTTAGGGTCTACCTTAACACCCTCGTGAGATACAATATGACCTAGATATTCCACCTCTCGTACTCCAAAGAAACATTTGGATGTTTTTGCATATAATTGTTTCTCCTGCAATAGTTTGAGCACCCTGTCAAAATGTTCAACATGATCCTTCCAAGACCTCCTGTAGATTAGTATATCATCAAAAAATACTAGCACAAATTTTCTAAGGAAGGGTTTGAAAATGGAATTCATCAACCCTTGAAATGTAGAAGGTGCATTGGTAAGGCCAAAGGCATGACCAAAAATTCATAATGACCCTCATGAGTTCGAAATGCTGTCTTTGGAATATCTTCAGTCTTCATTCTAATTTGATGATATCCCGAACGAAGATCCAACTTGGTAAAATAAATTGCTCCATGTAATTCATCCAATAATTCATCAATCATAGGAATGGGAAATTTATCTTTAATGGTGAGCTTATTGAGCTCCCTATAATCCGGACACATTCGCCATGATCCATCCTTTTTGTGTACCAATACTACAGGAGCAGAGAAAGAACTTTGACTAGGTTGAATTATACCCGCCTCTAACATTTCTGCAATCATACGTTCAATTTCGCTCTTTTGGAAGTAAGGATATCTATAAGGCTCGATGTTTGGAGGAACACTTCCTGGAATCAAATGAATAGCATGATCATGATCACGAATAGGTGGGAGTCCTTTGGGAGTTTCAAACACCTTGGAATGATTGTTCAAGACTTGTTGGAGATCTGTAGAAATAGATGATTTTGATGTCGGAACTTCTAGAGAGCATAATTGTGCAATTACGCCTCGTTGTTATTTCTTTAGAAGCTTTGTCATGACATTAGAGCTTATTATCCTTCCTGGCTTCCATTCAATACCCCGTAATTCGACTTCCTTTCCTTCTGAAAAAAATTTCAAGAAAAGTTCTTGAAAATTAAAAGCTACCGTCCCCAAAGATTGTAACCATTGTACTCCTAGTACAACATCAAAACCTCCCATAGGAATGGAAAGCATTGGACTAGTCAATACATATTCCCCCATGGTTAGCTTGATATTATGGCATTTTCCAGAGCAATTTATAGTTCTTCCATTTGCAACCATCACTTGACATTCTGGTGCTGGGTATAGGAAACAATTTAATTCCTTGGCTACCTTACAATGAATAAAATTATGGGTGCTACCCGAATCAATCAACACTATTACCTTTTTCTTCTTGATATTTCCTTCTATCTTGAGAGTTTGAGGAGTGGTAATTCCTGCTAGTGCATTACAAGATATGGTCGGATTCATTTCTTCCTCTTCTAGAGCTGGTTCCTGGTGTATATCCTCTTCTTGTTCATTTTCTTCTTCCTCTTCACAATCTATGTAAAATAATTTCTTCTCAGCACACTTATGACCTTTAGTGTATTTTCTATCACAACCGTAGCAAAGCCCTTTTGCTCTTTTTTCTTCCAATTGTTGTGGTGTCAACCTTGTAGGTTGTGGAAATCTAGGCGTAGCAACACTTCCTTCTTTATAGAATTGAGTGGTAGGCTTCCTTGTCGCCATTATTTTACGTTCAACTTTTCTTGCCAACCCGAATGCCTTCTCCAATGAATCTGGTTCCAAAACGCGAACTTCATGTTGGATATTATCCTTTAAAGTGCCTATGAAGAGATCGATCCTGTGTTCCTATGGAATATCAGTTACCCTTATATTCAATTTTTGGAATTCCTCAATGTGTCGCCCCACTAAACCCTTTTTTTTGAGATTTATCAATTGGCTAAAGAAGGTGTTTCTCTTTGTATCCTCATAATGTGCTATCATTTCTTCCGTAAAAATTGACCAAGTGACAATTTTTTACGGGAGCAAAGCCATCGATACCATACAAATGTATTTTGTTCTAAATGTAAAGTTGCAATGCGTACCTTTTGTGTGTTTTGCACGTTATGGAGATCAAAATATTGCTCCATCTGTAGTATCCATGTTACAGGATCCTTTCCATCAAACTTTCTCATATCCATCTTTGGAATATGGTGGTTCTTCCCGCCAACATTAGAGTTTATGAAATCACAATTAACATTTATTTTGTTCTCATCATGAGGTTCTTCTACTATCTTTTCACCATTAGGAAACCTTTCTTGTATAAACTTTGTCAAACCTTCCATGTCTGCTTTTAGAAAATTCTTCATATTTTCCATTTTCTCATCGATCTTAGCTTCCATGTCATCAATCTTAGCTTCCATGCCGACTTCCATGCCATCTATCTTAGCTTCCAAACCATTCATCTTAGCTTCCACGCCTTTCTTCAAACCATCCACCTTAGTTTCCATGCCTTTCTTCAAAACTTCGATTTCATTTTTTGTTGTTCTTTGCGAGAGTGAAATTTGTTGCATTTGCTCTTGTAATTTTGATATGTCATGTTGCCATTCTTCACCTTCATGAGTAATAGTAGAGCCTTCTAAAGGCTTAATGGGTGTTGAATTCTTTTTAAGGGCCATTTCAGACTCCAATATTGATATCTATTCTACAATAGGCCCTTGCAATCAATTCAACTTGATTCTTCAAACAAGACTTATGCAATTCGGAAAAAAAATACACACCTTTTACTAGCTTTGAGGAGCTCGATATTGAAATTGTATTATCTCTGTGGTTACAGATCTTCAATATCTGAAATTCATCACTGAAGTAGCCCTCTAAATTCTCTTTTGAATGCAACAGGTCTGATCTGATTTTGATTTTCCAAGACAAAGTTGTGTCCAATCTCCCACAATGACCTAATTCTGGACTGGTTCAGTAGAGCACACTTGTAGAACTTGCCACGTGTCACTGTTTCGTCCTTTGTCTCTAAAATTGATAGCCAAGAAACTACAGTCCGTGTACTTGTGACCACTTTTTACGGCACTCAAATCCACTGCCCAGAGAGAGAGTTATTGAACTTTTCCCACGATCACCTCTTTGAGATGAAATTCAGGAGCCTGAAAAAGCACTACCTTCCACAGATCATATCTCCCAAAATATTGCGAACCAAGCTCTGAAATTTTTTGACGAATTTCCTCAGGATTTCAGCTTCGCACCATATGAATTTCAGATTCTGAACCTTCGTAGAAACAGATTTATAGCGAAAATGCCACGATGACC
Organism: Pinus albicaulis; assembly: GCA_034641835.2. Classification (NCBI taxonomy): domain Eukaryota; kingdom Viridiplantae; phylum Streptophyta; class Pinopsida; order Pinales; family Pinaceae; genus Pinus; species Pinus albicaulis. The sequence continues at coordinate 521,060,454 of CM076569.1, forward strand.
TGTTTAGGAGCTTGAAACAAGACCTGACTTCCACAGATGATATCTCCGCAAATATTGCGAACCAAGGTCTGAAATTTTTAGACAAGCTTCCTCAGGATTTCGGCTTCGCACCCTAAAAATTTCAGCTTCTGAAACTTTGTAGAAAAAAAGTTATAGCGCAAATGCCACGATGACCTGTTTGGAGCAGCGAAACCCTAGAATCCAAAGCTCTGATACCAAATGTTGTGTAACCAGCTCCAAAAAGAGAAGAAAAGAGATATAAACGCCTTAGAAATGAGCCACTTAGAGGGGGAAACCTCCAATACATTACATAAATGAACAATTCTTGGATGATCCAATTTACAAAACCTCCTTTCTATATATAGGAGTCCATGGGGCCATAATGTAATCCTAGTGGGCCACAATGTAATCCTAGCCGACCTAACAATAGTAATTTAAGGGCACAATAATAACAAAATGGGGGTTACAAGGGTACAATAATAACAATAAGGGGGTTACACTAACAACAATAAGGGACTATACTAGTAATATAGGGACCTAACACTCTCCTTCTTGATTAACTCGGTAATATTTACCGCTTCACATCATACTCCCACTCTGGTCAAAGGTCGTTCATTCGGTGCAGCCACACAAGACACATTTTTCACTCAATAGCATCTTAATTAATAGTAGTAGGGTATTTAGGAACTTACCTCTAAATCCCTTGAAGAACCTTTGCTCTACCTCTGAATATGATACAAATTGATCAACCGCAAATTCTGTCACTAATCCTCCCAGTATACTGTCAACCCAGTGATCTATAGTTCTGGTAATTTTATTATCAGTCTTTTCCAATTGTTGGATCAACTCGGGGGTCCACTGTGTGACCTGATTGTCTTTCCAGCAAGTCTGGAATTCCACCAATCGAGCCAGCCACTCTTGTAACTCATGTGTGAAGGATGCAAAGAAGATTTTGTGCACTTATGTAAAAATATATCTATTTTTCCAATTCTCCACAAACAGTTTTTCGCTCCTATTCTCTTTTAGGGAAAATTCCAGAATCTATTTTTTGAACCAGTATTCTAACTCATGTTTTAATGGCTGCCAATAACCCCATGGAATTACCCAATCCCTCTCTCAAAATTCTCCCAGTCCCGACAATGGAACTATTTGTTGGCTTTGGGGGTCTTGACCTAGGTTTAGTTTCAAGGATTTCCAACGAACCTCGTACTACTGGCCCTTTCGGAAATGGCCTACTTGTGCAGGTCAAGGTCTCACCCGAAGTAGTATGGGAGGGTGCTGGAACCAGGTTTACACACCCTAAGAGAGAGAAATTTAATTGAAGTGGGTCCTTCCAGGTCTAACAAATCTACGTTGGAGAAGCCCTAACACAAAAACCCTTAACAATATATCTACAAAATATCTTCAACAAGCTCATAAATGATCAAATAGAAGGTTAACAGAAGCAAGGCGATTACATCTAACCAGATCTATACTTTCATACTCTTTCATCCATGTGCGCATCAATAAATCATTAGTAATCAGCAACCAAGTATAACTTCTATAAATATCACAGATGGTACTCAATAATCATAACACAAAAATACTCAAATTATTGCAACAATCTTCCCATTCATTAATATCAGATCCAATCTTACAGACTCTATTTACTATCTCGCGCACACAACCAGTGGGGTCCGCACACAGCAGGACTCAGGGTCTCCGCGCACATAGCCAGTAGGATCCCTTACTTAGAAAATCGACACAAAAGATCCACACGTTCGTATCCAAGATTTTTCCAAAACTTAGCCTACCTCTAGACTCGGTTTATCCATCTATTTATAGCATGCTATCCTGCGCTATCCTATGGTCCGAAAACTGTGGTTTTCAGACCCTTGGTCTACCCTTTGACCCATTACAATTCATTGGGGGTTTTGACCCGCCCCAAACCCCCTGCGCTAGACTAAATATTACAAAATATTACAAAATTGGACAAAATTGCAGTCAGGGAACCTCGTTCCAACACCCCCAGTCGAAAGTACCCAATTTATAGGCTTCATAGTGATTTGATTTAGCTGCAATTATTGATTTAATGGTGTGGAGAGAAAATTAGAGAGGGAACTTACGGTTCATAAGATCAGTTGGAGAATTAATTGGAGGATGATGAATAGGTGAGGGAGCTGAGGAGGGGAATTTCTTACCACAATCTTCTATTAATGTACTTGCAAAGAAACAAAAAGCATATTACTCAATAAAGCCCCAATGCCACTGCGACATCTATTGTTGGTGCCAGATATAGCTAATATTCTTACAGTTGGGTATATCACAGGGAAGAAATGAGAGCGAAATCCTAATAGAGGGTTGCTTCCATCTCGGGTCACATTCACACACAAGAATGATATCGAGGAATTGAACTAAATATTTGTTGCAAGTACCCTTCCCACAATTCAAAATTTTTCACAACTCTGTGTGGTAGAACAGGGCATGTCACACTATGCAACAAAACCATGCAAATAAAAAGAGAGATTGAGAGAGATTCGGCGAGGGAAAATTTTAATGATGTAAATCTATCTTAAAGTTTAGAAACCTTGGCGAATCTTACTAGTCCCTAACATGAAATCTATTAAATGTTTAAGGATATGTTTGTAAAAATATTCAAATTTCTAATGATTTTATATAGTCTTTATGAAACTTTGGCGATTTTTAAGGTAAAATAATTTCATGATATAAAATTTGGGTGAGTCATTTTTAGGAAACATGGAAATTTGGGAATTGTTTTTTGGAAGAAACATAGAAAATTAACCCACTTGCGAATATTAGCCCCTAAAATTTTCCCTAGATTTGGTGCTACCTGTGTCATTGTCTACAATAGTTATTTGTAACATAATGGAGAACAGAATTGCAGAACCCAAATAATTGATTCTCATCCCAACTCCATGGTCATCGTCTATTTACTGTATTCAGTGTTTAATTCTCCTAACAACCCGAAGATCTTATTCCAGAGTGTAATGGTTTGTTGGAATGGATTTAATCGATGTCATTAAACAAAATTTTCGGCAGTTCAAAAGATTTTGAGTAATTCAAGCAGAGGTGGGTAGTGGAGACCATTAATGGTTCTTTCTTTAAGGGCTGTCATGGTGTCCATGTCCTGTTGGCCATGGTAGTACCCAATTTGTGCTCAGGGATAACCTGAGAATATGCCCAACATTGCCATGAAAAATATACAAGTGCGCCCAATTACAATTCAAAATGGATGATGCATGGATGGTGTCGATGGTATGAGATGGACGTAGTATGTTTGGCCACTGCAAATGGAGACATTAATGGATAATGTTGTTATAGAGGGTGAACACGACAACAACATGAATATTGAGTGTTTTATGGGACGTCGGGAAAGCTGAAAAGTTGACATTCAAACATATATGGCTTCAGATGCATACATGGATATGTATGGTGAATGGTCATTATGGAGGCATTAAATGCCTGATAGCAAGCTGGTTATTTTTTTTTGTGCCCTATATGTAAATTTTAGTGACCATTATGGAGGCATTAAATGCCCGAGAGCAAGTTGGTTATTTGTTGTCGTGCCCTATATGTAAATTGTAGTGAGAATATTTTATGGAGAGTATTTCTATTTATTTTTATATCTTCAATAAAAATAAAAGCTTTTGTTAGGGATAATTTCCACAAACGTACCTGGGAGAAGGAGAAGATGAGAAATAAAAATTATTATATTGAAGAGTTCAATCTCAATCATAATCATCAACAAAAAGTGTACATAAGGGCCAATATTTCTTGTAAAGCCAAAATTATTATTGCTCAATTAATGACTAATTCGCATCAACTCTGTTGTGAAACAAGGCATTGGGAAAGGCCAAAAGAAGTGTGGGAGGAAAGAGTATGTATTTTTTTCTCGTCCAGAAAATTGGAAACAGAAAAGCATTTCATTCTAGAATATGAGGCCTTCAAAGATAGTAGGGAAAGCTCTGCAGATATTTTCGCAGCTAGCTCTTGGGATATTCTATTCAGCAAAGGGATTTTTCAAGATGCTGGGAGAGTTTATTGTGAAACTTCACAAGAAAATAGCAGAAGACAAGAGCCAAATAGGAAACCAATATGTCCCATAGATTATCTTTAACCTCGTGGAAATTAAAATAATTTCTTCTTCTTCCTTCAAATTTAATTCATTTTTTATAAATGAAAAAGGTTGAAGCAACGATAGTTCGACCTGTCGAGCAAGTCAAGAACAACAATAGAATTCTCGCAGTATTCTGTATTCCATCCATGATCTCCCAATAAAAAACAGTGTGGATGGGATTCTGCCGCAAGATAACATTCGTTCTTCTTTATTCCTATGTGTTCCTATTTTTTTTTCAGGTAGAAAAAAACACTGATGTATGTATTAATCATTTCATTTACATAAAACCATATTCTCAGCTATGCAGCGAGAAAGACGAGACATACCATCCGGCAGTATACTGTACCTATCTAAGAAAGAGAGGAAAAGAATACAGGGGGTTTAAACCACATCCCATCATGAGCACATTCTCATACATCCCTGTAGAAATAACAAAAATGATAGAAATATAGAAAAATATGAATACATCAGCAGATAGATGTTAGAAAATACATATCACAATTGAGGAAGATATTTTAACTACAAAGAGTTAAGATAATAGCTTGTAATAACATTAGCAAGGAAAGGTGAGCCATCAAATCTGTGGGAGCACATCACGAGTATAGCAGGCTCGCCTGGTAAACCAAAAAGAAAGTGACATAGAAATCCTGTAAAGAGAAAAAAAGTCAGCTACCTCTGCCTGCGCACCTTATCTATGGTATCGGGATGGAAGTTCGCCAGATCTGGATTCCATCTCTGAAGTGAAGCACCTGCATTAAACCAAAAATAGAGTTGATGCCTTTTTTGGAGAGTCCATCAGCCATGGTGTTATTTTCCCTGAAAATATGGCTGATGGGTGGCCTATTTAGCATCGTCCATAATATGCACGTCCTATGCAGCCATCCTTGTAAAGCCGGGCACATCATAGCCATAGTGTTTGTCACCCATCCAATAACAACCTGAGAGTCCCCGTATACATGAGCATCGTGCAACTAGAGATTGGAGGCCGCCATAAGGCCACACCAGAGGGCAATGATCTCAGCTTTATTATTGGACCCCGGGCCCCCGTTCTAGTAAATGTGTATCCTCTCCCTCTGAGACAGCTTGATCCAGGCACCGCAACCCATAACACCTTCCACACATGCACCATCAAAATATATGGCCAGAATGGCCATCTCATGAGGCCGAATGCATATGGAACCATCCCATATGGAAACAATTGGGGAGGGACGATCATCCAACCACTTGATGATTGCAGAAAAAATGCGAAGAATCTGAAAAGGAATATCATCAAATAATAACCTATTCCGCCCCAACCATACCTACCATATGAGGAAGAAAGGCAGTGATCTGAACTTGCCCCGCAGCTTGTCCCATTCCAAAGTAGAGGAGATGAAATCATGAGGGGCCCATGTAGGATCCAAAAAGTGTGAACTAAAGAGCCGCCACAAACATAAAATAGCAGGGCAACGAAAGAAAAGATGAGATATGGTCTCGATATCTCCGCAGCATATGACGCATCTGAACGGCCCATTATATCCATGTTTAACCAGGTTATCCCCAGTCAAGATCTTACCCCTCTAGACCAACCAGCCAAACAAAACAATCTTTGTAGGAATTTTCCTCCGCCAAAATGGGAGAAAAATCATGGAAATTTGTCCTTGATATGTAGAGGCATTTATACTTCTATAAATACCTTTGACAATCAATCTGCCATCATTTAGAGGGCCATCCCAGACAATGATATCACCACCTAAATCCCATCATAGCTCTGCACCGCGCAGATAGCCCCGCACCTGTTCCCATTCAGAAGCCTCAGGCTCCCCCAGCCCCAACTGTAGAGTGCTCTTAAACTCAGGAGCCCCGAAAGACCAGCACCGAATTGTCTGAGCAAGATAAAGAATTCCTCTGTGTGCCAATCTGAATTGAAAATCTGGCGATGGCCCCGCATTTGGTGGGAAAGCAATTAGATTTTTGAAACTCAATGGGATACGACCACCATCCCAGAAAATCCATGCCATTCGTACTGCCACATAAACCAAAATCTTCTTGAAACTCCACCAGATGGTAGAAATTGACCAGGGAAATGAGAAATGCATACATTAAAGCTGATGAAGAACATCACCCTCGATATACTTGCATTTTATGACAGCACTCCATATACCGTTCCCATGAACAACCCTCCAGAACGACTTAATGAGCAGCACCATATTGAATATCCGAGTGTTGAGGATCCCCCAACCATCATGTTCTTTGGGCCTGCATAGGGTCTCGAGTTTGTAGAGGTGAAATTTATGTGTCAGTTGAGAACCCCCCCACAAAAACTGGGCAATTGTACAATTGATCAACTGTACAATTCGGTCAGGAACGTAATACAAGTGACCCCAATAAACCATCATCTGAGAAAGCACCGCCTGAATCATGATGAGCCTTCCCCCAATGGACAACCATCTATGTGTCCACCTGAAAATTCTTCTTCTAAACTTGTCGATCAGCCACATCCAATCATGAATCTTATATCCACACGGCTTAATTCTGAAACCAAGGTATGTGAACACAGCAGTAGCCTCTCTACATTCAATCCCCAAGAAATCCACAATGAAGGAAATCTCCTGCGGGTTCCCATATTCATATATGAGGAAAGACTTATCCTTATTGATGGCCAGTCCTATTGCAGATTCAAACCTAATGAACATATAATGTATGTAGAACCAATGGTTCCTTTTCAGATTTCCAAATAACAAAAGGTCATCCACAAACAATGAATGAGACGAAGAAACCGAATTGGGGAAAGAGAAGCCCTTTATAAAACCTTTCTGCTCCGCCATGTGCATAATTTTACTGAATCCATCCATGATTAGGATGAATAATAGAGGGGACAACACACATCCTTGTCGTAGGCCATGTCCAGCAGCAAAGAAATGAGTTGGGATGTCATTTATGATAACAGCAAAATGAACCGTGGAGATACATTTCATAATCCACCTGATAATCCTAAATGGAAGACCAATCTTCAGGAGAACAAGCCTAATATAGGACCAGTCGATAGAGTCATAGGCTTTATGGAGGCCAACTTTCATCACAATCACCTCCCTTTTCTTCGTGTGCATAGAATGTAGCACCTCCTGTGCTATTTCCGTGGCATCATGAATGGATCTTCCCTTTAAAAAACCATATTGTTCGTTAGAGATGTAGGTCGATAGCGTGCCCTTTATACGCTCTGTGATGATCTTTGATGTTATCTTGTATAGCACATTACAGAGTGCTATCGGTCTATAGTCAGCAAAAGATTGAGGATCAGCATCCTTTGGAATAAGATCAATAAATGTGGAATTGAGGTTGGTCGGCATGACCCCCCCGGATCCGGATGTGGTCAATAACTTGAGTTAACTCCTCCCCCATCAGATCAAAAAAGAAGATGAAAAATTATGCCAGCCAACCATTAGGTCCCATACATTTATCTTTGGAAAAATACTTCAGAACCAAAAGGACTTCATTCCCTGTAATAGATTTATCCAAAGAAGAAATAGCATCAGCATCAAAAAATCAATCAACATGTTCCAGCAACCATACCTGGTTCTCCCTGCTGATCCCATCCTCTTGTTGATAAAACGAGGAGAAATATCTGAGAGCTTCTTTTTGAATGTCAGAGCATGTAATAGCATAAGAATCATCATCTTTCTTAATGTGCCAGATCGCGTTCCGGTTCTTCCGCTCATTAGCACTTTTGTGGAAGAACTTTGTGTTTTGATCCCCAGTAGCGAGCCAATTGATTCTGCTCTTGAGACGCCAAGTGATCTCCTCAATCCTCAGAATCTCCCTTTTCCTGTACCCCAGTGATTTAATATTATCCAAAGTAGGCGCATCCGGTTCACATATGACGAAGGAAGAAATAATAGCCTCCATCTGTTGTTGTATGTCATTATATTCTGCCTTGAGTTCCATTTTCTTTTTGCTTTCCCACCTTTTGGAGGCTTTCTTAATTTTCTGCAATCTGTGATGAAAGCAATCCCATCTGTCGAGACTATCCAAGTCCCCGTCATCCTTCCAAATCCCCACAACCAAATTGGCATATTCAGGATCTTCCAGCCAAATTCGATTGAATTTGAATGGACGCCCTTTGATAACCTCAGAACAGTTCCATGTCAAAATTATCGGCATGTGATCCGATATGTCCAATGCCATCACCAAGGATCTGGGATCCTCCAAAGACTCCATCAGAGAGTCCTTGACCATCACTCTGTCCAACCTCTTCCCTATAAAATTTGCCCCCGCCCGCCTGTTGGTCCATGTGAGCGCTAGTGGGCATGGCCTTATATCCACCAGCGCCTGAGATAAGAACAAATCATTCAAAAAACCTGCCATGGAGTCGAGGCAATCACTATTTCCCCATATCTCATCCCCATTCAACGAGGAGTTGAAATCACCCATCAGAATTAAGTTTGGAAGAGATAGTAGTCCCGCCACCTTCATTCTGTTCCAAAAGACCAGCCTATTTGAATATGGAGCATATATATTTATCAGATTGAAAGTACCTTGATAACCTCTAAGACGCCTTGATAGTAAAATACCCCCAAAGAAGTTGAATGCCTTAAAATAACAAAATCGGGGTTCCACATAGCAATCATACCCCCAGATCTACCATTCGAATTAAACGTTGTCGCATGCCAACCTGTTTTGATTTTTAGAAACATTATGATAGCTTTTGCCCTATCTGATATAGTCTCTTGACCCAAAAATATAATCGGATCCTTCGAAACAATGAGGTCCCTCAGGCAATGAAACTTGGAGGCATCGCCCAACCCCCGTAAGTTCAATGAGATGATATGGGTCATGGGGAAGGTGGCCGAGGGTGGCATGCTCTAAGCGCCCTAGAAGAATTGTCCGCAGCATCACTTTTGGCTATGGGAATATCAGTAAGGCCCACATCATCATCAGAAAAAAGTGAGATGGATTTGAATTTACCCCTATTTAGGCGATATGAAGCTTTTTCCTTCTTCTTAATGGAGATATTAGCAATCAAATTAGAGATAGAAGGATTGATGGGGGAGGCAGGTGGTTTCTCAAAGACAGTAAGAGCGGCTAGGTCCAGATTAGGATTACCCATGAGGGAATCAATGTCACTCCCAATAGAGTTCATAGGAGAATCAGATAGGTGAATAGGGTTAGATCACTCCGGTGTATAGCACGGAGACAAAAGATTCCCCTCAGGCACCATCCCAACAGACGTCCGAGATGATTCTCCACAGGAAAATACAGTTGAAGTGAAAATAGGTCGGTCATTTCTGGGATTAGTGTGGGCGTTAGGAAGGTCAGGACCCATAGTCAAAGTATCAGCCTTCGAAGTACTGGAAAAATACTGGATAGAGGCCCATTTAGGGATATTCTTTTGACGCGGTTGACCAGAAACAGAAATGTGAGTATTGTCATGAAAAGTAGATTCAGAAGGGGCAAAAGTGGGACATGGTACAGGGACGTCAGGATCTTCCTATACATTAGATGGTGAGGAAGGAATAGAATTTGGTTCATAGTTAACCTCAGGGTCTAGGACTCTGTATAAATTACGAGCAACAGACGGGAGACTAGCAATTTTTGAAGGAACCTCAACAGCAGGAATAGAGAATTCATTATGACCATCTGCAGTTTTATATGCATCGTCAACCTCCTATGCATTCCTATGCGTGGAAGCTTACGTTGTGTTGGCACACCATGGTATTTATTCCTAAAATTCTTGCTTTATGTGTGGGCTTGGGTTATTTGGTCAACATTGTTATTATAATGACGAGAAAAATAGACGTTGAATAAGTGTTGCTTCAAATTTTGTGTATACCTGAAGCATGCAATAATAGGGTCCATAACATAATTTCGAGCATGAGTCCCTTTAACTTGTGAAAGAGGATGAGTTGTGGTGTGCATGATCAAACCACTTATTTTATATTTTTATTGAATTATTTCAAACTTAATCCATTTATCCAATTCTTTTTTACATAAGAAGGCTCTATGTCTTTGCACTAATAAGATAAAATCACTAGAAAATTTGGCGCAATTTCCGACGGCCAAATCATCGCTATTCCGACACACAGTCGTCGCAAGAGAGACAGTTCGAGGCCGGGAAAAACGTGGTTTGTCGTGCGGTCGCAATTCCGACGCCTTTACAAAGTGTCGCACTACCGACACTTCCCCGTCGCTTCCAAACACGCGTCGCTCTTCCGACGTCTCCCAAACCGACGTTTGTAAAGTGTCGCCATTCCGACGAAATTTGGTCCGACGTTTTTAACGTCGCTCTTCCGACGTTTGTAAAGTCTCGCCATTCCGACGAAATGTCGTCTGACGTTTTGAATGTCACTCTTCCGACGTCTTTATACTATCTCTCTTCCGACGTGTCTAAACTGTCGCATTTCCGACGACGTACAAAAGTGTCAGAAGACCAACGTATTGCAAAAGTGTCACAAGACCGACGCTTTCCAGAAGCATCACAATATCGACGCCAGGAAGAACTGTCGCAATTCTGACGAAATGTGGTCCAAAATTTTGAACGTCGCCCTTCCGACCTCTTTTTTCTATCGCTCTTCCGACGTTTCTAGAACTGTCGCAATATCGATGGACATCACAAGACCGAAGAAAATGGAAATCGTTCAAAACGTCAGAAGAGTGACGCTTACAAGGCTTCGGTATGCCGACGGTGGTTTCAATTTTAAAAAAAAAAATGAAACTTTAAAACAGGACAGTAAATCTCCAATGTTTGTTATCACAATAAGAAATCAATGATCAGTGATCACGTCAAATTTTCCTCGTAGCGTGACGGGTCTAATAAATTTTATTGTAAAGGTTGCTGGCCAGTGACAACTGGCGCAGCATTGAAGGAAATGCCTTAAAGAAAATTAATTAGGCTGCGAACTCCAAGCCAACTGGCAACAACCCTGATAATTTTCCTTACCAACTTCCAAGTTGTGACTCGAGCTTCAGACTCCAAAGCTAAGAATTTTCTTTTCATCATGTTGGAGAAGAGAACTGCAACCTGCAGCAAAGGAGCAATTCCTCAGTCTCACTGCTCAGGACTCGTAGTCATTCCTTGCTAACACGGTATGTGGAAATTTTGATAAGATAACTTTATTCACCCTCGTTTTTACTAAATTTATTCTTTTGAAAAGGGCCTGGTTCCATTTCAGAAATTTTCAACTTTCGACTTCTAGAATTTGTACATATGATTTTTGGACTGAGGTTTTGTTATTAATGAGGAGATAGTGTCTTGGTTCTATCTGTATAAAATAATTGCCTCTTTTTTTTCTTCATGTTCAGGGTTTTTGATTTTATCAAAACCTATCTCTCTTTTAAGCATGCCTACAAATTAATATATTCCAGGAATGTACACAATTCCAGGCTTCATGTACAACATATTGTATCAACTATATTTTAACAAGTGAGCTACATGCCCATATAGTGTTACAGATTACAGGGCTTCATTTGGAGAATAAATGGTAAGCCTGGCAGCACTAAATCCAAGTAATTCCCCTCATCCCTTAAAAGACACCTCTAAATATAACTAGAAATTTCAAATAGTTAGTAAAGGAAAAGTACAAAGATATAACAGATATGTGTTGAGCCAAAAACTTGTGCATTCACAACAAAAATGGGATGGATAAAACTTAAAAACAATTATGGACTTTGACAAAAAATCGTCTTATGCATACAAAATGAAAGAAGCATTGGCATACTACTATGTTTACAAATTTAAGGACGGGCAGAGTGAGTCTCCGGGCAACACAGTTTCATGTGGAGACCCTAGATCCTTGTACCCACAATATCTAGTGACTTAAAAAATGATTGCCAAAACAATGCCTTTGCTATGCATGTGAGAACACCACATGTATAATGAGGGAGATGTAATATTGTCCAAGAAGCAGATTTATACAGAGTGGTCCAAGATTGTGTATTTATGGAAGATACAATCGATTTTGGCATGAAACATGTATCCAAGATTTCAATGTGGCCTTATTTTAGAGCCCATTGATGATTTACTATGAAACCTAAACTTTCAAAACAAACACATTGAAATCACAGGATCTCCATCACGAATATCATAAATATTAACTATCTTTTGGGAACTGGCAGTAGATACCATAAGAGGCCCACATGGCCTGTACCACCAATGTTGATTCTCTGGCACAACATTTGCAAAGCCAAAATTTCTCCCCGAGACATCCCTCTCTGCCAAAACTGGAGACATGGTACTGGACGTTAAAGTGAAGGCCTCTGATTCAATATGGAATGCCATAATTTATTTATTATAAAATTCCCATGAACAGAAACATGAGTCCAATGTACAACCTGCAGATGCTGCCACAACATATTTACTAGAGCAACCATCTGAACCAGCTGCTCTGATCAACCAGCAACCACCCCACATGTTTGGGGTAAGCCCATATGGAGCTTTATATTCAGCCTTCTCCTGGAGATTGGAAAATAACAATACTGAGTATTGCTCATACATCAACTGCCCTTTATGTTAAGGGAAAATTTAAAGAGTGCATAAATATTCTTGAAATCCCAATCATAGTTTCTAGAAAATTTCAACAGTCTTTGAAATGAACTACATCCTATTTAAACTACATCAAATATTTAGGCAAATCATTTTTTAAATAGAAATTGGTGAATTTTATTTCAAATATAGAAATTTAAACCATGAGAATAATCTAACCCCTAGTCTTTTCCCTATTTCTAATAGAAAATCCCAAAATGTATAAATTATAACACCCATAAACCCCAAAATTAAGTACAATAATTAAAACCTCCACACCTCTGAATTTGCTATATCGTGAAAAGAGCGGCATCCATCATCATGGGAAAGAAAAACCGTTTCTCCTTCTGATACAAACCAGCTTGTAGTAGATGTCTTATGGCTGAGTTGATTCAATCGATCACAGGAAACCTCTTCAGTTTCTTCAATATTGCCAAAATGCTCTGGCTTGTTTTCCTGATCATCATCAAAGTCCATATTTTCATCACATTGAATTAGTTGGGGTTCATTACGATTAGGTCCAGTGCTTATTGCAGAGCTCCGGACATCCAATCCAATATTGGAACTGCTATACCCGTTCCCATTAGAGATTGTAAATTCTGCTTCTGGCTTTAATTCGGTAAGTTCAAGAGCACTAGAACTGGATTCAGTTGATTTAGACTTGGTATAGTTGTCCTCTAATTTGTATTCCGATACAACACTATACTTGTGCTTCAACGCAGACAGAAATTCTGCAGCAATGGGATCTTCATCTATGGGGATTATGGATTTTCCCTCAAAAGCATCCCGAATATCTGATTCATTTTCATTCAACTGATCATGCAAATCCACCCTCGTCTTCAGCACAGCAAGCTGAACTGAAGGCCGGTTTTTCAACAATTTATGGTGGGGGTAAAGCATGTCTTCCAGATCTTGACTATTTAAGTGTTTAATTGGTTTTTTCAGAGACCTGACCATAGAATCAAATGAATCCTGCGAATCTTGTGAAATAATAAACAATAGTAAGGCCATTATTTATTGGTTTGAAATAATAAACAACATGCAACAAACCCGCATAATTAGTAAATTATTTAAAGACAATGTTGGCAATATGTTTCCTGTATCCTATTATATGATTGTCCTTGATGGCAAGCTTTGTATTTAATGGAGAATCGATATAAATAAGGACGAGTTAATTCATGTGTGAACATATGTATGCATCCTGATGAAGGATAATTGACATCCGTAAGAAACCCTGTGCTTTGTATGTTGATCGAGGAACCGATGTTAATACGGTTGACAGTGTATCCAAACTGGTAGACAGTGGAGTTATATATATTCATTAAATATATGATGGAAGGGTCTACTCTATTAGTAAGGAGCTGACTGGCTTTCATGGAGAAAGGAACGAGGAGCGAGAGCAAACCAGTTATAATGCGAAAGAACTAAAACAGAGTATTTGGCATTGAACTTTCGGTGGAACACGGACTAACCCTTTGGAATCATGAACGGAACCTGGAAGGAAAGAGGTGGAACATAACAAACGGAAGCGCGACGGAATCCTGCATGGAAGAGCGGAACCATGACCGAGAAAAAAGTAAAGGTGTTTTGTGGTTTCTATCGCACCACCTTCGATGGGCAAGCAGTTTTCAAGAGGTATGGGAGCGATTCCATAGAACGCGCGACACGCATCCTTGTACGACTCCACAAAACCGCTTGTCACTGCGCGCCATCGCGCGTTATTGCTCGACCCAGGATGCCCAGCGATATTGATAAGCACCGTTGATCTGGGAAGGGGTCACCGGACGGTGTTCATTTGCTATAGATGCGCGAAAGTTACCCAAGGTACGGCGCGCCATCGTGCGTTATCATCCGTGCAGCATCAACGAACGATATCCGTCAGATCATCTGATGCCGAGCGATGTGTTCTCTGCCGTCAGATGGAAACGATCGTAAGCGATGGGCCCCAGTGTTTTAAATTATGTTTATTGGGCCGTCGATTATGTATGTGGGGCCGGAACCAAAGGTCTATTTAAAAGCCTTTTGATAAAAGCGCTGGTTATTACTATAAAGTTCTATTATATATTTAATTGCCAAAGGTTGTGAATAATATTTATTTATCAAATTCCACGAATTTGATAAATAAAAGAAAGGAAACCATCAGCGGCACGCTATTGTTACTTTACCTTGGCTATAGTATTATTTGGCGGAGATAGAGATTACCTTTGGGACAATTCGAGCATGGAACAACAAAGATCGGGATTTCAATTTGGATTGGTTCGACTTTTAATAATACCACTAGCAATTGAATGGTTTTGACCCATGGTTTCAATAAAGGTGAAAACTATATTGATCCGAAAACTATAGGCGAAAACTACCCGAAAAGTTACAAATCCATTCTACACAATTGTTGATCCATCAAGCGAGGCTGCACAGATTTGTTCCCATGTGCTGATCCATCAAGCGAGCCTATTTTTCCTTGTTTTTGTCTACAGATTTTTGAATTGGCATCAAGTGCGTTCATGTGAGCCTGGATCTCTTCATCAGATGCCAACCTGATATGTGGGGCTCAATTACTTTTCTAACAGATTTCTGCCGTAGGAATATATAGGCTCCGTTTTTTTTTAAGTTTTTAATGCATACAGGTCCATACTTACTATCTATATCTACAATTTTGCGGTTCATCTCTGTCTTCTTGGGATATCTATTTCCACAGGCGAGCCAGATCTTATTCCTCGTCCCTATGGCTGATGATATGGTAGAGTCCTGATGTTTTATGGACTCGATATTTGTATTGGGTGATATTTCCCCTGTTATGTTTAATTGGTCAAAACTTAATCCTCTGTCTTGACACCTTCTTCCTTAGAAGTTGTGCATGAGATGGATAGGTTATTTTGATCAGGCTTTTTCATCAGCCTTGATGGAATGTTATGTCGAACTATGCACTATTAATTCAAACAGCGTTTTTTTCTTTCTAAAAAAAATATAAGGTGATGAGAATCATAGTACAAGGTGTGCATGCAGAGGCAATGTAAATAAAAATCTCTTTATGAGATCTACATGATCAAACTCTGTTGTCTGATAACACTGAATCCATGATGCACCTATGGAGTTGATTGAGGAAATAAAAAAGCTCTAAGAAGATCAGTAAAGAAATAATAAAGATCTGATGCAAGTCTGATGAAGAAATTGAAGAAATTCGATGGATCTGAGGGTTGAAGTCTTCTGCATAGAAGTGGAAGCTTTCTGCCAGTTCAAGCTAGTGTTAAATCAGGGGGTCGAAGCTCCCTTCCAGGAGAGGCTGGAGAACGAGAGAAGGTTGAAGCCTTCTGCAGGTTGGTGCCTGCGTGCTGGTATGAGTCTGTGCCAACACAAAATTGTAAGATGTTTTCTTTATAATAAATATTGAAGACTGAGATGACAGCAGCGGTGGTTTTCTCCCAAATTGGGTTTCCACCTTAAATACTGGTGTTCATATGTGTTCCTTTTGTGTAATGGCTTATTCTGTTATTTCTTTTCACATGTTTACTAAAAGAATGATGCAATAATCCAAGTAAAGAATTAACATCATAATAAGATCTTTGGTGAAAAGTTTTCAGTCAGCCCTAAATACTGATTCACCCCCCCTCTCAGTATTTTTCCCAATAGACAATAATTCCTACATATTAAAATATAAAGTTATAACATACCAGCTCATACTCGAACATAACATCTGTATCAATATTCTTCTGTATCTTCTTGATCTTCATCCAACTGATCGACATCTATATAAACATCTGATTCAGAAACGGTGTTGAAATGATCGACCATGTCATCATCATCATCAATTATGTCATTTTCAATAATATCCTCATCGACATCATCATCAATAATTGTTGCCTCATCTCCTATGCCTGGTTCATCTTCTAAGATATCTTCTTCGTCTGTCCATGCATCTTCCTGCTCAGCTGCCACTGCATCATCTTCTTCTTGATAAATATCATCTTCTTCCTCTACAGTATACTCTACTGGCCTTCCTCTTGGATCATATCTAATAGCAAATGACCATTCCTTCTCACCTGGAACCTCTGAGTAAAAGACTTGTTCGCATTGGCTTGGAAAAACATAGCGATCTTTTCCTGCTTCAAACTGCGATGTTTTAACCATTGGAAATCCATTTTCATGTTGAATAAGTGTTCTATCATCATCACGTACATTCATTCGTAGCCTATACCATTTGACGTCGAAGAAAACTATTTTGAAGGAATTAAATTCACACTCAACTATATCATCTAAGAACCCATAATATCTATTTTCAGATTCTCGAGGATGTCTGTCACTCCTGGAGGAAACATTAGTGACCTGGAATACTGCAGTTATCCCACTATCAGAAGTTTTCCTGTTATCATCCAACTTTTTAACGCGAAATTGACGACCATTGCACCACATATCCTTGTGGTGTTTCAACTGCAATATGCCAAACATGAAAAAGATGCATTCTCAATTAATAATTAAACATATAATTTACACAACATGAAAATTAACTGAAAAATCAAACTTCTTGTCACATTATAAATAGGTGAATTAATTGCTTACCTTTCTATCTTTCAAACCATATGCTAAATCTATTTCCCTGTCCGTAACGTTCCCATCTCCACTACGATACGCTTCTCTAATCAATTCAGACAGTAGTTGCCATGATAACCTACCGTCGTTACGTGCTTTACATGTTTCAATCCATTCACTCATCCACTCAAGATTGTTTGCAATGTATAAAAGTAGCGCCTCATAATCTTGAGCACCTGAATAAAAAAACAATAAGTCACCAATATTAATAAATATTACTTATAACCATGGAAAATTATACTAATTAATAAACTATGAAAGAATAAAACCTGAATGAATATAATGATCATATACATGATGTAAAAAAATGAAACATTATATGTATTATACATAATAAATATTTTACCTCTCACTTTCTTCATTCTACCTTTTCCCAACAGGTGCTCCTCTTCAAATTTTTTGATGGAGTTCACATCCCAAATGCAATCCACCGCCTTCATGACTGGTGCAGCTAATTTAGCAAGATAATGACTAATATACACCATGGATTGATATACCACATATCCCTCCACCATAGAACCCTCAGGTCGTGCTCTTTGTTTAACCAAAGCCTTCAAGGATTTCAGGTGCCTCTCGACCACCCACATTGACCTTGTGTGTACTGGTCCACACATTTCAATCTCCTCAACTTGGTGTATCAAGTAGTGTTCTTGTGCATTGAAAAAAGTTGGAGGTAGATACTTTTTCATTTCACACATTAGCCGAGGAATTTCTCTCTTCCAATACTTTATTTCATCTTGATGGATTTCTTTCAATGACAACCATCTGCAAATCATTACTCAAGGTTATTTCAATGAAACATAATATATATTTCATTACAAGTCAATTAATACATCATTTCATCAAGTACAAAAATAAATTGTAGCAATTAGATTTTGCGTATAAATCAAAACTACTTACCTCATGTATTTACTAAGACCATATATAACTTGTTTGACATTGTTGTCGAAGTCGTTTGGGAGAGATACAGGTAGAACATGCTATAACAATAAAAAATGAATCGTTATTGGTTTCCAAATTAAAAAGAAAAAAGGAAAATTTAAAATATGTATTCAAGCAATAACAAACAAAAACTTATACCAAAAAAATTACCTTAACAAAGGTATGCCAATCATGTGTTTTCACCCCACTGAAGTCACCTTTCTTCGTTAAGATATTATTTATGTTTGAAGCAAAACCTATTGGAAATTTAATTCTTCTAACGACCTCTTTTACATCATTGCTTTGTTGTTCTGTTAATAACCATGGAATATTATTATAATTTTGACCTCCATTGTTATTTGATCCGTCGATCACACTTTTCATTGCATGATTTGATTTCTCAATGTTAGCACAAATTTTGTCAATTTTATCTCTATCATGTGCACCATCTATGGTTCGCCATAACATTTCTGTCACATTCTTCCCGACATGCATTGTATAAAACAAATGAGCTATTTTTAGGTCCTCATAGTAGGGCAACCTCGCGAATTGAGAAGGATAACATTTCATTCCAGGTGGAAGTACAATATTAGTACCTTCACGGCGACGATGACCTTGATATCAAAGAATAAAATAAATCAGAACAATATTAATTATAAAACACAATAAAATAAATTAATTAGTTAAAACAAAAATTCCAAACATTACATAAACAAATAATATATATATATATATATACACATTACGTACCAGCTGCTCGACGATTATTAATTCTGTTATATTCCAACATCCACAACTGAGGTGTCATTCTTCGTGGTTTTAATCTAGTTTCTTCTTTATCATTGAAAATATGTTTTTCAGTAGTACGATACTTATGGTTCCTAGGGAGGAAGTGCCTAAACTCATCAAACACCATCTTTTTTAAGTTTCGAAAATGATGATACTTCATCTTAGGGCCACAAACTGGACATGCAAATCTACCCTTTGTTTGAAGAACTGCAATAGATGGATCAATAACAATTAATATACTATGAGATCATTTTTAAAACATGCAATATGGTATATCTAATTTAGATAATTATGTATCATATTAAAGTGCAATGAAATATTACATACCACAAACATGTGTTAGTCCTGGGGCATCATGAATTGTCCATACAAGCATTCCACGACATTGAAATCTCTTTTGCTTGATTTGCTTAGTGATGTCATACATAGTGATGCCATGCCATAACTGTATTAGCTCATCGATAAGAGGCTCAATATATACATTCATATCTTTGACCTGGTACTTACCTAATTGTTCAAAATTACGGAACATAATAATTACTCCCATGATATATGTATATATAAGTAAGTAAATAAATAAAATATATATTTATTCAAACAACGAGAGAAATGAAATTGTTACATTCAAAGAAATAATGTATCAAATACCTGGAATAATCATAGTCAACATTATGTGCTCCCTCTTTATTGACATCCAAGGAGGAATGTTATTGTTGATAACGAAAATAGGCCACACTGAGTAAGTAGATCTAAGCTCTCTGAATGGATTAACACCATCATCTACCAATGAAAGCCTGACATTACGAGGTTCATTTTTAAAATCTACATATTTTTCCTCGATTTCTCTAAATGCAGAACCATCTGCAGGCATTCGAAGAACACCATCTCCACTTCTATTCTTTGCATGGTAATCGATAAACTGTGCTATGTTGTTACACCTGAACATTCGCTGCAAACGTGGAATTATGGAAATATGACGAAGAACCTTTTGAGGCACCTTTTTGGTTAGTTGATCTGTTCGATATCTACTGGTACCACATTTCGGACATTCTGTTTTCAACGAATGTTCTCCATAATATATAATATGATCTTTAGGACATGCATCTATAGTGTTATATTCCATTCCAAAGTGTTTCATAATAGCACGTAGATCTCGATATGTTCAAGGTAAAGTATTTGGCGATGGTAACAAATATTCACCCAACAATCTACAACAGAAACAAAAAGTAGTGTCTTGTAAAGATTATTAATCATATATATATATATATATAATAGTTATTAAAATCGGAACTGGTGACCGGATCGGTGGAGCTAATGAACCGGGTTTCGAACCGGAACCGGTCTAACCAGTAGCGATCAGATCTCAATGAACCGGTTTTAAAAAAAATACATTAAATAATTATTTTTTAATAAAATGAAAAATAAATAAATAAATAAAAACTATTTTTAAGATTTTCAACCATGATTCCAAGCCAATAGAGACAAAATATGAAAATTTTGCTCATTTATATACCATGCAAAGGTGAATATATCAAAATGGCACCAAATGCAATACATATCATCGAAAAATACATAAGCAAACTTTTTGAAGTAATGTATCGGGTTTCTCTTATATTATTCACTGTGTTTTATTGCTGAGTTAATATTATAATATACAATCTGTCCCTGCTCAGATCTGTTGTCAATTCATTGTATCAGCCTTAAAGATAATTCTGGGTTCAGTATATATATATATATATATATAAGACCAACATTTTGAAGATCTTGTATTCTTCATTATCTATGTTTGCTTGCCAATAAATTTCTAGAAAAACATCTACAACACTTAGAGGTATTGAATTGGTTTATGAAACCCACTATTAGTGCTATTTGTAACAAGTTGAGAGAGCATTACAACTTCAGTAGTCTGCTCACAATGTGTTTGACAAAATTTATCACTGAAAAGATTCATTAAAACCCAGAAAACTCAGTAGCCAGTTTATTGCATTTCCAAGCGGGAATTTTCTAGTGGTCAATTTATTATTGCCAGTCACATTTTCATTAGGTTGTATGTTGTTGTCCCTTGAGTGGCGTCAGACCATTTTCATCAGTCTTGATGCCATGATCAAATTGCTTGTATGCTGTGTGAAAGGTTTTGTATTTATGCTGCTGCTATGTGTGAGCAGAGAGAGAGGGTCTGACAGTTCCTAGCTGAGTGTGAAATAAGGTTGCTGTTGATTGTTTTGAGAACAGAAATTGTCATCAAGTACACTTGATGAGTTGCATGCTGCCAGGGATTTTATGCTAGCCAGCCTTGTATTTATCAGTCATCATGTGTATTTTTGCTACTATAAGGTGTTGAGTATGAGTTATTAGACAAGTTTGTTGCTAGTATAATAGAGGAATTTGCAGCTCATGGAGGAGACATTGAGGAATTTGCAACTCATGGAGGAGCACCTAACCGGCCGGTTAAGTACGGAACTGGTCGGTTTATGCATAAACCAGCCGGTTCCATACTTAACCGGCCGGTTAGGTCCGGTTAACCGGCCAAAACAGGTGAGAATAGGCTATTGACGGGTTGCAAGGCCGGTTCCAACCGGCAGCCATCCTGATCGGCCGATTTTGATAACTATGATATATATATATATATATATATATATAAGTTATTATTTTACACATTTATTACAACTAAAAAAAGGGAAAATAATCAACATTTACATATATGTGATCATATATACATATTGCATACCTTAGGAGTTGTGTCATACATATGTTCGACAAATTATTCATAACCTTTAAGTTCACCAGCTCTCTGCTATTGTTGCTGGTGAACTTAAAGGTTATGAATAATTTGTCGAACAGATGTATGACACAACTCCTAAGGTATGCAATATGTATATATGATCACATATATGTAAATGTTGATTATCTTCCCTTTTTTTAGTTGTAATAAATGTGTAAAATAATAACTTATATATAAGTTATTATTTTACACATTTATTACAACTAAAAAAAGGGAAAATAATAAACATTTACATATATGTGATCATATATACATATTGCATACCTTAGGAGTTGTGTCATACATCTGTTCGACAAATTATTCATAACCTTTAAGTTCACCAGCAACAATGTAGAACAGAGAAGAGTTGTATTTGAGTGTTCAAAAAGTCGTTCACTTGACCTTTCAATCAAAGGTGCATCATAAATATCGTCACTGCTATCTCCACCATCATCATCTGAATCACCATACAAGTCTTGGAGCATTTGATTTTTCCCATCATTAATGTGAACTGTCTCATTACTGTCATCATGATCTACCTCCATGGGATCATTAAAATTACCTTCATCATTCGCTTCATGTTCTTCACCTTGTACAACATCATTTCCAATACTAATATTTGCTGCAATATTCTCTTGTACTGGTTCAACATCATCTAATCTACTACTATTTTTCTGTGGAAGCTGGTTGATCATCTGCAAAAAGTTGGGGGACAATTGTGCCTTTATGAAAATTACAAGCATTAATAATTAAACATTAGTGCGCATATAAAAAATATTAAAATAATATAAAATTTTACGATATAATCAAAATGAAGATAGATAATTAATTACCACAGGACGATAGTCATTCGATCCACCATCAATGTGCCCATATTTCCTACAATGCACTGTTGTTGTTGCTATTAAAACTCTAACATTATTTCTCATACAACATTTTTTACAAGGGCAATAAACTCTGCCATCACCCCTTTCACCCTTTTGAATTGTTTTTCCAGCTCCAATGATTTCTTCCATTGTTGCAAATTATCCTATAAAGAAAACAATAAATCTCTCTCAATGGTGTAGAAAACCCAAGACTTGTTGAACTCAATGGGAGCTCAATATATAAGCAAAAAGAAAATAAAAGTGGGCATTTTACAAATTGTGAGCTTCTTACAAAATGTGGGCTTTTTACAAAATTGTCGGCTTTTTACAAATTGTGGGCTTTTTTTATTCTTAATGCATTTTCTGTAGAATACTAAACAGATTTGTCCAAAATTTCAGATGCAAACTGTAGTCTCTATTACGTTTGGAAAATTGGAGGTTTATAAAAGGTAAACTGCGAACAGAATTGTACCACTATGATAAGAAGCTGTCAGAAGCATTCCTTCTGCTTCACAAACGTGGAACTACCTTAAGAATGCTTATGGTTGATATAAATATTAGAGCATGGCAGTTAAATGTAGTAGTTATGCTAAAATATTGAATAACAGCTTGAGAGTGCTCTTCAGATACTGTACGAATGCACCAAATTAAGGTTGTACCATTCCTAAAGATAAATGGCCAAAAATAGTCAATTTTGATATCGTGAAGTTATGTCTTTCTCGGTAGAAAACTGGGGATAGGATGGAAAATATGAGAGAACTAAGTTCCAAGGACTAAAAAACCAAGGCCAACATAGTTCTTCCTTGAATCAGAGACAAAACAAAGCTGCCCAAAAAAGTGTTTGAGAGCACCCATTAAAGCTCCTATATATAGCAGAGTCAACATTTTCCTATTGAACAAGTTTGTATAGTCAAAGCCACAGCAAGATCAGATAGCCACGATCCTAAATGAGAACCAGAGCCAAAGCTAAGACAGATCCACGTTTAGCAGAACAAGACGGCCATAGCAAAGGATTTGACCACAGAACCAGATCATGAGAGATAGCAAGATTCTTGCTTCCACTGTGGAAATGTAGAAACTGTACAAGGGCTTTGCTTCCAGCAGATTTCATTGTGACAGTAATTGCTATGGTGTTGTAATCACTCATTAGTAGAATCTTAAAGCCATTCTGGAATTATTTTAACCTGGAGAGGGTTTTCTGTGGTTATAAATCCTCATGTTCAAATTCCATTGTCGATTGGTTGTGTTTGATATTATGTTTTTACTGTCCGCAGTTGAATTTTCACACAGAAAATTATCAGTCTAAAGCGGAGTAATTTTGTGATGTTTCTTTTGCTTCCTATTGTGAAGTATTTCGCTCAGAACTCTACTCGTTGTAACATAGGTCTTGGGCATAGAACAGGGGACTTGGGTTTTTTGGAATCAAACTTCAGGTTAAGATGCTCATCTGAAGAATGGCACAGTGAGCCTTAGCATGGAGTTGGGAGTACCAATTTGAAGTGCAGGTAGGGCATTTTACAATAGACCAGTTAGATTTCTGGACCCTAATACAAAAGTTTCTTCTTCTTTCAAAACGTGTTTCTCCTTTTCTGTAACCAATGTGGGTCCTATTCTTGTTTCAATTGGGGATGGATGAGCATTTTTTATTGCTCCAGATGATCACACCCTAGGTAGCCCTGGAGGCTATTTGGGGGTGATAAGTCCAATAGGTCTCAATGAATTGTTGCCCTCGTTGGGGAATACTATTGCAGTGGAATTTGATACTATTTTGGATGTTGAATTCCACGATCCTAATGGAAACCAGTACCTTCAGCTCCAGTACCTGTTCACAAAAGAGGGTGTCATAGTCATTCATGCGTGCAGAGAGGGTGAATTGCAGGCATTGAAACAGGAGGTGTTGTTGTTGTTGCATTGGCCACTAGATTGTTTGTCTGGTTCTGTTACAAGCACAGAGTATTGAAAAGGACAGACAAATTTAGTTCAGATATTCTGAAATTGCCTCGGAAATTCACCTACAAAGAGCTCAGCAATGCTACGAAAGAATTTTTTTGAATGTGATTGATAATCAATAATTGCAAGCAAGGGTAATCCCCTTGTGAAACCCAAATTTCTGAGCATTTTCTAAAACCTGATGACGGAGTCATTGTAATGAACAAGTGCCTAGGTCCATATTACGTCCAAATCTACCAAGCACCAAGATCTATAAAAAAAAATCCACAGTATCTGCGAACTAAGAAGAAGAGGCAGAAAATGTGTTCTGCTTACCTGTTTGAATAGTGGTTGGGGTTTACCATGGCAAAAATTTGACAGAGCCCATGTACCATTTCGTATCATTGAAATTCTGGCAGTATCATTCAACTGGGTAAGCACCTGCCTCGGAGCTCCATGACTGAGGGCAAGATCCCTAAATGATGGAGAGTCTCCAGCAATATTTCCCAAAGCCCAAACAGCCTTACACGAACACCAGTTGAACTCAAAGTTGCCCAAACAGCCTTACACGAACACCAGTTGAACTCAAAGTTGGGTAGTAGTTTTTTAAATCAAATTCCAAAATTACAGACGTATAAAGATAGTTGGGAATAATAATTTTATGCCTCTAAAATTAACGTGCTACCTGTTCTCGAACATTATCATTCCCAGAGGCAAGAAGTTCCACAAATATAGGCAGTGCCCCGTAATCAATCACAACCTTTGTATTCTTAGAGGCTCCAAAAAAACCCAAATAGGGTCAACCCTACTACAGGAGGAAGGGCCTGCAGTAAGAACTTACCATTTTGCAAGAACTAAGGGCGAATGTTGTTCTGCAAGAGCTGAGGGCGAATGCTAAGAGCGAATGTTGTTCTGCAAGAGCTGAGGGCGAATGCTGAGGGAGAATGTTGTTCTGCAAGAGCTGAGGGCGAATGCGCGCGTGATATCAGATGTTAATGTAGTTTTTAAAAAAAACATTTTTATGTAGGGCGCATTTGAATTTTAGCATTTCAAATCATTTTTATTTACATTTGATTTTTGCATTTCTAATACAAGTGACAAACAAATTTCTACAAGAGGTTGAAATTTTTACTAGATAGCCATGAAAGACTAATTAAAATGACTTAAAATGCAAGTGGAACTTCAAAATAAATGTAATTGAAGGTTCTCTCCACTAAATTTTTGCAAAAGTGCTTACATTATTTAAGTTATCTAGGATATTTTTTTGTATTACACAATCAAAAATAAATAATGAAATAGTTGGGTAGTCTTCTTGTTTCAAATTAGGACACAATTTTCAAATGGTGATGAAGTTTCAAGTGATGATTAACTGACAATATTCTCTTTTCCTATCCTTGAAAAACTATACAAGGTTCCCTGTTGCCACATGAAACCCTAACTCATGTAGCAGCATAGGACCAGTCCTCCATTTTGCCCGTCATAAGGCATTTTGCACATATTTGATGACTAGAATTTGCGGATTCTCGTTTTCCATGAGGTGCTAGGAAGGATAGAAGACTTAATTTTGACGTTTGAAATTTTTTCAAAAACGTTCTTACGCCCTTTAATTTTCACTTACCAATAATTTTGCAACACTAGTCCTCTTCGCAATTGCAAGGCTGTACTCAAAAAGTAAGGAAAGTTACTTTTTTGGCTCACTCAATGATCCAAGTGGACACTGGTGGCCACCCGCCTATTCCACTTTGGGCCCCACCATTGTCTCTTTCAGTTTTTCAGTTTCGGCACAACTTACTATTTTTAGCAGTTTTTTGGGTCCTGAACTTCTGGAGCCGTTTTGAGGCCCTAAACGACGTTTTTTTGGCATCGCGCCTCTAGAGAATATCATTATGTATCATTCTGTTTTGGAATTATATTCGTGGCGAAAGTTATATTCCTCGGATAGATCTTTCTAATGATGTATCATGTGCATCAAACAGAGATAGTATGCCAAAGTTACGTCCCTGGGAAGTTGAAACACCAATTTACCCAAATGAGGCCCATAGTTTTGGCACTTCATCTCCTAGGGTTTGGTTTTTGGATGTTTAGGGTTCTCCATTGTTTCTCAATAATAAATAGGCCCTCGAGCCTCATTGTAACTCAGTTCAGAGGCCTGTAGCTACCTCATCTCTCCTCAGAGATAGCTACCAGCGCCCTAGCTAGTTTTATTTCCATTCTGTCTATAAGCAAATTTTAGTTCTTTGATATTAATAAAATGAAGTGTTATTTCCACTGCATCTCTGTATTTATGGTTATGTGTTTATTCTGTTGCATTCCTGCATAAATCCGGATCAATGGTATCAGAGTGGTCTACTTTTTCTCGATCCTTCTTTGCATGTCCCCAATGAGGTCGGGGTATAAGGAGTTAGGGCTCAATCTGGTGGAACCTTTGAAAGATCAGCCTCCCAAACCCTGACGGATGCCCATGGGGGATGAAAAGAAAGATGAGGGAGCAAGAGATCCTATCAAAATATTGCTCAAGGAGGCCCTCGAAAAACAAAGGAACGCGATGACGGATAACTTTGCCCAGATCCTTCAACGGCTGCCCACTGGTGGCGCATCTACATCCAGCAGCCACTCTGGAGGTGTGACTCCTTTTAAGGTACAAGTAAATTTTGACATTCCCATATTTGAGGGTCAAATAGATGCAGATGTCGTAGATGGATGGTTGAATCTATTAGAAGGATATTTCTCAGTTCATGACTTTTCCGATAGGGAGAAGATTATTTTTTCACTCCTCAAATTGTCCCCCATGTCAAGGACTGGTGAGAAAGCCACTGTGAGAAAAAGGATGAGACAGAACCCTCTTTGTTCTCGGTCGTACCCACTTGGAATTCTCTCCGAGATGCTGTCAAGGAACAATACTATCCCGTGGGGAGCTATGAGGACAAGTACATACAATGGACCACGCTACGGCAACAAAGGGATCAAGATGTGCATGAGCTGACAAATCTATTCCATACCCTGTGCACCAAGTTGGGTATCAAAGATTTAGAGAAACATCTGGTGCTAAAGTATCGCAGTTGTCTGCACAGATACATTTAGGAGGTAATGGAGTTCCTCGACATCTCCTCGCTTGGTACGGCATACCGGTATGCTGCCAAGATTGAGCAGAAATTCAAACAGAAGAATTGAGACTTTGGATCTGCGAATCAAAAGCAAGGGAAAGGTGCTCCCAAACCACAGAACAAAGGACACAGCCAAGGCACGGTGACTCAAGACAACTTGTCGAAGCCACAAGGAAAGAACAACACTGCAAAGCCAAAGAAGGACACGGGAAAGTGGTGTGAGTTCCATATTAAGAGCTCCACTCGCAACACAAGTGAGTGTCGGGCCAAGCAGTCGCCGGTGGCCGAGATGCAGGCTTCTGAGTCAGATGCATGCTTTGACTCTGAATCAGAACCTGACAAGGGGAATGACAAAGGGAAACAGATTACTGATGCAGAGCCCAATGCCACTGTTGCCACTACAAAGATCCAGAAGGAGGAACATCTCTTCCACTCCCAGATGTGGGTAAAGGGCTCCCCGGTACAGTTCATTGTCAACAATGGGAGCCAAAAGAACCTCATTTTGGCAGATGCCGTGAAGCGGTTGGGCTTGCCGACCACAGCTCACCCACATCGATACAAGATCTCCGCGTCAGCTAGCAGTGCCACCTTCCCTATAGCATCAAGCCCTTCACGGATGAGGTATTATGCGACGTTGTTCCTATTGATGTTTCTGATGTATTATTAGGACAACCATACTTGTGGAAGCGTCATGCGGTGTATGAGTCTCGGCCTTGTGTTGTTATTGTTACTTTGGGAAATAAGTTGTACAGGATACCAGAGGTACCACCTCCTGCTACTATCTCTTTGGTTACTGCAAAACAATGCAATAAGCTCATTTCCCAAACCAGGAAATTCATTTTCCTGATGATCCGCCCCCAGGGCAAGAAGAATACTATGGCCACGACCTCCAGAAAAGGTTCCTCTGCATGACAAAAACAAATGGATAAGGTTGTGGAGGAGTACGGGGACATTTTCACCTCACCCACAGGGGTTTCTCTACACTGTCAAGTCAAGCACCTGATTGATCTGACCCCAGGTGCGCCGCTACCCAACGGACCGATCTATCGGTGCTCTGTTCTGGAGAACAATGAAATCAAGAGGCAGATTCAGGAGCTGCTACAGAAGGGTCACATCCAACCAAGTTCATCGCCCTGTGGGAGCCCGATAATTTATTATTGTGAAATCATAGTTCTAAATTATCTCTTTTTCTGTGAGCAATGTAATCTATTAATTGTAAGTAGATTCATTATAAAAATTCAAACTGATTTTAGCGTGAATGATGAAAATTTATATATTAATTGGTTTTTAAGAGTATTTGTATAATGTAGGAGCACTGGAAAGATAAATCAGGACTTCATTTTCTGTTTTCCTTATTTTATTGGGCTGAACTGGAGAAAATTGAATATGAATAGTGAGTTAATTGTAAGATCAATGGGCCAAGGCCATACATCAACATTGACCATAGTGGGGAAGTATAAAAGCATGGATATGCATGCAAGTATAGTTATTAATGTAAGATCAAAGTTAACTCTTAGCTTCACTAAAGAAATAGAAGGCAAAGATCTAGCATCAACTGAAATTCACGTGAAAAAGTAGATGAAAAATGTACAATCATCCAATGGAGAGGTAATCTATAATTATCCAGGAAGACTCTTGGCTATGCCTTGAGACTAAACTAATTCTCAATATTTTTGAATAATCATCCATTGGAATTTAGTAGGAAAACCATAGTAAATCATTGTCCAATGGCCATGCAAAAATATATAAAAAATAATATTTGTTGGTTGTTTTTCAATAGGTGGACCATGATGGGACCACTGAGAAGGTGGGGATGTTTTTTTAATCATGGAAGTGAGGTTTAGTAGATTGATAGTCAAGTTACCTTTCCCTACAAATTTTCTCGATCAAGTTATTCATTCATTGAACTTTGATTCATTCCTACTGTTTTGATACACAATCCAATCCAGTTGAGTCTTGAGTCTTCATTGAGAATGGCATTCATAGGTTGTCAAGAAAGAGGTTATCATGCACATGCAATCTTCTTTTCTTGGTATCTTTGTAACTATGTTCAGCCTGAGTTCTATATTTTTAAATTATCATAATAGTTCGTGATTATTAGGCTTTTATTTTGTCTTTTAAGAATTTTAATTTAATTATTATTAATCATTAAATTAAAAATATATATATATATATATACATATATACATATAGTTATTATAGTTATTAAACTTTCAATAGAATTATTAAACTTTCAATGGTACATCAACTTTCATACATGAGAACCCGGATGTGGGCGAAGTTGGTAGTGTTTAACGTGATGGGATGGGGGTGTGGCATAAGGGGAAGCCACTGGCCCACCCGCAAGAGTGTTGTCATTCAGTTCTTAATGTCGACTAATCGGCATTTAATGCCATTTACTCCTGGTGCTCGAATAAACCATAGTCCCTCTCCTCAATACACATTCGCATGCCGCGACATGACTCAGCCTCCAGTTCATACTTATGGTGATTTATTGCAGTTGATTCACAGTTGCACGGTAGACTGGGTTGTTATTATGGAATGTCCCTTTGGTCTGAACAGAATTCCCCCGCCTGTGAATCTGTGGTGCGCTCCAGGAGCAGGGCTTTCTAATGTTCGCACTATAACTGGTAAGAGGAGCTGTCTCAATTGTTGTTTGGATTTTGGAGAAAATCTCCACTTCTCCCACACTCGTTCCTGCATGCTTTCTTCTGTCGCCCTGTTGCCCCTCTTGCCTCAGTCTTCTGTCCATCTTTTGCCTCCCTGCCTTGTTGTCTCGAGTGCGACTATGCCGCGCCTCAGGCAGAGAATGCGCTGCCGAAGAGGCTCCACGAGGCGCAAAATTCGACGCTCTCCCTCCACCTCTAGCACCTCCTCTGCGCCTATCTCCCACTCTGATAGTCAACCTAGAGGGCGCCTTCTCCGCTCGGGCCATCGCTTTACTTCCCCCACTCCTTCCGCTCCTCCTGCTCAAACCCACACCGCGCATTTTTCCTTTAACAGCACTCTCAATCAACCCAGGGTGACTACCTCAATTACGGTCGTCTTTCGTGAAGAGCCTCGAGAAATTTTTCCCATTTCTCGCCTGGCGGAGTGCAGCCTCTCGGCGGCTCAGGATTCGGCGCAGTTTGTTGGGCTGAAGCACCCTGATAGTGCGAACATGCAGGGTCAGATGGGCAAGGCCACGCAGGACCTGGCGAACAAGAAAGCGGTGGGTCAACCTACTGAGAGGCAGGACGCAGTGCAAGCGAGCGAGGTGCAGATTAATCCTCCTCCTCCCGGGAAGGTGATCCATTCTATTGTTGACCTGTATAATGCTGACGGGGAACCAGATGAACTCTGGTGCAGAGTTGTCTACGAACCTCCTGATGAATAGTTCCTCCTCTTCACTCTAGTTTTTTTCTCTATTTCTGCCCATTCTCACGGGCATGTTCATGTGTTTCCTGCTGTCTCTGAAAATGCATCTGTTTTTTTTTCTTTGATATGGTCTCCAGTACTACAATTCTCTGGTTCCCCTGCGCGGGATTTTTCAAATGAACTGTTTCAGATTGGTTTCCCTCTTGCAGGGCAGTCTTCAAACTATGGTTTTTTGTTTCAAATGCCACAGCACTCAGCAATGATCAGGCTTCGGCCCGCTGTACTATACTCCTTTTGTTAATATAATTACTTTTACTTAGAAAAAAAAAACTTTCATACATGAGAAAATAGATACTGACAAATGGTACATCATGGCCTGATTAATTTCGCTCAGCAATTTCAAATGGTATAACATTTAGTCAACAGTAATCATCAATTTCTGCACACAGAGACTAATTTCTCTGGAAGCCTCATATTTCTTTGGCTTGTTATTCTTATAACTACATAGACATAATTAATAGAGAGATTGAGGACAAAAAAAAATCTAGCGCTTAGTCTCCACTACTCAACATGTTTTGTGAGAAATAATACATAGATTGATTTCTCTGAGTGCCTTAGCATTCTTTGGCTCATTTTTTTAATCACAACAACAATAAAAAATGCATTGAGGATTTTTTCTTAGTCCGATTATGCAATTTTTATAAGACAGATTATGCAATATTAATAATAAACATAAATTTATTGCAATTTAGGGAAAGTTCGTTCATGTTTTTTTCTTTATATTGGAAGGTTACTTGATTTTTGAAGTAATTTTTAGTAGATCATAGTGTTGGAATATTTAAAATTCCAGAACAACAATGGATAATAAAACTCCCCTCTTCAACATAGAGAAAATATTAAAAAAAAATTCTTCACTGGAAACAGAGTTTTCACTGTAAAAACTATTTCATTAAACTTCAAAACTTTGGTTACAAAATCTCCTCTGACTGAGGGAATAAAAAAACTTTGACTGCTTCAAAACACAGTTCAACACAAAACTCACACTCTAAAATTTCACTCTATCTGTGCATTTACAACTCACTGTTGTGTGTTGACAAATACTCTGTCTCTCAAAAAAAAATGAATGCATTGCTGTGCCATTCAAATTCTGTTTTACACTTCTTCTGTGTGTAAAATAAAACTTGCAAATCTGAACCATGCACTCAGGCCTTTTCTTCCTTTTATATGCCATGACAGTTTTACAATATATATATAAATAAAACTAAATTAAAATAAAACTTATTTTAAAAACTCAAAACAAAAGTCGTATACCATATGAAGTATGGTGTAGTGTTAAATAAATAAAAAAAACATAAACCAAAAATTTACTATGGCCCACGGCCTTCCTTTTGAATTGTGCATATGATGTATATATGTAAAACATATATATATGGACCTGTACGCACAAAATTTTTAAAACAAACATTAACGAACTTTGACCACTGGACGTCAACCAAAAATTAAACTCTCCTTCAATCAATTTCGGGTGCCAAAAAAATTTTTTGACGTCATCAAAAATGTGACGCGAAATTTCTATTCAATCTGCTTTATGAATTTTCCGCGTCCGATTTTGGGCACTCGTACGGACGGCTGAGTGTGATGCGGAATTTCTATTAAATCCGCCTCAGTGAGATTTCAAATCCGGAAATTTCAGTTCTGGGACCACTGTCCTTCAATTTTTTAAACTCTGATCAATCAAAAATTGCAAGCGGCTCTCTGCAACGTTTTTGTTATACCGCGATCTTGACTGATCGCTGGAAATGGAAGGCGGCTGCCTGTACATCAGCTGTAAGTAATTTCAACACATAGCATATATTGAGGAAATATTAGTTTGACAAGAATTAGTTATTTCTCTTGAAACTTTAGGTATTAAAAGTCCATGACACAGATATATCACACTCCAAAATCCAAAGAAAATGGAAGAGCGTTCAATTTTTTAATCAAACTTTTATTGGTGAAGGGTTAATTTATTACGAGAACATCATTAATGAAGTGCAAAATTTTAAACGTAACGTTTATTGACTAGAAAAATAATGACCAAAACGTCAAAAAAAATTGTGTGACGGGTAAAGAGAAATCCAAATTCCAACCCTGCCTGCCACTTGTTGGTGAGTGGAGGTTATTCACTTTTGGTGAGTGGAGGTTATTCACTTTTCATTTACAGCTTACCAAGTTACTCATGTTACCAATATTTTCACATGGCTCACTTTTAGGTGACTACTTATTGTACTTCTTCTTCTTTATAAAGAACAATTGGTAGATAATTGTATATATTATTTGAAATCTATAACAAATCCAGGCAACACAATTACAACAAATAGAAAATTATGCAAAAAATTCACCAGGGCACTACTAATGTGTGGATACCCTATCATTTCTTAGATCCTCATAACTTACCAACACCTACTATATTGGTATACACATAATATGGTATTTACCTGAAGTATTTCATATGTATCTAGAAGTAAATATGTTGTATGACAATTGTTATGGCAGATATAAGATGTGTATTATAGTTTATATTTCAATTTTTCTTAAGTAGCATGCATGTGCGGTCCATATAGTGACTACAATTACCAATATATTTCAGTGAAGATGTGAAGATGATCTCTCATTAGGTCATAATTACTTAAAGCATCATTAATTAGCTTTCCAAATGAATAAAATATGTTAACAAATTAGTAAAAACTAGGAAAACAAATCATGCTTTAAAAAAATATGGCACAATGAGTCACACTCCGAGATTTATTTAATTACTCATCAAGTGTCGCTACAACATATATATGATCACCATTACCATATAAATGGGACATGTGAACATCATTTTGGTTTCGCTAATGACATTCCACATCATGAGCATTGTTTAGGGTTGATTGTGTTGATTTTTTTTAAACAAATCATTTATACATTTTATGGAAATTATAGACACAATTTATAATCACATTACAAGATCATGATGTATGGATATTCCTTATCGTTTCTTAGATACTCAAAACTTACCAACACCTAATAGATTGATATACACATCATATAGAATTTACCCCTAGAATTCCACATGTATCATAAAACAAATTAGTTGTATGGCAATTGTTATGGTGCATATATGATGTGTATTACAGTTTATCTTATAATTTTGTTGAAGTAGCATACAACAATTTACATAGTGATATGAGACCCACTCTCTAGAGTATACATCGATTTTGTACACATGGCTTTTCAGTTGATTTTTAAGATATATCATTGGTGATGCTCACATGATTATATAATGAACCATTAAGTTGAACTATGAAATTATTCCTCACAACACACACATATTGATGAATTAATAATTTTTTTAATCTATTTTGAAAAAAAAATAAAAATTATATATAATTATTTCTAAGAAGAACAAGAGAGAGTTACTTACCATATCTTCATAAAACATATAATAGCGACGTTTGGAGGAAGCCGTCTAGCGACGCTTTGGGGCATAGTGTCGCAATTGCGACACTTTTTATAAGTGTCGGTATTGCGAGACTTTTCTCTAAATGTCGGTATAGCGAAGGTTTCCCAAGATCAATGGCCCAAAGTGAACCTGATAACTTACCTTTTACCTTTTCGGTAAGCGTCGCTCTTCTGACGTTTTGAAAGATTTCCATTTTCATCGGTCTTGTGACGTCCGTCGGTCTTGTGACACTTTTGCAATAGTGTCACACTTTTACAATTGCGACACTTTTTCTAAGTGTCGGTATTGCGAGACTTTTCTCTAAATGTC
This sequence comes from Pinus albicaulis, assembly GCA_034641835.2. Taxonomy (NCBI): domain Eukaryota; kingdom Viridiplantae; phylum Streptophyta; class Pinopsida; order Pinales; family Pinaceae; genus Pinus; species Pinus albicaulis. The sequence goes on from CM076569.1 coordinate 521,095,172, forward strand.
GGTATAGCGACGGTTTCCGAAGATCAATGGCCCAAAGTGAACCCGATAACTTACCTTTTCCCCGCACCTTTCCTTTTCATCGTGGTCGTTCGCTCATTGAATCCAGATCCTACGGCGCTAATACATTTCCGCGCTCATAAAGTAATCGTTTGATGTTTTGGCAAAGCTACGCGAAATGGGTGGTTTTTCCAAACCACCCGCGCTTACGTGTCGCCACCACGTTGTATCCCGTTCGAAAAGCTAGTTTCCACTTACCACCATTTACCCTCGCGAATACCACTGGCGGTATTCCCTAAACCTCACCCGTTTAACCCGAGTTTAATGTCATTTAAATATGGTTATACTATCGAAGGATAACATTAAAATTATTATTTGCATTCAAATTTTCACCTTTTCGCTTTAAACCTGTAAAAACATTGCAGAACCGTTTTCCTCAAAATGACGCCGTTTGAACCCTGAGAAACTTTGTAGAGCCATTTTCAACCTACCAGTACCATTTTTCGATGCCCATTGCCCTGAATTTCCATTACAAAGTACTACATTGTCCTCTGCGAAGCCATTTTCAAAAAATTGAAGACTGAGCACCTCTGCAATGTCTTCAACCAAATTCCGTTGGTTCTCCAGGTACTTTTATTTGAAGTTGCCCTCTGAGATTTCAAAATTCCTATCGATTTCAAATAATTACCAAAGTTACTGCAAAAAAGTGTCCATTTTTCAGGGAAAACTCTGTCAAAATTTCCCTGGAATCCCTAATTGCCCTTTCTCGCAGTTTTTTCCATACCCTGGTCCGTTTTTCTATTGAAATCAATTTTAAATACACGTTCTGAGCTTTAAATTCCTTGCCTTTCCTAAAAACCCTGCTCAGAAACCCCATTTTCAGTAGAAATTCGCCAAGAAACCCCTTTTTCTCGTAAAGGAACTTAGCAAACCATTTAAGCTTGCTTCTTTCATTATTAAAAATGACCAAGAAACAGGTAACCTCCAAGAATGGAGGCCCAAAATCTCAAAATAAGTCTTCTGCAAAGATTCCTCACCTTATGTCCTTCAAAATCGACAAACCAACTCCTGCACTCACGGCTGATTCTACAGAAGTGGTCAGACCAGTCCAGCCTCCAGTCATTTCTCTAGAGAAGATCCCTTTAGTTGATCTGGACTATAGAATACTAGACCCTAATGTAGAATTTAACCCGCTTGATGTCTATAATTGGTGCTATGGCAAATCAGTGGAAAAGGGTGACAAAGATATTCCAATTTGGGAATCCAATTTGCCTAGATATATTTTCCCTCTCACTCATTTTGTTCCTGACTTTATTAGATTATGTGAAGCCTATTATATGCCAGAAAAAAGATGTATTGTAAACAAAGAAAAAGAAACCCTGTTTTACATCACTGAAGAGTCGATAAATTCCATGCTGCAAATGAATCATGACCCCAATTTTTCTTCCCTATCAATAGAAGATTTAACCCAACTATATCTTGACTTGGATTTCAAAGCTAGATTCAAAATATACCAGAATTTTTGTCCAAATCAAGTTGATATTCCTAAGTTAAATCCTCCTTTCGACACCGTTGATTTCCCAGATGAAACTAGACAGATTGTCTCAATGCTCTCCTTCATACTAGGATACGCCAGTGATGAATTCACTAATGTGGCTATCCTAGGTTTTCTGTCAACTCTAAACCCTAGTCAATCGCCATCCATTCAGTTCAATTTTGCTAGATTTATTGCTGAAAGTATGCATTATCAGTTATCCAAATTATCAGAAGAAGGAGTTTTCAGATACTCCTCTTATCTACTCCACCTCTTCCTATATTATCAAACAGATAAGTTTCCAATTGAATGTCAGAAAGTGGATGCAGAAGGAAAAGTTATATCAGTAGTATTTTGGTCATCTATTCTAAGGAAATGGAACAAAGAGTATAGTTTTACAGATTTCAATGGCTCATTTATAGCCCCTGCTATGTATCTCTTGGAAAAAGAGGAGATCCCTAGGATCAATGATGAGACAAGAAAAATTCTGCAGTTATCAGAGAGCTACAAAACTAGAGATTGGTATTTATATAAAAATCATATAGAAATCAAAGTGTATGGCTCATCCCTGGCCCCATATAAGTTACCCAGATTTGTTACTACAAGAATATTTGCTTTAGAATATCTGAGACAACTATTTAATGTAGATGAAATCCACTTCATAGCTTTCAAGAAAAAGACCCAATTTAAGCTGAAAAATCAAATTGGGCCATTCATTGTGAATAACAGAGAAGTTGCCAATGAGATAAATGTCAAACTTAAAGAGTACAAGTTCTCATGTAGTTTTACATGGAAGTATGACCCACAAGGTATTTTGAGTGCAATAAGGGTAAAATGTAAGTTGCCTGTTTACTTGCATGATCCTAAGCCCCATATTGAAAGATATGTAAATAAAATTGAATGGGAGCCAAACACCCTATCTAATGATGATTCACAGGCAGTACAGGTAATACAGGTAGACAGTGGCAAAGGCAAACAGATTGAACAGACAGTACAGGTGGCTTCTACAAGCAAAGATACTGATAATGTACATAAAAGAGACAAAGAAGGAGATAGTTTCATAGCTGAGACTATTGAGGACATAAAATTCAGAACTCCTTATAGTAAAAGAAGCAAGTCAACAGAAGAAGAAAAGGATAAGGCTGTAAATATTGATATAAATGATGAAGCAACAAGAATAGTCACTCAAACATTAAAAGAGCTTCAAAATGTAAAAATAGGAACACAACAAAAAGATACAGTCATGAAGGAAAACCAGGCTACTGTCGATTTGCCTCCTTCTTCTCAGGAAACTAACAATACAGAGTCAGAGATTCATATCAGATTCAGACAGATTAAAGAGAGGAATGAAGAGCTCAAGAATCAAGCTCATTCTAGATTTCTTAAGGAAAAGCCTGGAAACAAAGACAGACTTCTTTCAGCATTTGATTATTCATCCAATAAATTGGTAATGTCATTCTTGAAGCCTACAGTGGCTGAGCCAAAATCAGTGGCAGATTATTCCAAAATAGATCCTGAACTGGATGCAGATGCCATTCATGAATTAGATAAAATTGAATTTCATAGGAGCAATACTGAAATGCTATATTCCAAAATTGTCAGTAAAACTATGAAATCAATTAGGCTTGAGAAAACAGTGCTCAACCTCCAAAATCAAATGAGGTTGGACAAAGCCTCACTGTATGCTAATAATTTAAGAATAAAAACACTAGAAGATATAGTGATTGAAGCAGGGGGTGACCCAGCCAACATTGAAGGGGAAAAAGTCTTAATTAAACAGAAAAATGAGGATATAGCTACTCTTAGAAAACAGTTGAAGTTTCCTCAGAGTGAAAACTCTCAAGCAAAAGAAATTCTACAGCAAAAAACAGAGAATGATGATTTAAAGCAGCTTGTACATCAAATGACAGGTCAGATAAAAACAATGGAAAGTCAAATAGAAGCTCTAATGAAAGAGAATGAAGAACTAATAAAAGCACAACCAATGGTCATTCCTACAGTGATCCCCACTATAAACACTGCTATACCATCTACTTTGGCAGAAAACTTGGCATCGAACGGAGTACTGCCAACTGCAGTGCCAATTACTTCTCTAATCTCTTCCTCTTCTTCTTCATCCTCACAGAGGACCACACCACAAGACCAAGATAAAGAGATTCTTAGTTTGAGAGGCACTATTAAAAATTTGGAAAAATCCAAAAATGATGCCTTGACTACTTCTAGAGGACATGAGCAAAGGGTTGATCGACTACAAGAACAGGTAAAGATTCTACAAGCACAAGTAAATCTTACAGATCAAGTGGCCTTTATAAAAAATCATTTATGGACCAAAATTATTGATGGCATTCATTCTCAATGGCCTTCAATTCGGATAATTTATGAACAGAGGGAGTTACTTCAAGTTGCTAGAGCAGAGATTGACAAGACTAAGAGGGAAATTGACAAAAAACCAGCCCAAGCAATCCAACAGATAGCTTTTTTAAACAGTAAAACCAGGGAAGATTTGGAAGAATTGAAAATTGTTGATAGAACAGAAACCATTCTTCAAATCAAAAAGGTCTTGAACAAAAGAAACATAATGAGTAATCTAGAGGACCGGTGTAAAGACATGAATTTATCCATCTCAATATTTTTAGCCAAATACAAAACATTGTCAGAAGAAGGTTTGCCTGATATTCACGTATTGAATGACAAGTTAATGCCTCAGAAAGATTATGATCTAAAAATCAGAAATCATGCAAAAGAGCAAGCCAGACAACAACTGCCTCAAGGATCACCAACGGGGAGAATACTTCTTCAGTATTTTGAAAATATGTTCTTTTTAGATAATGAGATCAGGCATATGTTTACTATAAAGCCTAACTTTGCTAAGTATACAGAGGTAGATGAAAGTTACAGAAAATTGAAGACTATGAAGATCCCCTCTGCAGAAAAGTGGCAAGAATTCACAGATCTACTGTGAATTTAATGGATAAAAAACAGGAAATTCACTTGGAAATTCATTTTTTACTGTTACCTCAGATGGTAAAAATACAGGGTTAAAGTGCACAACAACAATCAGTTCAAATTAGAATAATCAGTTCTATTTTTTCTTGTAAAAAGGTAACAGCTTACAAACTGTTTTGCAGCTGTCCCTCTTTTTAAGTTTTCTTTCCTATTTTTGATTAAAACATTATCTCAATTCCTGAGATATTTTGTAAACATTTTTTTGTATAAATACTTCATAATTCGAAGTATTCAGTGTGAATAAAATTTCTCAAGACAACTATAGTTCGTGCTCTCTACTTGGCCATTGGCCTGTGGGTGATATGGAGTTGTAATCTTGTGCTGAATGTGGTAGTTTTGCAATGTTTTAGCTAATTTATTACCTACAAATTGTGGTCCTCCATCTGTGATTATGTCCCTTGGGAGACCATAGCGCACAAAAATTTGGAAAAGAAATTGTACTACAGAGTCCTCTGTAGCTTTTGAAACTGCCTCTGCTTCGACCCACTTAGTGACATATTCGGTTGCAACTAGGATGTATGTTTTTTGGTTTGAGGGAGGACTAATAGGGCCAAAAAAATCAAGTGCCCAGCGTTCAAATGGTTCAATCACTAGTTGAGGGTTCAAAGGCATTTCATCAGACTGCCCAGGGCGTCCTGCCCTTTGGCAGCTATCACAGGCCTGCACGAATTTTTTGGCATCCTTAAATATGGTAGGCCAGTAATATCCTGTTCGTAAAACCTTATGGGCAGTTCTACGGTTCCCAGTTAGAACCCCTTCTTCAATCTTCTTATCTGTAGCTTAAGGATTCTTAAGTGCCCTTTTGCTCAGATTCCATCCACTCCATCAAATCAAGCCTATACATAGCCTTAGAAGGTCACCTATCTTGCCCTTAGCACATTTGCATCTCTGAAACTTATTTCTTAGTTTTGCTTGCCTAGAGAGTTGACTCCATTGCCCAATATTTTGGTAGATCCTTCTGGTTTACCTTGAAATCTCTTTATTCCCACCAATCTTTTAAAATCAAACCCAAATACACAATCATAGCTAGCCTAATATCTGTTACTAAAACAAAGCTAAATCATACGGAGATATCCCTCTCTAGAGTTCAAGAAGGCTAGATCTTGAATTCCCAAAGTGGTTCTTGGTTACCCCTGGTGTTCTTAACTACAAAAATCCGTATCCCACAACCTGAGAATTACTAGGGTGATAACAGGCCTTGGGGGTATTATGATCCTTGGAGGAAACTCCCACAGCTAGAAGAGTTGACAAAGAAAATTGGATCGAGTACAAAGGTGTGGCAAGTGGGTTTTACCCTGTACCAATTGTTATGGTGCATATATGATGTGTATTATATTTTATCTTATAATTTTGTTGAAGTAGCATACAACAATTTACATAGTGATATGAGAACCACTCTCTAGAGTATACATCGATTTTGTACACATGGCTTTTCAGTTTCTTTTTAAGATATATCATTGGTGATGATCACATGATTATATAATGAACCATTAAGTTGAACTATGAAATTATTCCTCACAACACACACACACAAAGCGTCGCTATTGCGACGGATGCCTCCAAACGTCGCAATTGCAACACTTAGACATTGTGTTACAATTGCGACGTTTGGAAGCATCTGTCGCAATAGCGACGCCTTGGAGAATAGGGTCGCCATTGTGACGTCTTCCTTCAGACGTCGCAACTACGACACTTTGTCTAAGTGTCGGTATTACGACACATTTCTCTAAACGTCGGTATAGTGACGGTTTCGGGCGAGATTGAAAAAATTTGGCGAAATTTCCGACATTTGGTCAAAAGCGTCGGAAGCAAGTGTCGGAATTTCTGCCAAATGTAGTAGTGAATATATTATACACTTTTAATTTTTTGGAGAGACAAAGATTTGAACCAGATTTGTACTAGATACATAATAAGTATTTTTGTAAATACAAGCTACTGAAATATATGTCCCCATGAATCTCAACATAAATCATTCATTATTCAATCTTGGTGAATTATTTTAGGTTTCTCTCAGTCACAAAGATTCTTTTTCTTTATTTATGATCTCGAATTCTTTTTTCACAACTATCTATCATCTCTTAAGAATCTATATTTCCTCCTTGAACTTAAATATAATGCGGTTGTTTTTATATATATGGCAACTTTGGTCTATGTTTATTCCAATGCATGATGTTTGGGGATTTATATACATCATCATCAAGGACAACTCCTGTTCTATTAACCTTTTCTATTTGCATTCAATATTAATAAAAACAACGTTGACACCATGTGGTCATGATTGAATAATGTTAATTAGTATTGCTTTATGTGCGAGCTTAGATTATGTGGTGCATGTCTCTATAAGGTGATGAGTACTAGATGCCATACAAAGTCCACATACATATTAGCTTTGTAATCTCATCTTATCCCTTTTTCTATTTCCTTATGTTTTGTAGTTGATCATTCACATAGTTATGGATCTTTATGAAATCCAAGTATTGCGTTTTACTATGTTAAAGATATTTTACTAATGATTATAAGTTAGAAAAAAATGGATTTGTATATATTACATCATTTGTTTTTAGAAGTATTGCCAGGATGGTACCTAGTGATAATGGTTTATAGGGTATATCATTTCTACAATTTATATCCAATCCTAAGCATCAAATTTTAAAATGTTATACAAAGTCATGCTTATCTCATATTTCATGCTTTGGTGTTTTAATTTAGCAACAAATATTATTTGAATTTGGAAATCATTTCAAGCATTTTCACAATGACTTGAACATGGTGATTGTAACATAGACACACAAGCATATTAAGATAAATCGAGAAAAAAAAAACAAAACAAAACAAAAAAACTTATCATTTCATTGTTTGAAAATGAAAATTCAAAAGTATACAAATCTAAATTAAGTCTCGCATATTCTACAAAGCAATATAAACCTAATTCAACGAGAAGTAAAGGTGGAGGTTTCTCTCAAGTATAACAGAGATGAAATTTATAGTTTCCATTGCAAGGTAATTTCAAATTGTGTCACAGGTGATGCTTGGAATGTTGTGAATATTCAAAACATATAGTATTCCATCCTATAATTAACAATATCAATGATAACCTTGTTACAACTTCTAATATTGCTCAAACGTTTATAATTAAATAAAGCATTTAATATTTTCTCACAAAATCAATAATATTAATGATACCTTGTACCTTGTACTCCCATCCATAGATAAGATATGCTATTAAATTCTTGATTCTTTTTCAAGAGACTCCATGGTAATCCCAATTATAACTCTCACCCCCATTACTTGTTATATTGTCTATGAACTATGAGTTATGACACACCTAATAAGTCATCTTATTTAGATCACATAATTGACCATATTAAATTTAGTTTCATATTCCACAATGTAACTTTTCTTAATTCAAATAATATACTTCACGTTTTAACTTAGAAGATTTTATTGTTTTTCTCCCTTTTTTAATAAAATTTTAGTAAACTTATATCCACTCATTTTAAATTATTCAGTACATAAAGGATTTGAGTCCTTTTTCTTAAGAAGTAAATATTTCTCTCAACTAGTAGATAAGATCAATTGAAAGGAGTCACAAATGGTGCTATTTTACATATTCTACAGTTCATTAACGACACTTTGAATAAATATTTTGGGTGCTAGGTTGTTGCAAGGTTTGAACTAGTTTACAAAATTTTATCTTTCCCCAATAAAATAAGGCTAATGAAGTATATTTATTTTCTCAAAATCTTGACACAAAATGGTTTTCTACTAAATCCCAATGACATTTTTATGGGATGTTTTTTATCAATTCATTTAGGTGTATTCGTTCGTAGTTTTCTTTAAATCATGAGTAAAAACCAATAGAAATGGGTTCATCTCATGCATCGCTTTTATTGGTTTTCCATTTTTTGAATTTAACTCATTTGAATCTATATATATATATATATATATATATATATATATATAATTTTAAGGTCACGATTAAGCCACACATCAAATTGGTGCATGAGACCTCCTTGTTTGTGAGACAAGGGACCTACCTCTGCACAACGATTTGACTGCTAAGTCTACAAAGGCATACATACTCTACCCACCTCTGGTTTTGAACTTGTGACCTAAAAATATATTTTCCTCTATATATTCAAAAGGTGATAACTAATAACCAAAAGTGTGTGTGTGTGGTTATAAATTATATTTTCATACCACTTACAAAAGGTTGTTTTAGTATTTTGATTATTTATTTTTTGTAGTTATAAGTTGTATTTAATTTATAGTTTTGTAAAAAAATCAGTAATTTGGTAGGAAATAATATATCTATATATCTCACCAAAAATAATAGTCTAAGAAATCTAATGAAATCTATTTTCCCTTCCCTTGGTCTTTTAATTTTAGTCACTAGTTTAAGCATTGGAAACATGCTCATGTGAATTTTTTTAGATAAATGACATGGTATATGTAAAACATGTGAAACTTAAGTTAAGTACATCAAAACAAACAACTATAAAACTCTTTGTATTATTGCTTTTTTTCCTATGATTAGCCTTGAATCTTATGTTAATTAAGTTATATCTTAAGCCATCCACCTCCTGCAGAGTGTGACAAGTAGTTTGACTATGAATATATAGAGGAAAATATATTTCATTTTGATAGTGTTAAAATAAGTTTGAGACTTTTATGAATCATTTTATAAATGGTTACATCTTCATATGATGTTTTACTACATGGGGCACTTTAATATGGATTGCCCTTTTGTTTCCATCTTTTAAGAATGGAACAATTGCTATATCCTATCCACCCACATGGTGTGGTGGTTGGAGTTACATGTAATTAGTGAGATGGAAGAGGTTACCAACCTAGGAGTTATTGTCTTGCATAATTCTCACTAGAGCTATTATTTGTGAGTAAGCATCTCGTCAATATAGAGAGTCAAACATATTTGATTTGGATAGTGTTAAAATAAATCAAGGACCCTTTAGAATCACAATATAAAGATTCAAATTACCCTTCATGATCTCTTGTTCCTCTTTTTTGGTGTATTGACCTCCCTTTAGCCTCTTAGCAAACTTTTCCAGCATTCCTTTTACAATTTATTCTCCTTAACCTAATAATATTAATGATGGGACCCTTTGGATGTTATTTGATAGGCCTATATTACTAGTTGGTAAAAATGAATGCCCATATTCATTAGTATCAATAACCATGCTCTCTATAGGGCATGATTTTTCCAATGTGGGGCAAAATGAAATGTAAAAAACATTACCTTTGTATAATTCTTATCCCTATGGTGAATTTTTAAAAGCACTCTAAGCCTACACCTTTTGTTTCTCATTTCCTTCTTTCCACTCAATTAGATTTTGGTTAATTGATTTACTCATTTTTAATTGTTCTTTTTATCATTTAATTATCACATCACATGGTAGTAATTATAAAAAGTTCTCACCATAGACCTTTATGAGGGGGAACTAAGTAGAGCCAACCAAAAGTGTTGACTTTGATTACTTGCTTTAATGTGTAGAGAATATCGATTTAATTAAATTAGTTTAGCCTTTAGGAGTTAATCACTTGCAATTTTCCCTAAAACCTATCCCTTTTTATTTGGACTCACATTCTAGGCCTTTGTTTTGTTCAATTTTTGCAAATCCATGGACTATTATGCACAAATTTTTTAGGTTCACATTGAATAAGGAATTGGTCATGGAATCTTATTTAACCCATCATGCCACCCTTAAGATAGAGTGATTTTTGTAATATCTAATGAGTTTCCATGTTTTCACACTTCATTTATGTTTTTAGCTCAAGGTTTATGTTCCTCACTTGTAGTCTTCGACTCCTCTTGTGAAATATTCCTTTCCTTTTGGGAAACCTTGTATTTATACGTCTTTAAGGATCTTTTAATCCCATCTTTAGAGGCCTTATTCATGCTTAATTTTAACTTTTTGTCTCTTGTTTGATTTTGTGTCATAATTTTGTGGTTTCTCATGGGTACTTGATCCCATCTTGGATGCTTCAATTATTCTTCATGTTTCATGGTTTTAGAAATTCCCTTTATCATAATTTTTTTTTCATTCTTTTGATGTACATTTTTTCTTTCTCGTCGGATATTTCTCCCATATTAGAATATCATTCAATGCTTCATGGATTTTTAAATGTCCTTTTCATAATCTCTTTTTATTGTGTAGTATCTTGATTTAGGGAGTCACATCTTGACTGCCATGGTTTGTGAGTTTTTAGATAGTAAGCCACATTTGCATCATTTTTATTTGGTCATCTCAATGGTTTGTTTCTATTAAAGTGGGGAAAACATCCATTCATGGAGGATCACTAAGGGTTATCACATTCAACCGCTTGTTCATGGAGTGAAGCTTGAGAAAATTGCATCTTGCAAAGTTATTTCTCTTAGTCATTTATTTAGTTTTCCATGGCTTCTTTATTTCATGTTGTTACACAACAATTTGTCACCGTCCCTGCAATTCCCTGTCCCGCACATTGGAGGGCTTATTCCGTGACCTGTGTGCAGTGACATGATTTGAAAAAAAATTCATGACATTCCCCTAGACATGGACTTTCATTCCCCTGAAGACATCTCCTTGTGAAAAACCCTAAAAATAGCCTCCCAACCCTCCACGGAAAGTCAAGTTCCCTTGCATGTTGTGCATAGGAGACCATCTTCTTCGAGACTGCCCTGGCATTCCCAAGGTGCTCGAAGTATGGTCCAACGGTTGCCCGTCGTTGCCTTTGGCTTCTGGGAGTCAGGTTGGGGGCACGTCTTCAGCTGTTGCTGGTAAGATTCCTAGGAAGTAGGGTAAGATTTCCAATCCCTGTAAGTTGTGTGAAGGGCACCATGCCATTCACCTTTGTCCATATATGGATGAAGCCAAGCGAGTTTTGGAAAAATCGGTTGTTTCTGCACCATGCCTTCCGGCTGGTTATAATCAGCTTTCTTTGAGTCCTCCACCAGCTGATCCTACGATTGGTCAAGAGTCATCCTTGGTCAATCCCGCTCCCCCGGAAATTCAAATTCAAGAATTCGTTCCCGACCAACCATTGGTCGTGGGATCGGTTGAGTTGGTTCCGTCTACGGTGCACCAGGTCTTTTCCGTAGAGAGTGGACCTCACACCCCCCATGTCCTTCTGGTTTCTTCAGATTCTTCGGACTTGGAGAAATATTCTCATGTCCCTATACCTCAAGAAGCTGCTTCTTCGCCTCCCGTGATGGAGGTTCTGGAGGATATCCCTCCCACCTTCAAGATGGAGGTCTTGGAGGATGCTCCTTCTTCCATAACACTAGGGGAAGATCATCTCAGTTCGATGGTAGCCCCTCCGAGTAGTTTGGTCGCTTCCTTTGATTGGAATTGATTTGTAGGATACCGCCTTCCGTCTTATGTGCCTTTCGAGATCACAGTATAGGCCTATGGTCTGGTTGTACCCAACACCATTATAGATGAAGGCGCATCTGTTAGTGTTCTATCCTCAACTACTTGGCAAGCCTTCGGTTCGCCACCGCTTGTACCTGTTACGCAGAATCTGTTGGCATTTAACAGAAGAACTAGTCGACCGTTAGGGATCCTTCCAAAGTTATCTGTTACTTTGGGAGGTAAAACTGTCCATATGGACGTGATGGTTGTTCCAGGCCCCTTGGATTTCAATCTGCTCTTGGGGCGCGATTACACCTATGCCATGGGAGCACTTGTCTCCTCCCTTTTTCGTGTGGTCTATTTTGCACATGAAGGACGGATCGTGACCATTGATCAGCTTTCGTTCTTTGGTCCTGGTATGGCAGCTGGCCCGCCATCAACCCTTCCTGGTTTTTATCCACCCGTTGTATCTGCCTCGCCGCAGGTCAAATATGTGGCTACCTACCCCGTGCTTGTACTCAGTGATGATGTCATCATGCATAGTGTGTTGGGGGCATTAGGTCCTGACTTCCAGGATGTTTTCCTTCCATCGGGAGTGGAACTCTTGGAAGCGATGACTTCTTGTTCATTATGATGAGGTCATTCGGAGCATGGTTCTTTTCTTGTGTCAAGCTCCTTAAAAAATGAAACAAGGTCTATCGGAGAAGGGTTCTTTTCCTTGTGTCAAGCTCCTTAAAAAATGAAACAAGTTGGTCGAAGCAGAGTTCCTTGTCTTGTGTCAAGCTCCTTAAAAAATGAAACAAGGTTGTCGGAGCAGAGTTCCTTGTCTTGTGCCAAGCTCCTTAAACCATGAAACAAGGTGTCCTGAGGATAGTTCTTTTAATGTGTCAACCTTGTTAAAACAATGAAACACGTTCTCGTTCAATTCGAGTCTTTGATAAGATCTCGTAAAATCCCAGTCGAGTCTTTTCCTTAATCTTGTAATTTGAACCTTCACTCCATCTGCCTTTCATATGGATTGAAGCTTGGGGGGCATGTACCTCGAATTGAGTCACCATGCTGGGGGCATGCTTAAATCTTTCAAGCATAGTTTATCTTTTTTTCAAGCTTGTGTAAAAATGAAACAAACTTCAAGAAGAGTTTCCTGATTTAAAGCTTGTGTAAAAATGAAATCATCCCCATTTTACCTCTTGTGATTGCCATTTTATCAGCCTATTTTTGTCAGATGAGCCTTGGTTTTCTCTTTCCATTGTCCCCATCTTCTTGGTCGATCATATGCCTTCACTTGGTTGTTTTACCCGTTCCTGAGGAACCGCTGCGATGAGTGGTCTTGTTAGCCAGCCTCTTGACCTTTATCTTGTTCTGAGTAGTTCCACCATTACCGGAACCAGTTGCTACCCTTTATACCACTCGTTCCTCCAGGTGGAGTCATATTTTAGCTCTTTTCTAACTCTCTAAACATGAAAAGATTGCCGAGTCCCTTGTCGCTTCGATCTCGTTAAAGTGGCTGCGAAACGACATCTGCCCAGTATACGTTTACCCCTTTTTTGGGCTGGGATAGATTACTTACAAAAAAGGAATACCCTAGCCTATTGCGACTAGGAGGTTTTCTCAGACATAGTTTTCTACCTTTTCGGATCTGAGGAACTATTTACGAAAAGGGACCATTGGATTTTACTTTTCCACTGTCTTTTCAAACTCTCTAAACATGAAAAGACGTCGATTTCTTCCTTTGACAGACTCGTTAAACCCTGATGACATCGGATCCAGTCATAATGACGATATTCGAGTTTCTCCTTCCTAGGGCTTGTTAAATGTACTAGGATGGATTCGTCCGAAGGAAGGACTTGTATGACAAGCATATGGTATCCTCTTCAAGCTTGTCTAAAAATAAAGAGGTACTCATCGGAAATGGTGGGGAAAATGGAACCAGCATCATTGTCGTGTCGACAGTATGTCACTCTTGAACATGGCACTTGTATGCATTCGTGTCGGGTTGAGGACATCTCATCTCGTTTTCCACTTGCCTCCATGGGTTTGGGTGATCCCTTTGACCTCTCATATGCTCTTTGCCTCGTCATCATGACCTCTGATCTTTTGATGTCAAATACTGCCAAATCCACTGTCGTGTCGTTTATATGTTCAAGAGAATTTGACTTCTGCAAATTTCAACCTTCTTCTGATTCTCATCTAATCCTGATTCACAAAGACATTATGTTCCTCTGTCGTGTGTCGATGATGTGGGAAACACTATGGCCCACCTTCGATCAAAATCACTTCCTGTCGACTTCAGCTCATTATCCAAGAAGATGATCTAGAGACTCGCTTCTGGTACCTTGGAGCCTGCATGCCTCAATGGCAGGTTCTTCACGTTCGACGTGAGGCTTTCATCATTGGCCTCCGATCGAGTGATTCTACGGGTGTTCGACGCCAACTCATTGATTCACATGCCGTAGATTGTACCTATAGTACCTTGAGGGCCATTTTCATTATTGGTGGCACCTCTCGCGTCTATTAACAACTTTCATCATTGGCTGGTAATCAGGCGATGTTCTCGCATGTTCGACTCCAGCTCACTTATTCGCATGCTTGAACTTGTACTTTGTTCGAGTCGAGATAGAGCGCAAGACCCTGGATTTCATCTGTTTAGAATCCAGGCTGTGATTTTGTGGTTTATTATGATTGATTACATGACTCACTGATTGGATGGTTGTGACCATACCTGAGTCTCTTTTATCGATCCTCATTAGGATGGTTGCGACCATACCTTGGATCTAGATTATTGTATACTCTGTTATGGATGGTTGTGCCCATACCACATATATATCATGTATTTGAGATATCATTTGTACTTCTCTACGCAGGTTTTCCGACAGCAGTGTTTTCAGTTGGACACATTCTCGTAAAGCGTTTCACCCCTCTCTCTCTTTTGGGCCTCATGCTTTAGGGGGCATCTGTTACATAGGAATTTGTCACCGTCCCTACAATTCCCCGTCCCACACATTGGAGGGCTTATTCTGTGACCTGTGAGCAGTGACATGATCTGAAAAAAATTTCATGACATTCCCCTAGACATGGACTTTCATTCCCCTGAAGACATCTCCTTGTGAAAAACCCTAAAAATAGCCTTTTCATCCTTGGCACGACTAGCCAGTGTTATACCCACGCCAATGGGGGAAATCCTTCAAAGAGGGCGCGCCAATTGGCGCTCTGTCTCAGAGTCGCACTCGCGCCAGGCTTAATAAAGGGTGTTTTTTAAAAATAAATGGCAGAAGATTGACTCCAACCAACTCCTGAACTAGTCTCTAAATCGGGTTGGGATGTTTGGCTTCGGTTCTCCATGTAGAGGAAGTAGTTTTCCACCTCTCATGGAAGCTTCCTTGAGGATAGGGCCAATCCCATGATTGTAGGGATCCCAACTCCCCTTCCACCATCTATATAAGCTTGCCATTTCCCTTTGCAAGCGAATCTCCAAGAGCCTTCATAGCCAAAAGAATGCTGCAAGAGCTTTGATAGTCCTCATAGTGCCAAATCTATAGTAAGGAGATTGATGATCGAAGAGAGAGGCTTGTCCCCATTCCCGACAAGCTTTACTGAGACGTATTCCGCTGACGACCCGCCGAAGGAAGGTTCAGCGTCAGAGCCAAGTTGTATTTTCCTTTGTTGAATTAATGATAAGCGACTATTGGTTATGGTTCCACTCGTATTGTTCATTATGATCATGAATTGTGTCTTCTCTGACTGATGCATAATTGCATATATATCGGGTTTTACGCTTGTGTTTCTCGTGTTTCTCGTGTGTGCAGGTGTTCGATCGCAGCAAGCGAGAGGATTGTGATCTGTTGGAGCAAGGAAATAGGAGCATCATCTCCTCTACAAACGACAGCGTTGGACTTGAGGTAGGCCTTCTTCGCGATTTGGTTTACTGCAATTAGGAACTTGCGCCATAGCATGTTACGATTGTTGCTAGACCCGTTCTAGGCTAGTAGGGATCGCCTCTATTTGCAGAGGGGATTTACCTCTACAACACACGTTATCTTCTATTGTGAAACCATCTCCAAAAATAGAAGAAAAGAGAGATCAACGCCTTAGAAATAGGCCACTTCGAGGGGGAAACCTCCAATATATTACATGAATAAACAATTCTTGGATGATACAAATGACAAAACCTCCTTTCTATATATAGGAGTCCATGGGGCCACAATGTAATCCTAGTGGGGCCACAATGTAATCCTAGCCGACCTAAAAATAATAATGTAAGGGCACAATAATAAAAATATGGGGGTTACAAGGGTACAACAATAACAATAATGGGGGCTACACTAACATAATAAGGGACTACACTATTAATATAGGGAGTTAACATGCCCCTCTCCTTCAAACAAGTGTTGTCCTCAACGCTTGATTATTTCTTGATGCTTCTGTATAAAATTCTCATCCTCCCATGTGGAATCTTCTACAGGAAAGTTCTTCCACTTGCTGAGATACTCTGAAATTGATCGTACTTGTCGAGTTCTTTCTTCTATGACTGCTTTAGAACTTCTTTCGATGTGATGTTGATCTTCCTGTTGTTTCATTAGATTCTGCACCAATGTTAGGTTATCCTTTGAGAGTTGGAGAACTTGTTGTTGATGTTCGATGTGATCTTCCACTAATTTATCATCCATATTAGCTATTATTTGATCCTTCAAACCATCCAAATTAGCTTCCATTTCTGCTTTTAAACCATCTATTTCATCTTCAGTTTCTCTTCATAAGATCGAAATTTGTTGCACTTGGTACCGTAATTTTGATATCTCATACCGCAATTCTTCCTCTTCATGCGTCATAGTATAGCTTTTTGAGGACTTAATGGGTTTGGAATTATTTTTTGGAGGCATTATAGAACCCAATACTGATAAAAATTCTAAAATATGCCCTTGGAATCACTTCAAATTGCTTTTTCAAACAAATGTTATGCACTTTTAAAGGCCAAATACACACCTTTTTCTTTATTTTGAGGAGCTTGAATTGAAACTGAATTATCTTTGTGATTTTAAATCTTAAATATCTAAAATTTGGCACTGAGGTAGATCTCTGAATTCTCTTTCAAATGCCACAGGTCTAACCTGATTTTGATTTTTTAAGACAAAGTTGTGCCCAATCTCCTACGATGACCTAATTATGGACTAGTTCAGTAGCGCAAACTTGTACAACTTGCCACGTGTCATTGTTTCCTCCTTCAACCCTAAAATTAATAGACAGGAAAATACAGTTTATGTACTTGCAGACACTTTTTACAGAATTCCAATTCGATGCTCAGAGAGAGAGAGAGAGAGAGTTATGAATATTTTCCCACGATCACCTCTTTGAGATGAAATTCGAGAGCCTACAAAAGACCTAACTTCCACATGCCAGATCTCCAAAAATATTGCGAACCAAGATCTAAAATTTTTCAATGATATTCCTCCGGATTTTAGTTTCTCACTCTAAAAATTTTAGCTTCTGAACCTTCGTAGAAAACAAATTATAGCGAAAATGCCACGATGACCTATTTGGAGCAGCGAAACCCTAGAACCCAAAGGTCTGGTACCAAATGTTGTGAAACCAGTTCCAAAAATAGAATAAAAGAGATATCAACGCCTTACAAATAAGCCACTTCGAGGGGGCAACCTCCAATACATTACATGAATGAAAAATTCTTGGATGATACAAATGACAAAACCTCCTTTCTATATATAGGAGTCCATGGGGCCACAATGTAATCCTAGCCGACCTAACAATAATAATGTAAGGGAACAATAATAAAAATATGGTAGTTACAGGGGTACAACAATATCAATAAGGGGGACTACTCTAACATAATAAGGGACTACACTATTAATATAGGGACTTAACATATTCCCTTGTGTTCTCCTAATTTGCCCACCTCTTTCGTTGCTAACTCCCACCTCCACATTCTCTTGCCCTACATTTTATTTTCTTGGAACTTGGACTTATAGGAAAAATGTGACCATTATTCTCACAAAAAATAGGTTAAAAAATATTTGTATTTAATTTATTTTTGGGTGGGTGGGACATGAAAGAACCTTTATACCTTCTCTATTTTACTTTATACACTACAATAGTACAAGTAGGTTCAAATGAATGGAATTGGAGAAGTGAATGTTTTATTTTATTTCCTAACAACATATGAAAATATGTGAAGGATGACACCAAATCCTCTAAAACAAGCACAAATCCAAGGACATTGAAAAAAAAAAACCATCTTTTTGGTTGAAGTTTTCCTTCTTTTGGTATTTCAATTGGGCCGTAAGTGACTTATATTAGATCCCAAGCCATAACCTCTCTTAAAGAGTAGAAAGTAGGTTATTTTCACATTATTTTTTATATTTTGGTGACAATGTTATTTATCTATAGTGAGTATCCATCTAATTTATCCCTTAAGAGGTCCCTTTGGGTTGAACCCTCTAGGTTTGGATTGGACTTACTCTCCCTTTGGGAATTTCCCTTCTTAACCTTTTCCTCATTCCCTCCATATGAGAATTATTGGCCTTCCTTGTAGAAATTTGAATAATTTGCTGAGTTATTCACCGATATTATCCTGATTACACACTATTTAAGCTTCATGCATAATACGTAACCTCTTCTACAATTGATCATCAATATGCAGAAATAGAAAGCAGTCGCATGCGCCCATTAAAACATAATCAAGCACACATATCAACACAGGATGTAATGGGGAAAGCAATGGCTGAAAACCCCCAACTATATCTATATTATAATGATAGAGAACATGTAACAATACATAGCACAATACTCCTCACAAGTACTCAGTACTATCTCCAAAAAGTTACACACAAACTAACTGAGATTTGAACAAGTCATGGGTTCAAATATTCTCCACAAGTCTACCTGCCTCTACTGCGCAATCCAAGTGAGTAATGAGTGAGATCCAAGTTTGAATCCCACTAGCTCCAACTACACAATCCTCATTGGCAATCTCCATCAATGTGTGTGAAAATCTCATGCACAATCATGGTCACAACTGATAGTCACACTCACCCTTTCACCCACCTCTAACACTGGTCTCCACTGAACTGTCCATGCATTGCAGTTAACTGATGTGTTCTTTAGTTGATTTATGAGTTAATAATTAGTGAATTAATTAATAATTAATTAACACCACTCATCACTAGTGTATTTATCAGTTAGACTAAATACAACTAGTTCAACTAAGTTAAACCGAACACAACTCCACCAACTGTCTCATCAACTCCACCAAACTCTGCCACATGAGTTCTAACCGAAGTCAACCATGCAATAGCTCAACTAACCCTTAGGAAAAGCGTATTTCCTTCTGTCAGCTGCATGTGCCACATCCAAGCATCAAACTGAAGTGCTCCAAGAGGAAAAGATAATGTTTATAGTCTAAATATTATTAAGGGTTAATAATATTTGGCTGTTCTATTTTTAGCTCGACAGTCTAAAAATAGAAACCGCCCAATGTCTAAAAATAGAGGTCCATCTATTTTTACCAACTCGACCAATCATCCATAAATAGCATCCTGCAACTCATAGACCATGTTCCATATGTCTAAAAATAGACTTTGCGCCAAAAATAGCCTGCGGGCCCACTTAGTGAAGGCGACTTCATTTCACTAAGCTCCATCATCTTGTTGCATTTTCAACACTCCCTCTCAACAAGATATGGATTATCTGCAACCCCTATCCTGCCTCTGTGGTATTCGAATTTGCTCCTGGTGAGCGCCTTCATCAAGATGTCAGCATCCTGATCCTCCATGGGAATATATGAAAGTAACATGATTCCCCGCTGCACACAATCTCTGATATGATGGTACCTAATGTCGATGTGTTTGGATCTATCATAAAATACTGGATTAGCCGATATTTTAATGCAAATTTGGTTATCACAATAAATCACAGTAGGCTCCAAGTGTGACCCGAACAATCCGACCAGGATCTTCCTCATCCATATGGCCTCTCATGTAGCCAAACTTGCTGCCATATACTCAGCCTCTGCTGAACTGAGTGCCACGGATCTCTGCTTCCTGCTGTACCAAGAAACTGCTGTCGACCCGATACTACAGATCCCTCCATATGTGCTCTTTCTGTCCGTTGGGCTCCCTGCCCAATCTGCATCTGTGAAGCCACAAAGCTTCACCTCATCCTCATGTTTGTACCACAAGCCATATCCCGATGTGCCTCTAAGATAACGCAATATATGCTTGTCTGCCTTCCAGAAGAGCTTGGTAGGCTTAACCATAGCTTGCGAAAGCTGGTTAACAGCATAGCATATATCGGGTCATGTATTGACTAGATACATAAGCGACCCCACCAAATGTCGATAAACAGTGGCATCCACTACCTCCGCTGAAGTAGCATCCTCCTTCCTCCAACCTCCAGGAAGAGGAGTATCAACAGGCTTGCAACCATGCATGTTGAACTTCTCCAGTATTTCCCGGGCATAATTACCCTGAGAAACAAATATTCCATCACTGCACTGCCAAATTTCCAATCCCAGGAAATAATGAAGGAGGCCCAAGTCCTTCATCTCAAACTCTCTAGCAAGATCCTCCTTGCATGAAAGTATAAACAGATCATCACCCATCAAAATCAGATCATCTACATACAGTACAATGATCAGCAACTTCCCCTCCACCACAATCTGGTACAGGTTAGGATCCACCTCACTCTTGGAGAATCCAAGTCCGGTGAAATAACTTTCTATCCGTGTGTACCAAGCACGAGGTGATTGTTTCAACCCGTACAGTGCTCTCTTGAGTCTGCACACATGCGACTCACTGCTGAAGATCTCGAAACCTTCGGGTTGCTCTATGTACACCTCCTCCTCAATGACTCCGTTGAGGAACGCAGTCTTCACATCCATCTGATGGATGTGCCACCCCATCTGTGCTGAGAGAGCCAAGATCGTCTATATGGAAGAATACCTTGCGACAGGTGAAAAGGTCTCCTCATAATTGATCCCCTTTATCTGTGAGAAGCCTCGGGAAAAAAATATTTCCTTGTACTTCTCCACACTCCCGTCATCCGCCTGCTTCACTTTGTAAATCCATCGCGAACCCACCACTGATTTCCCCTCCGGTCTTGGGACAATCTCCCATGCACTGTTTCTGACAATCGAATCATACTCTTCCACCATGGCATCTACCCATGCGGGGTCCTCCACATCTTCCTCGAAAGAGGATGGCTCTGTCACGACACATTTTCTCACAAGAGCCATGTATCCAGTGTACCGATCCGGTGACTGTCTCTGTCTGCGCTGTGCTGTAGGTGGTCCTACAATCTTCTCTGCATCTTGAGCCAGTCGCTCAGCTTCTGTAGTGCGCCTGCACCCTCTAATGGTTGGTGCTGCATGAGTGGTCTCTTCCACTCCATGATCTTCCTCTTGTGGCTGATCCACATCTGGAAGCTCATCCTTAGGAACTAATAGCTCCTCATCTACATGCAAGTGTGGCTCCCTCTTAAGCGAATACTTCATGACTTTCTCCTCCTGAAATTTGATATCCCGTCGCACAACAGTCTTGCGACTGTCTGGAAAATACACACGATAATTGTGGGGCGTATCAGTGTACCCCACAAATATCCCAACCTCTATAGTCAGATCCAGCTTCTTCCTAGCATCCTTCGTCACATGCAAGTAGACAGGTGAACCAAAAATCCTCAAATGGGAAATATCAGGTCTCTTACCAGAAAACGCCTCCTCTGGTGTACTCATGCGAAGTATCTTGTGAGGACAACGGTTCTGCACATATACTGCAGTATTGCATGCCTCCGCCCACAAGTGAAGGGGTAGTCCCTGATCATGCAACAACGCCCGTGCAACACCCACGATCATTCTGTTCTTCGGCTCAGCAACCCCGTTCTACTATGGGTTATGAGGTGCAATGAGCTCTCTCTGAATTCCTTTTGCGCTGCAAAATTCCTTGAATTCAGCAGAGATGAATTCACCACCATTGTCGCTCCTAAGAGCCTTCACATGCTTCCCCGATTCCTTCTCAACCAGCGCCTTGAACTCACAGAACTTTGAGTATGTCTCACTATTCTTCTGCATGAAGAAGATCTAGCACTTCCGAGAAAAATCATCAACAAATATCACATAGTACCTGTGCTTTGCTGTCGAAGCTACTAAGAAAGGTCCACACAGGTCTGTGTGAATTCTCTCAAGGATCATCGTGGTGCGACTATCCTTCTCGTGAAATGTGGCTTTCACAAATTTTCCCAAGGTACATCCCTTGCACTGATCTGACTGCGCAAGAGTACCCTTAGGAAGCCCCGGTGAAAGCTCTGGCTTGCAAAATCTTCAGCGCCATGGTGAAGGTATCCCAATCTCCGATTGACCGAAGCCATACATCATCGGCTCACCACTCCCTTCGCCTTGTATGCCATTGCTGCGCAGCCATCTACTTACAGGCGGTAAATGTTCTTGACTCGAACCGCTGTCTTAAGTCTCTCCCGGGTTCTGTCTTACCTACGCAAAGAAATCTTTTCTCTTGCGAAGACAACATTATACCCCCTTGTCTTCCATCATAACCAGGAGATAAGATTCTTCTTCAATCCTGGAACATGCATCACTTCCTTCAATAAGAAGGGTTTACGAGACTCCCTCTCAAATGAAATGGTACCGATACTGGTCGCATTGTATCTACCATCATTGCCCATCTCGATATGCACTCCAAAATCTTTCTCATCCATATCAGTAAACAAATATTTGTCTTCGGTCATATGAAAAGACGCACCACTGTCAAGAAACCACACTGAACCCATCATACTTGAGACCAAGCATGCGATAAGTGAAAAATCCAGCTCAAACTACGAGGCTAAGGCCTCTCCAGCTACAGATCCAGCAGCTTGCTTATTTTTCTTCTTCTGTGGACAATGAGTGGCGTAATGTCCGTGTTGGTGACAGTGAAAGCACTTCACCTTAGACATGTCCTACTTCTTGCCTTTCGCACCGGATTGAGAAGCATTTTTCTTGCTCTTTCCCTTCCTTGCTTTGGCAACCAAAGCGCAATTTTCTTCATCTGAGTTCTTTGATGAAGATCTGTCCCTGGTACTTCGCCTTATCTCCTCTTGCACAAGATCCGACCAAAGTCGCTCCCATCTTCAGCAATTTCTCCGACCATTGACGGAATCGTCAAACCATGCCAACTCCTTGAGAGAAGACAAGAGGAGCCAAGCTCACCAATTCCTCATCTTCGACGATCACCCCCACACTTCCCAGCTCATCCCTGCATTGGATGAACTTCGTGAGGTACTTGGGCATACTGTCGCCTTTCTCCATCTTTATGTGTCTGAGTTTATCCTTGAGCGCCAACTTCCTCTGGTCACTCTTGCTTTGGAATAAATCTTTCAACGCTTTCCACATCAACTATGGAGAAGCTTTTCCATGCATGCTGGATACAATGTGATCCTTCACGCCCTCCAACAGAATTCTTCGACATTTCGCCATCTTCTTTTGCCAAGCCTCAACTTGAGCAGCATCAGTGGGCTTTGGGATCTCAGCATCTATGAACTCCTTCAGCTCGTTATCATCTAATACCGCCTCCATCTGGTCCTTCCATGCAACATAATTCGAACTACCCTCAAGGGCATATTCCAGTCGCAATCCGTTGAAAGACATTTCAACTTTGGCACCAAGAAAACTACTGCAAATTCGAATTCCAAATTCTGCTGCAAATTCAAATTCCAAGCTCAAAACTCAGCTGCTTCTAGATCTGTGAGAAAAAATTATTTCTAGCACATAGATCGACTGTAAGGGCATTTACTGGATATATCACCTTTCAAAGAAAGGATGGATCCTACCTGGCCCGTTACAGACTCTGTCTACCAAAAATAATTGTAATCACTGTAATAGATCCGATGATCAATTCTGCTCTGATACCATGTATAAATTTGAATAATTTGCTGAGTTATTCACCGAGATTATCCTGATTACACACTATTTAAGCTTCATGCATAATACATAACCTCTTCTACAATTGATCATCAATATGCAGAAATAGAAAGCAGTCGCATGCGCCCATTAAAACATAATCAAGCACACATATCAACACAGGATGTAATGGGGAAAGCAATGGCTGAAAACCCCCAACTATATGTATATTATAATGATAGAGAACATGTAACAATACATAGCACAATACTCCTCACAAGTACTCAGTACTATCTCCAAAAAGTTACACACAAACTAACTGAGATTTGAACAAGTCATGGGTTCAAATCTTCTCCACAAGTCTGCCTGCCTCTACTGCGCAATCCTCATTGGCAATCTCCATCAATGTGTGTGCAAATCTCATGCACAATCATGGTCACAACTGACAGTCACACTCACCCTTTCACCCACCTCTAACACTGGTCTCCATTGAACTGTCCATGCATTACAGTTAACTGATGTGTTCTTTAGTTGATTTATGAGTTAATAATTAGTGAATTAATTAATAATTAATTCACACCACTCATCACTAGTGTATTTTCCAGTTAGACTAAATACAACTAGTTCAACTAAGTTAAACCGAACACAACTCCACCAACTGTCTCATCAACTCCACCAAACTCTGCCACATGAGTTCTAACTGAATTCAACCATGAAATAGCTCAACTAACCCTTAGGAAAAGTGTATTTCCTTCTGTCAGCTGCCTGTGCCACATCCAAGCATCAAACTGAAGTGATCCAAGAGGATAAGATAATGTTTATAGTCTAAATATTATTAAGGGTTAATAATATTTGATTGTTCTATTTTTAGCCCAGCAGTCTAAAAATAGAGGTCCGTCTATTTTTACCAACTCGACCAATCATCCATAAATAGCATCCTGCAACTCATATACCATGATCCATATGTCTAAAACTAGACTTTGCGCCAAAAATAGCCTGCGGGCCCACTTAGTGAAGGCGACTTCATTTCACTAAGCTCCATCATCTTGTTGCATTTTCAACATTCCTTACTTTCCCTTTTTTCCCATCTTGATATTTTCATTAACAATTTTTAATAATGTGTCCTTCCTATCTCCTAACTATTATTTTCAATTTAGTGAGGCCTCTCATATGTTCTCAAGTTTCCATGGTTTCTTTCTTGAGTTTTTACTAGATCCTCTTTGGTTGACCCTTTCATCTTCCTTGCATTTTGAGTAACATGTCTTTATGCATTAGGGTAAAGAGTTAAGGTTTAAAGCATTGTGGTCCTTTGAAATTTTTTAAAGCATTTCCCATCAGCTCAACACATTACCCTCCTATATTTTTCTTGTTTTAATGCTTAGGTTTATGTGTGTAAGTTCATATCCAAAATATTTTAATATGTTTCGAGTGGAGTGCGTATATGTGTGTTAATGGTTGATATATGTGCACAAATCGAAAGTTTAATGTTTGATATATGTGTGTTCTTTTCATTTGGATCACTTTTTGTTGGTTTAAAACATTGAAGGTTACATTCAAGAGTATGCAAGTTGGGATTCGAGTGTATATGACCTTTTTTTTAGATCATATCTGGAGGATTTACTTAATAATATTGTTTCTTAACCTACAACAACTGCATGAATGAACTCATAGTTTATATATGCATACCTTATATGAATTATTGCATATCACAATTTAGAAAAATTTATTGTGGTGTATCTATGGTTAATGCAAGGTTGTATTGTCTCTTGTACACGACAATAGTTCATATAGCCTAAAACATTTAGCCGATGGTTACCAACTGTGTTTTGTAAAGGTCTTTTTGTCAATATAAGGATTTTCATAAAGAAATTCTATGTACTTCGAGTCATTTATATTCGTTGTATAACATAGCTCATGTTGAGATTCAACAAGATGATGATCCTAGTGAAAATTAATCACTTTTTCTAGGTGGGGCCCACAGGCTATTTTTAGGTGTATGCCTATTTTTAGAATGGATGAGCAAATTCTATTTATAGCGGAAGTATATTTATAGATTTTGAGAAAATTAAATTTATAGATGATGTTCTATTTTTATATGTATGTGAGAAGTCTATTTATATATCGCAAGTCTATTTATAGATGCATGTCGACTATTATTATCCCTTAATAATATTTGGACGATAAATATTAATCTATTCTCATGGAGCACTTGAAATCAATTAACTGAAGTGGAAAACTAGTTAGCTGAAGGAATTTTGAGTTCTAAGGTTGGTTGGTGGGACATGCAAATGGAATTAGTTATAACTGAGTGATTCGAAGTTGTAACAGAGTTGGATGTGTAGTTATGTGAGTTGTAAAGTAGTTTAACTCAGTTAAGTGAGTTAAACTCAGTTGCGCTGGTTGTAACTAGTTGTAACTAAAGATACACTAGTAAGAGATAATTGAATTAAATATTAAATTAATTCACATGGAGTGATCTCACATGCAACCGAAGATTTACTACTGTTAACTACATGCATGTCAGATCTAGTGGAGAACTAGTCGAGAGATAGGTGAAAGGGGAAATTGACTATCAGTTGTACTATGTTAGATTGCACTCTTGCAAGCCAAACACACATTGGAAATGCTCATGAGGATTGTCCAGTCAAGGGGGTTCTGATTGCATCGAATTGGTCTTTGTAATCAACTTTGATTATGCAGTGGAGGCAGGCTGTTGTGAGGCATAAAATTGGCTAAGGCATTTGCCAAATTTCTACATGACAGTGTGAGACGATTGTATATTGTACTAAGAGATATTGGAGTAGATTTTTGTATGAGATTGTTTCATGATCCATGATATATACATAATATATGATAGTGGGGTTTTTATCTTTAAGCTTTTCCGGTAAACATCTGTGTTATGTGTGAATGATCTTTCTTCATGTGTTTGCAATTGGCGATCGTGTTTTAAATTTCCACAAGAATTTTTGTAAAAGCGATTATGTATTTAATAGTGGAATATAATTGTTAGATTAGGAGAATCCAGGCAATACATAATTGTATTAAAATTTCTACTTGGTATCAAAGCACAGAAGATTGCAATTTTGAAGCAGGAGCTGAGTTTTTTGGTGGAAACAATTCGAATTTTCTACAAGAATTTCTTGGTGCGACAGTTGAGTAAACATCGAAATGGCTTTCAATGGCTTGCATCTAGAGTATTCACTCGAGGGTAACTTGAACTACATTGCCTGAAAGAACAGGATGGAGGCGAGGCTTGAAGATAATGGCTTGAAGGAATTCATTGACAGTGATGTTCCCAAGCCCACTTTGACAGATGTTGCATTACTTGACGCATGGAAAAATAAAGTAGTGAAGACGAGAAGGATTCTGTTGGAAGGTGTACACGACCACATTGTCTCAAGGCTTCATGGGAAATCCACTCCATATGCTATGTGGAAGGCTTTGACAGATCTTTTCCAAAGCAACAACGACCATAGGAAATTGGTGCTGAAGGATAAATTGAGAAAGATCAAGATGGAAAAGGGCGAAAATATTCCAAATTATCTCACAAAGTTTGTCCAATGTCAGGATGAACTGGGGAGTGTGGGAATCACTGTTGCCGATGATGATTTGGTGAGCTTGGCTCTCTTCAGACTTCCTAAGAGTTGGCATAGTTATCAAGACTGTCAATGGATAGGAAAAACTGTCGGATTGGGAACGACTGTGGTCGGATCTAGTGCAGGAGGAGTTCAAGTGGAACACCAGAGATGGCTCTTCATCAAAGCATGATGATGAAGAGGTTTGTACTTTGGCTGCCAAGGCAAGGAAAGGGAAGGGGAAGAAATCCCACTCAAAGTCTGAGTCTAAATGAAAGAAGCTATATTCGTCCAAGGTGAAGTGTTTTCATTGTCACGAACATGGGCATCTCGCCACTAACTGCCCACAGAAGAAGAAGAACAAGAAGGTTTTTGGAGCTGTAGCTGGTGAGGCCCTTGCCTCGCAATTTGAACTTGATTTTTCTTTGATCGCATGCTTGGTATCAAGCGCAATGGGATCAGTGTGGTATCTTGATAGTGGTGCTTCCTTCCACATGACGAGAGATAAGGAGATTTTCAGTGACTTGGAGGAGAAAGATCTCCAAATACATATCGAGATGGGTGACGATGGACGATAGAATATGACCAGCATTGGTACCATTACCTTTGAGATGGAGTCAGTAAACAATTTCAATTGAAATATTTTATGCATGTTCCAGGTCTGAAGAAAAAACTTGGTCTCAATCGCGATGTTGGAGGACAGAGGCTATGACGTTGTTTTCAGTGATGGAAAAGCTTTCCTGTGACATAAAACAATGGTTCAAGCCAAGAGGATAGGGATTCAAGTCAAGAATATCCACAAGATGGAGGTAGAAGGTTGCGCTGCCATGATGGGTAAGGCGGAAAAAGTGGTGAACTGGGATGAGGGTGAATTATGGCACAAGCGATTGGGCCATCTTCATCATGGGGCCTTGAAATTCATGCAGAAAATATCTACTGGAATTCCAATGGGAACACTTTCTCAGTTATATCAATGCAAGGGTTGCACCATGGGGAAGTATGCAAAGTCCACCTTTCATGAAAAGGAGAACCATGCTTCGATGATCCCGGAGAGAGTTCACACAGACGTGTCTGGACCATTCTCGGTTGCTTCAACAGAAAAACATAGGTGTTATGTTATTTTTGTTGATGAATTTTCTCATAAATGCTAGATCTTCTTCATGTAGAAGAAGGATCAAACATTCTCAAAGTTCTGTGAGTTTAAGGCATTGGTTGAGAAAGAGTGGGGGAAGCAAGTGAAGGCTTTGCAGAGCGATAATGATGGATAATACATCTCGAATGAACTCAAATACTTCTATAGAAAATAAGGAATTCGAAGAGAACTCATAGCGCCTCATAACCCACAGCAAAATGGTGTCGCAGAGAGGAAGAACAGAACGATCGTGGGTCTGGCACGAGAAATGTTGCATGATCAGGGCCTACCAATGCATTTGTGGGAGGAAGCATGCAACACTATGGTTTATGTGCAAAACCATTGTCCTCATAGAGTACTTGGCATGAGTACACCTAAAGAATATTTTAATGGTAAGAAACTGGATGTTTCTCACTTTAATATTTTTGGCTCATTTGTTTATGTGTCTGTGACCAAGAACGTCAGGAAGAAGCTAGAGCCAACAACTGAAGTTGGGATATTTTTGGGGTACATAAAAACTCCCCCATAATTATCATGTGTATTTTTCTAACAGTAAGATGATTTTTATGCGATGAGATATAAAATTTGATGAGGGGAAATCCATGCAGTTGTCGCTTGAGAGGGAGCTGGACTTGCATGCAGAGGAGGAAATGTTGGTTCCCAAAGATGAGTCTCTAGATGTGGATCAGCCATAAGAGGAGGTTCATGGATTGGAGTATTCCACTCACGCAGAGCCAAACATCAAAACTGGTAGAAGGCATACCACAAAAGCTGAGAGGCTAAAGCTTGATGCGGCATAGAATGTAGGAGTCCCTACTTCACAGCGCAGACAAAGATAGTCTCCTGACCGATTCACTGGATACATGGCTCTCATGAGAAAATGTATTGTGACTGAGCCATATTCCTTTCAGGAAGCAGTGCAGGAGCCCACATGGGTAAATGCAATGGTGGAGGAGTATGACTCCATTGTCAGAAACAGTGCTTGGGAAATTGTTCCAAGGTTGGTTGATAAATCAGTGGTAGGTTCAAGATGGATCTACAAGGTAAAGCACGATGCTGATGGGAGAGTTGAGAAATACAAGTCCAAATTTGTGGCCCGAGGCTTCTCACAGGTCAAGGGGATTGATTATGAAGAAGCCTTTGCACTTGTCGCATGGTATTCTTCCATAAGACCATCCTTACTCTCTCATCACAAATGAGTTGGCACATTCATTAGATGGATGTGAAGACTGCATTCCTTAATGGGATCATTGAGGAAGAAGTGTACATTGAATAGCCTGAAGGATTTGAGATCTTCAACAGCGAGTCGCATGTGTGAAGACTTAAAAGGGTGTTGTATGGGCTGAAGCAAGCACCCCGTGCTTGGTACACTCGGATCGACAACTATTTCACCGGACTTGGCTTCACCAAGAGTGAGGCGGATGCAAACCTATACCAAATTGTGGTGGAGGGTAAGATTTTAATCATTTTTATTTATGTTGATGATTTAATATTAACTGGTGATGAGCAGTTGATACACTCATGCAAGGAGGACCTTGCAAAGGAGTTTGAGACGAAGGATATGAGCCTCCTTCATTATTTCCTTGGATTGGAAATATGGCAGCGAGATAGTGAAATTTTTGTGTCTCAAGGCAAGTATTCAAGGGAGATACTGGGTAAGTTTCACATGGAGGGCTGCAAACCCATGGATACTCCTCTTCCAGGAAATTGGAGGAAAGAGGACGCTACGTCTGGAGAGGTAGTGGATGCTACTGTCTATCGACAGTTAGTGGGTTCGCTAATGTATTTAGGTAATACAAGACCGGACATATGCTATGCGATGAACCAGCTTAGTCAAGCGATGGTTAAGCTTACCAAGCTCTTTTGGAAGGCGGGAAAGCATGTGTTGAGATACCTAAGGGGCACATCTGAGTATGGCTTGTGGTACAGAAAAATGGATGAGGTGAAGTTGCATGGCTTCACGGATGCAGATTGGGCGGGTAGCCCAATGGACAGAAAGAACATATCAGGAGGGGTCTTCAGTATCGGATCTACAATTTCTTCTTGGTATAGTAAGAAATAGAGATCTGTGGCACTCAGTTCAGCGAAAGCGGAATACATGGCAGCAGTTCAAGCTGCATGTGAGGCTATCTGGATGAGAAAGATCCTGGTTGGTTTTTTTATTTCTCATTTAGATCCTACAATGATTCATTAGGATAATCAAAGTTGCATTAAACTCTCGATTAATCATGTGTTTCATGATAGATCTAAGTATATAGATATCTGGTATCATCATATCAGAGATTGTCTGTAGCAGAAGATCATGTTGCTTCAGTACATTCCTATGGAGGATCGGGATGCAGATATTCTGACGAAGGCGCTCACCAGGAAAATTTGAATACCAGAGAAATAGGATCAGAGTGAAAGATAGTCCCTTTCTTGTTGAGAGGGAGTGATGAGATTCAACAAGATGATGATCCTAGTGAAAATTAAGCACCTACACTATGTGGAGCCCACAAACTATTTTTAGGTGTATGTCTATTTTTAGAATGGATGAGAAAATTATATTTATAGCGGAAGTCTATTTATAGATGTTTAGAAAATTCTATTTACAGATGATGTTATATTTTTAGATGTATGTCTGAAGTCTATTTATAGATGCATGTTGACTATTATTATCCCTTAATAATAGTTGGACAATAAATATTAATCTATTCTCATGGAGCACTTGAAATCAGTTAACTGAAGTGGCAAACCAGCTAGCTGAAGGAATTTCGAGTTCTAAGGTTGGTTGGTGGGACATGCAAGTGTAATTAGTTGTAACTGAGTGATTCGAAGTTGTAAAAGAGTTGGATGTGTAGTTATGTGAGTTGTAAAGTAGTTTAACTCAGTTGTGTTAGTTGTAAATAGTTGTAACTAAAGATACACTAGTGAGAGATCATTGAATTAAATATTAAATTAATTCACATGGATTGATCTCACATGAAGCTGAAGATTTACTACCGTTAACTACATGCATGTCAGATTCAGTGGAAACCCAGTTGAGAGATAGGTGAAAGGGATAGTTGACTATCAATTGTACTATATTGGATTGCACTCTTGCAAGCCAAAAACACATTGGATATGCTCATGAGGATTTCACAGTCAAGGAGGGTTTGATTGCATAAAATTGGTCTTTCTAATAAACTTGGATTGCGCAGTGGAGGCAAGTTGTTGTGAGGCAGAAAATTGGCTAAGGCGTTTGCCAAAATTCTACATGACAATGTGAGACGATTGTATTTTGTACTGAGAGCTCTTCGAGTAGATTTTTGTATGAGATTGTTTCACGATCCATGGTATATACATAATATATGATAGTGTGGTTTTTAGCTTTAATCTTTCCCGGTAAACATCTATGTTATGTGTGAATGGTCTTTCTTCATGTGTTTGCAATTGGCAATCGTGTTTTAAATTTCCGCAAGAATTTTTGTAGAAGCGATTCTGTATTTAATAGTGGCATATAATTTTTAGATCAGGAGAATCCAGGCAATACATAATTGTATTAAAATTTCTACAGCTCAAACACCTCTATTTCCATGTATTTCAATGAATGTAGTATTGTACATGTAGAGATTGTATATAACTTTGGGAAGGTTACATAAATCGAAACTTTGGATATATTGATACAAGGGAGTCTATAAAGAATTTTGCATCATCTATATATGAGATCAATATTTATACTTGTTGTAGATTTATATTTGATAGCAAGAATCTGTATAGCACTTATCAATTTTTAGTATGGTAAAGCTTATAACCAAACTTTAAATATTACTAATGCTTTGTTTCTTTCTTTTAATAAAGCAATATCTACATGTTATTATGTAATTAATAATTGGCGGATCTAAACAATGTTTTGATAATTTGAAGAAATATTTGATGCATACTATATTTAACTATATCTGCCTTGTATCTAAATCACCAATGAGTTCTTAGTAGTGGTGTAGCCCTGGTGGAAACTATAGAAATTCCTCGTAGATTCCAAATGCTAATTGTAATTTACTAAAAAGATAGACCTGAATCTACTCTATCAATTTTGGAAACCAATTTAACGATCATGAAATCATGAAGCATTCAAGAGAAATACTTCAATCAACATATTACACAATGATTTCCTGGGGAAAGCTGCAACTAAAATCCTTGTTATTTGTATATTGCGTTAGTCATTAAATATGAGAAGATTACAATGCTTTTCTCAAGCTCGAACAACCTTTGCACTATCTCAATCTGTCTCACTTCTTCCTAGACAATCCTAGGCCAATACTTCACAAATTTTATGCTTGCCCAATTCCCTATTTCCTTGCATTTTTCCTTGGGAATTAGCCCCCTATTAATTAGGGAAATCCTCAATTGGAATTGCGCAACACATCAAAAGCGTTCCTCTGATTTCATGCACCACCTGTACAATTTGGATGATTATACAATTGATAGTACACTACCCTTGAACTCCAATATTAATTTGGTAACTCGTAGATCACACATGCATGAGATATTTATGGTTGCTTTATCAGTTAACTGGTTGGTCACAAAGTACAGACCCCACTACTTGACCTCCCACTAGTTCCTCCATTAGTTGGAACGTCTAGTTAAACTGACTTTAACTCAGATAAACTAAATTAATTAATTATAAATATAAATAAACTCAACAAGGGCTCCTAAAAAGTAGGAGCCACTTGTTACACAAAATTTTGTCACCGTCCCTGCAATCCCCATCCCGCACATTGGAGGCTCATTTCTGTGAACAAAATAAAGTGTCATGCCTTGCAAATATCATCATTGCATCCCTTACCATGAGTCAAACATTCCTTCTGCTGACCATTTCCTGAACAGACCACCAAAAACACATGTTTTTTCCTTGCCGCTAGTAGTCAGTTATGCCTTCGCGCCGATGAGGCAGATTAACACTGGCCCCTGCGCCATCTGGCACCCTGTCTCAGTTAGCTGCCCATGCCAATCTATTTATGGAAAGTTTTTTTAAAATAGAGGCGAAGTTTCTATCATAACAACTTCGTGGATGAATCATGGGGAGTGGTTCGACTGAATAACCACGGCCTTCCTCCTTTGGTCTCTTGTTTCCACCTTTTTGGGAAACCTCTCAAGGGATAAGGCCTCCCTTCCACCATAGTAGGGATCCCAACCTCCTCCTCTTCCTCTATAAATATAGCTCATCCTCCATTGATGAAGCTAGCTGAGATGAACTGAAGAAGCAGAAACACAGGAGAGATTTCTATTCAAGATAGAATGGAAGAGTCCCTTATTGAGAGAGCTTAGGCTTGTGCCTTCATCCCGTATGAATTCCCTAACATTCGTCGAGACGCACTTCAACTGAATCCCACTGAAGGAGACTGCAATGTTAAGGCTTGGTTATAACTCTTTCTTCTATTAATACATATGTATAACTATTGTCTAGTTCCCATATCGCGTTGATGTGTTTTATTAATGCTATATGCTTAGCCCTCCTTGACTAGTTGGTAATTATGAATTAGATTGTTGTTTCGTATGTTGCTCTTGTTCATTGATTTTGTGTAGGTATCCAAGCATCGTTGCGAAAGGATCGTGACTTGTCAAGATAGGAATCGAGAGGCCACCACTAAAACAGCTACGATGACAATGTTGGACTCCAGGTAGGTTGATCTATCATGTCTATTTCATTCAGTAAGTAGGATCCTACACTTTAGTTTGTCCTTTTGTTATTAGACCCACTCCAAGGCTAAAGGGATCGTCTCTGTCCGCAGAGAGGATTTACCTCTGTAACAAATTAGTGACTCCACTAGGGATCAATGTGAGTTTGTATTTTTTCCCTTGTCTAGTCGACTTCGGTCGTTCGCTTGTTTGTCTATCTTTTATGGTTTGTTTGCTTGTTTAGAGTCCTCTTGTTCAGCTCCAGTGTGTCAGGGTTGACCTCTGCTCATTGGATTTCCCTTTTTCCCATAGATATCCGGCTTGGCGCATTTTTTGGTTGAACAGTCGCACCGATTGGCGCATGTTGCTTGTGTTGCACTAGCGCCAACCCCTGTTTAGCATGGATTACTACCTTACAGTCGCGCCGAATCCTATAGAGTTTGGATCGATTCTCCTTTTGATTTTTTGGTCAATTGTGCTTGTCTCTAGGTAGATTTTTGATTTGCAATTGTTTTGTTAAGAATTTTTTTATTGTCACAGACTTTTTCTTCTAAGTTGTACATATGTTTACTTATCAGTGTAGTTTATGGCCTTAGGATTCTTGAGTGTCATAGCTCATTTAGCCTTCTGATTGGAAGTCGATTTTTTCGATTCTTGTCAGTCACATCTCTTGATCAATTGCGTTTAGTTCCTTTTTATCCTTTGAGAATTTGTTTTGTTTGAATGATCATTTCAGGTTTCATTTGATTTTTCTTCTTGCTGCTCCAAGTATAGAATACATTGCTTGTTTGGATCATTTCACAGTTTTTTTTTTATTGGAAGAGTGCTTCATTGGTTTGAGTGCATTTTTGGGTTGTGTTTCTTTCACTGAATCAGTCGATTTAGCTCTTTACATTCGCAATCCGAGAACTAGTGTTTGTTTTGTTTTTTCATGTCGTTAGTGCATTGTGTGCCTCATTTCATTAAAAAAATCAATAAATTGCATTCTTTCATTTGTTTGGAAAAGGAAAGTTCTTTTGCATAACTAGTGCTTGATTAGTTAGGAAAGATTTTTTTTCATTTTTCGCTTTATTGAATTAGATGCGTTAGCGGATTTCTTCGTTTGATTTCATTGATTTCTATTGTTTGAAAGATCTCTATCCTTCTCTTAGTTAGCATTCATTGAAAGAAAATGGTGTTCATTTGCATGTAGTCTACATTTAGGAAATTTGAGATCGACATTCGGTAGGGCCTGAAATTGAAACATAACTCAATATCAACTATAAAATCAATTGAATTAACCTAAGGAAACATTGGAACCTAACGCACACATTGTAGTGGTGTAGGCTAGAGACGTGTTCCAGTGTCTTAAAACCTAGTAGTTGTTGTTTTCCTTTTGGCTTTAGACAGCACTAGTACGGACTTATGCTCCCTATACCGTCGAGCATATAAAGGGAGACCCCTATAGGTTTAAATCCTTTATCCATAGGAAGCTGAGTCTGCTGCCCTATAACTTTGATACACCGAACACATCATTTGGGGAGACTACCTGCACATACGGAAAGTCCTTGGACATTTCTCTTTCATTTGATTACCAAGGTGTCTATGGAAATTCACGGAAACTTGGTACACCCTCTTTCTTAGATTACTAGAGTAGTCATTTCAATCTTTTCGTGACCCTGTAAAAAGAGAAGAGATAATCAAGAACTTGTCCTTTCACACTTGTTTAAAATTGAAAGTGATTAGAGTCATCTTTCGTATGTTTCTTGACTCTTAAAATATGAAATAGCAAAGTCTTGTTTCAATGCCGTAAAATTAATTATCCACGATCACATGCCTGTTAAAAGTTTGTTACTTGGCTTGTTTTTGTTTTTTTTAGGCCTTGGTCTTGAAGCCTTCTGTTGGCCTCCTATTGGTAGTTCTTTTCCTGATGTTTCTTATGAAACCCCTCAGTCCACTAGGTCTGTCGAGTTTTTGCAGCCTATTCTCCCGACTATTTTACCTCTCGCTACTCGATCTCCTCCCGAAGAGTCAGTTGAGTACAATTGGCCTCCTCCACGTGCTTTGTCTAGTTTTGGGGACAAGGAATAATTCCCTCCTCTTACTTTAGGATCACCATTCGTAGCTGCTACTATACCTCCTAGTCCTCATCGTCTTTTTGACGATCTCATGACTTCGTTAGATATGGATTCTTCAAGTCCTATTGATAGTGAAGGAATGCCTATTTCTACAGGAGATTATCAAATTTTCCTTGAAGATATTCCACATGTTTCTGTTCAATCCTCTCCTCAATCGGTGTCACTTCCACCCGTTTATCGAAATTTGAGTCATATTGTGTCTGGTGTTGCATCCATAGCACAATCCAGTACATCAACTCCCCCTAGGAGTTTGGTCCTCCCTTCGTTAGGACTGTCACCTTCAACACTGGGTTCATCGGTTATTGCTACATCTGTCCCAGTCCGACCTACCGTCTATGTAGCTTCTTCTGCGCCGGTTATTACAACACAGTCATCATATTCTTTTCACACTTGTAGGTCTATCTTACTTAATCCTCCGTGGCCGATCAATCAAGGTCCGAGCGGATCACAAACTCGGGCTCCGGAGACTGCACCTGCTGGTGCAGCTACGACTATGCCTATGGTTTCTACCTATGCTTTTGATGAGCACATTTTGGACATTCACTGACATTATTCTCCTTCTCCGGATGCTCAATCTCCTGCGGCCCCGTCTGCTTCTAATATGACCTTGATTGTCCCTATGATTACTGGCGGCCTTAATTTTGAAGAGTATTTGTTGGTTGTTCAGCAACAGAACTCTCAGGGTTTTCGGCCACCCCAAGTGCCTGTCAATACTCCCCATCATTATGATGTTGTCGGCAACCCCGTTTATTTGTTTCATGTTGATCCTTATCATATTTTCACTCATCAAGGACCCTCAGGCTTACAAGGACAACCCTTATGGGGACAACCTTCGGCTCAGCAGGGACAATCCTTTGGTCCTCAGGAACAACATTACAATCCGCAAGGTCAAACTGCGGTCCAACAAGGACAACCCTCTACCCCTTCAAGTTAGCTTCAACCAAGAACGCATATGTTGTCGGCGGGCCAATATACCCCCCACAGGGACAACCTATTGTACAACAGTAGAAGCCATACGTTCAGTATGGCCAAAACTTTGTGCAACAAGGACAACCCTACCGTCCTACTCCGAGTCAACCTAGTCATCAGGGACAACCTGGTCCATCTCCACCATCAGGCCAACCTCTTCCACAAGGGAAACTTGGTGGATGTCATTATTCACACCAACCTACTCCGCAAGGGCAGCCTTCTCAACCAGCTCAGTGGTCTGTTCAACCTATTCAACAACCAATTCAATCTGTTCAATAGCCTGTTCAACCTGCTCAACACTCGTTTCAACCTGTTTATCCGATTCAGCAGGGTCTACCTGTTCAACATCCTGCTTAGCAGGGTCCACCTGCTCAACCCCAAGGCGCTTATTACCCCCAAGGCCAATATCAACTAGTATATAGTATGCCTCAAGGATTCACTTTTTACCCTAAAAATCCATCTCAGTTGGTGTATAATCAACCTCAAGGCCATGCTTACATTCCGCAACAAAATACTTACGTTGCTCAACAAGGACCTCAATGGTATGCTCAGAATCTGTATCCTGGTCCTCAACCCCAGTATCAATAGAATTATCAGGCTTATAACCCCTATGGTCAGAATCCTCCGGGACAAAACATATGGGGAAAGAATTTCTCACACGCTGGGTGGAATGTTAACATGGGTCCTTATCAGAGACCTCCAATGCCTTTTAATCCTCAATTACCTTTTCTCGCTACGTTGGAATTGCCTGATGTGTCAAAGTTAACGAACAGTACAATTCTTCATAACCCGTATTGGCCTCCAGTTCCGACTAAGATTCCTGGTGATTGTCCTAGATTTGAGGGAAAGTCTGGAGAAGACCCCCAAGCGCATGTTACGACTTACCAGTTGTGGTGTTCCTCTAACTCTTGGGTTGATGATTCCATCCGACTCCATCTTTTCCAACGAACTCTTACTGGTGCCACTGCAAAGTGGTACGTTGAGCTATTTCATGGTATCTTTCAAGATTTTTACTCTCTCGCCATGGAATTCCTTACACATTTTCAGTTACCGGTTCATTATGAAACCGAGACACACCTCCTCACATCCTTGAAACAGGACCGAGCTACTCATATCTCGGATCATATTCAGGAATGGAGACGTTGTCGTCGCTTGATTAAGTTTGATATCCTTGATCAACTTCTAATTGATTGGTTCACTACCTCCTTTATCAATCAGATTGCCAAAGACATTGCTATGGGGGCATGTGTCACTAAGGAATAGGTCATTTCTTGTGCCTAGTACCTTGATCTTATGTACTCTCAGTCTGGCATACTGTACAATATCTTGCCTGATGCCCCTCGACTTTGAACTTCTAGAGCACCAGCAACCCCATCTGTCGATGGTATTATTGGTTCTGTGTCTTAGACTTCTCAAAAGTCTTCTCCTTCAAATTCTAGGAAGCAAAAGTCTAATTCTTCAAATAATGTTGCTTCTCACCCCACTCTAAATCCTGTCAAAACCTCGGAATTCAATGTCATTCAGGCCAATCCGGCGGAAAAAACTTCCAAGGGGAATAAGAAGGGTAAAGGTAAAGCCAAAGCTGATACCCCAAAACCAGATTTGTCCAAATCTTGTGCTGATGATGGTTCACGGCGTAAGCCAAAGTACCCATGTTTAATCTATGACGAAGAGAACTACACCAAGGACTGTCCTCGACGGGCCTGTTATCACACCCTAAATTTTCAAAATCATAACTTGAAATGTGTCAAGTTTGCATTTAGATTGGTTAGATTGCATAGCATCATGAAATGATAAATTTTATGATTGGTGTTGTTTAATCCCTAACATTAGTCATTGGTTTATTAAAATGTTGACAAGTCATGCATTGAACATTATATCAAAGGGTTAAATACTTCAAAAGTTGGTCGAAATAAAACAAGGTAACGAAAGTCACGTGCATAAAAGCCAAAGGCGGAATTAATACGAAAAGGCTCGAGTATAAAGCGAAAAGGCTAACGGAAACACAAAAGTGCAAAGAAGCGGTACGGAGAGTGAAAAATGAAAATATTAAAAGAATTACCACCGTGTGAATATGCACACAAGGGAAATTCCGAGGGGGTCGAGCAGCGAGGAAGGGAAGAGACCCATACCCCCGCGGAATTGTGATAGCGTGGCGTGGTGGGGACCCAAGGCTAGAAGGAGGTGGCAAGAACGTGTCGCGTGATAGGGTGACGTGGCAGAACGAAATGTGGGCCCTTACAGCTGGTAGGTTATATATTTAATCCGCTTTGGGGATAATATGTTTCAGGAGTTATACGGCGCATGCGGCCAAAGAGGTAAGGTAAGTCCTAGATGAGCTGGTACTGAGGCCCGTACCAGTAGTAAACCCGGCACGCAGTGTTCACCTGTCCCCAAATAACACCCAATCCCTACACGCTGCATGCCCCATTGTCAGTGTCCTTACGACACTTGCCCTACCTATTTCACTTCTACCCCTTCCTCCCTCAGAATTACCAGTCTTCACAGCATTTTCCCGTCATTTTCTGTGGTAAAAGTCTCAGGTCTTCCGGTCATGGTATATACCAAGCGGGAACAAGTACCGGGTCTACCCAATCATCACCAGACTACCCTTTGCGTCGCTTTCCCAAGAAAATCTACCTCTTGTGCAGGTACTCTGTCCCTTTCAATTCCCTTTGTTTTCCCTTCGTTTTTCTTTTCAGTTTCATATGTCAGTCATGGGAAGGGGCACACCCAAGAAAAACAAACTAGAGACTCCCCAGTTCCGAGAAACCAGAAACCCTCCCGGTTTCGAGCCTTTCATCGACAAGCAAGCTGGAGTCTACGACCACCAGTACCCTTTCCCCATTAGCAGTATAAGGCCTGAGCTTTTTTCGCGTCATGTTCATAATAAGGATCGATACCGGGTGGTTGTGTCAGGCTTTTACCATCATATTACCCCCCCATTCTTCCCGATGGTCGAGTTCATCTACTAGCTCAGAGACACCTATGATGAAGACCGAGGCACGTTTACCTCCGCCCAAGGAAACCAGATTTTCTCCCTCTCGCCCGACATCATCAAGCAAGCCCTCTGTTTTCTCATCAGCGCCACCTACATTGCTTTCAGTGACGAAGCTTTAACTTCCCAGTTTACCAAATCACCATGGGAGCAATGAAAAAGCTTCATTGCTTCTATTTCCAGCGGCCAGGCTACTACCCTTCATAGAACGGAACTCTTCCCATTAAACATGTTCAAGGAGGAAGTACAACCCATCCTTGCGCTCATTGCGGGTCTGTTAGGTGTAGGCGGGTTGGGGGAAACCTCCAAAGTATGTGTTTTCTTTCTATGGTTAATGTCTCAGAAGGGGGTTGTCCTAGATATCCCGGGTTACTTATCTACCAGCATCCACACCCAGTTCCAAGAACTTCTCGAAACCAGTCATTTTCGTTTATGTTCATTAGTGTTCTATCTTTTCTTGTATCAGCATGCTGATAGTTTCGAGCGTTTGGGCTTGGATAGGGTATATGAGGTCAATTATCAGCCCCGACCTGTTTTTGACTGGAACTCAGCAGTGCACCAATTGCCAAAAGGGGTGGGTTACTCTAGTTTCCTGAATGATTTCATGTCCATCGCTTACACCATCATTCATGGTTCGCCCTCCCCTAGGGTTTTTCCTAAAATGAAGAACTGGCTGCAAGCTGGTAAAATCTAGAGCACTGGGGATTGGTATCTCTCTGATAATTATACTGAAATTCGGGTCTCTGGAGCCGAGGTCGCCCCTTACCTGCTACCGGTGTTTCCCGCCTGACGAGTTTACGCTCAGGAGTATATTCGGCAAACCCTCAAAGCTGACCAACTCCACTTTGTCCCCGCTAAGAAAGGTTAAATTCTAAGGCTTCCTACCCAAATCGGCCCGTTCGTCGTGAATTCAAGACTCACCCTTCCCATTGTCGAAAAGCTATTGCAGGGTATGGACCTAAGACAGGGGAAGACTCGGGCTTATGATCCCCGGGAGATTATTTCAAACAAGAGAAAGAGAAATCGGTCCGCACCTTATGTACATGAACCGAGACCGTTTATGGAGTGGAAGGCTAACATGGAAATTTGGCCTTTGGTTTCGCAGATGGAGACAGATTCATCTGCCACAGGGGAAGAGGAAGGCGTCAACAAATACCAAGAAGAGGAAGTCGATCCTTCAGGAACAGGTTCTCCCTCTCGTAAGAAACATAAAATAGTCTCAAGTGAAGCCGAAATTATAGGAGAGGAACAGCTGCTTGAGCCGTTCATACCATATGCGCCACTTGATAGCAGCAAGGCCAGAATCAAAGTGTTGAGGGACAGCACCACCTCTTCTGACTTCACTGAGGTTTCACAGGCCATGGGAGATCATACCTCACCGATGGCAGCCGAAAGGGTCAAGAAAAACAATATAATTAGAGAGAAATACAAAACTGAGCTGGAGGGGTATGTAGAAAAGTATCACACCAGGATCTCCGCCACCATGAATGTGGATACCGAGCATCTGGTACTGTCTATGGTCGAAGCCCTTTTGGACCCTGATACAGGCGCCACTAGCTACCAGGTACTCCAACATGCAATTGATATGACTAAGGTGCCAGCAACTGATATGTGTAACCTGTTTCAGGTTGTAGCTGATATTCTAAAATATGAGGTAATGTGAGCGACCATTGCACTAAGGAAACTTGAGAAAAATCATGCACAGATGAGGACTACCCTGAAGAATGAGCAGGCAAGTGCCCGCGCCCAGGTAAATCAAATACGCGGTCTCGAGGATCAAATCAAAGGGAAAGACACTGGGGAAACAAACTTGCAGGCATTTTTAATAGACCAGTTGCGAAAGGAAGTTACCTCACTGAAAGGTAAAGCCCACATGCCAGCCTCCCAACATGTGCAGACAGCCAAGTTGGCACAAGTAGAGAAAGAGAAAAGGGAGAAGAGAAGGAGAAGTTGGCAGGAACAATCGCTACTCTTCAGAGTAGGTTGACAGAGCTACAGAACACTTGGGACACGCACAGCTGCGCGCCAGCTACAACACCACCTGAGATGAGTTAACTTTCAGAAAATTTGGACGCAGCGAAAGCTGCAAATGACGTACTGGAGAAACAGGCTTCCACTGCAAGGCAAAGGATCATGGATTTGGAAAAATCCCAGTTAGAGAATACCAGAAGGATCGAAGTATTGTAGAAGGAAATTGAACAGGAAAAGAAAATGAGGGCTGACCAGAAGAAGACTATAAATGATCTCGAAGCACGCCTGAAAGGTAACCTCACTCTCAGAGAGGGTAGAAAGATTATTTGGTCCGAGATCATTTTAGCTATGAAAAAGCAATGGGAATTTCTGCAAGTCATCGAGGAGATGAAGTCTTCGGTACTCTATCTCAAAAGACGATTTCAGGAAGGGGATATCGATTTAGTCAACATGGCT
The DNA here is from genome assembly GCA_034641835.2 of Pinus albicaulis. Taxonomy (NCBI): domain Eukaryota; kingdom Viridiplantae; phylum Streptophyta; class Pinopsida; order Pinales; family Pinaceae; genus Pinus; species Pinus albicaulis. Next base: position 521,137,812 of record CM076569.1, read on the forward strand.
CAGCGTGCCAGAGAGTATGTGTCATTCTTGAAAGGGCTGAGAGCTAACGAAGTAGAGAAACATGGCATAGTCAGCCGGCACAAAGAGGCCCTAGAATGTCAGAAACTCATCGAAAAGGAATCGGCTCGCGTCGTGGCTTCGAAGGCCTTGCAGCAGTTGATATACACTGTGGACCGGTTTGATGTAGTTTGGGATGAAATCATGACAGCAGGGCTTCCGACGTGCTGGGATTCCACCACCCCTTCTATGATGCGACCCTTACCGGAATATGAAGCATGCCTGAAGCAAGAAAGGGACCGGACAGATGTCATGTCAGATAAAACCAGCCGGCTCAAGGCCGAAACCATGATCGCATCACTGTGCCCAGAGTTTGCTCTTCTCCACTTGTGAAATCATAAAGTCCCTACTGAGGCAAATCCGATCGATCTCACTGAAGCTTTCATAAGGGTAGAATGATTTGCGATGATGCCAGAGCCTGCCGTAGACAGTCAGTAGAGGTGTGCCCAGTTCGTTAGCCAAATTTCCAGTTCATCCGTAAACGCGCCGCCACTAGTGTCAGCAACAGCCTTGACCCCTTCTCACAAATGATGAATTGTTGTTTCATGATTCGGCCCTCGTGGCCTTTTTACTTTTTACTAAATTAGTTACTTTTTAAAGTTTCGAGTGGGCTACTTGCTCCACTCCAGCATGTTATCCTTTTTATCAGACTACTGTTTAACTTTCTGTTTTAAAAACGGCCAAGTGCCTAACTATCCATTATGAGAGGCCTGATTCCTCATCGTGAGTTTTGTTGTTTTGATAAGGACCTTTAACAGATTTTGATCATGCGAAGAAGATATTTTCTCAAAAATATCTTCTCGCTGAGATAGGAAGAGGTCTATATAAGCAAGATCGAATTAGAGACAAGGGTTCCAGATTTTCTTAAGAAACTTGTTGTGTAAGAATATTTTGTATGCTTGTGGTCGAATTATTAATGCAAATGCACAGAGCCCATAGGGTCTCAGCGAAGAGAAGTTATATTTTATGTGAGGATTCCGGCCTGGATGTTGTATGGTCTGTGACTCTTTCTTCGTAGTACTGTTTCATTGTCTATTTCACTGTCTCCATTTTATTTATATCATGTTTTGGAATGCGAGTGACTCGCCAGTTCTGATATAAATTTATCGTTATGTGGTACTTATATGAGGCTGGTCTAGCTGCTTTAAATATGGCTCATACATGATATGGTGTTTCGCCTTACACTTCATTCAAATTTCCTCTGTATTGAATATTGTGGAATCTTATTCATTCAGAACTGATTGATATATATGGATTCTTAGTTCTTAAGCCCATGATATAGCAAAATATGTTTTCCGAGTACCATTCCATTGGTAATTAGTGCACCTCTTTTACCTTCTTCACCGCAATCGTCCTGATTTAACAATCCCTATATAACATTTGGAAACTGGCCCTCCTTTATGAAAGTTGTTTCTAAGCTGTCTGATGCATCTGTGTAAGTAATTCTCCTCTTGCCTCTACATGTTTTTTATATGTTGTTGATCTGAAAGCTGTCTGGTTCCATCTAATTTTGTGACTCATCAGAGAAGTTGATATGGTAAAGAGCCCTGAGCGGTTAATGGTTTTAGGATATACCTTACACTCTTTACTAGTTAAGATGTCCTAGGCACTGGTCTCTGACAACTCGAGGCTGTCTCTAGGATCAACAACATCTTTTTGGCGCCGTTGCCGGGGAACAAAGTTGATGAAAGATTGAAATCCCTAGGCCTCGACAAAACCCCATTTCACTCTTCATTTAGGTGAGCATGGAGAGTTGAGAGTTGTATATCCCTCACCTTGGAAACTCCACATTCATTTTCCCTGCTAAATCTCTTTGCAGTCCTGGCTCCTCGGAAGCCACACCTTAGGTCAGATACTTCTCAGCCAAAGACACCCTCTGTGTCTGACCCAGAAATAATTTTACATAGAAGAAGCTGGAGAGGGAGACCATTTGTTCATACAGAGATTCCACCACTCTCTCTAGAAGACCTTCCTTCTTCCTCTTCTCAGGTTGCCCAGTGGCAAGATTCTAACTCCACTCTGGGTGAAACCGGTTATTACTCAGACTATCTACCCGCGGGAAATATCCGAGTCAAGGATGAGGCTGAGTCAGTAGATACCACCCGTTACACATTTCATCCTACTCCAGAGGTCGAGGAAGTTAAAGAAGTCACGGAAGTATCTTTTGTTACCACTCCACCATTGTCTCCATCATCCCAAGCTGTTGTTCATTATATTCCTATCATCATCCACACCTCACTTCCACCTACCCCTCCACTTACTCACCAAGCTCTCTTGTTACTTCCACCTCCTCCTCTAATGGCTAATGTCCCTGGTTTCCTGCAAAACAAATATGCCCCTCTGGAGCTACCTGCAGTATTAAATGACATGCCACAAGATTATTTAAATATTCTGCCCAGATTCAGTGGTGAGAATGAGATTGAAGCCCAGAAACATATCGAAGTCTTTTGCTCTTTTGCAGAGAATTTTAATGTGGAACATCTGGACGTAGTCCTAAGGCTTTTTGTGCAATCCTTAGATGGGGAAGCTAGAAAGTGGTTCAAGACACTTGGAGCTCGTTCTATCAATACATGGGAGGGAATGGAGGATACTTTCATCAAAAAATGGGGAGAGAAGAAAGATCATGGTAATACTCTTATTGAATTCAACACTCTAAAAAAGAAACATAATGAAGGGGTGTCATAGTTTATTAAAAGATTTAACAAATTGTACCTGAGTCTCCCCGCCGACATGAAGCCTCACCAGACCGCTGCCAAGGTCGTTTTTGTGGTAGCATTTGATTCTGAATTCGGTTTCTCCTTGAGAGAAAGGAAGCCAACCACTCTGGATGATGCACAGACTGACGCATTGGAGATAGAAGCAAATTTTGCCTCTACTGGAAAATGCAAAGGGAAGCACGAGCAGGATGCCCGAAGAAGGGAAAAAGAGGATGTATCCACCTCAAGCCAAGACAGAGATTCGACTAATGACAAGATCGAAGAGATGAACAAGATGATCAAGAATCTCTCAAGTAAGCTGATCAAGATTGAGATGGATACTAAGATTCACCCCCTAAGAATTTCCAAAATGCTCCAAACATAGGATTCAATCCTCAATATAGAAAGCCACCCTTGCAGATACTGCAGAGGGGACAGAAGGAGCAGCAAGATCAGGTACCGCATCCTCTATATTTGGAGGGGCAACTAGAGGATTCTACTGAAGACACTGCTTGTGAGCAAGAGGAGGCATGCCTTGTTTTCTTAGATAGTAACGACATTGAATGCCCCGTACATGGAGGTGACGAAGTAGAAGTGCAACCACATTCAGAAGTGAAATCTAATGAAGATACTGAGGATCCTGAAATTGATGATTACTGCAAGCAGTTTGTTGATTTCATGCAAGCACAGTTCAACAGAAGGTATGACCTCAGGTCCTCCAGAAAGAGAACTTGCACTCAACAATAAGAGGAAGACACACCTCAAGAAGAGATACCTGCTCAGAAAGAGGCACTTCCAAAGCAGACCCCGGACAAAGGTAAGAGGCCTCTTAACCAACCTCTACAATCTTATACTCCAATGCCTTCATCTTCGCAAGTAACTGCGCCCCCTAAGGTTGAACCCATCGTAAAAGAAGTTAAGTCTCCCCTCCAAAGCAAAGATTCAAAATAAAAAGAAGTGTCAATAGATAATTCTTCATCCGTCTTTAGTTTACAAAAAGAAATTGAAAAAGTGAAAATCCCAGTTCCCTTGACTGAGCTACTGAAACAGCCAGCATATCAGTCCCAAGTCACATCCTTCATGCTTCCTCTAGAAGTAACACACATTCCAGATAGTCTCAACCTACAAGAAGAAAGGCCTATGGTTGTTTTTGGCCCGCATGTAGAGGAATTGGATGCCGCCACTCCACCTTTTTATGTGTCTTTAGTAATACATGACCTGCTCCTGCATAATTGCATGTTAGATTCAGGAGCCTCTCATAATCTTTTACCCCTCTCAGTCATGGAGAAACTAGGACTACAGATCACCTGTCCATACAAAGACCTTTACTCATTCGACTCCAAAAGAGTTAAGTGCCTGGGCATGATAAAAGACCTGGTGGTTAACCTGGCTCAGATCCCAGCAAAAAGTGTAGTGATGGATATAGTGGTGGCTGACATCCCAGCTCGCTTCGGCATGTTACTATCAAGATCTTGGGGAACCAAAATTTGGGGATCTATTAAGCTGGATCTGACCTACGCCACTATCCCTGTATTTGGCAGCCAAGAGAGGAGGTTGTACAGAGAGACTAGGTTTGTTAAGACAATCACTAAAGTGAATGATTCAGTGAATTCTCCGGTTTATAGCAGGGAGGGGGATTTCTCATGCTTAATTCTTGAGGAAGATCAGGAGTACGCACATGAACCATCATTTTTCCAGGTCAGGCCAGAATAGTTCAAAGAAAGTCCCGAATCAGAAATCTGGACGCTTCACTTTGATGGAGCCAACTCTAGAGAAGGAAACGGAGCTGGGGTGTTATTTATTTCGCCTGCAGGAAGATGGGTGCCCCTATCTTTCAAGCTGGAGTATGAAGCCACAAATAACGTGGCCAAATATGAAGCCCTCTTACTTGGGTTGCAGACAGCCAGGAGCATGAACATACAAAGTTTAAAAGTTCTGGGAGATTCACAACTAGTGGTCAAGTAGGTGAAGAATAAATGTCAAGCTAAACATCCTAGGCTGAGAGCCTATAGGAATGAAGTCTGGGATCTGGTGGAGAACTCTTTCTTAGCATTTAATATCCAGTTCATGCCTCGGGAGCAAAACAGAATGGCAGATTCTCTAGCAGTGGCTGCTAGTACTTTTCGGCCACCTCAGAACCCTCTATTGAGATATGAGATTGAGGTGCGTTATAGGCCATCAATCCTAGACAACATCAAGCACTGGCAAGTATTCGAAGATGATGAGCGGGCCAAGAAATTCCTGGAGACATTTGGGGAGTTCTCCAACATGGAGATCGACATGTGTGAAGAAGAAGGGACTGAAGAAATATCAGGAAACAAATGGGAAGAAAGGGTAGCAGGTCACAAGTTTCTACAGTTGAAAGGGAATGTGATTCCCCGAGGGCTAGTGCCTTTGGAAAGACTGTTCAACAAGAATGATGTTCCATTACAGCCAAACAAAGTTGTGGAAGAAAATCAGGTTGAGGACCTGAATCTGGGCACTGAGGCTGACCCTAAAATCGTGAAGCTGTCTAAGAAGGTCTCGGGAGAATATAAACAGCTGTATCAGAAGTTATTTCAGTCCTATAAGGATGTGTTTTCCTGGTCATATCAAGACCTAAAAACCTTCGATGTCAGCATTATGCAGCATAAGATTCCACTGAAGGGAGATGCAAAGCCACATAAGCAAAAGCTTAGACAGATAAATCCACTATTACTACCCTCTATTGAAAAGGAAATTAAGAAACTGCTGAAGGCTAAAATCATTATACCATTGAGGTACTCTGAGTGGGTAGCTAATCTGGTCCTTGTACGGAAGAAGAATGGAGAAATAAGACTCTGTGTTGATTTTAGGAACCTGAACAAGGCTTCATTGAAATATAATTACCCACTGCCCAAGATGGATCACATATTGCAGAAAGTGGTAGGGGCTGCCCGGATGTCGATGATGGATGGGTTCTCTGGGTATAAGCAGGTAGCTGTGTTGCCAGAAGATCAAAAGAAGACGGCTTTCACCACCCCATGGGGAACGTTTATGTACGCCATAATGCCTTTTGGGCTGATTAATGCAGGGGCCACTTTCCAGAGGGCCATGGATATTGCTTTTATTGGAGAACAGGACCAGTTCGTGGTGGTATATCTGGACGACATTACTGTGTTTTCAAAGGATGATCCGGAGCACATAGAACATCTGTGCAGAACCTTTGAGAAGTTTAGAAGGTATGGCCTCTCCCTTAACCCACAGAAGTCTTCGTTTGCACTAGAAGAGGGTAAGCTCCTGGGACACATTTTCACTAAAGATGGAGTAAAGATAGACCCCAAAAGAGTGGAAATCATAAATAGTATTGCCCTGCCCAGAAACAAGAAGGAAGTTCAGGTGTTTCTAGGGCGTATAAACTTCCTGAGGAGATTCATACCTAACTACGCTGAGATAGTTAGGCACATAACTGATATGTTAAAGAAGAATAACGAAGTAAAATGGTCGCCAGAGTCAAGGGAAGCTTTTGCCAGAATTAAAAATGCATTTATTGAAGCTCCTGTGTTAGCTGGGCCAGATTATGCCAAACCATTTATGATCTTCTCCTTTGCATCCCCCCATACAGTAGCTGGAGTTTTGTTGCAGAAAAACGAAGAGGGGTATGAACAGCCTATTTCCTTTTTCAGTCAGGTGCTCCGGGATGCTGAGCTGAAGTATAACATATTGGAGAAGTAAGCGTATGCTCTGGTGAAATCCTTTAAAGCTTTCCGAATGTATGTTTTGTAGTCCCACATCACTGCATTTGTTCCTACAGCAGTCGTTAAAGACATTCTTATCCAGGGGGACAGTGAAGGAAAAAGAGGAAAGTGGATAGCGAAAATACAAGAATACGAGTTAGATATCCGTCCTACCAAATTAATCAAGGGGTAAGGTTTAGCCAAGATCCTTTCTGAATCAAATTGTCAGGCCTTGGGTATCAACTTTTCTATGACAGAAAATGAATATACTGGAGCAGGGGAAGAAGCACAGAGAATAGAAATAGCCTCCCAGAAGATACATATGAAGTACCTTGTCAGCCCATGGTACAAAGAGTTGGTAGAGTACCTCCTAACCCTCAATTTCCTGCCCAGCTGCAAGAATACTAAACACAGATCACTGAGATTGAAGTCACAGAAGTATATGGTTGCAAACAGTCGGTTGTATTGGCGAGATCCCTCTGGTATCCTACTCCTATGTCTTATGGAAGAGGAGGTGGAGGGTATAATGGTTGAGTTCCATGAGGGAATTTGTGGGGGCCATTACATTTGGAGGGCTACTGCTCACAAGATTCTGAAGGCTGGCTTCTTCTGGCCTAAACTGTTTGGAGACGTATTCGCTCGAGTTAGAGCCTGTGAGAAGTGTCAGAGGTTTGCCGAGAGACAGAAACTGGCACCGCTCCTCATGATCCCTGTCCACGTAGATGAGCCATTCCAGCAGTGGGGAATCGACTTCATAGGAGAAATACATCCCCCCTCAAGTGGACAGCATAAATGGATATTGAAAGCCACTGATTACTTTAAAAAATGGGTGGAAGTTGTGCCTGCCAGGAATGCAACTACACTGTGGTAATAAAATTCATAGAAGAACATATCATATCCAGATTTGGTTGTCCCACTAAGATAGTAACTGACAATGCACAAGCCTTTAAATCCACAAAATTTGTCAACTTTTTCCAGCAGTATAATATTGCACTGGGTCACTCTACGGCCTACTACCCCCAAGGGAACGGTCTTGCAGAGTCCTCAAACAAAACTCTGGTCCGGGCACTGAAGAAGACAATCAACGAGAATCAGAAGAATTGGGATTCTCAACTGAAGTTCACTCTGTGGGCTAACTGAATCACCAGCAAGAGGGCAACCAGGAAGTCCCCATACGAATTAGTTTACGGAAGAGTAGCAGTTTTTCCTGTGCAGTTGGCTTTACCAGTAGCCCGGTTCATGCAAGAAAATCAAGACGAGCCTGACGACGTTACCAGGAGGATTAATCAGTTGGTAGAGCTTGAAGAAACACGAAATCAAGTAAATCAGAAGCTAGAAGCATACCAGGAGAAAATGAAAGGGTTGTTTGATCAACATGCTAAAGACAGAAAGTTACAGATAGGGGATTTAGTACTTAGGTGGGACGTACGAAGGGCTGATAAGGGAAAACACGGGAAATTAGATCCCCTCTAGTTCGGCCCTTTCAAAATTGCAGAACAAGGTGGCAACAATACTTTTAGGTTGGAGAATTTGCAGGGGGATTTGTTGGACGCCCCTGTTAATGGTCAGTTCCTCAAGCCTTATTTCCAATACTGACTCAGGTCGCGAAAGCCTGATGTACCATATTGTATATTATTTCCTGTTTTAAGCGGTGTTTGAATAATTTTGATTGACGGTGAATCATGAAGAAGAGGTAAAACGTAGAAAAGGATGAGAAGTGGCATTCATAGAAGACAAACAGGTGGTCTGCATAGTTCTCGACACATTCAAGGATGAACGTGCCATCCCCAGGTGGAGCCAACGTTGTTTAATCCCTAACATTAGTCATTGGTTTATTAAAATGTTGACAAGTCATGCATTGAACATTATATCAAAGGGTGAAATACTTCAAAATTTGGTCGAAATAAAACAAGGTAACGAAAGTCACGTGCATAAAAGCCAAAGGCGGAATTAATATGAAAAGGCTGGAGTATAAACTGAAAAGGCTAACGGAAACACAAAAGTGCAAAGAAGCAGTACGGAGAGCGCAAAACAAAAATATTAAAAGAATTACCACTGCGTGAATATGCACACAAGGGAAATTCCGAGGGGGTCGAGCAGCGAGGAAGGGAAGAGAGCCATACCCCCGCGGAATTGTGATAGCGTGGCGTGGTGGGGACCAAAGGCTAGAAGGAGGTGGCAGGAACGTGTTGCGTGATAGGGTGACGTGGCGGAACGAAATGTGGGCCCTTACAGCTGGTAGGTTATATATTTAATCTGCTTTGGGGATAATATGTTTCAGGAGTTATACGGCACATGCGGCCAAAGAGGTAAGGTAAGTCCTAGATGAGCTGGTACTGAGGCCCGTACCAGTAGTAAACCCAGCACGCGGTGTTCACCTGTCCCCAAATAACACCCAATCCCTACACGCCGCATGCCCCATTGTCAGTGTCCTTACGACACTTTCCCTACCTATTTCACTTCTACCCCTTCCTCCCTCAGCATTACCAGTCTTCACAGCAGTTTCCCGTCGTTTTCTGTGGTAAAAGTCTCAAGTCTTCCGGTCACGGTATATACCAAGCGGGAACAAGTACCGGGTCTACCCAATCATCACCAGACTACCCTCTGCGTCGCTTTCCCAAGAAAATCTACCTCTTGTGCAGGTACTCTGTCCCTTTCAATTCCCTTTGTTTTCCCTTCGTTTTTCTTTTCAGTTTCATATGTCAGTCATGGGAAGGGGCACACCCAAGAAAAACGAACCAGAGACTCCCCAGGTCCGAGAAACCAGAAACCCTCCCAGTTTCGAGCCTTTCATCGACAAGCAAGCTGGAGTCTGCGACCACCAGTACCCTTTCCCCATTAGCAGTATAAGGCCTGAGCTTTTTTCGCGTCATGTTCATAATAAGGATCGATATCGGGTGGTTGTGTCAGGCTTTTACCATCAGATTACCCCCCCAGTCTTCCCGGTGGTCGAGTTCATCTACTGGCTCAGAGACGCCTACGATGAAGACCGAGGCACGTTTACCTCCGCCCAAGGAAACCATATTTTCTCCCTCTCACCCGACATCATCAAGCAAGCCCTCCGTTTTCCCACCAGCACCACCTACATTACTTTCAGTGACGAAGCTTTAACTTCCCAGTTTACCAAATCACCATGGGAGCATCAAAAAAGCTTCATTGCTTCTATTTCCAGCGGCCAGGCTACTACCCTTCCCAGAACGGAACTCTTCCCATTAAACCTATTCAAGGAGGAAGTACAACCCATCCTTGCGCTCATTGCAGGTCTGTTAGGTGTAGGTGGGTTGGGGGAAACCTCAAAAGTATGTGTTTTCTTTCTATTGTTAATGTCTCAGAAGGGGGTTGTCCTAGATATCCCGGGTTACTTATCTGCCAGCATCCACACCTAGTTCCAAGAACTTCCCGAAACCAGTCATTTGTGTTTCTGTTCATTAGTGTTCTATCTTTTCTTGTATCAGCATGCTGATAGTTTCGAGCGTTTGGGCTTGGATAGGGTATATGAGGTCAATTCTCAGCCTCGACCTGTTTTTGACTGGAACTCAGCAATGCGCCAATTGCCAAAAGGGGTGGGTTACTCTAGTTTCCTGAACGATTTCATGTCCATCGCTTACACCATCATTCATGTTTTGCCCTCCCCTAGGGTTTTTCCTGAAATGAAGAACTGGCTGCAAGCTGGTAAAATCCAGAGCACCGTGGACTGGTATCTCTCTGATAATTATACTGAAATTCAGGTCTGTGGAGCCGAGGTTGCCCCTTACTTGCTACCGGTGTTTCCCGCCCGACGAGTTTACGCTCTGGAGTATATTCGGCAAACCCTCAAAGCTGACCAGCTCCACTTTGTCCCCGCTAAGAAAGGTTAAATTCTGAGGCTTCCTACCCAAATCGGCCCGTTCGTCGTGAATTCAAGACTTGCCCTTCCCATTGTCGAAAATCTATTGCAGGGTATGGACCTAAGACAGGGGAAGAATTGAGCTTATGATCCCCAAGAGATTATTTCAAACAGGAGAAAGAGAAATCGGTCCGCACCTTATGTACATGAACCGAGACCGTTTATGGAGTGGAAGGTTAACATGGAAATTTGGCCTTTGGTTTCGCAGATGGAGATAGATTCATCTGCCACAGGGGAAGAGGAAGGCGTCAACAAAGACCAAGAAGAGGAAGTCGGTCCTTCAGGAACAGGTTCTCCCTCTCGTAAGAAACTAAAAACAGTCTCAAGTGAAGCCGAAATTATAGGAGAGGAACAACTGCTTGAGTCGTTCATACCATATGCGCCACTTGACAGCAGCAAGGCCAGAATCAAAGTGTTGAGGGACAGCACCACCTCTTTCGACTTCACTGAGGTTTCACAGGCCATGGGAGATCATACCTCACCGGTGGCAGCCAAAAGGGTCAAGAAAAACAGTATAATTAGAGAGAAATACAAAACTGAGCTGGAGGGGTATGTAGAAAAGTATCACACTAGGATCTCCACCACCATGAATGTGGATACCGAGCATCTGGTACTGTCTATGGCCGAAGCCCTTTTGGACCCTGATACAGGCGCCACTAGCTACCGGGTACTCCAACATGCAATTGATATGACTAAGGTGCCAGCAACTGATATGTGTAACCTGTTTCAGGTTGTAGCTGATATGCTAAAATATGAGGTAATGCGAGCTACCATTTCACTAAGGAAACTTGAGAAAAAGCATGCACAGATGAGGACTACCCTGAAGAATGAGCAGGCAAGTGCCCGCGCCCAGGTAAATCGGATACGCGGTCTCGAGGATCAAATCAAAGGGAAAGACACTGGGGAAACAAACCCGCAGGCCTTTTTAATAGACCAGTTGTGAAAGGAAGTTACCTCACTGAAAGGTAAAGCCCACATGCCAGCCTCCCAACAAGTGCAGACAGCCGAGTTGGCACAAGTAGAGAAAGAGAAAAGAGAATTGGCCGGCACCTTGTCACAGGAAAGAGAAGAGAAGGAGAAGTTGGCAGGAACAATTGCTACTCTTCAGAGTAGGTTGATAGAGCTACAGAACACTTGGGACACGCACAGCTGCGCGCCAGCTACAACGCCACCTGAGACGAGTTCACTTTCAGAAAAGCTGGACGCAGCGAAAGCTGCAAATGACGTACTGGAGAAACAGGCTTCCACTGCAAGGCAAAGGATCACAGATTTGGAAAAATCCCAGTCAGAGAATACCAGAAGGATCGAAGTATTGCAAAAGGAAATTGAATAGGAAAAGAAAATGAGGGTTGACCAGCAGAAGACTATAAATGATCTCGATTCACGCCTGAAAGGTAACCTCACTCTCAGAGAGGGTAGAAAAATTATTTGGCCCGAGATCATTTTAGCTGTGACAAAGCAATGGGAATTTCTACAAGTCATCGAGGAGATGAAGTCTTCGGTACTCTATCTCAAAAGACGATTTGAGGAAGGGGATATCGATTTAGTCAACAGGGCTCAGCGTGCCAGAGAGTATGTGTCATTCTTGAAAGGGCTGAGAGCTAACGAAGTAGAGCAACACGGCATAGTCAGTCGACATAAAGAGGCCCTAGAATGTCAGAAACTCATCGAAAAGGAATTGGCTCACATCGTGGCTTCGAAGGCCTTGCAGCGGTTGATATACACTGTGGACCGATTTGATGTAGTTTGGGCTGAAATCATGACAGCAGGGCTTCCGACGTGCTGGTATTCCACCACCCCTTCTATGCTACGACCCTTACCGGAATATGAAGCATGCCTGAAGCAAGAAAGGGACCAGACAAATGTCATGTCAGATAAAACCAGCCGGCTCAAGGCCGAAACCATGATCGCATCACTGCGCCCAAAGTTTGCTCTTCTTCACTTGTTAAATCATAAAGTCCCTACTGAGGAAAATCCGAGCGATCTCACTGAAGCTTTCATAAGGGTAGAAGGATTTGCGATGATGCCAGAGCCTACTGCAGACAGTCAGCAGAGGTATGCCCAGTTCGTTAGCCAAATTTCCAGTTCATCCGCAAACGCGCCGCCACCAGTGTCAGCAAAAGCCTCGACCCCTTCTCACAAATGATGAATTGTTGTTTCATGATTCGGCCCTCGTGGCCTTTTTACTTTTTACTAAATTAGTTACTTTTTAAAGTTTCGAGTGGGCTACTTGCTCCACTCCAGCATGTTATCCTTTTTATCAGACTACTATTTAACTTTCTATTTTAAAAACGGCCAAGTGCCTGACTATCCATGATGAGAGGCCTGATTCCTCATCGTGAGTTTTGTTGTTTTGATAAGGACCTTTAACAGATTTTGATCATGCGAAGAAGATATTTTCTCAAAAAATATCTTCTCGCTGAGATAGGAAGAGGTCTATATAAGCAAGATCGAATGAGAAACAAGGGTTCCAGATTTTCTTAAGAAACTTGCTGTGTAAGAATATTTTGTATGCTTGTGGTCGAATTATTAATGCAAATGCATAGAGCCCATAGGGTCTCAGCGAAGAGAAGTTATATTTTATGTGAGGATTCCGGCCTGGATGTTGTATGGTCTGTGACCCTTTCTTCGTAGTATTGTTTCATTGTCTATTTCACTGTCTCCATTTTCTTTATATCATGTTTTGGAATGCGAGTGACTCGCCAATTCTGATATAAATTTATCGTTATGTGGTACTTATATGAGGCTGGTCTAGCTGCTTTAAATATGGCTCATACATGATATGGTGTTTCGCCTTACACTTCATTCAAATTTCCTCTGTATTGAATATTGTGGAATCTTATTTGTTCAGAACTGATTGGTATATATGGATTCTTAGTTCTTAAGCCCATGATATAGCAAAATATGTTTTCCGAGTACCATTCCATTGGTAATTAGTGCACCTCTTTTACCTTCTACACCGCAATCGTCCTGATTTAACAATCCCTATATAACATTTGGAAACTGGCCCTCCTTTTTGAAAGTTGTTTCTAAGCTGTCTAATGCATCTGTGTAAGTAATTCTCCTCTTGCCTCTGCATGTTTTTTATATGTTGCTGATATGAAAGCTGTCTGGTTCCATCTAATTTTGTGACTCATCAAAGAAGTTGATATGGTAAAGAGCCCTGAGCAGTTAATGGTTTTAGGATATACCTTACACTCTTTACTAGTTAAGATGTCCTAGGCACTAGTCTCTGACAACTCGAGGCTGTCTCTAGGATCGACAACAATTGGCATAAGCTTCAAAGATTGTTTAAGTTGTTAGGAATGATCTCAAGCCATATCAAAGGAAAAAATATTTAATAGATACTTTAAATCGACCTATAGTCTCAAATCTGGCCACCTGTCAAAATTTTTCTGAGACCGCAGTGATTTTAGTACTAAATAAACAGATTCTGTTGCGAAAACACCTAGTAGTTCCATAGCGAAACTGACACTTGTAAAACTAAATGCACTCCGAAATCTATGTCACCTTATAACTATTTTTTGCATAACGATGAGTTGTTAAACTTTGAGGGTTTCGAGGTCATGCTGTCAGAATAGGGTCATCATTGAAAATATCTGGCACGTTTTGGCATCAGCCACCATTTTCTTAATAAATCCCATCTCATTCTTTCAAATTCATCCCTCATATCTCACGATTTATTTTTCTCTCTTGTAAGCTGCTACCAAAGCAACTTGTTGTCATTTTCATCTCCCATGGAAATCATCTATCATGTCAGCCCTCTTTTACCATAACAACTCGTTGTCATCAAAGGCTTTTTACTGAAAAGGTGTAAGAATACAAAGAAGGCCACCACTACAGAACAAGAAGAAATGGCTACACAAAAGAAAGTGAATAAAGGAGGTTTTCCATTCAGGTACGAGCCTACAAGTCCAAGTTTAATCATGGAATATCCATATTTCGTTGATATTTTTACAAGAGAAGGCTGCATTCAGTTCTGTCAAAGTTGCAAGGTCATCACAAACATATATCACAATACTTCGTACTCAATTTCAAAGGAACATCTACAAAGGTTGGTTTCCTTCATGTGCCAATTTCACCTGATAGTATTTCTTAAGCAACAGGGATCCCTAGGACTGGAGAATAATGGTTTAAAGCTATGAATTTTGATTTAAGAAGTTGTGATGATTATCTAAAGCCTAAACATGTAGGGATACATATGACTGTATGGATTCTTAGAACTTGCCTTAGAGATAAATACTCTAAATTATTGAGAGTCATACAGAAATAATTTACATGTGAAGGCAGATTCCAAACAATCTACATGTATCACTTCAAGTTGTTACTTCATTTTACAGGGAAAAATCTTATAGATATTCCTTTTTACCTTTTTAGAAGCCTTGGAAAAATGGCAGAAAAAGTGTAAGGTAGACCTGAAAGAAGAGAAACTTCCATCTTTCACCATGGATTGATGAAATTACTAGTACTGGAAGAATTAAATAAACTAGACAGAGACTGGGCATCTTTCTTTTTTATGAATGGGTATGAAATGGATGTTTTATCTCCAAGGAAAGCCTCTAAACTCAAAACTCCTTTTTCTAGACAGCAGATAAATGCTACTGCATAATTAGAAGGGAATCAACAAGAAGGTTTAAAATATATAGCTAAAGACGTGGAGGTAGAAGCTAAATTCATCCAAGATGTAGTGCCACAACCAGAAACTAGTAAGCATGCTAAAAAACATGTCATAATTAGCGAGACTAAACCTACAGCAAAAAGGTCTGAAAGAAGCATAAAGGAAACTAGTGGAGGTAAAGGCAGGCTTGAAGACATCTTACAGGCTATGGACATTACATAATCCCCTGTAGTGAAAGAAACTGAGGTAGAAGGATCCAAGGTAAAAGGGAAGGGGCTTATGGCCAAGAAATTAGATTTTTCATCAGAGGATTCAAGTTTTCTTTTTAAACCTAGAAAGCCTTTCACTAGATCACAGTTTTCTAAGACTATCACCATTGGAAATGAGCAGCAGAAGGAAGATAAAGAAAAAGGGGAAGCAGTACAAGAAGTCATAGTTATATCTCCTATTGAGACAGAGGTTATGAAAGAAAATAAGGTCAATCTAAAAGAAATATTCAGAAGAAATCTGAGGCATATTTTCCAAAGGGAAAATTTAAAGATAAGGAAGAAAAAATCAAACATAGAAAGGGTAAGGACAAAGTCGTAGAGAAAACTAAAAAAGAGCTTCTTGAAGAACAGTTAAAAGCAGTTAGGGAAAAGTTGTCTAAAACAAAGAGAGAACCGGAAAGATACAAGAAATATAGACAAATGATAGATGAGGTGGAAAATAAAGTGAATGATCAGGTTACTCATTTTGAAAAGTCTATTGGAAAGGCCAAAAACTTGTTGAAGAAATCACAACCTTTACGCATCATGATGACACACACAAGGCAGAGGAATTTATGGTTACAGGCAGAGAGGAAAAGTCTTCAGAGACAAGTCAAAGAGTTGAAAGAAAATATGGAGATGATGAAGACAAAATTAGAGAAGAAATATTTGGAAAGAGGAGCTATGGAAAATACTATTGAAGTTGCTCATGAAGAAACTACTAGTAAATAAGAAGGTAACAATGGATTATAGACCTTTTTTGTCTTATATTATCATACTTTACATGAAGGTATATTCATGGATCTTTTCAGAGCTCAGATCCTAAGTTTTTTCAATTCTTTGAGAAGCTAGGCAATTCCGCAGCGTATGCCAGGCTTGAAGCCCATTTTCTGCTACAGAATTTCTGAAGAATTCTTTCTTTTTTTTTAAGTACTTGAACTGACAAGGATGAGGAACTTTGAGGTTTGGGTTTAAATTTTTTTGATCACTTAACGTCCTCCAATGGCCAATAATAGCAGAGGATTATTATAGATAAACTTTTTTGTTTGTGCTACAAAACTAGCTACAAAAGTAGCTCAAAAATTTGTTTTGACAGAAAGGTTAATTTTGGAAGAAGGAGAATTGGTAAATAGATATTTCAAAGCTGTTCTCCATGAGAAATGAAAAAGAGTATCAGGGAAATGAAAAAGAGTATCAGGGAAATGACAAAGAGTATCAGATCAGAATTTTTCTAAGTGGAGATATTTTGTTAAGGATACAGTTCGAAGATACCAGCTCACTGTGTTGCCATATCATCAAACTGACAGCTCCTTAATAGTAGGTAGAGCAACTTCATGAAGACAGTCAAAGTATTAATGATTTGTTTGTGGCCAGTATGGTTGAAAGACATGATTCCTTTCAAGGAATATTTGGATGGCATCTTTGGATTAAATGTAATAAGTAGGTGTTTGAGTCATAGTAGGACTCTAACTCGTAATTCAAAAGGTGTCAGTTATAGTTTTAAATATCTTGTTAGTGGTTAGATTTGGTTTCAGTAATAGAGTTTAATGATCTAGCCACTTGGAAGATATGATGTAAAGGCTAGATGCCTATAAGTAGTAAGTACTTCAATGTATGGAGGGTTGGAAGATGTTATCTTAGAAGAATATTTTATTGTAAAGCTTTGGAGTTTCTGATATATACAGTAACAATACAACTTTTCTTCACCTGAGATTTTTAGTATATTTCAATGAGTTTATGTCCTATCTTTTGAAATGTTTTTCTTCCAAAGTCTCAATTCTTATTACTCAGAATTCATGATTGTTCATGCTTTGACTTCCTTTAAGTATTAAGCTATGGTCAAATGAGTTTTAGGTCTTATCTTTGAAAGGTTTTTCTTCAATGTCTTAATGCTTATTACTCAGAATTCATGATTTTTCATGCTTGGACTTCCTTTAAGTACTAAGCACTGACTTATATCTTTTAATATTTTTCCTCCAATGTCTTGATGTCTCATTACTCAGAATTCATGTATTGCATGCCCTGAATTCCTTTGAACCTCAAGCTATTGAAACCTTCCTATATGTGTTGCTCATTCATTGAAATATTTACAAGCCTCAGCTTCCACAAGGAAAGCCTTATTATTGAGATCCCTGTCACTGACTCCATAGCCCAATGGTAGCAAGTATTCATCTTTTCAACCTAAAAACATACAAAACCAATACACAAATAATAGAGTTAGCCATCTATCGTATGTCATTATTCTATATCATTAACCCTTGAGAGAGCCCTCTCAAATTGAGGAGGCTAAGACTCAGTCACAAGATTGGTTTGAAATAGTTACATTGAAGTTTCCTGATCAGCAACCAATCAGGTACAATTTTGGTGATAACAGGGCCAAAGTAAGTAGAGAGCCGAACTCTGGGAACTACAACTATTCTTAAAGAACCTTTTCCATCTCAAGAGACCTAGATGGTAGAGAAACCTCAATCCTCTGCCCCATTTGGCTCTCAGGTGTTCATGATGAACGGTTCTGCGTCCGTTTCTATTGCTACTTGATCAAAAGATTATACTGAATCACGTTAGGCAGCGAGGAAAGAGATCATTGATGGTCCTCCTCCTCTGCCTGCTTTTGGCCCTCTTCAGATTGAAAGGCCTAGTACTGAGCCCATTGTATGGCCACCTTCCAAAGGTGTACTCCGGAAGTCTTCTTACATTACAAATTCTCGTGCCGCTCAACATTACAGTATTGTTGAGGATTTGGCTCAGGCGCCATTTGCGATGTCTGCTCTAGAAGTCCTTCAGAGTTGTCCACCTCAACAGAAGGCTTTGTTATCTGCGATTGGTGGAGTTGATCCTGCTGATACTAGCCTTCTCGCTTTCAATTTAGAGAATTTTGTTCCATGACTCCCGCATCAGATTACACTCATTATATAGGTTGTCATTATCGGTATCGATATCCATCAAGTGGTTGTGGATGAAGGTGCATCAACGTGCATCATGTCATATTCTTTCTGGAAAGCCATTGGTTCTCTAGCCTTGAATTCATCACCAAATTCCCTTGAAGCATTTGATGGAAGAGAATCAAAACCTTTGGTTGTTCTCGCTAGTTTTCTGATTATCTTGAAATGGAAGAGAGTTAATTCCGAGGTAGAAGTAGTTGATGCCAAGCTCAATTACAATATTCTCCTAGGTCACAGTTGGACTCATGTTATGTTGTGCATTCCGTCCACTCTCTTTGGTGTCCTGAAATTCCCACACGAAGAAAATACTGTTACTGTTGATCAATTTTCATTCTTCACTTCTTCTTCCAGAAAATGTTCCGTATGTGGATAATATCCCTATTCCCTACGACAGCATTGGGTCGGGTCTCTTCAAAGATCCTTCCCTCATGGGTATTTTTCCTCTTATGTAGGTAAATCCTTTAGATAAACGCAGAAATGGGTTGTATCTCAAAAAGTATTATGCATGAGTCATTCATGCATGCTTTGTGTACATAAGTGTTTTTTCATTTTTGTACATTTTTTGGCTTGGTGTGTTTTTCGAGCGTTTTCCTACTTATTGGGTCGTTTATTATTGTGCAAATGTCTATTACCCCTTATGTTGGTTTCGCGGATGGTGCTTCCCATATTACCCGAAACTTGTCTTCGAAAACCTAGGTGATTTATGATCCTGGTGGTGAGTCGATAGACCTGTAAGGTATTTGTCTAGGGTGAACTACAAAAAATGTCGTTGAATATAGTGTTGTCATTGAACTGTTAACCGAGGCAATTACCCTCGACATTAGTGCATTGGTTGTAAATCTAGACTCACAACTTTTTGTTCTTCATCTTAATGGGCGTTATTCAGTTAGAAACCCACACATTTAAAGATTGTATTTACGTGTTTGTTTTCTAGGAAGACATTTTGATTATATCACATATCAACATATTCCTAGACAAATGAATGCATTAACTGATACAGTGGCTAACATTGTATTAGATAGACATTTGCGTAATCTGTAAAATCATCATCACATGAGAGACTCATAAAAAAAAGGAAAATAGATGTATATATATATATATATACATATATATATATATATATATCGAAATTTTGCATCAGTGTGCACCATAAATTTCAAAAATATGTGTGTTTCTGTTACATCCTGAGACACCATGTCTCACAACAAAATGCAGAAATAAAATCCTAGGTGTCTAGTCGACATGATGATCATGATAGCATGTCACTGCCCAGACAAGCCACCTCAGCAAGCGGCGAACTCAGTTTGACACTCCCACAGTATGTCTTTGGTATGCACGAGGAACATTGTCAAAACGCGCATAGTCTGGGACCCCACGGGAAATTCCCTCCAAGTTGTGCACAATTTCCTCCTCCTCGCCTTGAGGGGAAACATCAAAATCACGAGGTATACGCCTTTCTATCAGAGACATCCCTGCAGGTCTCTCTCGGCATACATCTACAAATTCATGGATTAATTATCAAAACATACATACCAAAAAAATCATAATACTCATAAAAATTAAAAAATGAGTCTTACCAAGTGCTTCGTCCCAATCCTCTCCTTTCAGGAGCGGGAGGTCAGGATCACCAGTGAAATTTGTGCCAGGGTAGGGCCAGTCCTCCATGACAATCAACTGTCGGCAGAGCCAATCAAAAAACTCTAGTCTCCAGGACATCTATTGACCGCCCCCTAACCTTGGCATCAGAGATGCCCATCGAGCCATCACTGGTTCCAGTGCTAGTGGTGTTGGGACTATCACCTCCTAACGCTGAAATATTGGTAGTCGTTCCAGAATGAACGATACCCAGATATACCCATAACCAAATTGTTTCAATTTGGCCTTTTTGCACTTTGTTAGCTAACGTTTTATATTGATTGTTACTGCCTCTGCCCAGTTGTATATGGTTGGTGTCAAGCAGTCTATAGCAAGAAGTATTTGTGTTTTTGTTGCTTCGTGTTGTGTTTGTGTTCCTACAGCTCATGTGATCGTGTGTAGCACTACCCTTAGTGCTAATCCAGGATAGTCTGGATATCCACTTTCCTGCTTTCTGATCCTTTTTGTGCTCTTGGGAATACCTTGTCAATCACCATTCCCATACTCGCCATGGTGGGTCAGGTGCCGGTCAAGATTGGTGCTACCCCCCTCCGTGACAGTCCTGTTATGAAATAAATATCAGAAACATCAATCTCAAGTTCCTGATCTTGAAGAATGAATTTTTCCTGATCCTCGTCCTAGATACTGACCAAGTATTGTAGCGGTTCTGGTTGAGCTCTAAGACACGGTGTCACGAAGAAATTTTTCAGTCCACAGTCTCTGAGAGCTTCCATGCATCTTGAATTTCCCATGGCAAGCTCATCCTCTTCGTTGTGTTCCCTTTCCTTCCACTCTATCACCATTTTGTCACTCTCTCACTTGCAAACATGTTCATATGGATATTATTAGCCAAATCCAAAGCTGCAATTTGTGAATTTTAGGCTTGCTTTCTGGCATTGATAATTTTTTAAGAGGTCTGCATGGTTGGCACGACTGTTTTAGAAATATTCACGCCAATGGGCACGCCCCAGTTTAGAAAATTGAGCGATCGACGCAAGTCCATGCCCGAAACCCGCATCGACCGTCGTGCCCTAGTTTTCACAATTTCCCTTTCAGAAATCAAAACTAAATATTGCAGGTAAAGAAAGAATGCTTAAAATGTGGGGAAGGATGTCGGATCTTACCTAGAACTGAAGGATTCAAGATTGGTCTATTGTATTTCCCACTATTGTCACCGCAAAATTGCAAGGTAAAATGGGTCACTATTGCTCCACAAGAGGTAAAAGTGAAAAGTAATTTTTTTTACCATTTTTGGCATTTTATAAATTTTCATAACCCTAATTAGGTTTTAAGACATATTTTTTGATTATTACATTATGTTATTTTGAGAAATGGGTTTTACATTTGTTTCTTGTGCAGTGACAAATCTTTAATTCGATAGTGATGAAGTCACGAGTTATATTTTATACTTTTTTGGACTCGGTAAAAACACAAAAAGGTCACTACTAGAGTCATCTTTCAGCTCTTTTTTGACTCTCTAAATCTGAAAAGATTGGCGAGACTCTTGTCATTTTGAACTCGTTAAATGGATGTGAAAATATATCTACCCAGTATACGTCTACCCCTTTTTTGGGCTGGGATAGATTATTTACGAAAAAGGAATACCTTAGCCTATCATGACTAAGAGGTTCTTTCATATATTGTTTTCTACCTTTTTTGGATCTGAGAGAATACTTACGAAAAGGGACATGCTGGAGTTTTCTTTTCCAATTCTTTTCAAACTCTTTAACACATGAAAAGACGTCGAGTTATTCCTTTGTTAGACTCATTAAACCTTGATGACATCGGACATCATCACCACGATGTTCATCGAGTTCCTCCTTCCTAGGGCTTGTAAAATGTACTAGGATGGATTTGTCCGAAGGAAAAACTTACAGCACAAGCATATGCTATCCCCTTCAAGCTTCTTTAAAAATAATAATTGGGCTACTCACCAGAAATGGTGGGAAAAATTGAACCAGATTTTAGTTGTGTTGGCAGTATGTCGCTCCTGAACATGACACTCGTCTGCATTCGTCTCGGGTTGGGGACATCTCATTGTGTCATTCTTACCTTCATGGGTTTGGGTAATCTATTTTGACCTCTCATCTGATCTTTGCCACTTCATCATGACCTCAGATCCCTTGATGTCAAATACAGCCAAATCAAGAGTCATACCGCTAATATGTTCAAGAGAAGTTTGCCTTTACAGTTTTCAACCTTCCTCTGATTCTCTGTTGGTCTTGATTCACTATAATTATGTTCCTCTGTCTCGTGTCGATGATGTGGGATACATTATGGCCCTCCTTCGACCAGGTCACTTCATGTCGACCTCAGCTCATTATCCAGGAAGTTGGTCTAGAGACTCCTTCCCGGTACCTTGGAGCCTGCATACCTCAATGGCAGGTTCTTCTCATTCGACGACAGGTCCACATCATTGGCCTTCGATCAAGTGATTCTATGGGTGTTCGACACCAGATCATTGTTCAAATTCCATGGATTGTACCTGTTGTACCTTGAGAGCCATTGTCATTATTGGTGGTCTCTCTCGTGCCCATTAACAACTTTCATCATTGGCTGGTAATCAGGTGATTTTCTTGCATGTTCAACTTTAGCTCACATATTCACATGCTTGAATTTGTGCTTGTTTGGATTGAGATGGAGCGCAAGACCCTAGATTTTTTCTGATAAAATCCAAGCTGCGGGATATTATGATGTATCATGATTTGTTGCATGACTCTTTTGATTGGATGGTTGCAACCATACTTGAGTCTATTTGTTGATCCTTACTACTGGATGGTTGCATCCATACCTCGAATCTCAGTTCATATATATACTCTATTATGGATGGTTGGGCCCATAACACATGTTCATATCTCAGAGATATCTGTTGTACTTTTAATTGCAGGTCTTCCGACAGTGGTGTTTGGTTCAAACGCAATCTCGTAAAGCATTTCACCCCTTCCTCTCTCTCGGACCTCATGCTTTAGGGGGCATCTGTTACACAACATTTTGTCACCGTCCCTGCAATCCCCATCCCGCACATTTGAGGCTCATTTCTGTGAACAAAATAAAGTTTCATGCCTTGAAAATATCATCATTGCATCCCTTACCATGAGTCAAACATTCCTTCTGTTGACCATTTCCTGAATAGACCACCAAAAACACTTGTTTTTTCCTTAGCGCTGGTAGTCAGTTATGCCCTCGCGCCGATGAGGCAGATTAACACTGGCCCCCGCACTAGCTGGCACTCTGTCTCAGTCAGCTGCCCATGCCAATCTATTTATGGAAAGTTTTAAAAAAATAGAGGCGAAGTTTTGATCATAACAACTTTGTGGATGAGTCATGGGGGGTGGTTCGACTAAATAACCACGGCCTTCCTCCTTTTGTCTCTTGCTTCCACCTTTTGGGGAAACCTACCAAGGGATAATACCTTACTTCCACCATAGTAGGGATCCCAACCTCCTCCTCTTCCTCTATAAATATAGCTCATCCTCCATTGATGAAGCTAGTTGAGCTGAACTGAAGAAGTAGAAACGTTGGAGAGATTTCTATTCAAGATAGAACGGAAGAGTCCCTTATTGAGAGAGCTTAGGCTTGTTCCTTCTTCTCGTCTGAATTCCCTGACATTCATCGAGATGCACTTCAACTGAACCCCGTTGAAGGAGGCTGCGATGTCAAGTCTTGGTTGTAACTCTTTCTTCTATTAATACATATGTATAACTATTGTCTGGTTCCCATATCACATTGATGTGTTTTATTAATGCTATATGCTTAACCCTCCTTGAATAGTTGGTAATTATGAATGAGATTTTTGTTTTGTATGCTGCTCTTGTTCGTTGATTTTGTGTAGGTATCCAAGCATCACTGCGAAAGGACCGTGACTTGCCGAGACAGGAATTGAGAGACCACCACTACAACGGCTACGATGACAGCGTTGGACTCCAGGTAGGTTGATCTATCATGTCTATTTCATTCAGTAATTAGGAGCCTACACTCTAGTTTTTCCTTTTGTTATTAGACCCACCCCAGGGCTAAAGGGATCGTATCTATCCTCAGAGGGGATTTACCTGCATAACACCACTCTACATGATTCAAGCTAGACCCTCAAATCGAATTAACCAACTAAGTCAAGCTAACTTAGTTAACTCGTATAAGGTGTCATGAGATGTGGAATTACAATTTTCTTCTGATTTAATTCAAGGGAAAAATAAATTATAATTTTTCTTGGTGCCATTTTCAACACTCCCTCTCAGCAAGAAAGGGATTATCAAATGCCCCGATCTTGCCTCTATGGAACTTGAATTTTCCTTTTGACAATGCCTTATTAAGAATAACTAGATCCTCTTCCTCTGTAGGAATGTACACTAACGACACGATCCGCCACTGCACACAATCTCTAAGATGGTGGTACCCGATGTCGATATGCTTGGACCTATTATGAAAAAATAGATTCAAGGAGAGTTTAATATAACTATGGTTGTCACAGTAAATCACTGTAGGATCCATCTGCTGACCAAATGACCCAACAAGGATCTTCCTCTTCCAGATAGCCTCAAAAGCTACTTGACTAGCAACCATGTACTCTACTTCTATTGAACTGAGTGTAATTGATCTTTGCTTCCTGCTATACCAAGAAGATACTTCTAACCCAATACTAAAGATTCCTCTTGATATGCTCTTCCTGTCTGATGGACTCCCCAACCAATATGCATCTGTAAAGCCTTACAACTTCACTCCCTCTATCCATCTACACCAAAGACCAAACTGAGTGATGCCTCTGAGGTATCTCAACACATGTTTCGCTGTCTTCCAATAGATTTTGGTTGGCATAACCATTGCTTGACTAAGTTTTTTAACTGCATAACACATGTTCGGTCATGTGTGCACCAAGTACATAAGTGAACCCCAAAGTTTCTTGTAAATGGTAGCTTCTACCACTTCCCCTGAAGTAGCATATTCCTTCCTTCAATTCCATGCTAGAGGAGTCTCCATGGGTTTGTTGTTCTCCATGTGAAACTTATTCATTATATTGTTGGCATACTTTCCCTAAGAGACAAACATTTCCCCATCTACTTGCCAAATTTCCAAACCAAGTAAATAATGCATGGGCCCCATGTATTACATCTCAAATTCTCTTTACAAATCCTATTTGCAAGATTTTATTAGTTTCTGATCACCTATTAGAATTAAATCATATACATGTAATACTATAATCAACAATTTACCTTCAACCAAAATATTGTAAAGGTTTGCATTTTCTTCACTTTGGGTGAAGCCTAACCCGGTGAAATAGCTGTAGATCCTGGTGTACCAAGCACGAGGTGCTTGTTTCAATCCATACAACGCTCGCTTGAGTCTTCACAAATGCGAATCTCTATCAAAGGTCTAAAATCCTTTCGATTTTTCTATGTGCACCTCTTCCTCAATCACTCCATTAAGGAAAGATGTCTTCACATCCATCTGATGTATCTTGCATCCCATCTGTGTTGAAAGTGCTAAACTTGATTTGATTGAAGAGTAACTTGCTACTGGAGCAAGGGTATCCTCGTATTGAATTCCCTCTACCTAAGAGAACCCTTTGGCCACAAATTTGGCCTTATTTTTCTCAACACTCCCATATGATGCTTGTAGATCCACTTGGATCCTACAAATGACTTGTTCTCTAGCCTTGGGACTAATTACCATGCACTGTTCCTGATAATGGAATCATATTCCACTACCATGGAATCAACCCATACTGGTTGTTGCACTACTTCCTCAAATAAGGATGGCTTGGTCTCTACACTCTCGCTCATTAGAGCCATGTAGCTAGTGTACCGATATGGTGACCTTCCTCTGTCTACATTGTGATGTGGGTGCTCCCACATTCTCTCTAACATCATGCATCAGTCTGTCAGACTCTTTGGTGCACTTCCTTCAATCTCTGGATGTATCTGCATGAGTGGGTTATTACACTCTTTTCACCTCTGCTTATGCCCGTTCCACAACATTCTGAGGTTCTTCTTTTTGAGCTAAAAGCTCCCCATTTTCATGAAACTGAAGCTCTTTTTCAAGGGAACATATCATGGCCTTCTCTTCATCAAAATTCACATCTCTATAAACAACCATCATCCTATGATATGGAAGGTATACTCAATAGTTCTAAGGTGTATCAGTGTACCCCACAAATATGCCAACCTCAGTTGTGCGTTCTAGCTTCTTCCTTGCATCCTTAGAAACGTGACATTAAACTAATGAACCAATGATCCTAAAGTGTGCCACATCTCGTTTCTTACATGAAAAAGCTTCTTCTGGTGTACTCATCCTGAGTATCTAATAATGAATCTTGTTCTGCACATACACCCCTGTGTTGCATGCTTCATCCCACAAGTCCACCGGTAGGCGCTGATCATGCAACATCTCCCATGCAGATCCCACAATATTTCTATTATTTCTTTCTGCAACCCCATTCTATTGTGGGTTATGGGGCACTATTAACTTCTATTTAATTCCTTATGATGCACATAAATTCTTGAAATAATTCAACACATATTCACCACCGTTTACGCTCCCGAGAGCCTTCACTTTCCTGCCTATGTATTTCTTAACAAGTGTGGTAAATTCACAAATTTTTGAGAACGTATGGTCTTTATTATGCATGAATAATATCCAACACTTATGTGAGAAATCATCTACGTATATCACATAATACTTGTGCTTGGCCATGGAGGTTGTCGAGAACAGTCCACACACATCTAAGTGAACTCTTTTAAGGATCGTTTGTGCTCAATTGTCCTTATCATTAAAGGTGGATTTGGTACACTTCCCCAATGTACAACCTTGCATGTATCACACTACTCTAGTGCTTGGGAAGTCCTATAGAAATCTATTGCATGATATTCAAAGCTCCATGGTGCAAATGGCCAATTTTCCTATGCAATAATTCACTGATATCTCGACTCTGCACCTTCTCTTCTTTTTTTATCAAAGCATCACAATCTTCTACATCCAATTTTTAGAGGTTCTTC
Organism: Pinus albicaulis; assembly: GCA_034641835.2. Classification (NCBI taxonomy): domain Eukaryota; kingdom Viridiplantae; phylum Streptophyta; class Pinopsida; order Pinales; family Pinaceae; genus Pinus; species Pinus albicaulis. The sequence continues at coordinate 521,164,578 of CM076569.1, forward strand.
ACCTGAACCTCGATTTTCTTCACTTATCCCATGGCTATGTGATGAAGGAAATCCTTTCCTTTTCTAAATATCACATCGTAGCCACGATCTTCCAACATAGCGACTGAAACTAAATTCTTCTTCAGACCAAGAACATACATGGCATCTTCAATGTGAGAGGAGAAAAAAAATCCCTCTGAAAAAGTAACAATATTGATGTTGTTCATGTTCCATCATCTCTCATCTCTATTTTCATATAGAGGTCCTTTTCCTCCAAGTCGGTGAATAATTCGGTGTTGTCAGACATATGGATTGAGGCTCCACTATCCAGATACCACACACTACCCATTACCGATGTCACCATGCATATAATGAGGCTGAAATCCAACTCAAATTGTGAAGCAAGAGTTTCACCTATCGCTCGTCCTGAGGGATTCTTTTCAGCCTTCTTGTGAGGACGCTTCGTGGCATAATGTCCTAGCTCATGATAGTGAAAATGTTGAATCTTCAACAATTCCTTCTTCTTTCTTGCCTGACCAGAATATCCTTTGGATTGGGATTTCTTCCCTTTCCCTTTATTTTCCTTTCCAACTAAGGTATAGTTCTCGTCATCATCATGCTTGGATAAGTATCCATCTCTGGTGTTTCACCTAATCTCTTCTTGCACAAATTCAGACCACAAACGCTCCCACTCTAGCAACTTCTCCCTCCCATTTACCGAATCATGGTAGTTGTGCTAGCTCTTGGGAAGGCTTAGAAGTTCTAGGATGACTAGATCATCTTTAGCAACTATAACACCAACACTCCCAAGCTCATCCTGATATTGGGTGAACTTTCTCAAGTATTGTGGTATTGTGTCGCCCTTTTCTATCTTGAGTTTACGAAGGTGGTCCTTCAGTGGAAGATTCTTGTGGTCACTATTGTTCTTAAATAAGTCTATCAAGGCCTTCCACATTGCATATGGAGTCTCCTTCCCTTGGAGGTTCGAGATGATATGATCTTGAACTCCTTCCAGTAAGATCCTTCTTGCCTTGGCTACATTCTTCTTCCATTCTGCTAGAGCCTGTGTATCTGCTGGTTTCAGAACATGATATCAATGTATTCCTTCAATCCATTGTCTTCCATTACTACTTCCATCTGGTCCTTCCATGCAAGGTAATTCGAGCTACCCTCAAGGGCATACTCAAGCCTCAGACCATAGAACGCCATCTTGATCCTGTTGCTAGCTCTGGAGAATATATATGAAAAACTCGTTCCTCTTGCATGGAAAAACTCATATTATTCTATAGTGATTTCAATTCTGATACCATGTAGAAATTCCTTGTAGATTCAAACTGCTAATTTTAATTTACTAAAATAATAGACTTGAATCTAATCTACTAATTGCGGAAACCAATTTAAACGATCGCAAAATCACAAAGCATACAAGAGAAAGAATTCAATCAACACATTACACAATGATTTCCTATGGAAAGCCACAACTAAAAACCCCACTATTTGTATATTATATTAGTCAAAAAATATGAGAAAATTACAATGCTTTGTTCAAGCAGAAGCAACCTCTACACTATATCTATCTGTCTCACTACTTCCTAGACAAGCCTAGGCCAATACTTAACCAATTTTTTGCTTGCCCAAGTTCCTATTTTCTTACAATGTTTCCTTGGGAATTATCCCCCTATTAATTAGGGAAATTCTCAATTGGAATTGTGCAATACATCATAGGCATTCCTCTGACTACATGCACCACCTGTACAATCTGGATGATTATACAACTGATAGTACGCTTCCCTTGAACTCCAATCTCAACTGGGTAACTCGTAGATCACACATGCATGAGTTATTTATGGATGATTTATCAGTTAACTCGTTGATCACATAATACACACCCCACTACTCCTTCCAATAGTTCCTTCATTAGTTGGAACTAGTTAAACTCACTTTAACTCAGATAAATTGAATTAGTTAATTACAACTAAAAAAAACTCAACCAGGGCTCCTAAAAAGTGGTAGCCACTCTACATGACTCAAGTTAGACCCTCAACTAGAATTAACTGAACCAACTAAGTCAAACTAACTTAGTTAATTCGTATAAGTTTTCATGAGATGCGGAATTTCAATTTTATTCTAATTTAATTCAAGGGAAAATTTAATTAGAATATTTCTTCGTGCCATTTTTAACTGAAAGTTAGGATTAGTCACCCTTTCCTTTTAAAAGTGTGTGATCAAATTGTTACCTATTTATTAGGACTTGCTTGTTAAGCTTCACGTTCCTTTCCTATGGTGTGACTTTAGAACTAAGAGTGATTTGTTGAGTCTTTTATCCACCTAAAGACTTAAGGGAATGAAAGGTAAATCGATCCAAGAGGGTTTAACACTAGGAACTTAGTGGTCCCTTAGATACGATATTTTTGTGGATTTGAGTGAAAACTTCCATTGGAGTTATTTTTATCATTGATTCTAGGATTTGAATCTCCAACAAAAATACAGGGTGATGCAAGTTTTGATGTTATGTGAAACTTTCTTAGGCAGTTAGATAAATGTTTAGCATAACAGGCCTCAATGGTTTCAACCTTTGCACAAACTATGTAGTTTCTCTAATTCTGTGACCCCAAATTCACAAGTAAACATTGAGTAATTGTTTTACCAATTATTCCACCCAATATTTTGGAATTGTTAATAGGGAGGTGCTTTAGGGATAAAACCTTGGTGATTTGAGTTTTTTCAGTTGGATTCCCTAACATTTAATACTCGAAGGAGGAGGGGAGGTAAGACAAGAGGTAAGAACCTGTGCTACCACCTTAGGTGTGCCTCACAAGCCTATGTCGTGCTTTTTACAAAGTGTGGTTTGATTCAATAAATAAAGGTTATGTTGAAGCTAACCGAGTCAGAATCTTCGGGAGCTAGTAGTCTGGTTTGCTTCTTTTACTTTTCCTACAAGTAATTTATCTTTTTTGAGTTTGGTGTGATTTTTTATTAGCAAAAAAAGTTCTATTGAAACTAACTAAGTTAGAATTTTCAAGAGGCAACAATCTGGTTTGCTTCTTTTACTTTTTTTTTCTTTTTGCAAATTATTTTTTTAAATATGTATAACTAGGGAAAAAGGTTCTGAACCTAAAGATAAATCTGATATTTTTGAAGTCCCCTTTTCTAATGTTGGATCACTTGCATGAATATTGTCCAACAAACTCAAACAAATGACGCTATAAGATTGCACTTGGATTTTGAAGAAAGTGGTTCAGGAGTTTGTAAACCTATAAGAGAGAAGAGGAAAATTCCCACTATTGACTCCTTTGTTGTAGTTGAGCTCGTAGGGAGGACATATTGAAATCCAAAAAATAATCCATCTCAGCTACCACTTTTGGAGACTAAATATAGTCTATTTGAAAATAACAATATGGAGGATGTGGAGGAGGTGCTTAATGGAGGAACTAGTGAAAATTGGGGAGAAAGAAATGTAGAAGAGAAAATAACTTTTAGGTTCCCTATTGTGGATACTGATTCCATAGTGCAGGTTAAGAAAATTCCCCCATCCATTATGCTACACTTTTATGAGAAGACTCATGAGGACCTTGATGCATTTATTTTTTAGTTTGATATTTTATGCAAGAGCTATCATTGCTCATCTTACACCCAAAAGGTTAAATTATCCTTTGCCACCCTTAAGGACAGGACTCTACACTCATTCATGGGGTTGGAAAGAAATGCTATCCACACATAGGATGGGAAGCAAAGAGTATTCCATAAAAAAATACCAAGAATACTGATATGAAAATTGGAGAGCATAAAACTTGCAATAAAATCCCTTTTAACTTATTGTAAGGGCTTGTAAACTTAAGTTACAAATTATCACACAAGCATGTAAATTAACACATAAAAGTGTAACTTAAGAAACCATAATAACTTAGTCAAACAATGAATAAATATAAAACATGCCACATCAAGACAAAGATGATAACGAAGATCATCCCTACAACTTGTGGGCTATGTCTTCGGATTCGCCTCCAAAGGTTGAATCGATTTATTGTCTTTCTTCAAAGAGGTTGAATGTGTACAATGTTTTACGAAAATGGTTGAATCCAAAAACTTCCTCCTACTACCAAAGAGCTTTCAAGGCCAAGACATTACATACATTTCTTCAATACCTAAAAAAAAACTCCTCTCAGAGCTCTCAAGAATCTCAGACAAAATATTCTTTAGCAAGCCCTCTAACAATACTCTCTCAAACAAAATCTCAACAAGCTCTCTCCAAGCAACCTCTCTCTTCCTCCTAAAAGGCTCTCAAACATGGAGTACATAAGAGAATTTACAACTATTTTGAGATCCATAAAAAAAGGAGAGAATATCTCCTTAGATCCACATTCCAGAGAGAGAATAACTCTCTTTATCTATAAAAATAGGAGCTTATGAGATTATTAATGATAAAATATGTCAGATCCACATATCAAGGATCTCATCCACATTTTAAAGGGAAACTATGTTAGGTTCCTTATTGTTGCAGTGTAGCCCCCTTATTGTTATTGTCGCACCCCTGTAGTCCCCATATTGTTATTATTGTTCCCTTAAAACCCCACTATTGCTATTGTTGGCCATTAGATTATTATTGTTAGGCCAACTAGGATTATATTTTGACCCCATGGACTCTTATATATAAAAAGTTAGTTTTATCATTTGAATCATCCAAGAATTGTTCATTTATGTAATGTAAAGGAGGTTTCCCCCTTGAAGTGGCTGATTTATATGTTGGTCTCTCTTTTCTTCTATTTTTACAGTTGATTTCATAACATTTGGTATCAGAGCTTTGGATTCTAGGGTTTCGCTGCTTCAAACAGGTCATCATGGCATTTTCGCTATAACACTTTTTCTATGAAGGTTCAAACGCCGAAAAAAAAAACCATTTGCATTGAGAAAAACAATTTTTTCAAGGAGAGGGGTATGTTAGGTCCCTATATTACTAGTGTAGTCCCTTATTGTTGTAGTGTAGCCCTCTTATTGTTATTGTTGTACCCCTGTAGTCCCCATATTGTTATTATTGTGCCCATAAAACCTCACTATTGCTATTGTTGGCCCTTAGATTATTATTGTTAGCTTGACTGGGATTATATTGTGACCCCATAGACTCCTATATATAGAAATGAGATTTTGTCATTTTGAATCATCCAAGAATTGTTCATTTATGTAATGTAAAGGATGTTTCCCCTTCGAAGTAGTTGATTTATAAGGTGTTGATCTCTCTTTTCTTCTATTTTTGGAACTGGTTTCATAACAAACAATCCCATGAAAATCTCCACTTCCAACTTGAGATTAGGAATTTGTTTTTGAGATGGATTCTCACACTTAATCAATTTCCTTTTTGACAAATTTAAAATTCAAATATACAAGCACATCCACATGAATCTCATATCAAGCATTTAATATTTTAAATTTAAAATGCTCACAACTTAGCATTCAATTAACCTGCCTTAAGCATGGTATTCTTTTGAAAATGGTGACAATATCCTCCTGGATCATAACTCTCCACGGAGGAAAGATTTTGGTCCACCAAAAGCTCAAGGATTTGCAATTGAGTCTCCTATTAGGACAATAATTTTTTGCAGAATTAGGTACAATTCAATTATAAAGATGAATAATTTTTTCTTCCTGGTTACGGCTGCTCAAACAATGACCGGCAACTCTTCCCTTTGTTTGCAACTTCCTGCATATATATAAATGAAATTGACCCAATATAATAAGGTCGGTCTGCACCTTCTGTTGGAAATATTAGCTTAATGGAAGCAATAAAGGACTTGGCTATTCTATCCATCAAAAAAATTCTTTGACAAGATAATAAAATCTCAATACCCGGTATGCGAAATTGCATCAGCGACATTCCTTTTCTGGATTTAGTATAGTTCCAAATGTAATTTCAAAAGTATAGATAACAGAGTTTTGTGAAAAACTGTACTCACTTGTTGGACTAGCCTGGAGGAGAAACTCTCTAGAGTTTTTAATGATTTCATAAGTGTAATATACGAAAATAATACGTGTTTGACTTCGTTACTCTTCCCAGAAATTCGAAATAAGATTTCGTGATTTAGCTGACATTTCCGACGTCACATCTCAGAACCAATAGGATATTGTACCCACTCTCCAACGCTTTGAACTATGTAAAAATGTTCACACATGGATACAATTTTGAGTTGCATCAGTAGGATTCAACATAGCCATCCAACATAATCACCAATTGGATTTGTTGACATTTGTTGGATTTGTTGACATTCAAATGCTTCTCTCATCTAGGAACCTTGTTGCTCTACGCAGATTTGGTTGTTGTGGCATTTCAAACGACAAATATGAGCAAGAGACCAGACCATTCCCCAAAATATCAACTGCAAGTAAACTGATATAGTTTTTAAAACAATCATTGGCATAATGTATAGAAACTTGCTACATATAGATCTCGTGGATTTCATGATGGTTGCCCTCAAAATATCATCCATCGGTGATGAAATATTCATGCAGAGAGAAGTTTTTCCATCGCTCTCTATTCAACAGGTCTTTCAACACAATTTGAGCTCTGTGGACCAATGCGAACACTGTTGACTGAGCAGTACAACCACCACTGAGGATTATGCCACAATTTTTCACCGTAAATCTCGTCGTGGATTTAGTTCAACACTACTACGACATGGAATTAATTCGTCATGGTTTGCGTTCACTATAAACTCCTTGTGGATGCAGTAACTAACTCCAACCAACATCCCATAAAATTCATGCAGAACACGATTTTCTGGTGCAATTTTGTATCCTTCACATCATGATAATGTTCCTCCCCTACCATGGATTTTGTCCACTCGGGAGATTATGTTGAGATTAATGTCAAAGCATCAACCCTCTGCATTTACTAGTGAACCGCGAAACACACTAACAACCACCACCCTTCACATCAACAAGACAATGGAGCTTCTATGACTAAACAACGTGATAAGATAGAGAAGCCATAACTAAGAGAAAACCAATTCAAATAACAATGGCCCATAGTTTAAAGCAACATGAGAAATTGAAATAACCACAACCAACAATCACCATGACTAGGAGAAACTAAAGAACATAGAGAAACCACTAATTTTTATTCCAATGCAACAATAAAAAAATCCCCTACTTTAACATCATCACACACATTTACCATTGAGCCATAAAACATATTAACAACCATTTAACACACAATTACACAATACTACAACAAACTGAAGTTGCATTAACATCCACTATTGGCATTTCAAAATTTTTGTTGACACCTAATCCTAAGGGATTGGGTGAGATTGTATAAGAGACATTGGGAAGTGAATCCCAATAGTCTCACTTCCATGTATAAGTACACACACAATCTCCATCTAATGCATCTTCAATTTTGCGAAGTTACCTCCTGGCGTGCATGGTATCAAAGCCAGACCCGTTTTTGGCATTCTTTCCCTTGGTGTAACTCCCTCCTGTCTATGTTCTGCATATTTGCAGACTATCACTGTGCATTCAATTTTTCTGCTGCATTCAGTTTTTTATGTTGCATTTTATTTTCTCCTGGCAGAAGTGCTCCTTCTGCAATTCTGAAAATTCTACCTCAATTTTTCTACACACCACTATGCAATTTCAGCTCAATTTTTCTGCACACCACTATGAAAATTCAGCTCAATTTTTACAACTCTCTCATTCCCTCACACTACCTCTCAGCTCCATTCCCTCACGCACTCTGCTCACTCCGTACGTTCTCCTCGTCGCCTACACTCACTCTACCAATTTTCTCACACATTCCTCTGCTCACTCCTGTCGCCTCCCTGTCGCCTGCTCTCCTCACCCCCTCGCCGCTCTTGCCACCTCCTCCCTCGCTCCCCATCACCTACACTCTCCACCCCCTCGCCGCTCTCGCAAACCCCTCCCTCACTCCCCGTCACCTGCGCTCCCCACCCCCTCTCTCACACCCTATCCTCGGCCTCCCCTCCCCTCGTTCCTCCCTCCCCTCCCCTCGGCCTCCCCTCCCCTCGCTCCTCCCTCCCCTCCCTTGGCCCCGTCGGCCTCTTCTCTATTTTTATTACTCTGTATTTTTTACACAGTTCGGCCTCCCCACAAAAATGCCTCCCCCAGTAAAAACCTTCCCTAGTGAATTTCTTCCCCAGTAACACCTTCCCTAGTGAATACCTCCACCACTAAATTCCTTTCCCAGTGAATACCCCCCCCCCCCCCGTAAGTACCTTCCCCAAATAAACCCTCCCTCAGATAATGCCTCAGTTTTTTTACCAAAAAAAAAAAAAAAATTACAAAAAAAAATAGTAATTGAAGTGCAGAATTTAAACCAGAAATGGGTTTTTTTTTTACCGTGGCAGCAAAGTGTTTTTTTTCAAAAGAATGCATTCTCTCATATCTATTGTGAGATTTGTTCTCTTCGGCAAGGCGAACTATTTTGAATGGTCTCGGAAAATAAAGCACGCTCTCATTTTTAATGAGTTGTGGAGAGGAATTTGTGAAAGAGAAGGAGACCATCCACTAGGAAAGCCCACTTCACACAAGGAGATCGTCATTTGGGAAAACAAGAACTGCAAGACCTATGCCTTGATTGTAGCTTCCATAAATGAAGAGGTGAGTCGCCATATTACACCGTTTTCAAATGCCTATGAAGCCTTGAGAAAATTAAAAGAACTCTATGACTCACATTCAAAACTTGAAATTGTTCAATTAATGATTAATATCTTTAGTCTTGAATTGAAAAATGACAACCCTCTTGCTTTAGGTTTAGAAGTAAGATCTATCAAGCATGACATTAATAATACATGTGTAGAAGTTGACATACCTCTCATAGCATATGTTAAGGCTTTGTATCCCACTTACTTATATTACCATGAGTCATTGGAACCAAGTGGAAACCTCATGAAAATCACATTTGATTCCCTTGAGAAAACGTTTGCAGAAAGAGAGAAGGCCCTTGGAAACATGACAACCCCTCCATCTTCTAAAGAGGTTGTATGTTTTTCACATAGAGAAAAGAGTCATGCTCAAGATTCTTCCAGAGGATGATGCGGTCGAAGAGGAAGAGGAAGAAGAAATTTCAGAGGAAAGGGGGGCAGAAAAACTCAAACTGAAAAATCTGATCTTCATTGCATATGCTGCAATAAAGACAGGCATGATACATTTACATGTAAGCTGCCTTGGGATAAAATTGAGCAACAAAGAAATCAAGAAAAAGGTAAAACTCATGATAGAGACAAAGGTAAAGCACTTGAATCCACTTATTATTTTGTAGTACATTGTAACGATGGAGTAACTGAAGACTTGTTTGATGTTTTATTTACTTCTTGGAGAAATGATTGGCTTCTAGATTCAGGAGAAACATGTCACATGACATTTAATTTATTTTTTTGAAGAATTTACTGACAAAGTTGATGGAGCAATGTACTATGCAGATAAATCCAAACTCAAGCAATTACGGCTTGGCACAATCAGGCTTAAGTTGCCTGGTCTTCCAGATCATCTTATACATGAGTTTCTATACCTCCCTAAGTTGAGGAGAAACTTGTTATCCTTGGTCCACATCCTCTAGCAAGGACACTCCAGTCACATGTTTGATGGCAAGGTTGAGGTTAGAAAAGCATCAGATCGCTCACTTGTCATGGAGGGAATAGAAAAAGGAAGACTCCTGAAGCTGCAATGTTCCTCTGCTCATGCAAAAAACTTTGCATTCAGTTCACATCATGATGAAGGTACATTCCCATCAATTCTTTTATGGCATGCTAGATTTGGACACTTAAACTATGACAAGCTTCGATTGTTGAAGAAAAATGGTGTTACTAGATTGCCTACAATTCCTAGGAAACTTAAGTAATGTGATGCTTGTATTCTAGGAAAGCATAGCAAACAGTCATTTCATGATTCACATTTCAGAGCACATAGAAAACTTGAGCTTATTCATTCAGATTTATGTGGCCCCATGCTTGTTGCTTCTACAAATGGAAATAAATATATGATGAAATTTATTGATGATTACACCAAAATGTGTTGGGCTTACTTATTGAAGAAAAAATCTGATTTTTTTCAAACATTCAAGAATTTTCATGCATGGATTGAAAATGATGCACAAACTCATATTGGCTCTTTGTGCATTGATAATGGAAAAAAATAAACTTCAAATGAATTTGAAAACTATATTCGTCAACATGGGATCAAACATCAAACAACTGTGCCCTATAATCCCCAACAGAACGGTGTAGCTGATAGAATGAACATGACAATTTTAAATATGGTTCGCTCCATGATGTTTTTTAATAATGTAAAATTGGTGCTTTGGGCTGATGTAGTTCTATGTGCTATATACATAAAGAATAGGTTTCCTTCAAATTCAATCAGAAACAAAACTCCTTATGAAATGTGGCATGGCCACATTCATTCGGTAAAGCATTTTAGGGTCTTTGGTTCCACCGGTTATGCTTTGATACCTAAGGTACAAAGGAATAAACTTGGTGCTAGAAGTCGAAATGTATCTTCTTGGGGTATTCTATTACCTCCGAAGGATATCGTCTCTATGATGAAGTCAATAAGAAGTTTGTAGTAGCAAGAGATGTCATATTCCTTGAATCTTCCAAGACTGACAATGTTGGTGAGTGGTAACTTAATCGCCTGGATGGATTCACACATGCAAATTATTTTCAAGTATTTGATAATTAGATTCCACATCTTGAAGGGGGGATTCCTATACTGAATCAATATGTGGAATCATCTTTCAAATCACTCTCTCCCCCACATGAAGAACCAACCACGGATGACACCTTGAACGGTGTGATTGACAGAATTGAGAGATTGAATCTTGATTCAATTCCAACTCAGTCAAATGAGCAGCCCGGGCCATCTTAGAAAGGTCCCCCAAAATGGCTGACAAAGGCACTAGAAAACGTTCGTCTCAATGAGGTTGGAAAGATAGGAACAATAAGTTCCACCAAACAAAATGGAGGTGACATAGATAATTCTAATTCACCTATTGATATGGATATTGCTTCTAACTGTGAATTTAATTTGTCTATAGATCATGAACCAACTTCCTTCAAAGAAGCCACTTGTCATGTTGAATGGAATGAAGCATTGCGAAAGGAGTATGATACCTTGATAAAGAATGGCACTTGGAAGCTGGTTGATCCTCCTTTGGGAACCATACCAATTGGCTGCAAGTCGGTCTATAAGAACAAGTACAAAGCAAATGGCTCACTTGACAAGCACAAAGCCATGCTTGTGGAAAAAGGTTTTGCATAGAAAGAAGGGGTCGATTATGAAGAAACTTTTTCCCTCACAGCAAAATTGGCCACCATCCAGACACTCTTTGCCCTAGTAGCTCAGAAGGGATGGAAAGTCCATCATATGGATGTAAAAACCTCCTTTTCGAATGGAGATCTAAAGGATAATTTTTTTATGTCCTAGCCAAAAGAATTTGTTGTGAAGGGCCAAGAACAAAAAGTATGCAAACTTATAAAATCCTTGTATGGCCTCAAGTAAGCACCGTGAGCCTGGTATGAGAAATTAATTGAGCATCTTTTGAAACTTGACTTCAAACATTTAGATCTTGGTGATGCAACTTTGTTTGTTAAGAAAGTTGGAAAAACAGTTTTTTATCTTGTGGTATATGTAGATGATCTTTTGATGACAGGGAATAATGAGAGTTATATTGCATCCATAAAGAAAGAATTGAAGAAAGGTTTTGAAATGACCAATTTGGGTTATGTTCACTACTATCTGGGTATTGAAGTACCTCAACATTCTAAATTTATATTCCTTTCTCAAAAGAGTACATTGGAGATTTTTTGAACAAGTTTGGCATGGATGAATTCAATCCCTTAACCACTCCAATGGAACAAAACTTGAAGCTCATATCCATTGAAGGGAAGGAGTTCGAGGATGCAACGAAGTATAGACAACTTGTAGGAAGTCTTATCTACCTGACTACCACCAGACCAGACATCTCATTTGTTGTTGGAATTCTCTCCAGTTTTATGCAAAAACCTTGTGAAGGACATTGGTTTGCTACAAAAAGAGTTCTAAAGTACTTGAAGGGGACTAAAGACTTTGGACTCAAATATACATAGGTAGGCGAATTTAGCTTGATTGGATACTTTGATTCATACTTTGATGGGGACAAAGAAATTGGGGTGTCTACTTCAGGTTATTCCATGAGTCTTGGATCAGGAGTTGTCTCATGGAGATCACACAAACAGTCAGTTCCAGAAAATTCCACAACCGAGGCAGAATATGTGGCAACAGCTGAAGCAACAAAAGAAATTGTGTGGCTCAGGAAAATCCTAGAATATTTGCAGATGAAACAAATGCATTCAACACCACCCATGATCGACAACACTTCTTCAATAAAGTTGGCCAAGAATCCAAAGTTCCATGATCGAACAAAGAACATCAATACAAAATATCCTCTGATTCGACATCATGTTGAGTCCAAAACTATTCATTTACGTCATTGTTCCACAAATGAGCAGACTGCAGACATCTTCACCAAAGGGCTTGGAAGAGAAAAGTTTGAAAAGTTCAGAACGATGCTTGGAGTCACCATCATCTCTTCAGATTAAAGGGGGGAATGTTGACACCTTATCCTAAGGGATTGGGTGAGATTGTATATTATTGTATATTAGTAAATAAGGAAGGCCAAGAGACATTGAGAAGTGAATCCCAATAGTCTCACCTCCATGTATAAGTACACACACAATCTCCGTCTAATGCATCTTCAGTTTTGTGGAGTTACCTCATGGCCAGACAATTTTAATCATAATTAAACAATAAAAATTGCTAAAATAATCAAGGAAATTAGACTTCCCATCAATTTAAACACCCATTAATTTTTTTTCATTCCAACTTAATTTGACAATTAGGAAAAACTTCTAAAATCGTCATTCCATAAATTTTTGATATGTCTTAAATTTATATAAAATTCAATTCATACTAAAAACAAAAACATTAATAAAATTTATTCTAATAACTCAAAATATATCATTTTATTACAAATTTAATTACTCTTTACCATTTACCACCAAACAAAAAACCCTATTAATTACCACAATAATGAATGTGCCATACAGCTTGAGTGGCCCTAATGGTTAAAAGCATGTGTTTCCGGTCACAGGTTGAAAACGAGAGGGGGTGGAATATGTATGCCTTAGTAGACCCTTAGTAGACTTAGCAGTCAAATAGCTACGGGGAGGTGGGTCCCTTGTCCCACAAATAAGGTACAATATCATTCATGAAAGCCTCTTTTCTTCTTTTATAAATAGGATTATTTTCTTCTATTTAAAATAAAGTAAAAGAAATATATATTTACGAACTTAAATAGAAATTGAAAGTGGTTAAGAGACTTGTCCCACAAACAAGAGGAGTCTCATACACCAATTTAGTGTCTAACTTAGTTGTGACCTTAAAATTGTATAATAAGAATTGATTACCCACAACACCATACATATTTACATTTTTATTTTATTTTTACATTTTACCATTATAAAGACAAATAATCCCATTTACAAAATATTTAAAATATTTACAAATAGTGTAAAATTCTTCTAAAAAATATTATTATTATAAAACTTTAAAAATTCCTAATAATTAACCACCTAACAAAAATCCTAAATTCCGCGGTTAAACGCCGAATGAGTCAAAATACCCTGAGACGAAAACGTTACGAGTCAAAATACTCTGAGACGAAACGACAGTACCATTCCATGAAAGCGACTTTTCTTATTTTAAAAATCGGATTAATGTTGGATAGTTGTATTAAAATAAATAATGTTGGCTGTGCGTCCCTCCTCTAATTACTCGGTCATGCAATACTCCTTTCATATGGAGAACCAAATTCATTCTGACCCCATAGACGTCGTAGTTCTCAATCATTTCGTGGCACCGGCTGAACCGGGGGGAGCGGATAGACAGGGAGGAAACTTAGATAAGAGAATACGCTCCCGCATTGGTTTTTTTGTAGAAAGCTTTACCGCCAAGACCGAGCAGGGCGAGTTCTTGGCCGAAGCCAATAAAAGGTTTACCCACTTCATTTTCATTTGCCGAGCGCGCTTTGCGAGAACAACAAAAACCTGTTGGTCCATACCGCTCTTTCCTTTCTTCGGTGCTACCTTTTTCTTCCCAAGGGAGAACCTTAGGGTGCCCAATAACAAAATTGGTGATGCCCTACCACTAAGGGAACAACTCCTAGGTAAATCAAGGATAAAATTAAGGAACCTCCCGGGTAAGGAGAAGGTAATCAGATTGGTAGAAAAATTCATATCCCTAGGTGGGATCAGGTTAAGGTTTTTATATTAAAAATTTAAATTTATTTTATTTCAAGTATATAATTTTATTAAATTTAATATAATACTTTATAAAAAAAAATATTTTATAATTTTTTTTTAATTTTAGGATATTTAAAATACAAATTATTTTATATAATTCAGAATTTTATTATTAGGATAAAAGGAAGTGGAAGAAGTGTTCATGTGTTAAAATTAAAATTAATTAGAAAAAATATTCCTTAAAAATAGTTTACGCCTTCTTAATCAGCCAACTATACATATAAATAAATTTATTTTTAAAATAATTTAATCTAACATTTAACCATCTATCATAAGAATTAAATAATTATAACATAATATCATGTCCTTTATATGTTGTCAAACATATTATTTATGTGATAATGAATTTGAATAATTTAATATCATATACTTTATCCACATAAGATATTGTTAAACACATTATTTATGTAATAATAAATTAAACTTACATTGAAAAATGAAATAATGAAAGAGTCTTCGCTTTTAAGTCCACTTGAATGTGGCTTAAGTAGTTATGGCCATATAATCAACCTCTCTGTATATAATCTACTACTATCCTATCTATGATATGATATTCTTCCATCCACTCATTACATCATCATATGATAAATTCAGAAAGAATGATGAAGTGGAAAAACAAGGATCCGAATAAAATCAATCACTTCAGGTAGAAAAATCAAGCAGAGTGCCAACAAGATCTCTAACAGAATGAAAGGACTAACCCATGAATGAATTAGAAAAGAATGAAAGGTCTCTGAATTGGAGTTCTCATGAGAAGATGTCGAAGTCTCAGAAGATGAAGAAGAAGCACCAACCATATCAACCAGCGCAGCCAAGATGAAGATACACCAACACAAAACCTTGCCATAACTCCCTGCCATTTTTCAACCAGGATTCAGGATAACCCACTATTCTCAATATGAATCAACAGTTTAGAAACCAATACAAGGGCTCAACTTAAAAGAATAAAGTTCTTGAGGCCCCAGTTTAGAGTTTAGAGACACAATGAATATTGCACAGAAAATTCAATTTGGAGTAGAATACACTCTTTGAATATTTGTAATTCATTACATATTGCTTAATATTTATAAGCAAGAGAAAGTTGGACATAATTAAGACATACTAAAATTGAATTAGATGTTAGAGTTAGATGTAATTAACAGACTCTAAAATTAGAAAAACATATCAATAAATAAAAATTAAAAACTTGTTATAAATAAAAATATTAATATCATTTCATAATAATTAAGAATTCTAATGATAATGAAAAAGGATTGTCCAATGAGTAAGTTCCATAATTTAAAAAACATATCATCAAAAATAAAAACATTAAAAATATTTAAATATTTATATTATAACTTGTAGCTTTATTTTAAATTTTTAGATATATCATACATAATTGGAATTAGAACTACAGTCCAGTGCATATTATATAAATAAAGCATAAAAAACTTATAGTTTTATTTTAAACTTTTAAATATATCATATATAACTTAAATAAGAACTATAATTGTCAATTTATAAGTAAATAAATTCATTGTAGTTTTATTTTAAATTTTTAGATATATATCATGCATAATTGGAATTAGAATTACAATCCAATGCATATTATATAGATAAAGCATCAAAAACTTGTAATTTTATTGTAGATTTTTAAATATATCATGCATAACTGAAATAAGAACTATAATTGTCCATGCATATCCTGTAGATTTAAAAGAGGTAAATAAATCCAATAATAATTAAAAAATAATTAAAATTGTGTTAGAAATAATTAATACACTCTAAAATTAGAAAAATATAAAAAAAAATATATGATTTAAATATTTATATCATCCAGCATCAAGAACTTGCAGTTTAATTTGATGACTAGAGTTGTCGATGTATATCATAGAGATTTAAAAGGCCTCTCTCCTGGAGCATGCATAATGGAAGTATCTATTGGGGCAGGATGGATACAGCATCGGCACTATCCATATGGGTTGAGAGTCGCTGGTGGAGACTCTCGCTCTGCAGGATCGGATCGAATTCGACAGGTAAATTACCTGTCACGGAGTCTGTTATTTGGCTGTGAAATATTAATTTGATTTTTTGGAATTTTTCTGGATTTTTGTTGATCGAAATTTTACTGAAAATTTTGAGGTTAAATTTTGATTTGTGTTATTTAAATTAGTTTTTTTAATTGTATATATGGATTTAGCACCATGAAAAATTTCTATGGCACTTCAATTGTTAAGAGCTTATTGGTCAAACTTGTGATTTCAATGAATTCCTGCAGGATTTTAGACAAATTAGATTGCGAAAATAAATCTGATTTTTTTTCAAAAAACCTCATTAAAGACTCATGAAATAAGAGTTGTGAAAACTGTCAAATTTAACAAGTATTTGGAATTTGAAATGACATAGTCTCAATCTATCTACTAAAAACACAATTATGCCCTGAATTTTTTTTTTTCACCTGAATCCAATTATATATATGAGTATTTAAATCAAATTTTTAATAGTGGTTTTGGCTGGATTTTTTTTTTCTTGAATCCAATCATTTTTTTTCAAAAAAGCCTAACCATAAGAGTGTTTAAATCATTTTTTTTAATGATGGAAATAGATTCAGCACCATAAAAAACTATCAAGGCACCCAAATCTTTAAATTTGACAACTGTAAACTGAGATTCCCAAAATTTCTTCTAGATTTCAATCAAAATCTTACTAGAATTTTCATTATTTTCCAAACAAAATTGTGGTATCTTTAAACTACTCTATTTGAAATGGCCTTGTCTACTCCACAAAATCAGCTAGAGCTCAGTTTTTTTGCGGGAATTTGATACAAAATCATTCAAGAAATCAGGTAGTTGAAGTGTTTGAATCATTTTTTGTTATGGTAGAAATAGATTTAACACCATCAAAAACCCTGAAACACTCAAAACTCTTAAAATTTGACAGCTGTAATACAGATTTTAAAAAAGTTCTGCTTTATTTTATCATAATTTTACCAGAATTTCCATTATTTTTTAAACTATTTTGTGAATTTTTTTAAAATAAACTATTTGAAAATATTACACTACCTTTTATATATATATATATATATATAACTGTAGAGCTGTAAATGGACCTCCATATTTATAACAATGGAGCTATAAATGGAAAAGGGGTGGGGCCTATCCAAGAGGGCACAGTACCTAATATGTCACTCGCGGTGAGAATATTTGACAGAGAGTACTCAACGTTTGCTATTTAATTTTATATCAAATTTAATTCGTTTTTTATAAATAAAAAAAAGGCTAAGGCAGCGGTAATCCTTGCCGGACAAGTCAAGAACAACAATGCCCATGATACGATAGCGTTTTCTCAAAATTGAAAATATTAGACCTTTGCCCAATACTCATAAATAAATAAATAAATATATAAATATATATATATATATATATATATATATATAATTTCAATTTTTTTTAGAATTATCTATCATCTCTCAAAAACTTATATTTTTTTCTTGCAATTAAATATAATGTGGGTGTTTTTATATATATATGACAACTTTGGTCTCTCTTTACTCTAATGTATGATGTTTTGTGATTGATATACATCATTATTAAGGACAAGTCATGCTCTCTTAATCTTTTTTATTTTCATTTAATCCTAATGAAAACACTATGGAGTCATGATTGACTAATGTTAATTAGTATTGCTTTATATGTGGTGCATGTCTTTATAAAGTGATGAGAACTAGATGTCATACAAAGTCCACATAGATATTAGCGTTGTAATCTCATCTTTGCCCTTTTTATTTCCCCATGTTTTGTAGTAGACCATTCACATAGTTATGGATCTCTATGAAATCCAAGTATTATGTTTTACTATGTTAAATAGCTTTTAGTAATGATTACATGTTCAAAATAAAAAAAGTGGATTTGTATATATTACATCATTTGTTTTAAGAAGTATTGCCACGATGGTTCCTATTAATAATGGTTTATAGGGCATATCATTTGTACAAATTTTATCCAATCCTAAGCATCATAGGGATGAATTTAGGGCATCAAATGTTTAAATGTTATACAAAGTAATGTTCATCTCACATTTGATGCATTGGTGTTGTATTTTAACAACAAAGCTTATTAGAATTTGGAAATCATTTCAAAGCATTTTCACTATGACTTGAACATGGTGATTGTAACATAGACATACAAGCATATTAAGATAAATCGAAAAAAAAAAAAAAAAAAAAAAAAAAAAAAAAATCTTATCATTTCGTTGTTTTAAAAGGAAAATTAGAAAATCTACAAATCTAAATGAAGTCTTGCATATTCTACAAAACAATATAATAACTTAATTCAATTAGAAGTAGAGGTTTCTCTCGAGTATAACAAAGTTGAAATTTATAGTTTCCACTACAAGGTAATTTAATTGTCATAGGTGATGCTTGGAATGTTCTGAATAGTCAAAACATATAGTATTCTATCCATAATTAACAATATCAATGATAGCCTTGTTACAACTGTTGGGAAAAATACTGAGAGGGGGGGGGGGGGTGAATCAGTATTTAGATCTGACTGAAAACTTTTTACTTTTTCTTTCTCTTAAAAACCATACGCTACTTTACTGAACCCAACTCGCGTATACACGCGGATATCCTTAAGAAAACTTGCGTATGTCCAGAGATCTTATTATGCATTTAATTCTTTACTTAGATCATTGCATCATTCATTCATCAAATGTTTAGTAAGCAATAAGCATGTGCAGTAATAACAGAATAAACCATCACACATAAGCAACACACATGAACACCAGTATTTAAGGTGGAAACCCAATTCGGGAGAAAACCACCGTTGTTGTCATCTATGTCTTCAATATTTATTATAAAGAAAACTTCACAATTTTGTACCGGTACGTACCATACTGAGCTGAACGCGCAATGCACCGGGCTAGTTGGGCCGCTGCTGAATCGTTCTCCGTCTACCTTCAGAAGGGAGCTCCAACCCCCCGATCTCATTTACCACCTCTCCCCGGGAAGGGGAGAAACTACTCCTGACAGCTTCTCGTTTACCAAATTTCTAGAAGGGAGTTGCCACCTCTCGCTCTCATTTATTGTGGCCTCTTCCGGAAGGGAGCTACTACCCCTCGCTCTCGCTACTCGCCTACCACTAGAAGGAGCTACAACCCCCTCACTAAAGGCTTCGACCCTCAGCACCATTGCGGACCACGTTTCATCAATTTTCATACTGGATCCAATAGCTTCCATACAACATACCTTGTAGGCCACTTTTCATCAGATTTTCAGACTGGACCCACTCCACACATTTAAGCTCATCATACATCAAACTGAAACTTATAACTCCATCAATACATTCATTGAATCATCAACCAATCAACCAACAACTTGATATTTAATCAACATAATCAGCAGCATAATCAACATTCAAACAACCCAGATCTGTATGAATACATCATTGACAGATAGCAGTAAAATAGCAAAACAGATCAGACATTTCATTCCACACACTTCAGCAAAAACCCTAGATTCCATATGCGCTTTTACTTCACTGAACCTGCGTATATACGCGCTTTCACAGAGACAAACCTGTGTATAGATCTGCAACTATTTCAGAACTGACCTTTGATTTCATACGCGCTTTTACTGAAACGAACCTGCGTATATACGCATATAGATCTGTAACATTTCAGAACTATGCAGCTCTTCAGAACAGATAACTCAGATCTCAACCTTTACTTCAGCAAAGATTCGCCAGATCACAGATCTAAACATTCCATAAACAAATCTAGAAAATACATAGTCATTTCAGATCTAGAGATCCCTCTTCATCATTTTCTTCATAGGTGCATTATTAATTCAGATCAATCAATAAATTGTTACCCATTCCATCTAGATATACTTCAGAGTGAAGTATTCATTAAACCCAGACCTATGCACACACTTGCACTATGATCTTCTTCTCCTTATATAGATTTAGCCTTTATCAATACCATGAGTCAAAACCACTCAACCGATGATGGTATTCCTGGACAGGATCAAATAGATAATCCAGCGCTCAATACTGTGGGCCAATACCATGGTCATGTCCCCTGGTTTTATAAATTTAGAGTGCAAATAGGCATATGCTACTTGGTACGTACTTTTACGCGTACATATGCTACTTTGCCTTTACAAACCCACGTATGCTTTGTGATATATCTTATTCATCATTACTCTAGCACTTACTGAAATTCTTTTTTCTGCTACTTTTGAACTGATCTGTAGATACATCATTTTTACATCTTTAACAAATAGGTTGCTATCAAAACGCAACTCATCAAGTAGGTTTCCATCAAGGACAACTTCATCAAGTAGGTTGCCATCAAGGACAACACATTGCATCATATTGCCAACAACAACTTCTAATATTGCTTAGACTTTTATAATCAAATAAAATATTTGATATTTTCTCACAAAATCAATAATATTAAAGATACCTTGCACCTTGTACTCCCATCCATAGATAAAATATGCTATTAAATTCTTGATTTTTTTTTTTTTTTTTTTTGGAGAGACTCCATTGTAATCTCAAGTATAACTTCCACCCTCCATTGCTTTATACATTGTCTATGGAGTATGAGTTGTGATACACCTAATAAACCATCTTCTTTAGAGTATGAGTTGTGATACACCTAATAAATCATCTTATTTCGATCACATAATTGACCATAATAAATTTAGTTTCATCTTCCACAATGTAACGTTTCTTAATTCAAATGATATAATTCACCTTTTAATTTAAATGATTTTATTGGTTTTCCCTTTTTTCAATATAATTTTATTAAACTTGATCATGTAGGTTTTAACCCTGTACATAAATTATTTGCGAACGAATCTTAAAAACAGAAAATAAACAATAGCGAGAGCATAAAACATAAATAGATATACACAGATATTTTCCCCTAGATCCCAAATCGGGATGACTAGCTTGATTTTTCATTATCTTCCTTTTAATGTTACAACACATATATATACATGCCGAATCATACATAAACTTGGTGCTAGAAGTCGAAAATGTATCTTCTTGGGGTATTCCAATACCTCCAAAGGATATCATATCTATGATGAAGTCAATAAGAAGTTTGTAGTAGCAAGATATGTCATATTCCTTGAATCTTCCAAGACTGACCATGTTGGTGAGCAGTAACTTGATCGCCTGAATAGATTCACACATGCAAATTCTTTTCAAGTATTTGATAATCAGATTCCACATCTTGAAGGGGGCATTCCTATACTGAATCAATCTGTGGAATCATCTTCTGAATCACTCTCTCCCCCACATGAAGAGCCAACCACGGATGACACTTTGAACAGTGTGATTGACATAATTGAGAGATTGAATCTTGATTCAATTCCAACTCAGTCAAATGAGCAGCCTGGACCATCTTAGAAAGGTCCCCCAAAATGGCCAACAAAGACACTAAAAAACATTAGTCTCGATGAGGTTGGAAAGATAGGAACAAGAAGTTCCACCAAACAAAATGGAGGTGACATAGATAATTCTAATTCACCTATTGATATGGATATTTATTCTAACTGTGAATTGAATTTTTCTACAGATCATGAACCTATTTCCTTCAAAGAAGCCGCTTGTCATGTTTAATGGAATGAAGCATTGCAAAAGGAGTATGATACCTTGATAAAGAATGGCACTTGGAAGTTGGTCGATCCTCCTTTGAGAACCATACCAATTGGCCGCAAGTCGGTCTATAAGAACAAGTACAAAGCAAATGGCTCACTTGACAAGCACAAAGCCATGCTTGTGGTGAAAGGTTTTGCGTAGAAAGAAGGGGTCGATTATAAGAAACTTCTGCCCCCACAGCAAAATTGGCCACCATCCAGACACTCTTTGCCCTAGCAGCTCAGAAGGGATGGAAAGTTCATCATATGGATGTAAAAACATCCTTTTTGAATGGAGATCTAAAGGAGAAATTTTTTATGTCCTAGCCAAAAGGATTTGTTGTGAAGGGCCAAGAACAAAAAGTATGCAAACTTATAAAATCCTTGTATGGCCTCAAGTAAGCACCACAAGGCTAGTACGAGAAATTATTTGAGCATCTTCTGAAACTTGACTTCAAACATTTTGATCTTGATGATGCAACTTTGTTTGTTAAGAAAGTTGGAAAAATAGTTTTATATCTTGTGGTGTATGTAGATGATCTTTTGATGACAAGGAACAATGAGAGTTATATTGCATCCATAAAGAAAGAATTGAAGAAAGGTTTTGAAATGACTGATTTGGGTTATGTTCACTACTGTCTGGGTATTGAAGTAACTCAACATCCTAAATTTATATTCCTTTCTCAAAATAGTACATTGGAGATCTTTTGAACAAGTTTGGCATGGATGAATTCAATCCCTTAACCACTCCAATGGAACAAAACTTGAAGCTCACATCCATTGAAGGGAAGGAATTCAAGGATGCAACAAAGTATAGACAACTTGTAGGAAGTCTGATCTACCTGACTACCACCAAACCAGACATCTCATTTGTTGTTGGAATCCTCTCCAGTTTTATGCAAAAACCTTGTGAAGGGCATTGGATTGCTGCAAAAATATTTCTAAAGTACTTGAAGGGGACTAAAGACTTTGGAATCAAATATTCATAGGTAGGCGACTTTAGCTTGAATGGATACTCTGATTCAGACTTTGATAGGGACAAAGAAACTGGGGTGTCTACTTCAGGTTATTCCATGAGTCTTGGATCAAGAGTTGTCTCATGGAGATCATGCAAACAGTTAGTTCTAGCAGACTCCACAACCGAGGCAAAATATGTGGCAGCAACTGAAGCAACAAAGGAAATTGTGTGGCTCAGGAAAATCCTAGAATATTTGCAAATGAAACAAATGCATTCAACACCACTCATGATCGACAACACTTCTTCAATAAAGTTGGCCAAGAACCCAAAGTTCCATGATTGAACAAAGCACATCAATACAAAATATCATCTGATTCGACATCATGTTGAGTCCAAAACTATTCATCTATGTCATTGTTCCACAAATGAGCAGATTGCAGACATCTTCACCAAAAGGCTTGGAAGAGAAAAGTTTGAAAAGTTCAGAACGATGCTTCGAGTCACCATCATCCCTTCGGATTAAAGGGGGGAATGTTGACACCTTATCCTAAGGGATTGGGTGAGATTGTATATTATTGTAAATTAGTAAATAAGGAAGGCCAAGAGACATTGGGAAGTGCATCCCAATAGTCTCACCTCCATGTATAAGTAAACACACAATCTCCATCTAATGCATCTTCAGTTTTGCAGAGTTACCTCATGGCCTGAAAATTTTAATCATAATTAAACAATAAAATTTGCTAAAATAATCAAGGAAATTAGACTTCCCATCAATTTAAACACCCATTAATTTTTTGTCATTCTAACTTAATTTGACAATTAGAAAAAACTTCTAAAATCGTCATTCCATAAATTATTGATGTCTTAAATTTATATAAAATTCAATTCATACTAAAAACAAAAACATTAATAAAATTTATTCTAATAACTCAGAATATATCATTTTATTACAAATTCAATTACTCTTTACCATTTACCATCAAACAAACAACCCTATTAATTGCCACAATAATGAATGTGCCATACAGCTTGAGTGGCCCTAATGGTTAAAAGCATGTGTTTCCGGTCACAAGTTGAAAACCAAAGGGGGTAGAATATGTATGCCTTAGTAGACTGTAGAATAATATGTATGCCCTAGTAGACTTAGCAGTCAAATAGCTACGGGGAGGTGGGTCCCTTGTCCCACAAATAAGGTACAGTATCATTCATGAAAGCCTCTTTTCTTCTTTTATAAATAGGATTATTTTCTTCTATTTAAAATAAAGTAAAAGAAATATATATTAACGAACTTAAATAGAAATTGAAAGTGGTTAAGAGACTTGTCCTACAAACAAGCGGAGTCTCATACACCAATTTGGTGTCTAACTTAGTTGTGACCTTAAAATTGCATAATAATATTTGATTACCCACAACACCATACATATTTACATTTTTAATTTAGTTTTTTACATTTTGCCATTATAGAAACAAATAATCCCGTTTACAAAATATTAAAACTAGAAGTTGCTCCTAAAGGTGCAAGAATACACCGAAGGTACAGAAGCACTGAAAAGATCCTCTCCCCAATATATGTTTATGAGTTTAGATAAAAGTGGGCAATTAATTGTGGAATTTAAGCCACGTAATGAGGGATTTTGTTTGATAAATACATAGTCTCGATAACTCTATTAAATAATTTTCTTCTGTATAGTGAGTTACACATATTCATCCCCTAGCCCAAATGTTTGGTGCCATGTATATCCATCCAATAATTAAAACACAAATTGCCATAAGTTGTCACATGACATATCTATGCAATGGTATGACTGCATTGTATTCATTATTCCATCATGGAAAGTAACCTATTGAGAGGAAAAAAAAAAAAATCTCATGGAGAACCATTCAAAGCATATTCCATTATGAAAAGTAACTTTGTGAGGAAAAAAAAAATGTCATGGAGAACCATTTTCCTTTTTATACAAATAAATTAATAGTTCTTTGGAATTAATAAATTAATGGTTCATCATAATAGAAATGACAAAGTTACATTATGGTGTATTTTGACGCTTTTGTAATAATAAAAATAGTAAGCTTTCAAAATTCCAGAAATAACTAATAACACGTTCTACTTCTTACGATTTAGTTTCCATCTTTCTCAGAAATAGACAGACATTTCCTCTTTAAAATTTACTACTCTTTAAGATTTTGAATTATAATATGAGAAATAAAAAAATTAGTACATACATCTCTTCATTAAAAATTACTCTTACAATTTTGAACATTTTTCAAATAGAAAAATTATACTCTTGCGATTTCGGTATCGTAGTTTGAAAAACATAAAAATCATTAAAAAATAATCTGGGAAAATATGGCATCTGCAACGCATATTAGACTAGTACGTTATTGTATTGAACTCAATGTTTCTTCCGAGAATAACTACCTGGAAGACTACCTCAAGTTCACTAAAGCCCGCAAAAATGAGCTTCATCAAATTTGGGAGTAACAGGCCAGATAAATTTGAAATTTCAGAGCTGAGTGTCCGTACCTATCATTAAGTTGACGCTTCATACCTCTTACCTATACAGACATTTCATGATGCCTCTTACTCCTGTGTATCTGGTCGTTCTAGTAAAAGCTCCCCTCTTCCGGCCTTTGAGGAGCTTCATGCTCGTCCGGTAGCTTCACCTCCCTGTTCCCCAGGCAGAAGAAATTCAAATAATCAGTCAGGTGGAACTCCTGATCCAAGCCCTCTTCCCTGATCACCTCTCCCATCATCTTATACATCATGTGTGCTGTGTTCCAGCTGAACCAGTGCAGGATAGCCTGCACAGTACTGCCCTCGGGTATCCCCTCTAGCCACATCAGCGTCACTACATACATTGCGAATGGCCATAGTATGAGGAAAAAAATTATGGACCATAAAGAGCTGTGCAAAATGAAGGGTGTTGAACTCAGTGCTGTCAAAATCTTAAATGCCATGAGGAGAGGGGCCCTACAGCCGAGCGGGCAGTGGTCGCATCCTTCTACTTGACAGACAAGTCTTCTAAAAGTTCTCAGTCTCCCAGGAATTGGAAATAAATTTTTGAAGCCTTGGAGGGAATGTATATCACTTAGAGTTTCCTTCTATTAAGCTTCAGACTATCGCTGACAATAAAGAAAAATGCGAAGTTGTTCGACATTTCATTAGAAATTCTTTGAAATTGCATGTGTAGAATGATCCCTGTTCAACTCCTTACAGCCAAAACATATCAGTATATTTATGTTTTTGTCCTAACGAGGACAATAAAAGAACAGATAGAAACAATAAACAAGTGGAACCGCAGAGATATAACTGAATGGTCTAGGTTTCACTTTATAATGAAGGCAGGCCTCGAGGTAATGCTTTCGCCTTCAAAATGTTTTAGTGTACTATTTTCATTGTAGAGAAGAACATTTCGACTCATTCTCATTGGAACATATATTTATAGGATCAACACTGCGAAAAAAAGACTCGAGGCATAAATAACATGCAAATTATCAAAAGTTGGATCTTCTACCCAAACATATTTATTTTCAACGAGAGAAAGAATGCCTCACTCTGAAAGCAGTCTAGGTTCACGGAAAACCAAGAATATTTATAATGTTGATAATTACTATTTAGTTATTAACAGAACTGCTTACAAGAAGAAAGTGCACATCATAAGGATTCACAAAGACGGCTGCTTCATAATAGTTAATATTGAAAACCCGACATAACTGAATACATTAAAAATGAACTTACCAAACCCTAACAGCCCAGATCAAACTGGAGATACTAATAAAAACTCAAGACACATCAACACACACAACAAAAGCAACTAGTAATTGCTTTTGCTTTCTTAGTTTATAGAGCTATGCTGATGTTTTGTAATCCACTCACATTTTAATCCTGATTAGCTTCCAGCTTTTTTACTTTTTGCTGGAGCAACCTTACATACTGAATGGCCTCGTCAAGAACAATAGCGGTGTCCATGCAATCTCCACCAGGGAGTATACTTTTCAGGAGCTTAACAATTCTTTTTATCTTTCCTTTCCTTGAGTTCCTGTCTGATCCTGAATGTCCCAAAAGGCATTTCACAGATTGCATCTGTTCATTGCCACTGCCTTTAGAACTATATTCTCCGTGGATACTATGACAACTATAGCCACAGAGGAGATTCTAAATATAGTTATCATCATAGATGTCAGCAGAAAACTTGGGATGGTTAATGATGTCCCAGCTTGAAGTGTCAACTACAGAAATATCAGGTGACTGCACTGACGGTTAGATTTCATTTGTCATGGATATGTTATCAAATTCTTCGAAAGATGCAGGTGTGTAGTCAACCGCCTGTTCTCCATTTGCCATAAAGTCAATTCTCCTCCTCTTGGCTGGAATACCAGTGGTTACATCAGAATTATCTTCTTCTAAAGACAAGTGTCCATTGTTCCCAGTTACTTCACTTGGTGAGTGCCCAGTACTACTTTCTTCATCATCGGAGCATAGCAAGGCTTCCAAGTCCTCGGTGTCTTCATGGAACTGGCTATGAGGACTCACACTTTTAGTTTGGCTCGCCCCATCATAGCTAACCCTGCCTGTGCTTTCTTCCCCTTCAGCAGAGTAACGAATAAATTCATTACCAAAATTGACTGGTGATAAAGAATTATATCGATCTTCTCTTATCTTTTGCAAAGCTGCAAAAGCAGAGACAAGCAGGGTCTCATTTTAGGGAGTGGAAAGAGTTTCCCAGCCACTATATCTGCCTTCAACAGGCACTGCCAACTTCTTTATTTCTTCTGAAACCATACTATTAGGATTTATCTGTGCCTTAGATATTGTTGAATTCGGCAACATCATCGAAAGTTGACTCGGGTGGAATATAATTCTACCCCTACTTCCTGTCTTATCAAACATAATAAATCTTTTTTGACACGTTGCAGATGAGTCTAGCCTCATTTTCTCATTGAATAGACCATTGCATGCCCCAAAATCCTGTTCGTTTGACAAAGAACAGTTACCTTCCATTACAGAACTTTTAAATTCTGCAAATGGGGCCAAACACTCAAATTCTTGAAAATAATAACAACTTTCTTCCTTCCCGTCCTCAAACTCTACGTAGGATGGGGTAGCAGCAGCAACAGAGCTGGACTCTCCCCCACTCTCAGATGAAAATATCTGAGAATTCAGATGGTAAGGGCTCCCTACATAAGTTAATTTAAATACCTCATCAAGCTTGGTTGCCTGTGTTAGAGGCCTTGAACTAGTCAAATGTGGTGCATCCCAGCTGTCGAGCTGCATCCCAGCTATATCCAAGGTCACGTTTTCTGAACCCTGACATGGCAGGTTCAAACATAACACTGGCTTGTTTTGTTTATCAATTCACCAAATGGAGTTTCACAATTAACCACCTAAAGGATGAAATCACCAGCTGTATAAACACACGATGAAATCATGTAAGAAAGACATCAAAGCTTCAAAACATCTTGTCTGTTTGCAACTCTACTGGATATGAAATTGCAGAATAGCATATGCGTAATGGATCATAATAAGCATACCAAATGAGTATGAGTTCATAGCGTGTGCTTATTAATTGCTTTTACTATATACAATTCTCATAAGGTGTAGGTAGGTGACGGTAACCACATTAGCCCATCCATATTCTCTTGCACCGCAAGATCGTTGTTTTTAGATAAAGGTAGCTTGAAAATAAAAACTGGCCGATACGCTAAGAATGCCAACTGCCCATATACGTTACAGGCTTAAGCAGTTGACGAAAATATTCCACCTGTCACAGGAGAAATAACGTTAGAGCTATGAAACTTAGCAATGCCTACAACTTAATAAAAATGTGGAGACTAAAATACCAAATGTCTAGAAAGTAGGAAAGCCTTTATGCATATCGCTACAACAATGCGATTCAAAAAAACCACATAACATACGCTCCCTATACAAAATTTGGGAAGGTAAGGCTACACTAAAATATGAAGCCTATGAAAGAAAGTAGTCAAGTTAAAACTGTTTGCAGTTACTTGGAAATCTCCCAAAATCAAACAAGAAAGACTAAACTTTTCCAACTTGTAAATCTCAACCACAAGCTAGCCCCCCAATACCATTAGCATAGATATTTAAAATGACAAATATTTGATTATCTGTTGTGCAACAGTTTTTAATCCAAAAAAAGGGCTCGACTGCAAGGACGAAACCAGCAACATCTCTATATATGGTAGCAATGATATCGGGGTTCTTAAGGCTGGAGGACTCACTACCAAAAACTTCAGAAAATCATAACTGGGGGGAGGACACACTTGCAAACTCATGAATTACACTCTTCGATACGAGATTTCTAAGGTACAAGTCATCAAAATGGTATAAATTGCATATTTTAACAAAAGAATGAAGTACCAGACGTAAGTGATTTACAGTTTTCTCAAAATATTTGCATCCAAATATATGCAAACGGGACTATTACTCACTATCTGTTATTTCTGATATGATAGATATCCATCAAATTATCGACATCTATATATCTATCGCTTATTTCAGAACTAATTTAAATATATCAAAAATGATTGCTATCTATCTACCTATCTATCAAATTCGCAAGGACCTGCAAATGAAATTATCATATTCTAGGGTTATGCTAGCTATGAAATAAGCAAAGAACATTCTGATAAAGACAAGCAAGAAGACCACATCTTACGAAATACTAAGAATAGAAGAAACCCTACACTTCCGTAGATAATTGGATATGTAAACCAGTGATCCAGGGAGGAATAGTGAAATAAAAACTAAAACCAAGTGTGTAGAGTGCAAAAAACTGACTATAAAAGAATCTACACAAAGTCCCATTTATTTGGGAGAATTTACACAAAGTTCCAACAAAGCAGAAACTGAAAAAGAACAAAATAATGTAAAATTCAGAATGCGAAATAAGAAAAGGTAACAACAATTACAATCTTGGTCGCCATAGGATAGATAATACACGAATTGAAATGAAATTCGAGCAAAAGAGATAAGAACACAAACCTGGAAATCTCGTAACAGTTGAAAGCACGCTATAACTCTGACGATGATAGTCGCATTAATGCTTCAATGCCCGGAATCTCGTTTGGCTCGCTGCTTGGCACACCATACCTTCTACACCTTTTTACCAAATTTCTCTATCCCACCTACGCCGTATTTGCCCCAACGCACAGAACACTAAACCTCTTCAATTTCCAAATGCCGAGTTAAGATATATTCTAAAACCCTAACAACAGTCACCCTTTAAAACCTAGACACCAACGACTTGACTGAACAATTGCTATACAAGTGCAGAAGACAGATAGACTATTCTATTCGTGTGCAACTGCAAAGCTTGAAATTTTTGGGACACAAAAAAGGGGAAAGTGAGCAGAGGAGAAAGGAAGGGGCTATGGCGCTATTCAGCTAACCCTGCGAAAGGAACGAGGGAGAATGTGAAGCACAGAGAAAGGTAGGTCTAAAAAATGTGCGTCAGATGTCATAATGCGTCGGCGTCATGGTGCGCTATGAAGAATAGAAACAGAATCCTGGAACTTCGGCTTCGGCGTAAAAGAATTCAAACGGAATCCTAGAACTTCGACGTAAATGGTTAGCAAGGCCGCATACAAATTTATGAACGATGCCCAGAACGAACGGTAGAAAACAATGACAACTGTGCCCAAAACGAATGGCAGAAAATGAAAATGTTGATGATGGTCAGTGTGGAATTCTTCCAATATAACACCTTCGGTGTAAATATTTACAAATAGTGTAAAATTCTTCTTATAAAAATATTATTATCATAAAACTTTAAAAATTCCTAATAATTAACCACTTAACAAAAATCCTAAATTCCGCGGTTAAACGCGGAATGAGTCAAAATACCCTGAGACGAAAACGTTACGATTCAAAATACACTGAGACGAAACGACAGTTCTATTCCATGAAAGCGACTTTTCTTCTTTTAAAAATCGGATTAATGTTGGATAGTTGTATTAAAATAAATAATGTTGAATATTATATTATCAGGTTAAGGTTTTTATATTAAAAATTTAAATTTATTTTATTTCAAGTATATAGTTTTATTAAATTTAATATAATACTTTATAAAAAAAATGTTTTATAATTTTTTTTTTAATTTTAGGATATTTAAAATACAAATTATTTTATATAATTCACAATTTTATTATTAGGATAAAAGGAAGTGGAAGAAGTGTTCATGTGATAAAATTAAAATTAAAATTAATTAGAAAAAATATTTCTTAAAAATAGTTTCATCTATAAATTAGATTACGCCTTCTTAATCAGCCAACTATATATATAAATAAATTTATTTTTAAAATAATTTAATCTAAACATTTAACCATCTATCATTAGAATTAAATACTTTTAACATAATATCATATTATATAGATAAAGCATCAAAAACTTGTAATTTTATTGTAGACTTTTAAATATATCATGCATAGCTGAAATAAGAACTATAATTGTCTATGCATATCCTGTAGATTTAAAAGAGGTAAATAAATTCAATAATAATTAAAAATAATTAAGATTGTGTTAGAAATAATTAATACACTCTAAAATTAGAAAAACATATATATATAATTGAAATATTTATAAATATTTATATTTATTTATATCATCCAGCATCAAGAACTTGTTGTTTAATTTGATGACTAGAGCTGTCAATGTATATCATAGAGATTTGGAAGGCCTCTCTCCTGGAGCATGCATAATGGAAGTATCTATTGGGGCAGGATGGATACAGCAGCGGCACTATCCATATGGGTTGAGAGTCGCTGGTGGAGACTCTCGCTCTGCAGGATCGGATCGAATTCGACAGGTAAATTACCTGTCACGGAGTCTGTTATTTGGCTGTGAAATATTATTGTGATTTTTTGGAATTTTTTTGGATTTTTGTTGATCAGAATTTTATTGAAAATTTTGAGGTTAAATTTTGATTTGTATTATTTAAATTAGTTTTTTTTATTGTATATATGGATTCAGCATCATGAAAATTTTCTATAGCATTTTGATTGTTAAGAGTTTATTGGTCAAACTTGTGATTTCAATGAATTTCTGCAGAATTTTAGACAAATAAGATTGAGAAAATAAATCTGAAATTTTTTCAAAAAACTTCATTAAAGACTCATAAAATAAGAGTTCTGAAAACTGTCAAATTTAACAAGTATTTGGGATTTGAAATGACATAGTCTCAATCTATCTACTAAGAACACAATTGTGCCCTGATTTTTTTTTTTCACCTGAATCCAAATATATATATATATGTAAGTATTTAAATCAATTTTTTAATGGTGGTTTTGGCTAAGTATTTAAATCAATTTTTTAATGTTGGTTTTGGCTGGAAATATATATATATATATTTTGCTTGAATCCAATCATTTTTTTTGCAAAAAATTCTAACCATAAGAGTGTTTAAATCATTTTTTTTAATGATGGAAATAGATTCAGCACCATAAAAAACTACCAAGGCACCCAAATCCTTAAATTTGACAACTGTAAACTGAGATTCCCAAAATTTCTTCCAGATTTCAATCAAAATCTTACCAGAATTTTCACTATTTTCCAAACAAAATTGTGGTATCTTTAAACTACTCTATTTGAAATGGCCTTGCCTACTCCACAAAATTGTGGTATCATTTTTTTTTATGGTAGAAATGGATTTAGCACCATCAAAAACCCTGGGACACTCAAAACTCTTGAAATTTGACATCTATAACACAGATTTTAAAAAAATTCTGCTTAATTTTTTCATAATTTTACAAAAATTTCCATTATTTTCTAAACTATTTTGTGAATTTTTTTAAACTATGCTATTTAGAAATATTACACTACATTCTATATATATATATATATATAACTGTAGAGCTATAAATGGACCTCCATATATAACAATGGAACTATAAATGAGAAAGGGGTGGGGCCTATCCAAGAGGCCACAGTGCCTAATATGTCACTTGCGGTGAGAATATTTAATGGAGAGTACTCAACGTTTGCTATTTATTTTTATATCAAATTTAATTCGTTTTTTGTAAATAAATAAAAGGCTAAGGCAGTGGTAATTCTTGCTGGGCAAGCCAAGAACAACAATGCCAATGATGCCATAGCGTTTTCTTAAAATTGAAAATATTAGACCTTTTCCCTATATTCATAAAGATATATATATATTTTTTTTAATCCAAGATTTCGATTTTTGTTAGAATTATCTATCATCTCTCAAGAACTTATATTTTTTTTCTTGCAATTAAATATAATGTGGGTGTTTTTATATATATGACAACTTTGGTCTCTCTTTACTCTAATGTATGATGTTTTGGGATTGATATACATCATTATTAAGGACAAGTCATGCTCTCTTAACCTTTTCTATTTTCATTTAATCTTAATGAAAACAATGTTGACATTATGGGGTCACGATTGACTAATGTTAATTAGTATTGCTTTATGTGCCAGCTTAAATTGTGGTGCATGTCTTTAGAAAGTGATGAGAACTAGATGTCATACAAAGTCCACATAGATATTAGCGTTGTAATCTCATCTTTGCCCTTTTTTTATTTCCCCATGTTTTGTAGTAGACCATTCACATAGTTATGGATCTTTATGAAATCCAAGTATTATGTTTCACTATGTTAAATAGCTTTTAGTAAGGATTATATGTTCAAAATAAAAAAGTGGATTTGTATATATTACATCATTTGTTTTTAGAAGTATTGCCACGATAGTTCCTATTAATAATGGTTTATAGGGTATATCATTTGTACAAATTTTATCCAATCCTAAGCACCATAGGGATGAAGTTAGGACATCAAATGTTTAAATGTTATACAAAATCATGTTCATCTCACATTTGATGCATTGGTGTTGTATTTTAACAACAAAGCTTATTCAAATTTGGAAATCATTTCAAAGCATTTTCACTATGACTGGAACATGGTGATTGTAACATAGACATACAAGCATATTAAGATAAATCGAAAAAATAAATAAATAAAATAAATAAATAAATAAAAAAATCATATCATTTCTTTGTTTTAAAAGTAAAATTAGAAAATCTACAAATCTAAATTAAGTCTAGCATATTCTACAAAACAATATAATAAACCTAATTCAATTAGAAGTAGAGGTTTCTCTCAAGTATAACAAAGTTGAAATTTACAGTTTCCACTACAAGGTAATTTAATTGTGTCATAGGTGATGCTTGGAATGTTCTGAATTGTCAAAACATATAGTATTCTATCCATAATCAACAATATCAATGATAGCCTTGTTACAACTTCTAATATTACTCAAACTTTTATAATCAAATAAAATATTTAATATTTTCTCACAAAATCAATAATATTAAAGATACCTTGCACCTTGTACTCCCATCCATAGATAAAATATGCTATTAAATTCTTGATTTTTTTTTTTTTTTTTTCCCGAGAGACTCCATTGTAATCTCAAGTATAACTTCCACCCTCCATTGCTTTGTATATTGTCTATGGAGTATGAATTGTGATACACCTAATAAATCATCTTCTTTAGAGTATGAGTTGTGATACACCTAATAAATCATCTTATTTCGATCACATAATTGACCATAATAAATTTAGTTTCATCTTCCACAATGTAGTGTTTCTTAATTCAAATGATATAATTCACCTTTTAATTTAGATGATTTTATTGGTTTTCCCTTTTTTTTTAATAAAATTTTATTAAACTTGATCCTACAGGTTTTAACCCTATACGTAAATTATCTGCAAACAAATCTTAAAAATAGAAAATAAACAATAGCGAGAGCATACAACATAAAACAGATATACACAGAGATTTTCCCCTGGATCCCAAATCGGGATGACCAACTTGATTTTTCATTATCTTCCTTTTAGTGTTACAACTCATATATATATACATGCCGAAGCATACATAAACTCCAATCCATTAACCCTGGATTAGAACATAACCGTAGTTCCCTTGACCAGATCTACAAAATACCAGGGGCCGAAAACCATCATGCCCCAAAACCATGTGCAAACCCATGCATAAAACCTTGGGTGGGTCTGCCGACCAAAAAATAACGTCCAAAAAATTTTTCCCGGGGCGCTACCCCGGACCCCGAAAGGGGGGGGCTGCCGCCCCCCTTACTGCGCCCGACGCAACGTACAACAAGTGTTATTTCCCCCCCGCACGTGACTAGTCGTGAAAAAATATAACACATACCCAACATTCTCCCACTTGTTGTTTCTTTCCGAAGGGGGCCATAAGAGAGCTGAGTCATTAGCCCAGCTTTGCAACACCCATTATTTCTCTACACCAAGAGAACTTCTGAGCGCTCACAGACTTCGTTAATGCATCTACAACATTCTTCAAGGTGTCCACCTTTACCAGCAACATCCTTTTAACCTCAACCATATCTCTCACAAAATGACATTGAACATCAATGTGCTTTGTCTTTGAATGATAAGCAAGGTTCTTAGCCAAGAAAATTGCACTTTGGCTATACAGTCTATCCTTATAGCTTGCTACACAAACCCCATACATGAACACAATCTCTGCAACCAAACTTCTTCTTTGCTTGCATGAGCGGCTGCTATGTATTCTGCCTCTGTAGTTGAAAGAGCCACTATAAACTGTCTTTTACTCATCCAACTGACTGCACCTCCAAATAAGCTAAACACATACCCACTTGTAGATCTTCTTTGGTCCAGATCTCCAGCCCAGTCTACATCAACAAAACCACAAATGTCCAACACTCTTTCCAATCTTGGTCTTCCCTAGTAGCACAAGCCATAATCACTAGTGCCACGCAAATATCTGAAAACCCACTTCATTGTTGTCCAATGCTCCTTCCCTGGGTTTGACATAAACCTTCTCAATACTCCCACTGCATGTGCAATATCTGGTCGAGTATAGACCATTGCATACCTCAGGCTACCCACTGCACTTGCATATGTAACACGGGACATATCCTCCTCTTCTTCTTGTGTCTTGGGACACTGTTCAGCAGATAGCTTTGTACCTACAAGAATCAGAACATTCACCGATTTACTATCTTGCATATTGAACCTCTGCAATACAGTCTCGACATACTTCCTCTGGTTTAACCAGAGCTTCCTCTTTGCTCGATCTCTCTTAATTTCCATGCCCAAAATATAGTTTGCAGCACCAAGATCCTTCATGTCGAATTTGGAGAACAGTTGAGTATTCAAATCTTGGATAATTTCTTTGTCATTTCCAATCAACAACATATCATCCACATACAAGACCAAATAAATAACACGGTCACCAATTAATTTAAAACAGACACAATGATCCTCCTTGCTTCTGGTGAAGCAAAGTCCCCTTATATAGGTATCAAATTTCTGATACCATATCCTTGGTGATTGTTTTAACCCACACAAAGACTTCTTTAACCTGCATACTAGTTCTTTGTTCCCCTTCACCATAAATCCTTCAGGTTGTTTCATGTAGATCTCCTCTTCCAGATCTCCGTGAAGAAATGTTGTCTTCACATCCATCTTTTCTACCTCAAAATCAAATGCAGCAGCAACAGATAAAAGTAATCTAATAGAAGTAAACAAGAGAAAAAATATCACCAAAATCAATTCGTGGCACTTGGGAATAACCTTTTGCTACCAACCTAGCTTTGTATTTCTCCACCTTGCCTTCTACATTCATCTTCTTCTTAAACACCCATTTTCTCCCAATGGGCTTCCTTCCAGCCGACAACTACACCAGATCACATGCCTCATTTTTATGCAAGGATGCCATTTCATCAACCATGGCCTCCTTCGAGATTTTTCCATCCTCTAAATCTACTACCTCCCTGACGGTTCTAGGATCATCATCAGTTATAGTTAAAGCAAAATTTTAACAGAAAGCAGATGGACTATACCTTTCTAGTTGTCTTCTTTCCCAAACTGATCTTCTCACAGTTGGAGTTTGTGGCTCTTCCTCTTCTGAGTCTTCTTATGTTGTAGAGTCTGATTCATCCCACTTTAGATCAAACTCTGTCTTCTCAGGTTCCTTTGGTAGGACTTCATGTTTAACAACATCTTTCACCTCTCTAAACACCACATCTCGACTGTACACAACCTTCCTTGTTTCCAGGTTCCAAAGCTTGTAACCCTTTAAACCATCCTTATACCAAATAAAGATGCACCTTTTAGATTTATTATCCAACTTGGTCCTTTTCTCCTTTGCAACATGTACATATGCATCATATCCAAATACCCTCAAATGTGAAAGAGAGGGTTTCTTACTAGTCCATACCTCATGTGGAGTTTTATCCTCCAACGCTGATGAAGGTGATCTATTAACCAAGTAACATGCAATCTCCACTGCCTCTACCCAGAATTCTTGTCCTAACCTGGTACCACTGAGCATGCTTCTTGCCTTTTCCATTAGCGTTCTGTTCATTCTTTATGCAACTCCATTTTGCTGAGGTGTGTATGGAGTAGTCTTCTTCCGTGCTATACCACACTTCTTACAGAACTCTTCAAATTCATTTTTGCAGAACTCCCCACCATTATCTGTCCTCAGCACCTTTATCTTCTTCTCTGTCTAGTTTTCCACCAGAGCCTTAAATTATTTAAATTTGTCAAAGACTTCAGATTTCTCCTCAAGAAATATATCCATGTATTCCTTGAGAAGTAACCTATGAATGAAACATAGTACACAAACTTACCCAGTGATGGAACCGACACAGGTCCAAACACATCACTGTGCACAAGCTCTAATATCGTGTTCGCCCTCTTAGCACCAGAAGGAAAACTCACTCGATTATGCTTCCCATATACACAATGTTCACAGAAATCGAAATCCAGAGAGCTATTAGACATACCTTTTACCATACCATTTCCATGCAGTATCCGAAGGCCCTTCTCTCTAGTATGTCCAAGCCTTTGATGCCAGAGCATGGTCTTTTCTCTAGAGACCGCTAGGCTTTCCGCTCCACTTTCAGAAACCACAGAATTGTTGCACACATCAATAACAGTGCTGCCCTGAAGCTTGTACAGAGTTCCAATCCAAACTCCCCGCATTAATACTAGTGCTCCCCGAACCAT
The DNA here is from genome assembly GCA_034641835.2 of Pinus albicaulis. Taxonomy (NCBI): domain Eukaryota; kingdom Viridiplantae; phylum Streptophyta; class Pinopsida; order Pinales; family Pinaceae; genus Pinus; species Pinus albicaulis. Next base: position 521,202,544 of record CM076569.1, read on the forward strand.
CTTACATGTATCTTTCTCGAACACTGTTTTCACACCTGCATCATCCATCTTGCTTACAGAAATCAGATTCTGGCCAATGCAAGAATGTGCAGAACACCAAGAAGTGTTCTAATCCTTCCACCTTACAGCTTCAGCTTGACTTTTCCACGTCTGACGATTCTGGCCTTCCTATCATCACCTAAGAAGACATCACCGCCATCATATTTCTCATACTTGCAGAACCACTCCCTATGGGGAGTGAAGTGAAAGGATGCACCCGAGTTAATCAACCATGACTCATGATCTACATGTGTATTTGAAGAAAAATCCAAATACACATCCCCACCTTCATCCGAGGTGGTTTTTTCCTCTGCAAAAGGAGCATCATCAGATCCCTTTCCTTTCTCATGAGCTTTAGATCTGCAGTCCTTTTTGTAGTTCCCTTCCTTTTCGCATTTTCAGCACACCTTTACAAACTTTCCCGGAGATTTAGATCTCCCTCTAGATTTAGATTTCCCACTCGAAACCTTATTCTTGTTTCTGTTCTGGGACCTTCCTTGTATAGATAAGGCATCTCCATTCTGACCCTCCATATTTCTCCATCTCATTTCCTCCGACAGCAAGGCTGAGGCAATGTCATCAAAATTCAAGGTAGTTGTATTTCTACCTATTGCAATAACCAGACTGTCCCACGAGTCTGTTAGAGAACACAACAAACTAATGCACTTAGATTCATCTGAGATTTTAATATCAACTAATGACAGCTGACTTAATACAGTATTGAAGGCGTTCAGATGCTCTGTCACTGAGTCTCCATCATTCATCCTCAGGTTATACAACTTTTTTCGCAGGAACAATTTATTCACCAGAGACTTAGATTGGTGCAAGGTCCCTAGCTTGTCCCACAAGGTCTTCGCCATAGCTTCCCCAGATACATTCTACAATACTGAATCTGAGACACACAACCATATTGTGCTCTTTGCCTTCCGATCCAGCTTCTTCAAGTCTTCATCTGACATTGCCGTTGGTTTAGTACCCGGATCTATCGTGATCCACTAATATTTATCCACCAGCAGATCCTCCATCTTGAGCTTCCACAACTCAAAACTCTGACCATTAAATTTCTCGATCTCTATCTTCCTGCCGCTCGCCATCTTCTTACACTGCAAGAATCGATCCCGCAAATCTCCCACTGAACAGGGTCTACCTCAGGCCTGAGCGAAAAACCCCTCAGCAGCAAAGGCATCCCCTTGAAGCTGAAACAACTCTAATACCAAATGTAGGTTTTAACCTTGTACATAAATTATCTGCAAACGAATCTTAAAAACATAAAATAAACAATAGCGAGAGCATAAAACATAAAACGGATATACACAGAGATTTTCCCCTGGATCCCAAATCAGAACGACCAGCTTGATTTTTCATTATCTTCCTTTTAGTGTTACAGCACATATATATACATGTCGAAGCATAAATAAAGCCCAATCCATTAACCCTGGATTAGAACATAACCATAGTTCCCTTGACCGGATCTACAAAATACCAGGGGCCGAAAACCATCATGCCCCAAAACCATATGCAAACCCATGCACAAAACCTTGGGGGGTTCGCCCACCAAAAAATAAGGTCCAAATTTTTTTCCCGGGGCGTTGCCCTGAACCCCGAACAAGGGGGGGCTGTCGCCCCCCCTGTGACCCCCCCGCGCGTGACTAGTTGTGGAAATAATATAACACGTACCCAACAAATCCACTCATTTTAAATTATTCACTACATAAAGTATTTGAGTCATTTTGTGTAAGAAGTAAACATTTCTCTCAACTAGTAGATACAATTAATTGAAAGGAGTCATAAACGGTGCTATTTTACATATTCTAAAGTTCATTAAAGACACTTTGAATACATATTTCGGGTGCTTAGTTGTTGCAAGGTTTGAACTAGTTTACAAAATTTCATCTTTCCCCAATAAAACAAGGCTAATGAAGTATATTTATTTTCTCAAAATCTAGACACAAAATGGTTTTCTATTAAATCCCCATGACATTTTTGTTGGTTGTTTTTTATTAATTCATTTATGTCTATTCGTTGTGTAATTTCCTTTAAAACATGAGCAAAAACCAATAGTAATGGGTTTATTGGTTTTCATTTGTTGAAGTTTAACTCATTTGAACCAATAATTGTTTAGGTTTGTTATATATGTGTGTGTGTGTGGGGGGGGGGGGGGGGTGCTGTTTATAAATTATATTTTCATACCACTTACACAAGTCCCTTTTAGTATTTGGATTATGTTATCCATGATAACCATTAGGTTTGTCTTGAGTTAATTAGGGTAGGTTAGTTAGGGTTTTAAAGTCTTTTGATTTTCAAAATAATTACATCTATAAAGGTCTTTTAGTTATTTTTCAGGGTCATTATGGGTCTTAGTATGAGTCATCATAAAGAGAAAATCTGATCTGGTCTTAATTATGAGTTTGACAGTTTTACACACTTTCGCAGCAACTCCAGTTATAAAAACAAAGTATTTGCTACAAAAGTTCCTGAAACTTCCGTAGCAAATATGCAACTCTTAGTAACGGTCCAATTAAAAAAAAACACGTGTTAGAGTCATGGTGGGTCATAATTGTGCCTTCTTTGTCCTTATTTACCATTCCCACAATGCATAGTTGCATACTCATTTCATTCCCTTTCCACTTTTGAATAGCTTTGTTGTCACAAGCTTGGTCTCATCTCCTTACAAGCTACTCTTGATATCTATAGTTTTAGCCCTGTTGTCTTGTTGGTTTGTTAAGTTGTCTTTAGGAAAGGTCTGTAAGTGTCATAGTTGAACTAGATGCCCTTGAGATATTTGCAGGTGTCAAGGAAGGGGTTGATCAATACATTTTGGAGCCATGGCTGCTCGAAGGAAACAATATAAAGGAGGGTCTGTGGAACATATGTTTACAAGGAGAGAGTAGAAGGTTGCATGACCAAGCCAAAGACTTAGAAACACAAATGCAGATGATACAAGTTGAAATTTTGAAGAGAGGCCTAAAATTCATCACTGTTAATGATGATGTTACTCCATAAGCAAGGTAATATTACACATTTTTGGGATATATTATGTCTTATGCTATTACATAGGCATATATAGGTTTTTACAAGTGTTTTGGAGGTGATGCAAGTGTTTTGGAGGTGATAGAATAAATAAAGTGCAAAATCTCAATTTCTAGGCACTTTCGTAGCAAATCCCAAGCTTAAAGACAGACAATTTGCTATGAAATTTGTTGTAGCTTTCCATGGAGGTAAACACCCACTAAAATTTTAGAAACAAGAAGGCTCAAGGCATGTGTTTAACCCAATAACCTCAAGGAAGTCCCTGGAATAGTCAGAAAAGTCAAATAATATGCAGAGGGTTGATTTTGGTATTTCCTACCAAAGTTTGCTACCGAATTTCTGGAAATGATTGTTTTAGTAGTCAAATTCAAGCTCTCTTTCTGACGAAATGGAAAGGAATTTTGGAAATCTGAAGGAGGATTTTCTTCAGAACGAGCCCATTTACAAAAAACCTCTCTTATTTTTTCACAGTCATTAAGGTTTGGAAAATCAACACTCATATTTGAGGCCTATTTTACAGAATTTTTCCTAGCCAGATTTGTGTAGAAATTTTAAAATTCAACTTGGTGGAGGTCCAGCTCAGCATCCACGTGGCATGATGACACATCAGCAGTCAAACACATTCAGAAAATCAATTGGTTGTATTTTATAAGGGTTATTAAAAGAAATCAGTGAGCTATTTAATGAAAGAAGAGTCCTTTTTGTATTCAAACTCTGCCAAACAGAAAATACCCCTAGAAAGTCTCCAAGTGATGTAATTCGATTAGAAATAGGTCTCTTAAGTAGGAAATCCAGCCTGGCCCAGGTGGAAAACCATTGTACGAAGGCCTCTCTCTATATATGGTAAAATTTTTCACTTTGTAAGTTGATGGATGTAATGATAAGGCTATTATGTAATTTTTCTCTACCAAGCTAACATACAATTTGCAACAGTCGTCTTTCAAAACTTGATATTATTTTGGAGCTTATGTGTTTGTGTCTTTCTATTTTGTATATTGTTATCAGCATCACAGTATTATGATTACTTGGAATTCATAATTTTTATGCTCCAATTTCCTTCATGTACTATGTTTTTGCTGTAAAAGTTATCGTTTAAGCCCATTTGCCTCAGTTTCCATGGATGCATTTGCTAGCAATTGAACTCCCTTAGTTGATTCCATCCCCAATGGTAGCCTTCATACACTCTTCCACCTGCGAAATCACTTAAAACACAAAATGATCTATCTGCAATAAATTTGCTATCTTGAGTACTTCATTTTTCCTTTGAGAGGGCCCTCTTTGATTAGAAGGACTAACTTCCAATCCAAAGTGGTTTGAAATAGTTGTGCTAGGTTGACAGTTGAACAACCCAACTGGTTCCAGATTAGTGATAACATTTTGGTGCGTCCGCTAGGAGTCCGAAAGTTGTATTATCCTAGGTGTTTCTTTTCAAAATAGCTGAACTCTTGAAGTTAGCAGGAGATCAGACATTTCAATGATGTACTTCTACCTTGGCGACTCTAATTATTTTCAAGCATATTCAAAGCACTCCATTTGTCACTGAAGTGGAAACTTCAATGGTTCAAGATGGATTCTAGATTTGCAAGGTATGCTCTTATGAATCATGCTCACATTCTAGGTTTTCCAAATCGCATGCCTTGTGTAGATTGGCAAACATATTTGCCTATATTCAGAGATAAGGAAGGAAATCATGCTTCTCTTCACTTGGTCAAGTTTCACATGCATGTACATAGGCTGAAAACTCATTTTCTTGAAGACTGCCTGATGAAGATGTTTATGGAAACTTTGGAGGGAAAAGCAAGATCCTGATATGAAAGTTTGCCACATAGGAGTTTGTATTCCCTTGAGGATTTTCATATGGTGTTTTTGAAAAATTCAAAGAATCCTATCCATCTTTACTGTTGGTTAAAGATTGTTGTGAACATTTTGGGAGTTTCATTCAAATATTGGAAGGTTTGTATGGTAGTGAGGAGTTAATGAATGAGGAAATTCAAGAGGTTTTTCTTGAAATTCATTTCCAACATCATGAAGAAAAATCAGAACATGGCTGCCATCCAATTCAGGAAAAATTCCAATAAACAATGTTTTCCTTGACCGAAGATAATAATGATCAATAATCAATTGATGAAGATCAAGTTCATTCCCCTGTATCATATCAAGATATTCAACAGTGTTCAAGGGACCAAGACATTGATAAGCAATGTCATTCAGATTTTTCTTCAAATCTTTCATTTCTTGAATTTTTGTTTCAAGATGAAACTTGTTGAGCTATATGTTCAGAATTTTTTGAAGAACACGAGTACACTCTGCTGAAATTCATCATGAAGAAGAACCAGTTGCAATAAAATAATGTTTCTTGTTTCCTCCAAAACAATAAGGGCTAATTTTTAATGATTTTCAAGATCCTATGGTAAATTTGTTACAACCAGTAATGAAGGTCGATGTTGCAACATTCAATGATGATGGAGGCCAGTTTCACCAGTGTTTTAGATGTCAACAGTAATTTTTTTGTTTTTGCCTAGAGAAGCTACCTGTGACAATTAATCAAGCAGGAATTTTCTTGATTGGTTAAATTGGAACTTCAATTTCACTTGATTGAGAAATTATGATTTTTCACCTGTTAGAATAGTTTGGTGTGCAAATAAGCTCAACAATCTGAGCATTTCTTTTTCAACATGTACAAATTTAGTTTTCAACTTGGATTGCAGTTTGGTTTGGTTGCAAACAGTTCAAAGTTGCAAGTGTGGATGATATGTTCAATAGGTTTGAGCCCAAAGTGAAGGCCATAAGAATTTGGAGAAGACTTCATCAAAGTGGTAATTTTTAGTTTTCAATTAAGCATTGGAGTTGTTGGTTCTTTGTTGCACCACAGGGGCACATCATCCACATTGGAGCCATTTTTATCCATGATAACCATTAGGTTTGTCTTGAGTTAATTAGGGTAGGCTAGTTTGGGTTTAATAGGGTTTTCAAGTCTTTTGATTTTCAAAATAATTACATGTATAAAGGTCTTCTAGTTATTTTTCAAGGTCATTATGGGTCTTAGTATGTGTCATCATAAAGAGAAAATCCCAAGTTTCATGTCCCATGAGCTGATCTGGTCATAATTACGAGTTCGACAGTTTTACACACTTTTGCAGCAACTCCAATTATAAAAACAAAGTATTTGCCACGAAAATTCCTGAAACTTTCATAGAAAATATGCAACTACTAGTAACGGTCCAATTAAAAATAAAACACGCATCAGAGTCATGGTGGGTCATAATTGTGCCTTCTTTATACTTATTTACCATCCCCACAATGCATAGCTACATACTCATTTAATTCCCTTTCCACTTTCAAATAACTTTTTTGTCACAAGCTCGGTCTCATCTACTTATGAGCTACTCTTGCTATCTATACTTTCAGCCCTATTATGTTTTTGGTTTGTTAAGTTGCCTTTAGGAAAGGTCAGTAAGTGTCATAGTTGGTCTAACTACCCTTAAGATATTTGCAGGTGTCAAGGAAGGGGTTGATCAATTCATCTTGGAGCCATGGCCTCTCGAAGGAAACAATATAAAGGAGGGTATGTGGAACATATGTTTACAAGGAGAGAGGAGAAGGTTGCAGGATCAAGCCAAAGACTTAGAAACACAAATGCAAATGATACAACTCGAAATTTTGAGGAGAGGCCTAAAATTCATCACTATTAATGATGATGTTGCTCCATAAACAAGGTAAGATTACACATTTTTGGGCTATATTATGTCTTATGCTATTACACTGCCATATATATGCTTTTACAAGTGTTTTGGAGATGATAGAAGAAAGAAAGTGTAAATCCTCAAGTTCCAGGCACTTTCATAGCAACTTCGAGGCTTAAAGACAGAAATTTGCTACAAAAGTTATTGTAGCTTTCCATGGAGGTAAACACCCACTAAAATTTCAGAAACAAGAAGGTTCAAGGCATGTTTTTAACTCATTAACCTCAAGGAAGCCCCTGGAACAATAAAAAAAGTCAAATAATATGCAGAGGGTTGATTTTGGTATTTGCTACCAAAGTTTGCTACCGAATTTCTGGAAATGACTATTTTAGTAGTCAACTTAAAGCTCACTTTATGACCAAAAGGAAAGGAATTTTGGAAATCGGAAGGATGTTTTCTTCAGAACAAGCCCATCTACAAAAACTTCTCTCATTTTTTGTACAACCATGAGGGTTTGGAAAATAAGCACTCATCTTTTAGGCCTATTTTAGATATTTTTTCCTAGCCAAATTTGTTTAGAAATTTTAAATTTTGACTTGGTGGAGGTTCAGCTCAGCATCCATGTGGCATGATGACACATCAACAGTCCATCACATTCGAAAAATCAGTTGGTTGCATTTGATAAGGGTTATTAAAAGAAATTGTTGACCTATTTAATGAAAGGAGCCTTTTTTGTATTCAAACTCTGCCAAACAGAAAATATCCCTAGAAAATCTCCAAGTGATATAATTCGATTAGAAATATGTCTCTTAAGTAGGAATTCGTGGCTGGTCGAGGTGGCATACCATTTTATGAAGGCCTCACTCTATATATGGTGGACTTTTTTACTTTGTAGGTTGATGAATGTAATGAGAAGGCTATTATGTAATAAGAAGAGTCCAATGCATATTATATAGTTAAAGCATAAAAAACTTGTAGTTTTATTTTAAAATTTTAAAATATATCATGCATAACTGAAATAATAACTATAGTTGTCAACGCATATCATATGGATTTAGAAGGTAATTAGATCCAATAATAATTAAAAGAAATTAAAATTGTGTTATTTTAAACCTTTTAAATATATCATGCATAATAAGAATTATAGTTGTCAATGCATATCATATAAATTTAGAAGGTAAATAAATCCAATGATAATTGGAAAGAATTAAAATTGTGTTATACATAATTAATAAGTTCTAAAATTAGAATAGAGTAAAAAACATATATATATATATATATTATTTAAATATTTATATCATCTAACATAAAAAAAACTTGTAGTTTTATTTTTAAACCTTTTAAATATATCATGCATAACTAGAGTTGTCAATGTATATCATGGAGATTTAGAAGGCCTCTCTCCTCGAGCATGCATAATGGAAGTGTCTATTGGGGCAGGATTGATACAACAAGCGACGGTACAATGGAGCTATTAACAGAGATTTTAAAAAAAAATTGCTAAATTTTTTCATAATCTTACCAGAATTTCCATTATTTTCTAGGCTTTTTGTGAATTTTTTAGACTATGCTATTTGGAAATATTAATGGACCATATATATAGAAGAATATATATAACTGTAGAACTATAAATGGACCTCCATATATATAACAATGGAGCTATAAATGGGAAAGGGGTGGGGCCTATCCAAGAGGCCACATTGCCTAATATGTCACTTGCGGTGAGAATATTTGATGGAGAGTACTCAACGTTTGCTATTTATTTTTATATCAAATTTAATTCGTTTTTTATAAAGAAAAAAAAGGGTTGAGTCAGCGGTAGTCCTTGCCTAGCAAACCAAGAACAACAATTTAATGATACCATAGTTTTTCTCAAAATTGAAAATATTAGACCTTTGCTCTGTACTCATAAATATTATTATTATTATTTTTTTTAATTTATGATTTCGAATTCTTTTTTCACAATTATCTATCATCTCATTAAAACTTATATTTTCTTCTTGCAATTAAATATAATGTAGGTGTTTTTATATACATGACAACTTTGGTCTCTATTTACTCCAATGCATGATGTTTTGGGATTCATATACATCATTATCAAGGACAAGTCATGCTCTCTTAACCTTTTCTATTTTCATTCAATCCCACTGAAAACAATGTTAACACCATGGGGTGATGATTGACTAATGTTAATTAGTATTGCTTTATGTGTGAGATTAGATTATGTGGTGCATGTCTCTATAGAGTGATGAGAACTAGATGTCATACAAATTCCACATAGATATTAGCGTTGTAATCTCATCTTTGCCCTTTATTTATTTCTGTATGTTTTGTAGTAGATCATTCACATAGTTATGGATCTTTATGAAATCCAAGTATTATGTTTTACTATGTTAAATAGCTTTTAGTAATGATTACAAGTTTTAAAAAAATGGATTTGTATATATTACATCATTTGTTTTTAGAAGTATTGCCACGTTGGCACATATTGATAATGGTTTATAGGGTATACCATTTCTACAATTTTTATCCAATCCTAAGCACAATAGGCATGACTTTTGGGCATCAAATGTTAAAATGTTATACAAAGTCATGCTCATCTCACATTTGGTGTTGTATTTTAACAACAAAACTTATTCGAATTTGGAAATCATTTCAAAGCATTTTCACTATGACTTGAACATGGTGATTATAACATAGACATACAAGCATATTAAGATAAATCGAAAAAAAATTAAATAAAAAAAAAATCTTATCATTTCATTGTTTTAAAAGGAAATTTCAAAAGTTTACAAATCTAAATTAAGTCTTGCATATACTACAAAGCAATATAAACCCAATTCAATTAGAAGTAGAGGTTTCTCTCAAGTATAACAAAGTTGAAATGTATAGTTTCCACTGCAAGGTAATTTAATTGTGTCATAGGCAATGCTTGAAATATTGTGAATAGTCAAAACATATAGTATTCCATCCATAATTAACAATATCAATGATAGCCTTGTTACAACTTCTAATATTGCTCACACTCTTATAATTATATAAAATATTTAATATTTCCTCATAAAATCAATAATATTAATGATAACTTGTACTCCCATTCATAGATAAATTATGTTATTAAATTCTTGATTTTTTTTAAAGAGACTCCACATTGTAATCTCAAGTATAACTTCCACCCTCCATTACTTTGTATATTTTCTATGGAGTATAAGTTGTGATACACCTAATAAATCATCTTCTTTAGAGTATGAGTTGTATTAACTAATAAATCATCTTCTTTGAATTACATAATTAACCCAATTAAATTTAATTTCATCTTCCACAATATAATTTTTCACTTTTTAATTTAGATGTTTTTATTGTTTTTCCTTTTTTTTAATAAAATTTTATTAAACTTAATCCACTCATTTTAAATTATTCCGTTCATAAAGTATTTGAGTCCTTTTGCGTAAGAAAGTAAATATTTCTCAAGACTAGTAGATCAGATTAATTGAAAGGAGTCACAAATGGTGCTATTTTAAATATTATAAAGTTCATTAATGGCACTTTGAATAAATATTTCGGTTGCTAGTTTGTTGCAAGGTTTGAACTAGTTTACCAAATTTCATCAATCCCCAATCAAACAAGGTTAATGAAGTATATTTATTTTCTCAAAATCTGGACCCAAAATGGTTTTCTATTAAATCCCAGTGACGTTTCTGTTAGTTGTTTTTTTATCAATTCATATATGTTTTATTCGTTGTGTAATTTTCTTTAAAACATGAGCAAAAACCAATAGAAATGGGTTAATTTCACGCATAGCTTTTGCTTTTATTGGTTTTCATTGGTTGAAGTTTAACTCATTTGATAATCAATAATTGTTTATGTTATATATATGTGTGTGTTATAATTTATATTTTCATACCACTTACACAATTTCCGTTTAGTATTTGGATTATTTATTTGTTGTAGTTATAAGTTGTATTTTTATTTGAATTTTTTTTTTTTTAATTATAATTTATTTAATTTATATTTTTGTAAAGAAATCAATAATTTAGTAGGAAATAATATATCTATATATCTCACCAAAAATAATAATCTAAGAAATTTAATGAAATTTATTTTCCCTTCCCTTGGTCTTTACTTTTAGTCACTAGTTTAAGCATTTGAAACATACATATGTGTACATAAATGACATGGCATATGTAAAACATGTGAAGCTTACATGAAACCAAACAACTCTAAATGATATGGCATATGTAAAACATGTGAAGCTTACATGAAACCAAACAACTCTAAATGATATGGCATATGTAAAACATGTGAAGCTTACATCAAAACAAATAACTTTATAAACCTTGATTAGTACATGTTTTCTCTTTGACTTATTGCTTCTTTTTCTTGTGATTAGCCTTGAACCTTATGTTACTTAAGCTATATCTTATGTCTTAAGCCATCCACCTCTTGGAGTGTGTGACAAGTAGTTTAATTATGAAGTTACTTGCTACATTTTTTTAATACTCCCTTGTGTCCCCACATCAATTTTAGAGCTAGTTTATTGTTCTAGTGATTGTTTGTCCTCGTTAAAGTCACTATTCATGAGTTAGATTCACACTTCTTTAGGTAAAACCCCTTTCTTCTCCTTTTTCTTTTTTTTTTCCTCGCATAACTCTCCTTGTCACACATGTCCACCACTTTCCTTTCCTAATTTCATTAATGATCCAGGTGGATATTGGTGGCCACCCACCTATTCCATTTGGACCCGCACTATCAGTTCTTTCAGTTTTCTAGTTTCAACATAACTTACTATTTTTAGCAGTTTTTTGAGTCATGAACTTCCAGAGCCGTTTTGAGGCCCTAATAATCTAGGTGGATATTGGTGGCCACCCACCTATTCCATTTGAACCTCTACCATTGGTTCTTTTATTTTTTCAGTTTCAGCACAACTTACTATTTTTGGCAGTTTTTCGGGTCCTGAACTTCCGGATCCATTTTAAGGCCCTAAACGAAACTTTTTGGGGAAAACTGGGAGCAACATGGGTCCATGTACTGATTTCTCTCACATCAAAAGTTGTAGTCCTCAGATAAATCTTTCTAAAGAGGTATTGAGTGCGTCAAATGAAGATCATATGCCAAAGTTACGTCCCGGGAAGATTGATATACCAATTTACCCAAACGGGGCCCACAGTTTTGGCGCTTCATCTCCTAGGGTTAGGTTTTTGGATATTTAGGGTTTTTTATTGTCTCTCAACAATAAATAGGCCTTCGAGCCTCATTGTAACACAGTTCAGAGGCTTGTAGCCGCCACATCTCTTCTCAGAGATAAGATACCAGCGCCCTAGCTAGTTTATTTCCATTATGTATGTAAGAAAATTTCTGTTATTTGATATTAATGAAATGAAGTAATATTTCTCCTACATCTCTATGTTTATGTCTATTTATGTATTTTATTTCGTTCCTGCATAAATCCGGACTAGTGGTATCAGAGCGGTCTTCTCTTTCTCTGTTTTTCTTTGTATGTCCCCAACGAGGTCAGGGTATAAGGAGTTAGGGCTCGATCGAGATGAACCCCTGCAACATCAGCCTCGCAAACCCCAACGACCTCCCATGGCGGAAGAAAAGAAAGAAGAGGGAGTAGGAGATCCTATCAAAATATTGCTCGAGGAGGCCCTCGAGAAACAAAGGAACGTGATGATGGACAACTTTGCTCAGATCCTTCAACGACTGCCCACCTACGACACATCTGCATCCAACAACCACTCTAGAGCTACCACTCCCTTCAAGTTACATGTAAACTTTGACATTCCTATATTTGAAGGCCAAATAGATGCAAACGTCGTAGATAGATGGTTGAATTTGCTGGAAGGGTATTTCTTGTTCCATGATTTCTTCGATCGAGAAAATATTATTTTTGCTCCTCAAATCCGCCCCTCATGTCAAAGACTAGTGGGAAACCTACTGTGAGCAAAAGGACGAGAGGGAGCCCTATCTGTTCTCAATCGCACCCACTTGGAATTCGTTCCGAGACGACATCAAAGAAAAATATTACCCCGTGTGTTGCTATGAGGACAAGTACATCCAATGGATCACGCTGCGGCAGCAAAGGGATCAAGATGTGCACAAATTGAGGAATTTATTCCATACCCTGCACACAAAGTTGGGTATTAAATATTCAGAGAGACATTTGGTGCTCAAGTACCGTATGTAGGTTTTAACCCTGTATAGAAATTATCTGCAAACGAATCTTAAAAACATAAAATAAACAATAGCGAGAGCATAAAACATAAAACATATATACACAGAGATTTTCCCCTGGCTCCCAAATCGGGACAACCAGCTTGATTTTTCATTATACTCCTTTTAATGTTACAACACATATATATACATGCCGAAGCATACATAAACCCCAATCCATTAACCCTGGATTAGAACATAATTGTAGTTCCCTTGACCGGATCTACAAAATACCAGGGGCTGAAAACCATCATGCCCCAAAACCATGTGCAAACCCAGGCACAAAACCATGGGTGGGTCTGCCCGTCGGAAAGTAAGGTCCAAAAAATTTTTCTCGGGGCGCTGCCCCGGACCCTGACAGGGGGACTGTTGCCCCCCCTATGACCCCCCTGCTGTGCCCGGCGCAACGTACAGGGGAGGCTATAGCCCCCCTGTGCGTGACTAGCCATGGAAAGAATATAACACATACTCAACATTCCCCCACTTGTTGTTTTCTTTCCACAGGGGGCCACAGGAGAGCCGAGTCATTATCCCAGCTTTGCAACACCCATTGTTTCTTTACACCAAGAGAACTTCTGAGTGCTCACAGGATTCGTTAATGCATTTGCAACATTCTTCAAAGTGTCCACCTTTACCAACAACACCCTTTTAGCCTCAACCATATATCTCACAAAGTGATATTGAACATCAATATGCTTTGTCTTTGAATGATAAGCAGGGTTCTTAGCCAAGAAAATTGCACTTTGGCTATCACAGTCTATCCTTATAGCTTGCTGCACCAACCCCATACTTGAACACAATCTCTACAACCAAACTGCTTCCTTGCTTGCATGAGTGGCTACCATGTATTCTGCCTCTGTAGTTGAAAGTGCCACTACAGACTGTCTTTTACTCATCCAACTGACTGCACCTCCAAATAGGCTAAACACATACCCACTTGTAGATCTTCTTTGGTCCAAATCTCCAACCTAGTCTGCATCAAGAAAACCACGAATGCCCAACACTCTTTCCAATCCTGGTCTTCCCTAGTAGCACAAGCCATAATCACTAATGCCACACAAATATCTGAAAACCCGCTTCACTGTTGTCCAATGCTCCTTCCCTGGGTTTGACATAAACCTGCTCAATACTCCCACTGCATGTGCAATATATGGTTTAGTACAGATGATTTCATACATCAAGCTACCCACTGCACTTGCATATGGAACATGAGACATATCCTCCCCTTCTCCTTGTGTCTTGGGACACTGTTCAACAGACAGCTTTACACCTACAGGAATCGGAACATTCACCGGTTTACTATCCTGCATATTGAACCTCTGCAATATAGTCTCGACATACTTCCTCTAGTTTAACCAGAGCTTCCTCTTTGCCCGATCTCTCTTAATTTCCATGCCCAAAATATAGTTTACAGCACCAAGATCCTTCATGTCGAATTTGGAGAACAGTTGGGTCTTCAAATCTTGGATAATTTCTTTGTCATTTCCAATAAACAACATATCATCCACATACAAGACCAAATAAATAACACAGTCACCAATTAATTTAAAATAAACACAGTGATCCTCCTTGCTTCTGGTGAAGCCAAGTCCCCGTATATAGGTATCAAATTTCTGATACCACATCCTTGGTGACTGTTTTAACCCATACAGAGACTTCTTCAACCTGCACACCAGTTCTTTCTTACCCTTCACCATAAAGCCTTCGGGTTGCTTCATGTAGATCTCCTCTTCTAGATCCCCGTGAAGAAATGTTGTCTTCACATCCATCTGTTCTATCTCAAAATCAAATGCAGCAGCAACAGATAAAAGTAATCTAATAGAAGTAACCTTGGAAACAAGAGAAAAAATATCACCAAAATCAATTCTCGGCACCTGGGAATAACCTTTTGCTACCAACCGAGCTTTGTATTTCTCCACCTTGCCTTCTACATTCATCTTCCTTTTAAACACCCATTTGCTCCCAATGGGCTTCCTTCCAGCCGGCAACTCCACCAGATCCCATGCATCGTTTTTGTGCAAGGATGCCATTTCATCAACCATGGCCTCCTTCCAGAGTTTTCCATCCTCTGAATCTACTGCCTCCCTGACATTTCTGGGTTCATCATCAGTTATAGTTAAGGCAAAACCTGAACAGAAGGCAGATGGACTATACCTTTCTGGTTGCCTTCTTTCCCGAACTGATCTTCTCAAAGCTGGAGTTTGTGGCTCTTCATCTTCTGAGTCTTCTTCTGTTGTAGAGTCTGATTCATCCTCCTTTAGCTCAAACTCTATCTTCTCAGGTTCCTTTGGTAGGACTTCATGTTTAATAACATCTTTCACTTCTCTAAACACCACATCTCGGCTGTACACAACCTTCCTTGTTTCTGGGTTCCAAAGCTTGTAACCCTTTAAACCATCCTTATACCCAATAAAGATGCACCTTTCATATTTATTATCCAAATTGGTCCTTTTCTCCTTTGGAACATGTACATATGCATCACATCTAAATACCATCAGATGTGAAAGAGAGGGTTTCTTACCAGTCCATACTTCATGTGGAGTCTTATCCTCCAATGCTGATGAAGGTGATTTGTTAACCAAGTAACATGCAGTCTCCACTGCCTCTGCCTAGAATTCTTGTACTAACCTGGTACCCCTGGGCATGCTTCTTGCCTTTTCCATCAACATTCTGTTCATTCTTTCTGTAACTCTGTTTTTCTGAGGTGTGTATGGATTAGTCTTCTGCCATGCTATACCACACTTCTTACAGAACTCTTCAAATTCCTTCTTGCAGAACTCCCCACCACTATCTGTCCTCAACACCTTTATCTTCTTCTTTGTGTGGTTTTCCACCAGAGCCTTAAATTCTTTAAATCTTTCAAAGACTTCAGATTTCTTCCTCAAGAAATATATCCATGTATTCCTTGAGAAGTCATCTATGAATGAAACATAGTACACAGACTTACCCTGTGATGGAACCGACACAGGTCCAAACAAATCACTGTGCACAAGTTCTAATATCTTGTTCGCCCTCTTAGCACCAGAAGGAAAAATCACCCTATTATGCTTCCCATATACACAATGTTCACAAAAATCAAAATCCAAAGAGCTATTAGACATACCTTCTACCATACCATTTCCATGCAATATCCGAAGGCCCTTCTCTCCAATGTGTCCAAGCCTTTGATGCCATAGCATGGTCTTTTCTCCAGAGACCACTAGGCTTTCCGCTCCACTTTTGAGAACCACAGAACTGTTGCACCCATCAATAACAGTGCTGCCCTGAAGCTTGTACAGAGTTCCAATCCGAACTACCCACATTAATACCAGTGCTCTCCGAACCATCTTACAGGTATCTTTCTTGAACACTATTTTTACACCTGCATCATCCATCTTGCTTACAGAAATTAGATTTCTGGCCAATGCAGGAATGTGCAAAACACCAGGAAGTGTTCTAATCCTTCCACCTTGTAGCTTCAGCTTAAATTTTCCACGTCCAACGATTATGACCTTCCTATCATCCCCTAAGAAGACATCACCACCATCATATTTCTCATACTCGCAGAACCACTCCCTATGGGGAGTGAAGTGAAAGGATGCACCCGAGTCAATCAACCATGACTCATGATATACATGTGTATTTGAAGAAGAAGCCAAATACACATCCCCACCTTCATCCGAGGTGGTTTTTTCCTCTACAGAAGGAGCATCATCAGATCCCTTTCCTTTCTCAGGAGCTTTAGATCTACAGTCCTTTTTGTAGTGCCCTTCCTTTTCATATTTCCAACACACCTTTACAAACTTTCCAGGAGATTTAGATCTCCCTCTAGATTTAGATCTCCCACTCGAAACCTTATTCTTGTTTTTGTTCTGGGACCTTCCTCGTACAGATAAGGCATCTCCATTCTAACCCTCCATATTTCTCCGTCTCATTTCCTCCAACAGCAAGGCTGAGACAATGTCATCAAAATTCAAGGTAGTTGTATTGCTACCTATTGCAATAACCAGACTGTCCCACGAGTTTGGTAGAGAACACAAAAAACTGATGCACTTATCTTCATCTGAGATTTTAATATAAACATATGACAGCTGACTTACTACAGTCCGAGTCTCCATCCTTCATCCTCAGGATATACAACTTTTTCCACAGGAACAATTTATTCACCAGGGACTGAGATTGGTACAAAGTCCCCAGTTTGTCCCACAAATTCTTCGTCGTAGCTTCCCCAGATACATTCAAAAATACCAAATCTGAGACACACAACTGTATTGTGCTCTTCACCTTCCGATCCAACTTCTTCCAGTCTTCATCTGACATTGCCGTTGGTTTATTACCTGGATCTACCGCGATCCACTGGTCTTTATCCACTAGCAGATCCTCCATCTTGAGCTTCCACAACTCAAAACTCTGACCATTAAATTTCTCGATCTCTATCTTCCCGCTGCTCGCCATCTTCTTTCACCACAAGAATCAATCACGCTGATCTCCCACTAAACAGGGTCTACCACAGGCCCGAGCAAAAAACCCTCAGCAGCAAAGGCATCCCCTTGAAGCCAAAACAACTTTGATACCAAATGTAGGTTTTAACCCTGTACATAAATTATCTGTAAACGAATCTTAAAAACATAAAATAAACAATAGCGAGAGCATGAAACATAAAGCAAATATACTTAAAGATTTTCCCCTGGATCCCAAATCGGGATGACCAGCTTGATTTTTCATTATATTCCTTTTAGTGTTACAACACATATATATACATGTCGAAGCATACATAAACTCCAATCCATTAACCCTGGATTAGAACATAACCGTATTTCCATTGACCAATTTACAAAATACCAAGGGCTGAAAACCATCATGCCCCAAAACCATGGGCGGGTTTGCTTTCCAGAAAGGAAGGTCTAAATTTTTTTTCCGAAGGCGCTGCCCCAGACCCTGACAGGGGGGCTGCCGCCCCCCCTGCTATGCCTGACGCAACATACAGAGGGGGCTATCGCCCCCCCCATGACCCCCCTGTGCATGACTAGTTGTGGAAAGAATATAACACATACCTAACACCGTTGCTATATGCACATACACATTCAGGAGGAAATGGAGTTCCTCGACATTACCTCGCTTTTCATTTCTTATCTCTAAGCCACCAATATTGAACAAAAATCTAAGTAGAAGAAGCGAGACTTTGGATCCATGAATCCGAAGCTAGGGAAAGGCGCCCTCAAACCATAAAATAGTTGGCAAAGCCAAAGCGAGGCGACTCAGAACAATACCACAAATACAAAGAAGGACACGGGGAACTGGTGTGAATTTCATAACAACCCCACTCACAACAAAAATAAGTCTCGGGCCAAACAGTCGATGGTGGTCGAACTGAAGGCACCCGAATCAGATGCATGTTCTAATCTTGAGGTAGAACTAGACAAGGGAGATGATAAAGGGAAGCATATCATTAATGCGGACCCTAGTTCCATTCTTGCCACCACCAAGCTCTAGAGGGAGGATCCCGAGGATCCAGAGGAGGGGGAGTGCCTCTTCCATTCATAGATGTCGTTGAAGGGTTCTCCACTGCAATTCCTTATCGATAGTGGAAGCCAAAAGAACCTCATTTCAACAAAGGTCGTGAAGTGGATCGACCTACCGACCATAGTACACCTGCAGCCATATACCATCGGGTGGCTTCACCCTGGGAGAGATCTCCACGTCTGCCAGTAGTGTCGCCTTCTGTACAGCATCAAGCCATTCACGGATGAGGTATTGTGTGATTTTTCTCCTCTTGATGTAGCTGATGTATTATTGGGCCAACCATACTTATGGAGGAAACATGATGTGTATGAGCCTAGGCCTCGTTTTGTTGTTATTACTTTGGGAAATAAATTGTATAGGATACCGGAGGTAGTACCGCCTTTTACCATCTCCTTGAATATTGCAAAAAAACGCAGTAATATTGTTTCCCAAACCAGGAAATTTATTCTCCTAATAACTCGCTCACATGAAAGAAGAAGATTGTCGCCACAACCTTGAAACAAGGCTCTCCTACACGGTTGCAGCAGATGGACAAAGTCGTGGAGGAATACGAGGACATTTTCTCCTCACCCACAGAGGTTCCTCTAAACTATCAGGACAAGAACTCCATTGATCTAACCCCCGACGCACTGTCGCCTGATGTTGCCATACCTAATGTGACTACACAGATAGAATCCACACATGTACTGTCTGAGGCAACCAAATTTATTGAACGCATCCAGCACGTCTGCCAACAAGTCCACGACATCCTAGACAAATCCAATACCAAGTTTAGCAGAATTTGCCTCTCATGGAGGAACTTAACGCAATGGGGACCATTTCTTCCTAAGGAGGGAGGAATGATCTAGGTGGATATTGGTGGCCACCCACCTATTCCAATTGGACCTGCACCATCAGTTCTTTTAGTTTAATTTCAACAAAACTTACTATTTTTAGCAGTTTTTTAGGTCATGAACTTCCAGAGCCGTTTTGAGGCCCTAATGATCCAGGTGGATATTGGTGAGCACCAACCTATTCCATTTGAACCCCCACTATTGGTTCTTTCAGTTTTTTAGTTTCAGCACAACTTACTATTTTTGGCAGTTTTTCGTGTCCTGAACTTCTAGAGCCGTTTTGAGGCCCTAAACGACGTTTTTTGGGAAAAATGGGAGGAACATGGTTTTAGTGACCGATGTTTCTCACATAAAAATTTGTAGTCCTGAGATATATATTTATAACTAGGTATTGAGCGCGTCAAACAGATATTGTATGCCAAAGTTACGTCCCCGGGAATATTGATGTGTCAATTTACCCAAATGAGGCCCACAGTTTTGGCGCTTCATCTCCTAGGGTTAGGTTTTTGGATGTTTAGGGTTTTATGTTGTTTCTAAACAATAAATAGGCCTTTGAGCCTCATTGTAACATAGTTTAGAGGCCTGTAGCTGCCACATCTCTTCTGAGAGATAAGCTCCCAACACCCTATCTAGTTTATTTCCATTATGTCTGTAAGTATATTTCTGTTATTTGATATTAATTAAATGCAATATTATTTGCGCTACATCTATGTGTTTATGTCTATTTCTGTATTTTATTATGTTCTTGCATAAATCTAGATCAATTAAACTATCTGTTAAACAATGGTTTCCCCTCATCTCATAGCAAATTTTTTCTCCAATGGTGAACCTTTGGTATATCTTCAAGCTCGCATGGATTGTGTCTCATGTTTGTATTTGATTCTCTTGTGAAATAGGCACTCTTTTTCATTTTCATTTAGGGACCATGTTCCCCCCTCCACCTCCCTTCTGTGTGCTACATTTCTAGTGTGTATATGTGACGCCTTGTAGTGCTTCCAATTATCAACATAAGTTGGATGGAAGAGGTGGGAAACTGGGTAGTGCACAACTTGCATAATTCTTACAAGGGCTATTATTTTTGAGTAATCACCTTTTGAATATAGAGAGTAAAATATATTTAATTTTGATATTGTTAAAAGAATCTTGAGACATTTACGAATCATTTTATCAATGGTTACAAATTCATATGATGTTGTACTACATGGGGCACTTGAATATGGATTTCCCTTTTGTCTCAATATTTTATGAATGGCGCAATTGATATATCCTATCCACCCACATGGTGTGGTGGTTGGATTTTACATGTAATTGGTGACCAACCTAAGACTTATTTCCTTACATCCTTCTCACTAGAGCTATTATTTATCAGTAATCATCTTGTCAATATAGAGAGCCAAACACATCTGATTTGGGTAATGTGAAAATAAATAAGGAACCCTTGGGAATCACAATAGAATGAATCACATTACCCTTCATGATCTCCTGGTCCTCTTTTTTGGTGTATTGACCTCCCTTTAGCCTTTTAGCAAGCTTTTCTAGCATGCATTTGACAATCTCTTCTCCTTAACATAAAAATATTAATGATGGGACCCTTTGGATGTTATTTGATATGCTTATATTACTAGTTGGTAAAAAGGAAGGCCTATATTCATTAGTAGTAACAACCATGCTTTCACTATATAGGGCATGATTTTTCCAATGTGGGAAAAAATGAAATGTAAAAAACATGACCTTTTTATAGTGCTTAGCCCTATGGTGAATTTTTAAAATCACTCTAAGCCTACACCATTTGTTTCTCATTTCTTTATTTCCAATCAATTAGATTTTGGTTAATTGATTTACTCATTTGCAATTGGCCGTTGTTATCATTGAATTATCAGATGACATGGTATTCATTATAATTTTCACCATAGACATTTATCAGGTGGCACTACGTAGAGCCAACCAAGAGTGTTGAATTTGATTACTTGCTTTAATGTGTAGAGAATATCCATTTAATTAAATTAGTTTAGCCTTTAGGAGTTAATCACCTACACTTTTCCCTAAAACCTAGCACTTTTTATTTGGAATCACTTTCTAGGCCTTTGTTTCCTTCAATGTTTGCAAATCCATGGAATTTTATGCACAATTTTTCTCATCCATGATTTTTTCTTTCATTGTTATGCAAAAATTTTCTAGTTTCACATTGAATAGGGAATTGGTCATGGAATATTATTAAACCCATCATGCCACCTTAAGACAAATTTATTTTTGTAATATCTAATGATTTTCCATGTTTGCACACTTCATTTCTGTTTTTAGCTCAAGGTTTATGTTCCTCACTTGAAGTCTTTGAATCCTCTTGTGAATTCTTCCTTTCCTTTTGAGAAAACTTGTTTGATTTTGTCTTGTATTTATAAATCTTTAAGGAGCTTTTAATCCCATATTTAGAGGCCTCATTCATCCTTACTTTTAATGGTTTTTCTCTTGTTTTATTTTGTGTCATACTTTTGTGCTTTCTCATGGCCACTTCATCCCATCTTGGAGGCTTCACTTATTCTTCATGTTTCATGTTTTTTGAAATTCCCTTTATCATAAGTTGTTTTCATTCTTGTGATGTATATTTATGCTTTCTCATCATATATTACTCCCATCTTGGAAGCTCATTCATTGTTTCATGGATTTTTAAATGTCTTTTTCATAATCTCTTTTTATTGTGTAGGCTCTTGAGTTAGGGAGTCGCATTTTGACTCTCATGGTTGGTGAGGTTTTGCATAGTAGGCCACATTCACATCCTTTTTCTTTGGTCATATCAATGGTTTGTTTCTATTAAAGTGGGAAAACCATCCATTCATGGAGGATCACTAAGGGTTCTCACATCGAACTGTTTGTTCATGGAGGGAAGCTTCAAAACATTGCAACTTGCTAAGTTATTTCTCTTAGTCCTTTATTTTGTTTGCCATGGCTTCTTGATTTTACATTATCTTCCCTCATGTTCTCCTAATTTGGCCACCTCTTTCGTTACTAACTCCCACCTCTACATTCTTTTGCCCTACATTTTATTTTATTGGAACTTGGACTTATAGGAAACACCATTATTCTCACAAAAAAATAGGTTAAAAAATATTTGTATTTATTTTATTTTATTTTATTTTGGGGTGGGTGGGACATGAAATAACCTTTATACCTTCTCTATTTTACTTTTATATACTACAATAGTCCAATTAGGTCCAAATGAATGGAATTCGAGAAGTGAAAATTTTATTTTATTTCCTAACAACATATGAAAAAATGTGAAGGATGACACGAAATCCTCTAAAACAAGCACAAATCCAAGGAAATTTATCAACAAATCCCATCTTTTTGGCTGAATTTTTTGTTATTTTGGTCTTTCAATTGGACCGTAAGTGACTTATACTAGCTCCCAAGCCATAACCTCTCTTAAAGAGTGGAAAGTAGATTAATTTCACATTATTTGTTATATTTTGGTAATGATGTTATTTCTCTATGGTGAGTATCCATATAATTTATCCCTTATGAGGTCCCTTTGGGTTGAGCTCTCTAGGTTTGGATTGGACTTACTCTTGCTTTGGTAATTTCCCTTATTCACCCTTTTCTTGTTCCTTCCATATGATAATTCTTGTCCTTCCTTACTTTTCCCTTCTTCCCATGTTGAGCTTTTCATTATCAATTTTTAATAATGCGCCCTTTTTATATCTTAACTATTGTTTTCAAATTAGTGGGCCCTCTCATATGTTCTCAAGTTTACATGGTTTCTTTCTTGAGTTTGTACTAGAGCCTCTTTGGTAAGACCCTTTCATCTTTTGAATTTTGAGTAACCTTCCTTTGTGCATTAGGGTAAATAGTTAGGTTTTAAAGCATTGTGGTACTTTGGAAAATTTTAAAGCATTTCCCATCAACCCAACACGTTTCCCTCCTATATTTTTACTATTTTAATGCTTAGGTTTATGTGTGTATAGTTCATATCCAATATATTCTATTATGTTTCGATTGGAGTGCGTATATGTGTGTTAATTGTTAATATATGTGCACAAATAGAAATTT
Source organism: Pinus albicaulis (assembly GCA_034641835.2). Lineage (NCBI taxonomy): Eukaryota > Viridiplantae > Streptophyta > Pinopsida > Pinales > Pinaceae > Pinus > Pinus albicaulis. The sequence continues at coordinate 521,225,888 of CM076569.1, forward strand.
TAATGGTTGATATATGTGTGTTCTTTTGATTTGGATCACTTTTTTTTGGTTTCAAACATTGAATGTTACAGTCAAGAGTATGCAAGTTGGGGATTGGGGTGTATATGACCTTTGTTTTAGATCATATATGGAGGATTTACTTATTAATATTATTTATTAACCTACAACAATTGCATGAATGACCTCGTTGTTTATATATCCATACCTCATATCAATTATTGTAGATTGTAGTTTAGGAACTTTTATTGTGGTGTATTTATGGTTAATGCAAGGTTGTCTTATCTCTTGTACGCGAAATGGTTACCAACTTCTTTTTGCAAAGGATTTGTTGTCAATATAAGGTTTTTCTTATAGCAGTTCTATGTACTTTGAGCCATTTATATTCATTATATAACATAGCTCAAACACCTCTATTTCTATGTATTTCAATGAATGTAGGATTGTGTATGTATAGATTGTATATAACTTTGGGAAGGTTACATAAATCGAAACTTTGGATATATTGTACAAGGGAGTATATAAAGGATTTTGCGTCATCTATATATGATATCATTGTTTATACTTGTTGTATATTTATCTTTTATAGCAAGAATATGTATAACACTTATCAATGTTGAGTGTGGTAAAGCTTATAACCAAACTTTAAATATTACTAATGCTTTGTTTCTTTCTTGTAAGAAAGCAATCTCTACATGTTATTATGTAATTAATAATTGGCGGATCTAACTAGTGTTTTGATAATTTGAAGCAAGATTTATTGCAGACTACATTTAACTTTGTCCACCTTATATGTAAATCACTAATGAGTGCTTAGTAGTGGTGTAGCCCCGATGGAAAATATAGAAATTCCTTGTAGATTCAAACTCCTAATTTTAATTTACTAAAACAATAGACTTGAATCTACTCTAGTAATTATGGAAACCAATTTAAACGATCACGAAATCACGAAGCATACAAGAGAAAGAATTCTATAAAGAAATTACACAATGATTTCCTGGGGAAATTGTAACACCCTCCTCCCACATCTTACCCAAGTAACCGACCAACTATGATAAACATGGGACAAGAGCCTACTATGATGAGATTAAACCTCCTAGGTGACCTTAAGGAAGTGGAACCGGCGTAAACACAACCTACAGACCTTGTACAACAACAAAAACACCCCCAGGAGGTAACCCAACCATTTATCCCTCGTACCGCTGGGCACACTGAACTTCTGACCTCTTTGAATCATAGACGCAGGTACAATATTGAAATATAACGTCCAAGAGTCTATAGAAATAGGCATAACACTACATGCCAATGTCCAGGGACTCAATTCCTTAGTTCTATGCTAGCGTCCCCAGGATTTGAGCTACCTTTTCAGGCCCAAAACCCAGTGTTATGCCCAGAACTTCATGAAAAGTTCAGAGATGATAAATAACAATAAGACAATTATACGGAATACAACACATCAACAAGAAATCATATGTACCCCTCCTAGGCATGACATTCATTTTGTCAAACATGTCACAAACATGAAAGCTACAGGTATAAACAACATAACATATCATAGGGGTCTCATACTTAAATGAGAATCACTAAGAAGCATTTCTCCCCTACATAATTAACTTCCATACAATCTATTTTAACATAGATACATTGTGTATTCATCTACAAGTAAAAAAATTGGGAGATTTATACATCATCATTGTAAAAATACATGCTCATAACCAACATAATAACAATAGAAATATCATGGATACAACAATAGAACCCACATATAAGTCAATACATTTGCATACAAAATACCAATGGAATTAATTTCTCATTAATGAATGTAGAAACCAATTGGAGATGGGACTTCCACGTTCCACCCAACCATAGATTGGTTGAGCCAAATTTCTCTCCAGCCAATCACCCTTGTGCCATATTCCAAGCATGAATGTGGTATCTCATCAAACACATCAATCAAAACCAATCTAGGGCTTCTAGAGGCCAAACCACCTCAACCCTAAACCAATGATTCCACCTCACAACTAGACATGACAACCATCACATATTAGTCTCTACCCAAGTTTTTCTAGGGCTCCAGAGCATTTATTCCAACCAGGGCTTCTAGGGCTAGTAACTCAACCCCAACTGTTACGGGGCTTCCAAAGCATTTTTCCAACCAGGGTTTTCAGGATTAGTAACTCAACCCACCTAGGACTTCTAGAGCATTTGTCTAACCAAGGCTTCTAGGACATGTATCTCAAACCACAACTGTCCGTATGGTTTCCAAATCATTTTTCCAACCAAGGCTTCCAGGAACTAATAACTCAACCCAAAAATAAAGGAATCATGAGAACCAACCATAAAAAAATAAATGGAAATAAACCCACAAAAACATCTCTATCCAGGGAATGTCAAGGCTAGGAAAATCTACTGTGAATCTAGGAAATCCTCCATTCCAATGACTGATCATGACCAAGAAACCACATGCATACACCATGCATGCCAAAACTAGTGATGAAAACATACATGCAACTCGATACCTGCAATCAAAAATTGTTGTAGCTGTTGACCCCCATGTCTACTTGCACTTTCATGCTCTTCTTTTTCCTTATTGCTCCAAATCACCAAGTATCCACACTCTCCAAGAGTGCTCCAAGAAAACTCTAAGTATCCAAGACTATGAGAGAGAGAGATATATAATAATGAGAGAGCTCCAAAAATGCATTAACAAAAGGTTGAACCAGAAAAATCTTGCCAACTGATCCTCAAAAGCCTTTTTATCAATGAGGCCTCTATTTTCTTCATTTCCATTATTTTCCTTCATTTTCCTCCTCACATGCAACTTGTGACCTTTCACCTTCATTTTCTCCTAATTTCCTTTATTTTCATAAATAAATGTGCCAAATATTCCATTTTTCCTTTCCAAATCCTTTTCCTTTTCCTTTGCCAATTTCCTTAGCCATCTTAACCGAAATGAACACCCAATAGGATGTTTTTCCCAACATTCATCCTAGAATACGTGTCCCATCAACCATGGTTAATATTTTTCCTTTATTAACTTTTATTACATGGAATTTTCACCACGGTTGTTATAGAACCCTCCCCCTCGGGGGAACACTGTCCTTAGTGTTCAATGACACCTACAAAGTTGTAAATCGTTGAACATAAAAACATATTGCCTATGGAGCTTTCTAACACAACTCATGGCAGTATCTACAATGACCACTACTGACATATAACAAATGTATTGTTTACTAGAGCTTTATAACACAACTCAATACAATATTTATAATAATATACATATATGCACATTTTCTCAACCAGGAAATAAAATGATACGATGCCCATACCAGCGACAAGGGAATCTAGAGGCTCACACCTCCACCCTCAAAGTAGTACCAGGATTCACTTCCTTCCCAGGAATTCCAGAATCCACTGTCATAGTCAAAGTCTGCATCCAATGTACAACACTACAATCCTGTGCTATGTTATCCTCAGTGAAAATTTACCGACTCATTGTTCCAGGGTACACTCCCAACGTGCATCTGATTCCATATTGAAATGCTAATGACCAAAAAAAATCTATCCCTGGCCTTCCCTTCTCTGCTACAAAGTCCCTCAGGAAACCTGGTCACCCCCTCCCATGAAATCATACACCTTCCAAGTTCCACTAACACCCTCATCCCAGGAAGTCCATCCCTTGGCAAGGATTCCTCACATCGGAGGATAAAAAAACAAGGCATATTCTTGCCTCAAAACCATCATACCAGTCAAATCATGCTTGTGGAAATCAATGGAAACTATTGGGTACTAGTTTCCCACAATGGCCTTGCTCCTGAAGTGATTTACGAGCATATTGTTGCTTTTTTCAATTCCTTTTGTTGTTGCTATTAATGCTTGCAATTGGTTTCAGCCACCAAACTAGGCATTTTCATGCTTCTTGTACCAAGCACATAACTGCCATTATATTCAAAATAAATTGAAATAAATTCACATCATACCTCATTGGTAGCTCGTCAATAAGATACACTTGCAATTCTGTTCATTTCATGTCAGAACAACTCAACCAATTGGTTGATCAAATCATCATGAATAAACACATCACATCTGGTTAGCTCAAAATGAAACCATCATAGGTCAAAATCATGAATCACATGCAATCATCATAAACCATAATCAGAAATCACATGTAACCATCATAAGTCAGAATCATAGATCACATGCATAATGGAACTGAAATAAAATATCGATACTTATCCTTCATCGGTCCTTACTTCTACCTTTGTTCTTTCTGTACACACACCAGATCAGTTGTCACACCTGAAAAGCACCTAGTGCCCTTGCTTCTCTTCAATCATGTACACATACACATAGTGTATATCACAACACATACATCCACACACATCATAAAACACCACACAATACATACACCGCACCCCACATTCAACACAGCACATACAACTACACTTGGTGTACAAAAAAACACATACATACACCTACACTAGGCATACTACAAATACACCTACACAAGGTGTACAATACAACACAACACAATACATATACATATACAAAGTACAACACAATGAATACACATGTCACAATGCCATGACTACAACATGCACATACATAGTACCGCATGCCCGAAACACAACATGTACGACATGCACACAATACCACATGTATAGCAGTACCATATACACAACATGCACATAGTACCATCTGTACAGAACACTACCTACACAACGTGCGAATAACATCACATGTATACGGCACCACCTGCACAACGTGTACACAAAACCAAATGTACATTGCACCACCTATATAATGTGTACACAATGCCACATGCATGCCATGTACACGACACCACCTACACACAACAGCACACGTACAACATGTACACAACACCACATGCACACAACACCATATGTACATAGCACTATATGTACAACACACACACAACACCATATGTACATAGCACCATATGTACACAACACCACATATTCAACATGCGCACAACACCACATGCACACAACACTGCATATCCAACATGCGCACAATAGGATATGTACACAACACTGCATATCCAACATGTACATAACACCATCTATACCTAGAACTGCATATGCAATATACACACAACACCATATATACAACACTAATACAACATCATATGTACACAATAATACATATGTTACATGTACACATCAGCATAGGTATAATCACTGAATATACAACATGTGCAACATATACACAATAGTAGAATTGCACATCCATATACCACACACTGAGCCCACAAGAAATCTTGCTTCTAGTGTCTTTCCACTATCCATGCTTATCCTAGCATGATTCAGATCACAATAATTTCACTTCGCTGATGTACCCCTTAGCATTACATGTCCATAACATGAACATGTGCATAATACAAGCATATAATATAAATTCATGTCCACATGATACTAACCTCATAGATATGTCAGGGTTACTCTTCCCACATGGTTCCTCATAAGACCAAGAACTTGTTCATGCCATTCACCTACATAAGAAATCATTCCTCCACAAGAATGATCTCTGTAAACCATGTTAGACAGTGACATACATACATAAATACATACATACATATATAATCATTAGCATAAAAAAAATCATGATCCTGTCAGGCAACGACATGCATACACACACATATATGTATAAACATTAGAATTAAACAATCATGATCCATGATGACCTTGTCAGACACGACATACAAACATATATACATGTATGCATATATAAACATCTAAATAATCATGTTCACAACACAATTTCTAGATATCATAAGGTCCACGTTAATACAACTTCCTTTATTTGTGCACAACATGCACAACGTTGAGAACAATAGTTCCCAACATATCCATGGAATCTAACACCTCAGATCCATTCACTTTTCCCTTTCTTGCTACCTTTCTCACGATTTTCCTGCCACCATCCATTTACACCAATGGATTCAACCAATCCAACCGGCTGTCATGCTCTTACCTTTAGTTTCCCTTAGACATGCATCGAACTTCATTTGAGTCTTGCATCACCTGCTGGGTTTCATTCAACTCTCCCAAAGCTCCATTAACTTTTTCCTTTCCCAACCAGTGCCCAAGACTCAAAATATAGAAGGAAAGAAAAATAAACAAAAAATAAAACCATGGAAAACCAATAGCAATACAACAACATGAACAAAGTGGCAAGATCATGCACTAGACACAATCAAGTGCAAACAAATAAAAAAGACCGAAAGCACAAGACTAGAAACAAACACCATGAATCAATCCCCATGGTTCCCAATACTTCTAAAGGAAAGCTCAACCCAAGACTTCTTCAAGATTTCATGGCAATCTCTTGCCATGTAATCTCCTGCATCATACTTCCATAAACACATAACTGTCAGTGCATAAATAAACATAACAACATGCTAGTTACCTTACCTTGTTGTACCAAGCACATTTCCTTGTAACTAAACACATCCATGCCATATGTCAAGAGACTTGAATTCCCTTGATGGATCCAATTATAACTAGAAACTAGCTATTATACGTGTCAAATTCATGTTCAAGAGCATAACACATATCCACATAATGCTAAACAAAATCAAGGTTAAGAAGAATTCATGTAGGAAGAGCACTCATTCGCTTGGAATTAGGGTTTCCAAACATAGCTAAGGAAAACTCTTACCCAATTCCTTTCTTTTTCCATTTACTTTGCTGCAATTGAGTCTTATCATATACTATCACATCACCCAACTATTATTTATATAAACAATGCTAATGCTAATCATGTTTCCCTGCAACTATTCACACATGTCAACCACATGTTTCAAATATCAAGACAATCATATCTATGAATTTGAAATCAACCTTTACCAAGGCTATGAATCGTTTCATAATCCATATTCAACTCATAACTGTTAGACATAATGCTACAATTGTCACCTATTATACTCAAGTACATATCAGCTATCTCAACACATATGTGTTAGTATAACCATCTTAAAACAAGATCATTTCTTCATGCAATCTTATAAACACATACTCATATCATGTGATTATTAAAAAATTCAACAAAAAATAGATGACATAATAAACACCAAACACTCAAAAACAAAAATAAACGACATAACCAAACATTCAAACACCATGTAGACGACATAAGAAAACTCATACCTTGATGTATCTTAGGGGAGGATATCTTTTCTACACAATCAATCTAGATTAGCACGATATAAATTCACAACATATCACTCAAACATAAATAAAGTCATGATATCCATAACGGTAACTAAATAACATGTTCACCTCATAAACTCATAAAGAATTGTCATTCATGCATAACACTCACATATGCACAATTATTCTAGATTAGTACAACACACTATCATAATTAGGTCAATTTAAACCTAAATGTCATAATCCTAACCAACTTCATAGGCCAATCCAAATTAGCATGATACATATAAAATCAATATATTAATAAAATAACCTTAATCATCAAGTTAAGTAAGATATAACAACAAAAATTTAACATATAACATATTCATCAATAACATATAACATAATCATCAAGTTAAATAACCGTAAAACAACATGACTATATAGCACATGTGCATGTGACTACACTGATCAACTAGAATTTATCATACATGTAACCACAATAATAATAGAAGGAAAAGTATATAAGTAACCCTAATTATTATAAAAACCATTAACCACATACCTACATTCCCAACATACAAACCTATATGACGATATGTTCTTACCCCAAATCCTAGTGTTGCAACTTCACTTTGATGATCTACTTCTCCTTCTCTATCTCAAGTAGCACATCAACATTATAACATATCAACAACATCATGATGACCTAAAATGCCTACAATGACCTCATGGAAAACAACTATAACCATGACAATGCATACATAACAACATATAGATGATGACATGAATAACAAATGCATAATTAACATGCACTCATGATGACCACATCCAATCAATAACACCATCAAATTTCACATGGAAAAACCACTGTAACTATGACCAACACCATGCATATGCAACAAGCACATAGACTACAAGAATAAGGAACACGTATGAAAATGAAAAAAAAACATGAACAACAAACCTCCCATCTAGTCCAAGGGTTGAACCATACTCTGATACCACTCTATAATACCCTCCTCCTACATCTACTCAAGTAATCAAACAATCGGGGTAAACATGTGAAAAGAGGCTACTATGATGAGATTCAACCTCCTAGGTGACCTTAAGGAAGTGGAACTTGTGGGAACACAATATACAAACCTTGTATAACAACAACAACAAACCATTTAGGCATCATGCCCCTAGGTCACACTGACCTTTTGACCTCTTTGAGCCATAGACGTAGGTACAGGCCTGCAAGCTAGCGTCTAGGAGGCTATAGATGCAGGCATAACACTACATGCCATCGTCTAGGGACTCAATTCCTCAGTTTTATGCCAACTTCTTCAAGATTTGAGCCACCTTTTCAGACCTAGAACCCAGTGCTCTGCCCAAAACTTCATGAATAGCAATCACACCAACAAGAAATCATATGGACCCCTCCTAGCCATGAGGGAATTTTGTCAAACATGTCACAAACATGAAAGCTATAGGTATTAACAACAAAACAAATCATATGGGTATCATACTTATCTGTGAATCGCTAAGAAAAATTTCTCCCCTACATCATTAGTTTCCATACAATATATTTGACCATAGAGACATTGTGCATTAATTTACAAGTAAAAACATGGGGATAGCCATACATCATCATTGTAAAAATACATGCTCATAACCTGCATAATAAAAACATAAATAGCATGGATATAGCAACAATTGAATCCACATATAAGTCAGTACATTTTTATACCAAATACTAATGGAATGAATTGCTCATTAATGAATGTGGAAACCAACCGGAGATGGGACTTCCACGTTCCACCTAGCCATAGATTGGTTGAGCCAAATATCTCTTCATCCAATCAACCTCGTGCCATATTCCAAGCATAAATGTGGGATCTCATCAAACACATTAATCAAAACCAATCCAGGGCTTCTAGGGGCCAAACCACCTCAACCCTCAACCAATGATTCCATGTCACGGTCGGACATCACAGCCATCACAGATTGGTATCTACCCAAGTTTTTCTATGGATCTACAACATTTATTCCAACCAAGGCTTCCAGGACTAGTAACTCAACCCCAATTGTTACAGGGATTCTAGAAAATTTTTCCAATCAGGGATTCCAGGACTAGTAACTCAACCCACATACTCCCAAAGTGTTTGTCCAACCAAGGCTTCTAGGACTAGTAACTCAATCCACAGTTTTCCATCAAGATTCCATAGTGTTTGTCCAACCAAGGCATCCAGGAACTAATAACTCAACCCACAACTAAAGGAATCATGAGAACCAACCAGAAAACAATCAATGGAAATAAACCCACGACTATCGAGGGAATGAAAATGGTAGTAAAACCCACTATCAATCCTGGAAATCCTCAATACAATGACATATCATGAATAAGAAACCACATGCATACACCATGCATGCCAAAACAAGTGAGGAAAACATACATGCAACTCAATACCTGTAATAAAAACTTGTTGTAGTTGTTGACCCTGATGTTTGCTTGCGCTTTTTTTTCTCTTCATTTTCCTTCTTGCTCCAAATAACCAAGTATCCACACTATCCAAGAGTGCTCCAAGAAAACTCTAAGTATCCAAGAGTATGAGAGAGAGAGAAATAAGAGAGCTCCGAAAATGCACTGACAAAAGGTTGAACTAGCAAAAGCATGCCAACTGATCCTCATAATTCTTTTTATCAATGAGGCCTCTATTTTTTTCATTTTCCATATTTTTCCTTCATTTTACTCCTCACATCAAACCTGTGACCTTTCACCTTCCTTTTCTCCTAATTTCCTTTATTTTCATAAATAAATGTGCCAAATATTTCATTTTTCCTTTCCAAGGCCTTTGTCTTTTCCTTTTCCAATTTCCTTACCCATATTAAACGAAATGAACACCCACTAGGATTGTTTTCCCAACATTCAACTTGGAATACATGTCCCATCAATCATGGTTATTATTTTTTACTTTATTAACTTTTATTACATGGAATTTCCACCAAGGCTCTTATAGAAATCCACAACTAAAAACCTTGCTATCTGTATATTGTATTGGTAAGGCTCAAGCTCGAGCAACCTATGCACTGTATCTATCTATCTCACTGTTTTCTAGACAAGCCTAGGCCAAATACTTAACCAATTTTCTACTTACCCAAGTCCCTATTTCCTTGCATTGTTTCCTTGAGAATTAGCCCCATATTAATTAGGGAAAACCTCTATTGTAATTATGCAATACATCATAGGACTTCCTCTGATTGCAAGCACCACCTGTATAATTTGGATGATTATACAACTAATAGTACACTACCCTTGAACTTCAATCTCAACTGGGTAAATTGTAGATCACACATGCATGAGTTATTTATGGTTGATTTATCAGATAACTGGTTAATCACATAGTACATACCCTACTACTTGACCTCCCACTAGTTCCTCCATTAGTTGGAACCAGTTAAATTGAATTTAACTCAGATAAAATGAATTAATTAATTACAACTCAAAATAAACTCAAACAAGGCTCCTAAAAAGTAGGAGCCACTCTACATGACTCAAATTAGACCCTCAACTCGAATTAACCGAACTAACCAAGTCAATCTAACTTAGTTAACTCCTACAAGTTGTAATGAGATGCGGAATTACAATTTTCTTCTAATTTAATTCAAGGGAAAATTAAATTATAATTTTTCTTAGTGCCATTTTAAACACTCCCTCTCAGTAAGAAAGGGATTATTAGATACCCCGATCCTTCCTCTATGGAACTCGAATTTTCCTCTTGACAATGCCTTAATCAAGATATTTGCATCTTGTTCCTCTATAATAATGTACTCTAGCAACATGATCCACCTCTGCACAATCTCTAAGATGGTGGTACCGAATGTCAATATGCTTGGAACTATCATGAAAAATAGGATTCCCAGAGACTTTAATACAACTCTGGTTGTCATAATAAATCACTGTAGGATCCATCTGTTGAAAAAATAACCCAACAAGGATCTTCGTCATCCAGATAGCCTCACAAGTTGTTTGACTAGCATCCATGCACTCTACTTCTACTGAACTGAGTGAAACTAATCGTTGCTTCCTGTTGTACCAAGAAACTGTTGCGCACCCAATACTGAAGATTCCTCCTGATGTGCTCTTCTTGTTTGATGGACTCCACTAATACAGATTTATGCATGAACACAATAAAATATATAAATAAACATAAATGCAGAGATGCAACAAAAAATATACTTCATTTCATTAATATCAAATAACTGAAATAAACTTACAGACATAATGTAAATAAACTAACTCATACAATGGTAGCTTATCTCTAAGAAGAGATGTGGTGGCTACATAACTCTGAACTATGTTAAAATGAGGCTCAAGGGCATTTTTATTATTGAAGAACATACGAAAACCCTAAAATACCAAAACCCTAACCCTAGGATATGGAACACCAAGTGTTTGTAGGCCTCGTTGGGGTTAGTTGGGTAACCAACTTCTCGAGGTCGTAACTTGGTCATATTATCTCCATTTGCGCATATGATATATCGTCAAAAATATCTCTCTCTAGTACTACAAGATTTCCCATAGGATTGTGACAAGCCCCTGCCTATGTCTATGGGCTTGCTTCAGACCTCAAAAAAATGTCGTTTATGGGGTCAAAACTACTCCAAAAGTTTAGGACCCGAAAAAATGCTAAAAGTAGTAAATGTTGTTATAAAAAAAGGAAACTGATGAAACTGACTAGAGGTCCAGGTGGAATAGGTGTGTGGCCACCAATATCCACCTGGATCATCCCTGCTAAATATGCATATGTGAAGCCTTGTAGCTTCACTCCCTCTGTCCGTCTGTACCAAATACCAAACTGAGTGGTACCTTTGAGGTATCTCAACACATGTTTGGCTGCCTTCCAATAGATTTTGGTTGGCTTAACCATTGATTGACTGATCTGGTTAACTGCATAACACATGTACGTTCGTGTGTTCACCAAGTACATAAGTGAACCCCAAAGTTTCCTATAAATGGTAGCTTCTACCACTTCGCCTAAAGTAGCATATTCCTTCCTCCAATTCCCTGCTAGAGGACTCTCCATGGTTTTTTTCGCTCCATTTGAAACTTCTTCAGTATCTTGTTGGAATACTTGACATGAGAGACAAGCATTTTCCCATCTCCTTGCAAAATTTCCAAACTAAGGAAATAATGAATGAGCCCCATGTATTTCATCTCGATTTCTCTTGCCAAATCCTCTTTGCAATATTTTATCAGCTTCTCATCACCTAATAGAATTAAAACATTGACATATAATACTATAATAACTAATTTACCTTCAACCAAAATATGGTAAAGGTTTTCATCTGCTTCAACTTTACTGAAGCCCAACCCAGTAAAATAGTTATCAATCCTGGTGTACCAAGCATGGGGTGGTTGTTTCAATCCATACAATGCTCGCTTGGGTCTATACACATGTGACTCTCTGTCAGAGGTCTCAAATCCTTCCACCTGCTCTATGTACACCTATTCCTCAATCACTCCATTGAGGAAAGTTTCCTTCACATCCATATGATATATCTCACATGCCATCTACACAGAAAGTGCTAGAATTGATATGATTGAAGAGTACCTTTCTACTAAAGCAAGGGTTTCCTCATAATCAATTCCCTTCACATGAGAGAACCCTTTGGCCATAAATATTTCCTTGTGTTTCTCGACACTCCCATCAGCTTCTTGCTTCACCTTATAGATCCACCTGGATCCTACAACTAACTTGTCCTCTAGCCTTGGGAAAACTTCCCATGCATTTTTCCTGATAATGGAATCATATTCCTCTACCATGGAATCAACCCATACTAGTTGCTGCAATGCTTCCTCGAATGAGGATGGCTTGGTCTCTACACTCTCTCTCATTAGAGCCATGTATCCAATGTATCGATCTAGTGACCTCCTCTACCTACGTTGTGATGTAGGTGCTCCCACATTCTCTCTAGCATCATGCAACAATATGTCAGCCTCTCTGGTGTGCTTCCTTCCATCTCTGGATCTCGAGTCTGCATGAGTGGCTGCTTCCACCCTTTACACCTATGCTTGTGGATGCTCCACAACATTCCAAGGTTCTTCCTTTGGAGCTAAAATCTCCTCATCTGCATGCAACTTAAGATCCCTCGCAAGGGAACATCTCATGGTATTCTCTTCATCGAACTTCACATCTCTACAAAAAATTGTCATTGTGTCAGATGGTAGGGATACCCGATAGTTGTGATGTGTATCGGTGTACCCCACAAATATTCCCAACTTAGTTGTTGGTTCTAGCTTTTTCATTACATCCTTGTAAACATGACAGTAAACTGATGAACCAATGATCCTGAAGTGTGCCACATTTGGTTTATTACCTAAAAAATCTTCTTCTGGTGTACCCATCCCGATATCTAATGAGGACTCTTGTTTTGCACATATATCATTGTGTTGCCTGCTTCAGTCGACAAGTGAAATGGTAGGAACTGATCATGCAACATCGCCCATGAATCTCCCACAATACTTATGTTATTTTTTTCTGCAACCCTTATATGTTATGGGTTATGGGTTTCTATTAACTCTTGTTGAATTCCTTTTGATGCAAAAAAGTTACTGAAATAATTTGACACATATTCTCCACTATTGTCACTCCTAAGAGCCTTCACTTTCAAGCTTGTGTCTCTCTCAACAAGTGCTTTAAATTCACAAAATTTTGAGAATGTCTTGTTTTTCTTCTACATGAAGAATATCCAACACTTACATGTGAAGTCATCTACAAATATCACATAATACATGTGCTTAGACATGGAGGCTGTTGAGAACAATCCACACACATCTTAGTGAACTCTTTTAAGGATCGCTTGCACTTGAATGTCCTTATCATGAAAGGTGGTTTTGGTGTACTTCCCCAATGTACACCCTTTGCATGCATCAAGATGCTTTAGTGCTCCCTTGGGAAGTCCTGTAGAAATATGTTGCATGAGATTCAACGCTCCATGGTGCAAATGGCTAAGTTTCCTATGCCATAATTGATCAATGTCTCGGATCTACACCTTCTCTGCTTTCACGCTCAAAGTAGCAAAGTCTTATACATCCAATTTGTAGAGGTTCTTCACCCGAACACTAATCTGCTTCACTTTTCCTGTGGCTATGTGGCGAAGGTAAGCCTTTCCATTTCTAAATATCACATCATAGCCACGATTTCCAACACTGAAACTAAATTCTTCTTCAGACCCGAAACATACATGGCATATTTCAATGTGAGAGGACAACCAAACTCCCTCTTGAGAGTAAAAATACTAATTTTGGTCACGCTATACCTTCCATCATCTCCCATCTCGATGTGCATCTGGAGGTCCTTCTCCTTCAAGTCGTTTAAGAATTCTTTGTTTTTAGTCATATGGAATGAGGCTCCACTATCCAGATATCATACACTACCCATAAACGATGTCACCATGCATGAAATGAGGGTGACATCCATCTCGAATTGTGAAGCAAGAGCTTCACCTGCCGCTCCTCCTGAGGGCTTCTTGCCTGTCTTCTTGTGCGGAAACTTCGTGGCATAATGTCCCGGCTCATGAAAATGAAAACATTTAATCTTCAACAAGTCATTCTTCTTTCCTGCCTGGCTAGATTCTCCTTTGGATTGGGATTTATTACCTTTCCCTTTATTTTCATTTCCATCCAAGGCACAATTATCCTCCTCATCATGCTTGGATGATGATCCATATCTAGTGTTCTGTCTAATATCTTCTTGCACCAAGTCATACCATAAACGCTCCCACTCTGGTAGCTTCTCCCTCCCATTTACTGAATCCTGGTAGTTGTGCCAACTCTTGGGAAGGCCTAGAAGTGCTAGGCGAACTATATAATTTTGAGAAATTGTAACACCAACACTCCCAAGCTCATCCTGACATTGGGTAAAATTTCTCAAGACCCATGGTATTGTGTCTCCCTTTTCCATCTTGATTTTCCGAAGCTTTTACTTCAGTGCCAGCTTCCTGTGGTCACTGTTGTTCTCAAACAAGTTTGTAAAGGCATTCCACATTTCATATGGAGTCTCCTTCCCATGGAGGTTGGAGACAATATGATCTTAAACTCCTTCCAGTAAGATCCTTCTTGCATTGGCTACATTCTTATTTCATTCTTCTAGAGCCTATGCATCTGTAGTTTTTGGTTTTAAAACATTGATATAAATGTATTCCTTTAATCCATTGTCTTCCATGACTACTTCCATCTGGTCCTTCCAAGAAATTTACTTTGAGCTACCCTCAATGACATACTCAAGCCTTAGACCATAGAAAACCATCCTGATCATGCTGCTAGCTTTGGAGAATAGATCTACAAAACTCGTTCCTCCTGCAAGGAGAAAATCATATTCTTCTCTTCTATAGTGATTTCATCTTCGATACGAAGTAGAAATTCCTTATAGATTCAAACTTCTAATTTTAATTTACTAAAAAAATAGACTTGAATATACTCTACCAATTGCAGAAACTAATTTAAACGATCGTGAAATCATGAAGAGTATAAGAGAAAGAATTCAATAGACACATTGCACAATTATTTCCTGGGGAAATACCCAACTAAAAATCTTACTATCTGTATATTTCATTCGTTAGAAAATATGAGAAGATTACAATGCTTTGCTCAATATCGAGTAACCTCTGCACTATCTCTATCTGTATCACTGCTTCCTAGACAAGCCTAGGCCAATACTTAACCAATTTTCTGCTTTCCCAATTCCCTATTTCCTTGCACTGTTTCCTTGGGAATTATCCCCTATTAATTAGGGAAATCCTCAATTGGAATTGTGTAATACATTATACGCCTTCCTCTAACTACATGAACCACTTATACAATTTGGATGATTATACAATGGATAATACACTTACCTTAAACTCCAATCTCAACGGGGTAACTTGTATATCACACATGCATGAGTTATTTATGGTTGATTTATTAGTTGACTCGCTGATCAAAGAGTGCACACCCCACTAGTTAAACTGACTTTAACTCGGATAAAATGAATTAATTAATTACAATTCAAAATAAACTCAACTAGAGCTCCTACAAAGTAGGAGACACTTTACATGACTCAAGTTAGGCCCTCAACTCGAAATAATTGAACCAACTAAGTCAAACTAAATTATTTAACTCGTACAAGTTTTCATGAGATGTGGAATTACAATTTTCTTCTAATTTAATTCAAGGGAAAATTACATTAAAATCTTTCTTGGTGCCATTTTCAACAGAAACTTAGGATTAGTCACCCTTCCCTTTTAAAATTGTGTGATCACATTGTTTCCTAGTTGTTAGGAAGTACTTGTCAAGCTTATATTTCCTTTCCTATGGTGTGACTTTAGAACCCATAGTGAGTTCTTGAGTCTTTTACCCACCTAAATACTTAAGGGAACGAAAGGTAAATAGATCCAAGAGGGTTTAGCACTAGGAACTTAGTGGTCCCTTAGATATGATATTATTATGGAGTTGAGTGAAAACTTCCATTGGAACTATTTTGATCATTGAGTCTAGGAGTTGACTCTCCAACAAAAATCTAGGGTGATGCAAGTTTTGATCTTGTCATGTGTGAAACTTTCTTAGGCAGATAGATAGATCTTTAGCATAACATGTCTCGATGGTTTCAATTCTTGAAAAAAATATGTAGTGTCTCCAAGTCTATGACCCTAGATTCACAAGCAAATTTTGAGTAATTTTTTAACCAATTATTCCACCCAACATTTTAGCATTGTTAATAGGGAGGTGCTTGAGGGATAAAACCTTGGTGATTTGAGTTTTTCAATTGGATTCCCTAATCTTGAAGACTAAAAGGAGGAGGGGAGGTAATACAAGAGGTAATAACCTATGCTACCACCTCAGGTGTTCCCCACAAGCCCTTGTCATGCTAGTTTGTAGAGTGTGGTTTGATTCAAGCAAAAAAAGTTATGTTGAAGCTAACCGAGCCAAAATATTTAGGAGCCTGTAGTCTGATTTGCTTCTTTTACTTTTCCTACAAGTAATTTTTCTTTTTCGAGCTTGGTGTGATTTTTTTGTCAACAAACAAAGTTCTATTGAAGCTAACTAAGTTAGAATTGTCAAGAGCCAACAATCTTGTTTGCTTCTTTTACTTTGTTTTTCTTTTTGGAATTTATTATTTTAAATATGTATAACTAGGGACAAAGGTCCCAAACCTAAAACTAATGGTAAAGATAAATCTAATATTTTTGAAGTCCCTTTTTCTAATGTTGGATCACTTGCAGGAAAATTATCCAAACAAACTCAGATGAATGAAACTATAAGCTTGCACTTGGAATTTGAATAAAGCAGTTGAGGAGTATCTAAACCTACATGAGAGAAGGGGAAAGCTCCCATTTTTTACTCATTTTTTGTAGTTGATCTTGTAGGGAGGACAAATTGAAAGGAAAAAAATAATCAAACTCGGTTACCACTTCTGGAGAATAAATATAGTCTATTTGGAAATAACAATATGGAAGACGTGGAGGAGGTGCTTAATGGAGAAAATAATGAAAATTAGGGAGAAAGCAAGGTAGAAAAGGAAATAACTTTTAGGTTCCCTATTGTGGATCCCAATTTCATCGTGTAGGTTAATAACATTCGCACATCTATTATGCTACACTTTTATGAGAAGACTCGTGAGGACCTTGATGCATTTCTTTTTGAGTTTGATATTTGATGCAAGAGCTATCATTACTGATCTTATGCCCATAATATTAAATTATTCTCTTCCACCCTTAAGGACACAACTCTATGCTCATTCATGGGGTTGGGAGGAAATACTATCCAGACATAAGATGGGATGAAAAGAGTATTCCACAAATAAATACCAAGAGTACTGATATGAAAAGCAGAGAGCATAAAAATTACAATAATGTCGCTTTTAACTGACTGTAAGGGCTTGTAAACTTAAATTACAAATTGTCACATGAACATGTAAATTAGCACATAAAAATTTAACTTAAGAAACCATAATAACTTAGTCAAACAATGAGAAAAGAGAAAACATGCAACATCAAGATCTGTTATCTCCTACAACTCGTGGGCTACGTCTTCGGATTCGCCTCCAAAGGTCGGATCACTTTATTGTCTCTCTTAAAATAGGTTGAATGTGTACAATTTTTTTCAGAAAGGGTTGAATCCCAAAAATTTCTTCTACTGCCAAAGAGCTCTCAAGTCCAACACATTGCATACATTTACTCAATACTTAAAAAAAAGACCACTTCTCTTAAGCACTCAAGGCTCTCAGACAAAATATTCTTTAGCAAGCCCTCTAGCAATACTATCTCAAACAAGCTCTCCAAAAACTCGCAACAGCTCTCCAAAAAATCTCAACAAGTCTCTCCAACAACCTCACTCTTCCTCCTAAATTTTTTTTTCAAACAATGAGTACATAACAAAATTTACAACTATTTTGAGATCCATAAACAAATGAGAGAATATATCCGTAGATCCGCATTCCAAGGAGAGAATATCTCTCTTTATCCATAAAAGAGGATCTTATGAGATTCTTAAGGAGAAAATCTCTCAGATTCACATATCAAGTACCTCTTCCACATTTTTAAGGGAAACAATCCCATGAAAATATAAACGTCCAACTTGAGATTAGGAAATTGTTTGTGAGGTGGATTCTCACACTTAATCAATTTACTTTTTGAAAAATTTAAAATTTAAATATATGAGCACATCCACATGAATCTCATATCAAGCATTTAATATTTTAAATTCAAAATTCTCACAACCTAGGCTTTAATGAACTTGCCTTAATCATGGTACTCTTTGGAAAATGGTGAAAAAATCCTCCTAGATCATACCTCCCCACGGAGGAAAGATTTTTGTCCACCAAAATCTCAAGGAGTTGAAATTGAGTCTTCTATCAATATGTTTATTTTCTGTAGAGTTAGGTACAATTCGATTACAAAGATGAAGAATCTACTCTTCTTGGTTACGATTTCTCCAACAATGAATGACCTACAAATATTCCCTTTATTTGCAAATTCTTGCATATACATGAATGAAATTGACATAATATAATAAGGTCGTTCTACACTTTCTATTGGAAATAATAGCTTAATGGAAGCAATATGTAATATTCCAAATTAGGAAAAACAGGAATATTGAACATAAAGCTAGAAAATGCAGTGATATATCAACACATATAATGAGTGCAGATCACATAGCCATTTTAAGAAACATTATAGCATAAAACGTGTACAAGATATTAAGGAAAAAGACACTCAAGCTAGGCAAAACAAGCCTCTAGAGACCTAGTACATAAAACATGAAGAACAACTTCTATACAAGAATGCCAGGGGCTAAGACGATGCAGTTTTTGCTGGGAATAACTACTGGTGTAAATGAAAATACATGGATATGCTGATATAGTGCTTACAAAATGTCAGGATCAGAGATCTAGGCTTTTTAGCACAATTCCAAGACCATCGAGAAAGGGTTTCTAGAAATACGCAAAATGAAAAATGTCAAAATGCAGCCCTAGGGCTGATAATGCTCTGAAAATGGATAAATACTGGGAGGTGGATGATCTAATATGAAAATGGCTGAAACCCCTCCTCAAAAACTTTCTTGATGAAGGGATTATCCCCTCACTACAAAACAAGGTCAAGAATTTGGGTACTTGACCTCCCACTGCAACTGCACTACAAAATAACGTAGTTTCTAAAGGAGACTGTGTTGTGGGTGAATGATGTTGCTTGGCCTGATGCCAGATGGTGGAATGATTCTCAAGGAACTTCCTTTCTAGCCTTCTTGATGAAGGGTTGCTCCCTTCACTGGAAAACAAGCTCATAAATTGGGTCTATCAACCCTCCACTGTTATTGCCCTACAAAACAACAAAATTCTGAAGGAGACTGTGTTGTGAATGATGGCTGAAGCTTGGCCTTATGCCAGATAGTGGAAATGAGCTCAATGAACCTCTCCTGAGTAGGCACTGGAAGTCCCCTGAGGATGAGGGCGGGATTCCCGCTCAGGATCACCCTTGTGCTAAACAACACAATAGACTCCGCTAAACAACTGAAGCATGAAAAAATTCATAAAAGAACAATACATAAACAATAATTAGAATGCCTTCTATGGCTACCATCCTCTTCCTTACATGTTTGGTGAGCTTTCTCACCCTGGGTCCCACTCATTAAATATGTTACTCTCATGCATACACTCCTCCATCATAACTGTGCTATCCTCCATTAATGCTCCACTACCTCCATGACAACGTTGTTGATTTGGTCAAAATAGACCCTGTCCACATGTTTTAGCCCTTGTTCAAACCTAAGGGTGATTTATTTAACTGATATAATGACCCACATTCACATGGGAAGTGGTTTATTCCTACTAAAGAGATTTATGGGTCTCTCTACCCACTTGTTCACCTATCTTATTATCAAAAGCAAAAATTAATATTCCAACTAGTTGAAAGATAATTAGGAATGTTACAATCCTCCCCTCCCAAATGTTGCTTGTCCTCAAGCAACTGCAAGGATGGATACTGAAAAATCTCCTCTCTTTCTCCTGTAGCACCCTCATCTCACTACAAGGAACATACCCTCTAGTGGATGTTTTTTAGGAGCCCCTTATAAAAATACCCCAGACATCTGTTTCTAGCAGAGGTTACTAGAGGAGGTTGGCGGGCGCATGTTTTTGCGGATGTTTTTTCATCCAATGCACTTATCAACCTAAACCACACCGGTGTGTTACCAAACATCGTGCGCTCCATACAAACCCGCCCGGTGCGTCTTATTACTCTAGCGCACCAGTGCTTTACAAATATTCCACACCGGTGTGTCCTAAACCCCGCGCCAAAAAAGAAACCGCCCGGTGCGGTCTTAAGGAACCGCACCGGTGCACCTATAAAACCCCGTACACTGGAATAGGGTTAGATATAAAAAAATTACGGCCAAAAAATCGCATTTTTCACTTTTATCAGTGCTCCGGAGCTCTCAAGCACCGGTGAAATTTATCCTTGTCTGATCCGCTATGACATCGGTGCTCCCATTGCACCCATTGCACGCACTTCTGTGCATTGCCCACCAATTTCCAACTTGAATTTTGAAAAACGGTGCGTAAATTTTCTTTTGCAAATTCTACAGCCATTATGCCTCCTCAACGGCCAAATGTACAAGTATTTTTTTTTTTTTTTTCCATAATTAAGCCTTTTATCGGATTAGATTTTCAAATTACCTTAAAATTAACCATTAAAAAAAAAAAGAAAAATTTTCTCGCGATGTGCTCGAGTCATTCGGCTCGCACTGGTTCGCGGTGCTGCCTGTAAATTTACAGGCCGCATCGTAACCGGTGCTAACGGTATCCACACCGGTTTCAGGGCGGTATCGAAAGGTGCATTGTGTTATTTTAAAATTTTAAAAACAATGTGGTGCGGTCGGTTACCCGGCCACACCGTTGACCATGTGGAATAGCGGCAATGTGGTGCGTTGACGTAAATACCCACCCTAGGGCAAGTATTTTTGTCAGCGCACCGCATTCTACATTTTGACAGGGTCAACGATGCAGCCTAGTAAGATACTGAACCGTTGAGTATGTAATGATGTGAGGAGGTCGGTGCGCTGACCAAACTATATGCCCTAGGGAATAGAGTTAGTCAATGCACCGCACTCCCAACACCATCCATAGTCACCGGTGCACCGAAAATTTTTAGGTGCACCGCCGCCGGTGCGCGACAAAAAAAAGACGCGCTGGGACCCATGCATGCATGTTTTTTGTGGCGCACAGACTGCTTTTTTTTTTCCAAAAAACATATATATGTATATTCCTAAATACATGTCTCATTTAATAAAAAAAATGTATTTAATATGTCAATCATTCATAGATGTGAAAGGAGAGAAGAGGGGGAACAAAAACAACAACAGGCGGACTAATATAACATGCTTCACCTGTGGAAGGTGTTAACACTCCAATAATTCTCAAAAGTTGTGAGATTTTTGATTTCGTGTTTAAATAATAATAGAGGTAACCACAAACCTACTTTTAAGCCTTAGGACCTAGCCTTTCTAATGCTCAGAGAGGGCTCTCTCTTTAAGATTTATCTTTGTTGATTTTAATTGGTTTTAGGCTAGTTATGTAGGGTAAATTGGTTTTGGATTTTGATTTGATTTCGTGGTGAAATTACTTACTCATATGGATAGATGTAGGTATATATTCCATTGGGCTAATGGAGTCAATGTGTCAAGCAGTCAAATCAGGATCAAAGTCTAAAGGGAAAATGCTTACAGGGAAAGATAACCGAGTTACTTCAGATCTTCAAGGTTGATGGTGAAAATGGTTTCAATCGGGGTAAAAGAGCAATTAAGGGTTATTAAATATGGATTATGAGTGAAAAGGCAGAGGTCAATAGAAACTACGGAGTAATTAAGGGTTCCTTAGTTTAGATATCAGTGGAAAACATATAAATGATAATCGATCAAGATAGAGTGCTTTTAACATATTCTAAAATAACAATTCCTAATTTATCATTTAGATTTAGAACAACATTCAAATATTGATGAAAAACATAAGAAATTGACAAAGAAACAAGTGAAAATACTTCACAGTAGTGGCCCAACACATGAATCTTGTAATATGATGCTTTATTTCTTTAATCCAGTCTGCTGAATTGAAATTGGTACAATCACCCTTAGGTTTAGAATAGTACAACTATAGAAATGTTCAACATTTCATCCACCCTTAATACTTCCAAAAGAGAAGTATTTATATAAAAATTCATACAAAATATCGTAGAATAAACTTAGGAATTATTCATGGAAAAGAAATATCTTCTTGCAAGAAGATAGTGACAGCTTTCTAACTAATGCTAGCTGTCCATTTTTTATTGAAATAACTTGTTTGTTATCTAGATTTTGTTACTGCTTTCTCTCTTTTTTGTTCAACAAAGGTTGCAGCTGGACAATGAGGTGTCTTTCACGCTGTCATCTTTATCTCTTCTTTGTAATTTTTGATTTACTTTAAACTTTGACCTTGAACTGATACTCTTTATCCTGATACTCTTTCACTAATACTCTTTCTCTGCAAAACTGTAACTGTAAATGTGAAAACAACATGCTCTTTTTTTACTTTCAATGCTCTGTGCTTACTGCAATCTGATTTCAGAGTAGATAAGTTAATTTTTCCCAAAGTTCTGCCTCTGGCAGTTTTATCTTCATCATCCTTCTGAAGTTTTCACCAGCTTCAGTATACTTTAAAATATGGGCTTGTTAACAAAGATGTGTTTCACCTCATGCTGTAACTAGAAAATATTCTCAAAATTATTGTAGAGCACCTTCCTTGTTGGGATTCCCTGTAAGGATGAATTGTTCACTTGCTCCTTGGGAAACTCTCTTATCTTTTTATCATAATCATCCTACTTCATTAATCTATCATTAACAACTAGAGGATTGGGAAGGCCTTTTTGCCTTAGAACATCAAACTTGATCATGAACCTTGTGATAGCAACCTCCATGTTTTGGCATTTCTCTTCTAAGTCTATCATCAAGTTCTTCTTAGAGATTACCTTCCTAACTTATAGGATGGTTTATGTTTTGTCATTAATTCCAATCTCTTCTAGGTCTTGCATGTTATTAAAATTTAGAAACTTTATGATTTCAAGAGCTTCTTCAGGTTTCTTACCAAGCTCTTCTTTGATATTTTGAATTGCTTCTCTTGCTAATTTGACTAATTCTTTCTGCTCATATATGACCTGTATGGATGGCCAAATATCATTGACATATTCAATGATATTGGACCATAGTTTCTACTTGACATGTGCCATTGGTTACTTCAGTGTTAGTTCTTTTTCTAACTTTTTCAATTGCTCATTCAATCTGTTGGCTTTTTATTCTTCATTCTTAGCATTTATTTGAGCAAGTTTATTTGCATCTGCCAAAATTTTAAGCTATTCTTTAAGTCTATTTATCTCATTGGTCTGAATAGACATATCTTGCATAGATTTTACTAATTTTCTTGCTTCATCTGAATGTTATGCTGCTGTTGTTGAAGACTCTATTGCTGAAGTTGTTGATGAAGTAACAGGTAATGCTATGGCCATTGGGACATTAGGAACCAATGATTATTCTAGTGTAGAAGGTACAGTGGTTGTGACTACAGGGATGACAGTGGCAGGAACTTCCTTTGCTTTGTTGGCTTCTTTTTTCTAGACTAACTTGTCCATTTCAATCTCCATTTCCTTTATCTGAGTTTTCAACTGTAAAATGAGACTCATAATCTCATCTTTCTGATTTGTATCCTGTAAGACCTCCTTTGCTTGAGGATGTTCTGTAGGGGGCGGCTTTAGTTGTTTTTTTAATGCAGCAATGTCTGCATTTTTCTTATTTATCAATTCCTCTGCAAATTTTACATTACTAGGATCAAATCCTACTACAATGACTAATTCTTCCAAAGATTTAATTCTAGTGTCTTTTTCTTGTGAAGATGCTTTTTTCAATTTGAGTTGATCTCTCACATTTTCTAGAGTGTTTTAAAACTTTTGTACAGTCATGGCCTTGGTGGTCATTGTAGAATAAATCATCTCCCCTTCCTTCTTATGAAACTCAATTTGGTCCAGAGGATGAACATCCTTGGTCAAGACTTCGAAATCTACCTTTTTGTAATCAGAAGATGACTTGGGAGTTTGAACTGTGGGTTGAAGAAATGTCATTTGCGTCTTTTTCTCCTTATAGTCAAAGGAAGAAAGTAGCCTATTCTAGATGCCAAGATTTTGTTTTAGATATTGGGAATATATCTCAGTTTTAATTTCTTCATTTCTTGCTTTGATTTCCTTGTATCTTACTTTGATATCCAAATCCTTTTCTGCTGTTTTCTTGGATGAGGGAGCTTCAACACTGTGTTGCTTTTGAATAAGCTGAGTGTTTGAAGTTGTAGGTTGTTGTTCTTCTTTAATTATTGTAGGATGTGCATTATCTTTTTTTGATATTTCTATATCAATCACTTCTATTGTTTCTACTTCTTTATTAGCAGGATTTAACTTTGGCTTTTTACTATATCTCAATTTGAATTTTGTCTCTGTTGTAGTCTCTACTGTATATGATCCTTCCTCTCTGTTTCTTTTTGCATTTCTGTCTTCTTGGGCTAGAGCTTGAAAATTTTGACTAGTATCCCTTTGCTTCTCTACCTCTACCAAGTTATTCTCCAACCATTCAGATTGGTTGGAGAATTTCTCAATCTCTGGCTTCTTTTCATGTATATAGGGAGTCAATTTGCATTTAACTCTCATTTTACTAATAAATCCAAGGGGGTCATAATACCACATGAAACTGGGATTGAAGTTGAACTCCTGCAAATGTTTTTCAGCCTCTGGACCTGGATCTCTATTGTTACAGATAAAAGGTCCAACCTGGTTCTTCAACTTGAACTGTGTCTTTTTCTTTGCTGCTAAGAAATTAATTTCATCTGAATTTAGAATCTGCCTTATGTATTCCAAGGAAAATAACCTCATAGGGACGTATTTGGGTAGTTTATAAGGGATAAGACTTGATCCATAAACTCTTATTTCTGTATGATTTTGGTACAAGTACTAATCACCTATCCTATTATGCTCAAACAATTGCAGGACCTTCTTGATTTCATTACTAATTCTGTGCTTCCTGCTGCTGTTCAAAAAATTGAATATGGGATGAATGAACGAATCTATAAAATCTATATAAGTGAACTCATTGGAATCTTTCCTTACCAAGGAAGTCCAAAAGATGAATAATTGTGGGTTTCCTTCCACATCAAGCTTCTGAAGGTTTATAGCAAATTTATCAGAATGAAAGTACAAGAACATATGGAATAAGAATGAGGAGTACTTGAAAACACCTTCAGAAGGAATTTTGACCAACTTTTCATGGATATTGTCAGCAAGGTATTAGGAAAAGTTAAAAATGGTAGCAGGAGGCTGACCATGTGTGAAAGTGGACAAAAATCCTAATACTGCAACATCAACATGTTCATCTGTAAAATAACCAAGAATAAAAGACAACATGGAGATGATATGCCTTGTTCTTTCAGAAAATTTTGCAGAAGAGTATCGATAATCTAGCTTGGGAATTTCTACATAAGAAGGCATGAAGGTCTAGAAAATCTGGAACCTCCTGGGAAAGTCCAGATCCAAGTATAACTGAGTGAGGGATTCAATGGACAAGGTAACTTCATCTGGCCCAAGTTGTATGTGTAGCATTTGGTTGATAGAATCAGCTGTAATAGTAAACAAAACTTCTTTTTTAGAGTTCACTATGGCTCTCTGATCAGGGAAGTAGCATGATTGATAGAGTCTGATTACTTCTAGGCACTGAAAAATCTGAGGAACAACATATTTTGGTAAATTAGATTCCCAAATGAATTTTTCTTGGCTCCAGCAGTGGAGCTCAAGAAGGTTAAATTATATGATTGTATCAGTAATCTTGAAGTCTACATCAGCCAAGGGAATGTGCTCTACATCTACAATAGGAGGTTGTAGAGGATTGACGGCTACAACATTTTTGGAATCCATTGCTTTGCTTGATTTATCAATTTTTATTCTTTTGACTTTAAAAAACACTGAATTAGGCTTGTACGAGCACCTCTGGAAATTTATAACAGTTTGCAGGAGGATTTGGATAGAACAGGGGCTTATCTTTTGTCTGCAAAGGTATAAACTTGTTCAATTAAATTAAACTGTAATCTCTGTGATAAAAGGAAATATCAAGATCTTAGAGTTTTTGCAAAATATGTCTAGGGTCTCTACGAAATGACTGGAAGGCAAAGAGGTCTTCTTCAAGTGCACGGAGGTTTAAATTTATTCAATTATTCAATCTTTGTGGTTTATAATGGTCTAATGCCTCAGAATCTATGAAAGGATTACTTAGGGTTTACAGAAGAAAGGATTTTAGGAAGCAACAAGGTTTTCTTTAGGTTTAAAGGCTCCTAAATGATTTGATTAACTGTATAAATTCTTTAGATCGATGAATAGGTATGTTCTTGAAGAATACCTGGAAAAATGAATATTTTCTGTGCAGGAGGGTTTCTGAGGTGGAAGAAAGATTTCAGAAGCTCTTGCTGGTCTTTATAAGCTTCAATTCGGTTCTTAAATGTTCTTGTAGGAGTAGAGGTCTTGAATTCAGGTTAAAAAGCTTGAAATATGGTCGGCAACGTGATCTAGTTGCGTAAAAACTGGTCAGCAGTTTCTTCGGTGTAAAATGTAATAGAAAGGAGAAAAAAAGGGTGCAAATGGGGAGTTTTATGGATTTTTATCAACAGTGAATGCATTTAATGGGAGGTCAATTTTGAATTAACAAGGCGGTTTGTGCACTGGGGGAGAAAACAACTGAGTGGTTTTCGCAATGAGTAAAGGTGGTAAGCAGTAATGTTTTGAATGATGCGATCGAATAGAAAGACGCCACGTAGAGGAGAGGGAGAGCTCGAAAACTGCACTTTTTGCAAGGTCTGGGGTGCATTATCTTTCGGGCAATGAAATGTGTGATAGAGTTTAACCGCTCTCGGATTTGGTAAGTGAAGATCGGAAGGCTGAGATGATGAGATGGAGTCACGAGTTCAGATGGAGTGGGTCCTGGGGTTTAGACTATGCGATTGTGTTAATATGTATTAAAACTAAGGTTTAAATACATAGTCGGGACTTATTATGATAGGCGGAGCTTATTATATTTAACATATGGGATGCGGATAGATGTAATGTTATAACCGGAGGGGAATATACATAGTGGGGCTAGGATTATTAACATGTGGGGAAATAGAACTATAGGTTATAAATAAAACCTGGGTTGAGAATAATATCTAAAGGATTTATATTAATACGGGTTTAAAAGGTTTATACGGGAATTAATACATTAGGTTAGTGTGTTAATAATGAAATGTGATGCGGGATGTCAAATGCGCTAAGAATAGTGTAAAACATGATATCAGGGATAGATTTCTGCATAGTGGGTCCTGGTATATAGTTTTTAACATTTATACTTAGGATAAAAGTATTTTTTGGGTTTTTTGGGTATTTTTGAATAAAAGGGGAATTAGTAAGGGGATTTCATTTTTCCTAAGTAAAATGTGTTTTTTACTTAGGAAAAGGGCTTTTTTATAAGGGGGAAAGGGAAAAAAGGAAAAATGAAGGGAGAGAAAGTTTTTTTACAAGGTAAATGATTTTGAAGGAAAATTAGTAAATGAAATGACCAAATATATGTTATCCATGCTTGTGAAAACTGCTTTCTGCCTACCCATCTGCTACCCTAACATTTTTTCTTCATTTACATGGGTGCATTTGAGCTTGCAAACGCTTATTCATTTTTCATTTAAAACAAAAAACTAACTAATTTTATCCTTATTTCTTCCAAGGGCTCAGATCAAACCGTTGAGTTCCTTTTTATTCTCTACCTAACTACTGATCTGCAAGATTAAACTGTTTGGCTAGATCTTTATTCTCTATCTAACAACATGAAATTTAAAGCATGAAAAAGTCAAGATTAAGCTATTTGACTTATCATGGATTATGGCATTTTGAATAAGATGCACATAATATTTATTTTTGCAGTAAAAGTAAATAGTAGTGGCATTTGGATTTGCATCACTTTCATGTTTTATTTTTATCTCTTTTTGTTTGGGGTCCATTTTTCTATTCTTTTTTATCTTTTTTCCTTCAAGTCCTTTGATTTTTATTTTAGGACTTTTACCCTCTTTACATTTTTTAATTTTCTAATATGAGAAATTTTTTTGCAAAAAGCAAAGTATGTACATATTACAAGACTAATCAAATTCAATTCAAAATTATGAATCCTATTATTATAGGACTCTAACAGGAGGCACGAGAGAGGGAGAGAGATGCGTACCATCACCCTATTACAGCAGCTACCCAGGGGCTCCTAAGGCAGGTAGGCCTCCTCAAGTTCTATGAGGAGGTTACTTCCCTAAAGGGCCATAGTTTATTTTTGAGACATCTTATCCGTAAGTGGAATGCCCACCAATAGGCTTCCGGGTTGGTCCTAACCAGTGGTATGCGCTCACTGAGGAGGACATATATTTCATTACAGGGCTATCGAGGAGAGGGGTGGATTTTCCCTCGTTGCTAGAAGTTCCAGTTGGCTATGCAACAGGGAGTCAGTTGGTGTACTCCCAGAGATACATTAGCGCAGATATACTATCTCCTTCAGATTTTTAGGTCTCCAGAGGTCAGTTACGTATTGTGTTAAGCCCCTATATTAATAGTGTAGTCCCTTATTATGTTATTCTAACCCCACTTATTGTTATTGTTGTACCCCTGTAACCCCCATATTGTTATTATTGTGCCCTTACATTATTATTGTTAGGTCGGCTAGGATTACATTGTGGCTCCACTAGGATTACATTGTGGCCCCATGGACTCCTATATATAGAAAGGAGGTTTTGTCATTTGTATCATCCAAGAATTGTTCATTCATGTAATGTATTGGAGGTTTCCCCCTCGAAGTGGCTTATTTATAAGGCGTTGATATCTCTTTTCTTCTCTTTTTGGAGTTGGTTACACAACATTTGGTATCGGAGCTTTGGATTCTAGGGTTTCGCTGCTCCAAACAGGTCATCGTGGAATTTTCGCTATAACTTTTTTTCTACGAAGTTTCAGAAGCTGAAATTTTTAGGGTGCGAAGCTGAAATCCTGAGGAAGATTTTCTAAAAATTTTAGAGCTTGGTTCGCAATATTTTCAAAGATATCATCTGTGGAAGTTAGGTCTTTTTTCAAGCTCCTAAACAGGTCATCGTGGAATTTTCGCTATAAAAAATTTTCTACGAAGGTTCAGAGTCTGAAATTCATATGGTGCGAAGCTGAAATCCTGAGGAAATTCTTCAAAAAATTTCAGAGCTTGGTTCGCAATAGTTTTGGAGATATGATCTGTGGAAGGTAGTGCTTTTTAAGGCTCCTGAATTTCATCTCAAAGAGGTGATCGTGGGAAAAGTTCAATAACTCTCTCTCTGGGCAGTGGATTTGAGTGCCGTTAAAAGTGGCCACAAGTACACAGACTTTAGTTTCTTGGCTATCAATTTCAGAGACAAAGGAGGAAAAAGTGGCACGTGGCAAGTCGTACAAGTTCGCACTACTGAACCAATCCATAATTAGGTCATTGTGGGAGATTGGACACAACTTTGTCTTGGAGAATCCAAATCAGGTCAGACCTGTGGCATTCGAAAGATAATTCAGAGGGCTACATAGGTACCAAAATTTAGATATTGAAGTGCTACAATCACAGAAATAATCCAATTTCAATATCGAGCTCCTAAAAAGCAAGAAAAAGGTGTGTATTGTTTTTTTTCCGAATTGCATAAGTCTTATTTGAAGAATCAAGTTGAATTGATTCCAAGGGCATATTGAAGAATTTTTGTCAGTAATGGGTTCTATTATGCCTCCAAAAAATAATTCCATACCCATTAAGCCCTCAGAAAGCTATACTATGACGCATGAGGTGGAAGAATTGCAATATGAGATATCAAAATTACGGTACCAAGTGCAACAAATTTCGATCTTACGAAGAGCAACCGAAGATGAAATAGATGGTTTAAAAGCAGAAATGGAGGCTAAGTTGGATGGTTTGAAGGATCAAATAATAGCAAATATGGATGATAAATTAATGGAATATCACATCGAGCATCAACAACAAGTTCTCCAACTCTCAAAGGATAACCCAACTTTGGTGCAGAATCTAATGAAACAACAGGAAGATCAACATCATATCGAAAGAAGTTATGAAGAAGTCATAGAAAAAAGAAGTAGACAAGTACGATCAATTTCAGAGTATCTCAGCAAGTGGAAGAACTTTCCTATACAAGATTCCACATGGGAGGATGAGAATTTTATACAGAAGCATCAAGAAATAATCAAGCGTTGAGGACAACACTTGTTTGAAGGAGAGGGGCATGTTAAGCCCCTATATTAATAGTGTAGTCCCTTATTATGTTAGTCTAACCCCACTTATTGTTATTGTTGTACCCCTGTAACCCCCATATTGTTATTATTGTGCCCTTACATTATTATTGTTAGGTCGGCTAGGATTACATTGTGGCCCACTAGGATTACATTGTAGCCCCATGGACTCCTATATATAGAAAGGAGGTTTTGTCATTTGTATCATCCAAGAATTGTTCATTCATGTAATGTATTGGAGGTTGCCCCCTCGAAGTGGCTCATTTTTAAGGCGTGAATATCTCTTTTCTTCTCTCTTTGGAGCTGGTTACACAACATATTGTGCATTTGGTAGTCAGGAGGTGAGGTGCCTGTCACTTCTGATTTCGACCATTTCACACAACACCAGTGATGGGCAATGCATTAGTTGCTCACTTCTATATTATGTTGATTCTTTGGTATAGGAGCCACGACTTGTCAGGTGGTCTGCCATTTTTTTGCGGCAATTTTATACAGCCTTAGATAGATGTCTTGCTCATGCACAAGGGAGGGTCAACTTCACTTTTTATTCAGAGATTTTTTGTTTATTTTTTAAGAGGTTTCCAGAGACGAGGGCTACTTTTTTTCAGCAGCCTCATAGGCCGATGTTCAAGGCATGGATGCACATGTAGGGACATGTGATGCCCAAGAGGGGCAAGACTGTGTTTTCCGTGAGGATATCACATGATGCACTGGAGTTGCTAGCTAGTGTTGACGAGCATCCCTTCATTATGGTTCCCTGTCCTTATGCTGGTTTGGATTGGCGAGGGTCTGCCAACATACTCTTCACATATGATGAGCGACCGAATGATAGAGGTAATATTACTGTTTTATTTAAATTTATTCTAACATGTTCTTTAACTTGTTTTTATTAAATTGTGCAATGAAATTGTCTAATTATTGTTGTGTACTTGTATATATTTTGCAGACATTGGGTCTTTTGATGGTGAGGACATGCCAACACCACCACATGATCCAGGTGTGGATCCTGAAGACGATCAGGGTATATCAGATGTTGAGGATCATTAGGAGGCCGACGTAGAGAGACCTGCTCCTACTGGTGCACTGATACTGCCTTTTACTAGGTGCGGTAGGCTTGATAGAAGATACAGGATGGAGTTGGGCGACCAACTCACTGCATTTATTGTTGAGGCGGGCATCAAACCCACTAATATGAGAGACATACAGGCCGATGGTAGGCGGTTATATATGTGGAGTGGAATTCCGCGTGACATGTACAGCTTGATGCGGCATGTCGTAGGATCCGCGTGACATGTACAGCTTGATGCGGCATGTCGTAGGAGCCACGAACTTAATTACGTGGCTGAGGAGGACCATTGCACGTTATAGGTGTGGTCGAGACACAGCACGTGATCGATAGTCTGTGAGTAGCGATGCATCATTTGATGATTTTTCACCTTGCATTGCGCCAGATGAGCAGCCTCCACTAGCATCAAACAACAGTCATCCTGGACAGTAGGCTGGACCATCGGCCACATCCAGTCAGTAGCCTGCAACATCCAACACTACTCATGATCATGAGCAGGCTGGACCATCGACCGTCGAGGCCGCACCATTGACTGAGCAGACCTCGACTAGTACTGCTATTGATGATGTGCCACTAGCTGATCCATGACCTTTATAGTACAGTTGTATATTTTTGACATTATTCAGTTATATATATATATATATATATATATATATATATATATATATATATATATCTATATATATATATATATATATATATATGGTCCATGTATTTTATGTTCATGTTGCAATTGTACATGATTTACATGTTGGTGATCATCATGATGTGTATATTGTTAGGTCATGTTAGATATGTTCATTTAATGTGCAGCTTGCAGATACATGTGTATGTGATAGCAGTTATTTCACATGGGATGTATATTTGATGTTTGTGTTGTGATGATGTAATTATATAATGTTAATTGTGTTTTGTTAGATGATCGTGATCACGATGATGTTAGTGGATTTGAATGTGTTTTTTAGTCAAATATGATGTTTGTACGATGGTTATCATGAACGTGATGTTTATCAATTAATTTAATATTAAATGATCATGATATTGTAAAATTGTAATATTTGTAATTCTAATTGTATGTAAAATTCTAAAATTGTAATTGTATTTGTATTAATTGTAATTTTAATTGTAATTGTATGTAAAATATTTGTAAAATTTTAATTGTAATTGTAATATTTAGTTTATTGTGAAATGATTGTAATTGTAATTTTAATTGTAATTGTAAATATGTAAAATTGTAATACTAATTGTAATTGTATGTAAAATTCTAAAATTGTAATTGTAATGGTATATATGTAAATTTGTAAAATTGTAATTGTAATTGTAAATTTTAAATTTGTAAAATTGTAATTGTATATATGTAAAATTATAAAATTGTAATTGTAATTGTACATGAAAT
Source organism: Pinus albicaulis (assembly GCA_034641835.2). Lineage (NCBI taxonomy): Eukaryota > Viridiplantae > Streptophyta > Pinopsida > Pinales > Pinaceae > Pinus > Pinus albicaulis. The sequence goes on from CM076569.1 coordinate 521,259,384, forward strand.
CATAAAATTCTAATTCTAATTCTAATTCTATGTAAAATATTTGTAAAATTTTAATTGTGTTAATGTGAAATGATTGTAATTGTAATTGTAATTGTATGTAAAATTCTAAAATTGTAATTGTAATTTTAATTGTAATTGTATGTGAAATTGTAAAATTGCAATTCTAATTCTAATTCTAATTCTAATTCTAATTCTAATTGTATGTAAAATATTTTTAAAAAAAATATTGTATTAATGTGAAATGATTTTATTAAAAATTTTAAATTTGTAAATTTGTAAAATTTTAAATAATTGTAAAATAATAAATCTAGAATAATATGAATTTTTGTAACATAATAAAGTTTAGAAAATAATGCAAATAAATTCATGTACTTTAGAATTATCATTATTTTATTATGATCTTACATACAAAAAAAAAGAACTTTATACAATACGCCATTGTTTTTTAGATCAACATAATTGCAAATTATCAAGTGAAATATTGATTTTAACATTAACAAAATGCAAATTACCAATTAATTCAAAATACATATTATAATGTTTCAAAAAACCCATCTTAAAAAGTATAAATATTGATGAAATAACACATGTACCATATCACTCTCGGTTCTCATGATCACCCTCATTATCTTCCAGCTCGCATGGCATGATAACACTATTGTTCTCAAAAATATGTTTTGATCTAGGGTCATGTCTTAATATGAACCACCAATCCCTATCCAACACATCTAGGTAAAAAAAATCCTGGTTGCAGTGTTTGGGGAAAACATAGGGCTCCTTAGCTTCATCCCATATCTTTCTAGAGTTGATACATATCAGCCTACTATCGCGATATTCCTTTACACTATTCCGATCAAAGGTGTCCCACCACTTGCACCTAAAAATAACACATTGGAAAGAAGATAAATTCATTTCAATGATCTCTTGTATCTTTCCGATGTAACCTAACGTCCCTCGTACTAGATTTTGAGCACAGTGGCTATATCGACTAGATTGATCGAAATTGACTTCCACTCCACAGTCTTGTGCAATGTTTCCAGCATTGTCAGTTTCTATGCGAAAATGGTGTCCATATGCCCACATAGATGGGAACAAATGCACCTATTATTAAAAAGTTAAAAAAATCTTAGTGTCATGTGTCTTATAATAACCCAACAATTAAAATATGAAATACAGATGTTTTATAAGTTTCAAATTTACATATAAATTAAATAGATTATTATCGATTTGCTTCACCCAATCCCTACGTTTAATGCATCCTCTTCAGCACGTGGGTAATGACCGGCTGCACCGTATTTCTCTCTGACTTGGTTAGCAACCCAATTGTTGGGGCATATTTTTGGCATATTTTCTTTTAAATGATCGGGATAAGGCACACTTCTACCATTCAATTGTCTGAATTCTTTCTTGTCACTATCCCACTTCATCCTCTTTTGTTTGTACAATGCGACCCATGGTTGTGTCACTTCACAATTGTAAAGAACGAATTTATTGATTGCTTCAATTTCTACATTCGACGATGAAATCAAACCGACATTATATAGTACTTAGAGATCAAAATATACATTATATCAAAGTTCAACATGAATATTAACTTTGTGTAAATTTGAAAAATTATAAGTCACTTACTCTTTATCAAGCGCTTTTTTCCACTCGTTTGGAGCAACTCCCCTTCTCTTTTGTCTTCATCCTTTTCATCGTCCCAAATCACCGTGCCTGGTATGTTGTCGATCTACTTGATGTACTCACTGGCACAATATAAAGACTCATACGATATGTACCCCTCTTCCATAGACCCCTCAGGTTTTTCCCTTTGTCGAACAAAACCTTTTGATTTCTTCATGTACCTCTCTAAGAAGAACATCCAACAACAAGAAACCACCCCAACTAATTCAACCTCATCTACTAGGTGGATTAGAAGATGAACCTGTAAGTCCATGAAACTCTTCAGCAGTTCCTTCTCAAACATACAAACAATCTCAACTATCTCTTGACGCCACCATGGAATGCTAGCCACATGAATCTCCTTTGACATGATCCAAAGTAAAAATGCAGATAATTTAGATATGGCACATCCTAGGTCTTGAGGGAATTCATGTCTCACACACCCACTCACAAACAAAGGATAATGATATTGCAAAGTTATAAACACATGCAATAATATACAAAATTAGGTATTTTTTATGATCCCCACATGGGATAAAATTTATTAATATAACAAATAATAAAATCATGCTTTTGACATTATATGTACTCTTAGAAGATTCAAATGGTCATGTGATTTCAACCCCAACAAATGGTCATCCATGGTGAAGCAACGCCCTAGTGAAGACCCATATGAAGTTGGCACCCTCGCACCCATTATAACTTCCTTTGCCAAAGAAATAACATCTTTTTTTAAAATCCATGGGACATCACCTTCTTTGAAAAACCACGAATTAGAGGGACCAGTGCCTGCCTCTGATCCCATACTTTATAATCGTCTTGGCCAATGTTTCTTTTTAATTTTTAAAGTAATAAGATCTTTCCTAACAGCCAATGTGTCACTTTGTTTCGATGATATGTGCCTCCATAAAGAGATGAAACATTTTTAAATATATGCATGGGATCTAATAAGTGGGTAATCTTAAGATGCTCCCAATATGGGAGATTATAAAATATATATTTCCTTTTCATCCCAATGGGAAATTTCTCAACATAGGTGTCAAAGAATTCTGGATCATCGAATATAGGTTCCCCATTTGAATCGAACTTTTCTACGAACTCATTCTCCTTCTCTCTCTCATATTCTCTAAGCCATTCAGCTGGTGTCATTATTGGAGGCCTTCAGGTTCTCTCTCGTTTACCATTGAAAGCGGATGTTGCTCTTCTCTATGGGAGGAATACCCTGGAGCAATCATACACTAGATTTCATAAGTCCTTGGACCATCTAGTTTTCAGAGAAGGTCCATAACATTTACATCAAAATACCCTTTTGTTACAAGACATGAGAGATTATTGTATACAATTAATATGCATGGCACGTTAAAGAATATCATGAATATCAAAACAATTACAATGAATTAAATAACTAATATGTGAAAGAATATTATTACGTATATAAACAAATCAATAAATTAAACATGTAATTTACCAGAGAAAACTCCTAAGCCTCGATAATCATGTGTCGTGTAAGCACATATTCCATACAACATAAAACTCCTCTCTAATGTGATGGGTCTTGATATGTCGTATACATTTATCCCATCCCACATTTCCTTCAATTCATCTACCAGTGGTTGTAAGTAGACATCCATATTCTTCACTTGTCTTCTACCAGGGACTATGAGAGCCAACATAAGATGTTCATTCTTCACGGACAACCATGGGGGGATATTGTTATTGATCACTACTACAGGCCAAATATAATAGTTGGTGTTCTGGAGGGAATATGGGTTGACGCCATCCATGGCTATGCTGAGTCGTAGACTTTGTACTTCATCCTTGAATTTTTTGGGCCATGTATCCTCTATATGCTTCATGGCTATTGAATCAATTGGGATTCACATAACTCCCAACTCAATTCTATGTGAGGCATGACATCCCTGCAACATAGTTGATTCTTTGCGATGAAAGAGCCTTTTAATCCTTGGGATTATAGGCATGTGCCTCAATATCTTAAAAGGAGGACCAGTACATGATTTACCCTTCTTTTTTTATTTATCTTACCTATCATGCCCACATTTCAAACACATCTCTTTGTCTACATATTCTCCTCTATATAGAATACAATCATTTGGACATGCATGATATGATATGTACTCAACACCCAACATTTTCAAAAATTTCTTTGCCTCTTCGCAGCTACCGGGTAAGACATTATCACTCAGAAGAACCTTATCTTTGAACAACCTGTAGTTGGCGATCATGGAAAAATATATTAATAAATGTAGATTAATTCTGAGATAATTATTAACGTTCATAAAATTTACCATTTGTAATTTTCATTGTGTACTGATTATATTTCTCAAATTTATATAAGGGAGGACTTTATGGTAACTTACCTCAAAATTTCTGAGAAACATGCATTCGACAAGCCAAACTTTACTTTCAAGTTTTATAGTAACATCGTTGTCCCCAACTGGGTAGACTTTGACTGACCGCTAAGTCCAAAGAGAGGGGTAGTGGAACCAAATTTAAGGCTTTCGAAAAAGGTGTCAGCGATATGAGCATCATCCCCTAGTTGATCATCGTTTTGGAATGCATGTAACAAAATTGTCTCCATGGAAGTCATATCCCTTAAGTAATCATCCATACAAACCTCTATTTGATTGCCTCCATTGCCAGCTTGTGAAGAACTACTATTGTTGTAGTCATTCCTAATTGGTGAATCTGGATGTAGCGGGAATTGAATTGGTGGTTGATTCAACCATTTTTGGTATCATTCCTCTCTGATTTTTTCCCTTAATTCAATCTTCTCTCGATTTGACATTGTCGTGGGGTGGAACAGAAGATGGTAGGTAGGTCACTCATCATCACTAGAATCCTAATAATTAAAAAAATATATATATTTGAACACGACTAGTACAAAATATATTATATCAATTAGTAACCACGTTGACAATATTGCATGATTAATTGTTTTGACATTGAAATAATTGCATTAATCCATATACCAAACAATTATAATTATTACCATAATTGTCCTAGTATTGTGGGTAGAAGATGTAATATTGTTACAATTGGTAGGGTGAAGTGGTTGTCTATTTTCATCTAGCAAATGCGCCTTGCGGTATGCTACTCCTGATAAGAGCTTCCGATGTTTTGGAGTTGTTTGAATATTTTTCTCATCTGAACTCGATGTTGAATCTGCATGAACTTGAAAATTTGTATACATTATAAATTTAATTAAGCTGTGCATAATTGACATGGATAAAAAACATAAATTCAATTAGATAATGAAAATATAAATAAAATATGAAGTAAATATTTATATGTATCGAGATGGATAGGGAGAAATCCGCGATGGACTTTGAGAAATATTATGGAACGAGCTGGATTTTGAAGAATTGTCCATTCGATATAATTATGATATTTTCTCCCTGCATTTGAGCAAAATCAACAATAAGGTTTGGTGCACACACCTAAAAGTAATTTCGATACCTTAAAAATGGACTTCTTGTTATCGGTGCTAATGTACAAATCACCGCACCGGTGTGTTTTCGTTACTGCGCACCGGTGCTGGTTTTATAAACGGACACACCAGTGCGGTGCTATTAAGTGACACACCGGTGATGAATAACCGCAAATAAAAAAAGCACAACTCTGTTTTCTTTAAGTGAAAAAAAGCGGTAAATTGAAAAATGGGCGAAAAAATATTTTCGAAAATCTAATTTCATAAAACAATTCTTTAAATACTAAACACTTTTCATTATTTCACTATTTTTGCAAAAAAATTCAGCCATAGATTTGCAGGAGACATAAGTGGAGCAACGGAGAACGAGAGCAATGTGGAGTAGCGAAATACGTTTGAACAGAAGTATTCAGACAATCAGAATTCCAAACCTCTAGTGATTCAAACACTGTAGCATAGAATTTCAAACGATCTCGTGATTAAAGTTTATTGTTTTTTTTTTAACTTTTTTCTACAGTTTTTTTAACGCAGTAAGAAAAAAAATTTAATGTTTATTGTTTATTTTTTTATTTTTTTTGCAGTTTTTTTTTATGCAGTAAGAAAAAAAATTCATTTTTTTTTCATTTTCAGAAACAAAGTAAAAAAAATTCCATTTTTACCTAAACTCTACATTCTTTTTGTTTTTTTCCCTTCATTCTCCCTCTTTCTGTGAATTCAGAATTAGGGCTTTTCATTTTAGATTTACAGGGTTTGTATTTCTATATATAGGCCTAAGACATCTAACCCATGGGATGACTTGCATAGTCGGATCCCAATCCATGTCGGCCCTTGCGTGAATTTTTAAAAAACAGTTTTTTTTCATCAGTGCGCCCGACGTAACCTGGCACACTGGTGCGCTGTATTATCCTAGCGCACCACGAAAGTATTGTGTGATAAAAAAATTAATTAATTTTTTTTTTAATAAATGCACCATATGTAAAATATGGCGTCGGTGCGCTATATAATTATGACGCACCACGAACATGTTGTTTCACGAAAAAATATTTTATTGTGTTAATCGGTGCACCATTTAACATATAACGCACTACACCGGGTCTCCTAGTTGACAAAGAGCACCGTATGGTGGTCCCTTGTTTGCGCGGGGCGTTTATGCTACAAAAACTAACACTGGACGATTTTTACTATCTTCTCTGTGTAAATCAGTGTGGTGGTTAACATGTAATGCACTGGTGCTCCGTCTTGACATAGAGCATCGTATGGTCTATTATACTATTTTTGCGGTGCACTTATAAGACACCAACGCATCGACATCGATGTGTACACCATGAATGGTGCACCGGTTTCTTGAGATTTTTTTTTTACCTGAAAAGTTGAAAATTTATTTATAAATATATTAATGAATTATATGGTACAAGTTTCATATTGATAAAGAAATGCCCGACAAGAGATCAAGTAACAAAAATACTGATAACACATCAAGAAAAGAAAAAAATGCAAGTTCTTTGTAAATTCTTTACAAAAAATATTATTTTTGAACTATATGTAAGTTTAACTAAGATGTATTATTTTCTGTGCATCATGCAGAGCCATAAAATGACGAAGCTCAATAAAATTATTTCTGATCTAGGACCAGAAGAGCGTAAACATTTGATGGAAAAATTGCAAAAGGATGAATCAGATGAATGAAAAAAATATTATCGATCCAATATGAGTTTCTTTTTTTAATTTTCATTAATAATATACTTAAAATTATTAGAAAAGATGTGTCAAACGATCTATTAATTCACATATGTTTAATGTTCTACAAGGACCAACAACTCAGAAAAGGAATATTGTTCTAAGAAAAGAAAAAAAATAGAACATCCAAATGAAAATGAATTTCTCCTTAGCTCATCTGGAGTGGTGCTGGAGGTTAACAAAAGGGGGGAAAAATGTTACAAAAGTTTGAGGGATCTAGTGGAATGAATGTATAAACTCTCTTTCCACTTACAATACAAAAATAAATCCAATGATTCCAAGAACCAAATTTTATCTAAACTACAGGAAGAGTTTCCAGAGAATTGGTCAATGAGACATGTCAGACTTTTAATAGCAAAAACGTACCAAAAAAAAGGAATGAAAAAGTAATATTCCTTCAAATGTTTGTCTAGAATTATTTATAAATATCACTTTTGTTATATTTACTTTTCATATATCACTATAAAAATTAAATAATTTATTTTCATGTTACATTTTGAGGAAGATTATGAAAATCTCAAAAGATGAACGAGCTGATATTAGAAATATGCTAGTAGGAATGTCCAAAAAGGTGTACAAGGAGATGGTCAAAGAAATGGACAAAATTGCATTGCAGGAGGAGCCATCTCAACAACAACGTGCTTCACATGTAATATGTAATCATTGAATTTTTCGATCATTAAGTACAATAAATAAATAATTTAGAATTAAATATTAATTTTCAAGTATTTTCTTGCAGAAAAAAAAAAAGAAAATAGAACCCATTCAACACATAAAATAGGATGACAAGGAAGAAAAGGGTTGATATCTAAGTTTGTGAGTAATTGTTACTTCCTTATAACAACTTAACTAGATTTCATTTTTGTATTTTTTAAGTTGTTTTACAAAAATCATCATTGAATGTCTTCAAACAGGTGCTAACATATAAAGAAGAACTATCAAATGAATTGATTGAAATTGGGTTAAATATGGGTTGCGAGTATATGTTGGCATATTAGAAATTAGTTGTGGAATTTGTAAGCATCTATCGATCTTGTTTTACTTAGCTTCGTCTATAATTAATAGAACAAAATTTTTTTTTATATTAAATATATGATTTGTTATGGGGTATAAACTTGCAGGAAACAAAGTATGGAACTACGCCAACAGATGAAACCTTGAAAGATGGCATGGTATATGATTTTGAAAGAATGTGTATAGTTTATGAGTCAATTGTTGCTATGGTACGTCATTTCTTTTAGATTTACATTGATGTATATTATTTAATATTGCAATTTTTATTATTCTCACCAATGTATATACACTCATTACAGTTTATTTTTATGTTTGTAGATGGAAGGTGAAGAAGAAGAAAACAATCAACACCGTGAACAAAACATTCCTGAAAATAACCCAAATCATGGAAGTAGCTCTAGCAGTGACAATAGTTCAAGCGAAGAATGATGATCACTATGTTTGGATTTCAAAGCAAGGCGTTGTATTTTTTGAAATATTTTTCTGTGAAATTAGACATTTTGTTTAATGTAATGGACATAGTGTCCCAATTGAAAGACAAAGGGATACCAATAAATATCCCATTTTGTATGACAAAGATTGTCTTATATATATATATATATATATATATATATATATATATAATAAAATACAATATGTTTTAATTTATTCTATTGTGTTCTCCATTGTCACTGTGAAATGTAACACCACTAATTAAATTTATGGATGATTAAATATTATAATGAAGATATGTGAAATTGGATGATATTATATAACAAATTAATCCAAACATCATATTCAAATGCACTAATACAAATTTAATTCAAATGAATACTGTTATAAGATATATATGTGTCAACTTTTGATGAATAATAAATTTTAAAAAATCACAATAATTATGATAATGATATAACAAATTAATCAAAAAATCACATTCAAATGGATTAATAAAAATTTAATTAATATGAATACTGTTATAAGATGTGTCGACTTTTGTTGAATAATGAATTTTAAAAAATCACAATAATTGCACTGTCACAGGTCGATGTTTCTAGAAAATAAAAAATGAACATCGGTGTGTGTCAGTTACTTTACACCGGTGCATTGTATGCTATAGCGCACCGGTGTGTTTCTACGAAATATGGGCACCGCACAAATACCAAAACCAATTAAAAATCTCGGTGTGTTTGTGCGGTATTGTGTACCGGTGCGTTTATGTGGCACTACGCACTGGTGCATTTGTACGACCTATGGGCACTGCACCAATACCAATACCAATTATAAATCTTGGTGCATTTTTCTGATACAGAGCACCGATGCGTTTCTATAAGTCTACGTATTGGTGCGTTGAGATGACCTATGGGCACTGCACAAATCCCAAGACCAATTAGAACTGCCCCATGCGTTGTATCACCAACACTGCGCCCAATGCGGTTTTATACCTTGACGCCCAGTGCATGCACCTTCCACCGCCTCAGGCCAACTTCTAGATGACACGCACCGGTGTGTTGAAACCTTAGCAGCGCACTAATGAAGAAAACATCCGTAATAACCTCCAGCCATCCATTTTTTTAGTTGTGTTGAATTTCCGTTAAAAGCTCCGCCAAAACCTCCGTAACATAAACGGATGTTGTAGCAAATGTTTTTTTGACAATTTTGGCCAATTTTATAACACTAAAAACCTCCTTTATAACCTCCGCTAGAGGGTCTTTTCCTTGTAGTGTCTGATAAACTCCTACACTGAGCCAGATGCTCTCCAATCAATCTGTCCCCTAGTTGCTCCTCCCCAGTGTGAAAGTTATCCTTTAGTAATAAAACCAAATGGCTCTCATCATGAAGAAATGGGATACCCATGGAGGAAACTACAGGTTTCCTAGAGGCATTCTTGAGGCATGGGATTTGAAAAATGTTGGGGACCTTAACCCCAATGAGAAGCTCCAATCCCCCTACTACTCTCCCAACAAGATGGATCACCCCGTGTGGCCCATAAAATAGCTCTTCCATCGCCTGATCCTGCAATGTAGATGGTTTGTATGGCTGAACATGATAGAACAAATTGTCCATCCCACACTATCTCTCTCCCCATCTGTGATCTGTGTAGAACTGATGCCAATCTTGGGCTGCAGTAATTTTGTCCTCAAGAGGCCAAAAGGCATATGTACTCTCAAGGATCCACTCTTTGGTTCTAGGAACATCACTTTCCCAAGCCATTCCACATATAGAATAGAACATCATCACAATATAGAATCCAAATGAGAAATATACTGAGTGTCATAGGAAATTTTGGATGGTGGCAATATTTCCCCAAGTGAAACCAACACAGTTTGGCTACTTTCTACCCCTGAACATAATGTGGCAAATAGCTTCCTAACCACTAGCTTGTTGTGCCTGTCTGCTCATCTACTTGGAAGTAGTAAATGGTATTGCGTGTCAACTAAGTATACCCAAAATAGAACAATACTTTCCCAAAGCCATACAAGAAGTGGCTATCCCCATCAATGATTTTGGTCTTAAAAATACCATGAAGTCCAAAGAGAGGCTTTCCCTCTTGTGGAGAAATGCATTGTATATAAATGGCAAGGGAATGCAAATACTTTGTTAGATCATCAATAAGTACAAAGACACAACTCTTACCATGTATAGTTGGTAATCTGGTGATGAGGTCCATAAATGAGCTCTCCCATCTCTCTCCTAGAAAAGTCAATGGTTGTAACTACCTTGTAGGATGGTTGTTTCCCTCCTCATTCTTCAAGAAAGCTACACATATCCTAATATGCTAGAGCACATCCTCCTTGAGACCGTCCCATGAGAATCTCTCCATAATGGTCTGATATGTCTCAATGAAACCTTTGTGACTGGAAATGAATGAATCGCGTGCTGCATGTAGAACCTTCTTCTTGAGCTTGGAGTCTCTAGTCAAGAAGATATGATCCTGGTAATAGATGACTCCATCCACCACTCTATACCTCTCATCATCCACATGCCCATCAAGCACCTCACATGTGAAGTGATCCTTGGAATACTCCACCAATAGTTGGGCCTCCCAATATGGATCTATACCCCTCAATGATAATGCTGCTAACTTCTGTGATAAGGTACTTGTCATCTCATAGCTCCCCTCTTTGACATGCTCAATGCCAAAGCCACATTTTAGAGTACTCATATTCCCTTTTTGTTGCCTCCTTTGTAGCTGCTAATGCTTAGGAAAAGATTGAAGTTTATGGAGGTCAAAGCCATTGCCCATCCAAAACTTCCCAAATTTGGCCAAGGTATGCATGAATTCCAGCAACCCTATTCTATACATGGAAGACTCCTTCCTATGTGGGAGTATCTTCTAACTCTCAAAGGCTATGGAGTAGCCCCTTTGCACCATGATTGTGCCATCCTCCATTTCAGAAACATCACCTTTCAATGCAAGAGGCTTGGTGAGAGATGGAAATACTGATACTAGACAAATGCTCACCTCCTCCTTGAGCCAATAAAATTCCTTCTTCGTTATGCTAGTCTCACCCAAGGCTCCCTCCTTAGCTAGATCTATAATTGGTGCAACTTGTTGTGAGAACTCTTTGGCCATCTTCCAGTTCGGGGGCCTTCCCGGTGGGATGCCTCCATATAATGAAAATCATATTCTAGAGTATATTGTATATCTAAGTGGAATGATGTGTCCTTGATTCCACTATGCAAATTAGTCTCCATATGATGTGGAAAGGCTTCCTGGGATGGATAGTTGTGCCTGCCCCTAATCACCTGATGCTGACCACTCTTCTTATCTACCCACTCCATCTGCAAAGTCTCCCAATCTCTGGTGACCTTCCCCAAAGTAATCAATCATTACACACCCAATATCACATTGGTGTCAGGAATATCAAACAAAAAGAGTGACCAGTCAAAGTGTATGTTCCCATGGTAATAGACAATGCCGGAACATACTTCATGCACTGCATGGTTCTAGTTCCTGGGACCAAAACTGAGAATCCATCAAAATCATCAGTGGGTATTGTCCTCCTCTACACTAAATGAGAATTAATGAAGTTGTGGGTGGCCCCACTGTCTTTCAATATTGATACCCTCTGCCCCTGAATGGTACCTCAGACTCTCAAAATCAGATACTTGGGTTCTCCCCAAAAATATGCAAGGGCCCCTCCAATTGGAGCCAATGCCCCATTCCCACCTCCTGGTGGTGGTGGATCCTCCCCTACTATCATAACGTTGTTGTTTCTCTCTGGCTCTTCTTCATCCTCCTCCTCACTATTAGAGAATACCTCTATATAGTGGGCCTTTCCTGCAGCACACTGATTCCCTGGTGCCCATGGTTCTTGAAAATGAAGCAAAGTGTCCTCCTCCTCAAGTCCCTTCGGACATCATCACTAAGGGGTCCTTTGTTCTGGTTCTCCTTTGGAGGAGTAACCTTCACATATTTCCCCTTTGACTGGAAAATGGGGTTCTGCTGAAATGGAGCTCTTGCCCTTGGCAGAGCATCTTGTAAGTCTCTAGCCCTCTCAATGGCATCTTGGAGTGTATTTGGTTTAGTGGACTTAACCAACCCATGTAGAGGCTCTGCTATCCCATCAATGAACATATAAAATCTCCTAGCTGTAGATAAACCTGGCACCATAACGGAAAGTTTTAGAAATTCATAGATATAAGTTTCTGGATTACCTGATTGCTTGAGCTTGGCTATCTCAACAAAAGGTGCCTCTGAATCCCTTCAATCAAATATTTCCACTAACCTCCTAGTGAAATTTTCATATGGAGTCACATTTTCATGCCCCAATGTGGAAAGACCATGAAACCACCAATCATGTGCCTCACCCTCAAGGTGCAACGCTCCAATTTTGATGGCTTCCATCTCCAGTACTTGGTTGAATTGGAAGTAGATTTCTAGCTTCTCCACCCAAGACTTGGTTGTGCACTTGGATGACCCATCAAAAGCAGGAAAAAATAATCTTCCCATAGTACACTGTAGATCATTGTTCTGTATGAATCCTCCACTTCTATTGTTATGCCAGGGTCTCTTGTTGTTCTTGATCTGACAAAACTCCTGAAACTTCAAATGATCTTTGAACCTCTGAGATTGAGACTCATACTCTAGAAAATAATCTTCAAGAGTTTCTTGTTCTTGAGGTCCTCCACCTCCATTTCCCACTGCTAAGAATGTAGGCATATTAGAGTGTTGGGAAACTTGCTGCCAAACTGGTTGTTCATACCAGTGAAGTGAAATTTCGGATTTTTCTCCATGTAGAAACCCTCTAGGAGATTCTTTGTGTCTCTCCATCCTCATCTCCTTGGTTTCTCTTGCAATATCTTGCATGGTTTGGAGAAGAATCTTTGGAAACTCCTTATCATCCACCTCTCCCAATATTAGAGTTTTTCCCTTGTCTTCTTTGTTATTTGTATAATCATATCTCATGTTTCTATTAAGATACCTTTTATCCCTTTCTGTGAGAGGCTCTCCTTCTTCTGATGACATAGTGGTTGAAGTACACAGGCTAAGCCAATATTATGCTCTGATACCACTGTAAATTCCAAATTAGGAAAAACAGGAATATTGAACATAAAGCTAGAAAATGTAGTGATATATCAACACATATAATGAGAGCAGATCACATAGCCATTTTATTAAACATTATAGAAAAAAATATGTACAATATCTTGACGAAAAATACACTCAATATAGGCAAAACAAGCCTCTAGAGACCCAATACATAAAACACAAAGAACAATTGCTATACAAGAATGTTGGAGGCTACGATAACACAATTTTTTTCTGGGAATAATTGATGCTATAAATGAAAATACATGGATCTTCTAATATAGTGCTTAGAAAATGTCGAGATCAACAATCTAGGCTTTCTAGCACAATTCCAAGACAACCTAGAAAGGGTTTCCAAAAATACACAAAATGCAAAATTGTCAAAATGCAGCCCTAGTGCTGAATAATGCTCTGCAACTGGATAAATTCTGGGAGGTGGCTGATCTGATATGAAAATGGCTGAAACCCCTCCTCGCAAGATTTATGGATGAAGGGTTGATCCCCTCACTGGAAAACAAGGTCAAGAAATTGGGTACTTGACCTCCCACTGCAACTGCGGTGCAAAATAACACAGTTTCTGAAGGAGACTGCATTGTGGGTGAATGATGCTCAAGGAAATTCCTTGCCAACCTCTCGGATGAAGGGTTGCTCCCCTCACTGGAATACAAGCTTAGAAATTGGGTCTATCAACCCTCCACTGCTACTTCTCTACAAAACAACACAATCCTGAAGGAGACAACGCTACGAATGATGGCTGAGGCTTGGAATTATGCTAGATAGTGGAAATGATGCTCAATGAACCTCTCCTGAGTAGGCACTCAAAGTCCCCCAAGGATGAGGGTGGGATTCCCGCTCGGGAACACCCTTGTGCTAAACAGAACAATAGACTCTGCTAAACAACTGAATCATGCAGAAAGTCATAAAATACCAATACATAAACAATAATTAGAATGCCTTCTATGGATGTAATCCTCTTCCTTATATTCTTGGTGAGATTACTCACCCTAGGTCCCACTCATTAAAGATGCTACTTTCATGCATACACTCCTCCATCATAACTGTGTTGTCCTCTATTAATGCTCCACTACCTCCATGACAACGCTGTTGATTTGGTCAAACTTGACCCTGTCCAGATGTCTTAGCCCCTATTCACACCTAAGGGTGCTTTATTCAACTGATATAATGACCCACATTCACATGGGAAGTGGTTTTATTTCTACTAAATTATGGGTTCAACATGACTATGACATGGAATTAATTCAGCATAGCATGTGTTCACCATAAACTCCTTATGGTTGCGGTAACTAACTCCAACCAAATTCCCATAAATTTCACGCAGAACACTATTTACTGGTGCAATTTTGTATCATCCAGGTCATGATAATGCTCCTCCCCTATTGTGGATTTTGTCCACCATGGATATTACGTTGAGATTAAAGTATAACATTTATGCCAGAAAAAACACTTTATCACTGAAAATCACTCGCTAAATCCCGTGGAATCGTTTCCATGTGCCACCATTCCACGTTGAATTTTCAACACAGTTCATAGGCCTTCCACGTTTCTCCAACATAATTTAATTATGGTACATACTCCATCATATATGGGATCAAATCACAACTGCCTCTCCTGACATGAAAGCATTCCCTTTTTCATCACAACCTCCTTAGGACACCAAAGCAACTTTTCCCTACAATTTGCCTGCAGGTTTATATGACAGTCTAGCAACCCGAGGTTTGGGATCCATGATATGCTCCTTTCCTAGCTTGACATCTTTATTATGTGGAGGAAATTATTGTGTTTGGAAATTCAACATCGTCACTAAATATCTGAATGAGAATTATATAGCTGAGGATTTTGAGTATGCCAAAACTCTTCTCGCATTAGTGCAACACCATTAACACATATTCCTCGCTTTAATAGCTAAAAAACCAAACCTCTGGTGAATGTGACAATTGTTTTATAGTGTAAGAAGTGGCATTCTCTTTATAATCATCCACAAAAGTTGATTTGATAATGAATATCCCCTCTTTCACGTGCTTAAGAGCATGACAGACCAAAAATAACATTGAAAATATATTCATTCTAAAAACACGCTCTAGATGATCTGGTTATGAATCCTCAACACTTGGAATTGGATGTTTTTCAACTGCATTTTTACCAAAATATCAATTTGTCCATATTCCTTCAGACTATCTTTGTAAATCACCAGACATCGAAACACAATTATTAAATAAATTCGAGTGTCCTTTTGGAATCAAAATCTATAGTGTTAAATAAATGTTGAGAAGAAATCAAACACTATTGCCACAAAGTAAAAAATAAAGCAACTAGAAGTACAATTGATGGGCTCTTAAAAGTTATCGCAAGAGAGATATGCAATAATAAAATATAGTGGTGCTCATGACCATCTAGTAAGAATTATTTTCCCATTTTCTCAACACTTAATGCTATCGTTTTGGAATGTGCATTCTTTAGTAATGAAAATATTTCAATTATGAAAAAATTCCAACCATTTATCACCAATCCATTTCGCCATGTGCTTCTGAGCTAACTCTTTCGTTTTTGACATGGTCTTGCATAACTTTCCTCCAATATTGTTGACGAAATTTTAGATAAATCCTAGAAAACATCTATCAACCAAATGACCACTTTGATAATAATGTGTGCAACAATGCTGCATTTGCGACTTTGTCTCACCATTCTTTCTTTTTATTTGGAGATTGATTCTTTTTTCATGAATTTCCTATATATCATCATTTTCTTCCAGCATTTAGAAGCTTTAGGATTAGCCAGCCCACAAAATGAATAGGGAATTTTATGCCAAAAACCATGATTTCTACTACAATGTTTCTTGTAATCGAAAGAAACTTTAGTGTAATCAGGGTTATACCTTTGGTGTTTTCCTTTGTTGCAATTTTAATGAGGTGAAGTTGATGATGTAGAAGTTCCCTTCTAATCATTGCTTGCTTCAAAAGTCTTGGAAGAATCTCCAACCTCTTCTTTTCCATATCTTATCCCAACATATCGAGGTTGATATTCAACCATAATGAGTTCTATTATACATTGGGCATGGCTTGCCAAGCCTTTCCCTTCATAAACCATTTTTTATAACAATTGTGACCCAATTCCTTGGTTATGATTCTCGAAGGAACCAAACAAATCATCTTCTTGTGAGGAAACTGATCTTGAACAATTATTGCATACCTTAGAATTTTTATGCTTCACCAAATCATTTTTTGTAGCTTGTAATTGTAGCTTCATTTTTTTCAGTCTATTTTGGAGTTATTTCTTTTGATATTATAATATATTCATTTACTTTGACAACACATTTCTTTCTCTGTCATCATTAAACCACTCCTCCCCCATGTCCTTCATTGTTAAGAATTCTTGAAAAACTTTCGAGTCTTTACAAATATTTGAAAAGAAAGGACCAGAATGTGACATTTTGAATTAAAGGGAATTTCCCTCTCCTTTCTTAAAGTGAAGTTGTCAAATTTACCCACTATGCCAAACAATCAAATGCTCTGATACCAAGTGATATGAAAACTACAGAGCATAAAACTTGTAATAAAATCCCTTTTATTTTTTTTTGGTAAGCCAAAATTTTATTCGTGGTTCCAAAAGAGGCACATCAGAAGAAAAACACATGTATTCTCGCCCTGACCAAGTTTCTTGACTATAGTTGTAAGCATATGACAGTGAAACAAAAAAACAATAAGAGACACAATCCACAACTTAAGAGGTCATAGGCACCAGTAAATAAGGAGAACATATAAAAAACCTGTATCCATGTTAGTCATGAGAAGTGATGGAGGTTGGGTTGTCTAGAGCTATTCTAGGAGGCAGCGGAGGGTGAAAGGATCATTGGAAATGATCCATGAAATGGGCCATCCAGGCCTCCATCTTCTTAACCTTCTTAGATAAAAAATTATAGCCTCTCTATACCACCACTACACGTTGTGAGACATGGCATTGTAAGTAATGCATTATTTTCAAATTTGCAATGAAGTCAGCATGCTCCTCCTGTCAAACCCACTCCAAAGTTTCTATATGCTCTAGAACTGACTGTATCAAGTCTCGAGATATCTCAATATAGCTAACTTGCCACTGACCACAACCACCATGACGCACCGACAACAACGCCCATAAACGCAACGACGAGCTGGACCCCCATGGTGCCTGACACGCAAAGTGTGGCCTCCATGACCCAAGGTCGAGCCCCAGTGCCTACCACCCCGAGCTGCAGGTCCTGCGCGCCTTGAGCGCCTCGATCACCCACCTCATCTTCCCCTCATTGTTGCATGACTCGACCCACCACCGCTCCGACCACCCTGAACTGGTCGATTGTTGCCACTCACCAACTCTATCCTAAAATTGGACGTGTCCGCACCAGAACTTCCTGAATTGGGTTGCACCTGGGCGGAGGAATGCATTAGGGGAATTTTTAGGTCTAAAATGGGCCTCCTAAGGAAAATGTACAATCAAAATTCACTTTATGAGAAACAATCACATTTTAGGGGGTGACATCATCCCTAATGGTTGAGGTGGCATTACTTGAGTTAAAGGTACTTACATGTCACATTCTCAATGGTGGATAAAAACTTATGGTTAACCATGGTAGTGCTCTAAGTACTTTTAAAGTCAAAGTAAAGTACTCATAATAAATGTCATTTCACACTTTTTGAATAAAATAATATTATTGTCATTTCATATTTCTTGAAAGAAACAATGCTTATTCCTATACATTTATTATATTATATTATATTATTTCTTTTATAGTATATTAATTACAATTTAAATAATATAAATTTTAATTAATAGTATATAATTAATTAAGAATTTATAAATCTATATTTATATTTTATTTTAAGTTATTTAGGTACAAAGGACAAATGCATTAGTTGTTTAATGATAATGACTTTTTCTTGAAAAGCTCATTCTTATTTATAGTCACATCAATACAATTTTTTTATTAGTTTTATTTTGGTACAACTTTTGAATTGAATTTAACTATGGTTACATGGATTTTGGTGCAAAAACTGAATTGCAAATTCATAAATATTATTTTATTCGTTTAGCTATTATTTTATGATTTCCTTAGGAGGCCCATTTTAGACCTCAAAATTCCCCTAATGCCTCGAGCGAGGAACATGTCGCATGATTGGATTCCCAACACCACTAGAATTAGCAAAGGACCAGTTGCCCGATACCTACCAAGATGGCCACACATAAGGAGACACCACTGACCCCGATTTAACCTCCACCCCCCAGTACGTCGAGAAAAAAAAAATACACAAAATTAGTACCCACCACGAGACAAAAAATTTCACATCCCCTGAAGTGGCCACTTGCGAGCCCCTCTAGCCTAATCCCGAAATATTCACTCCAATGGCTCCACCCAAAATCACAAAATCCTGTAGATGGACTGTAGAGGAACACTACTACTCGCCCATTCTAGAAAAGACTAATTTCCACCCGTTGTAGTCTAAAACCATGCAAGATGAAATAGAAACAACATAATACCACCCCAACCAGAAAACCATACCTTTTTTTCCCTTCAAACTCACAATGATGAAGTCTAATTCTAAAATTGACAACAAAGCACACCCGAAAGCAGGGGAGGGAATGTCGACGACGAGGTGGTTCCCTCGCCCAAACAGGGGAGCCTCTGTAACTACCGCCTATTCTCAAAAACGACCACAACACATACACCAATACTCTTGCGTATGTAGAATGACCAACAAACACCCCCGCTACCCTCCATAACATTCAGATACTCGCCACCACCGTCAAGAACCAATGCAACTTGAAACCTCACTTGTGGGTAATTAATCTCTCCCATACTCAAGGTGTAATGGGAGGGCGCGAAGGCCAACCTATACACCTGAGGCCACATTCCTAATATGAACGCCCACACGTTCCCTAGGGAACGCCATCCTCTATGTTTCTCACCCACATCGCTGAGGCCTCTTCCAAGGCCACAATCCTACTGGGATCCTCAAGAGTTACATCTCGCAAGGCCGAGGACCAGTCCCTAATGAGTTCCTGGTCCTCATGATCACTACCCCCAGTTTGATAATTTATTCGTCGCTTTGTTGCCCTCCCAGTCAACATGCTCAATGATTACATATTCGAAAGAAGGAAGCCTCGAGAGAATATGTTCACAGATAAGTTCCAGCCTCGAAATATTAATCACCCAGTCTAGGGGGGACCCATTTATCAATTTATGCAACATGGAGATTTCTATTTGATAATCCCCCGTGACCTGCAACTTAGTTACCCCCAATTCCGATGCAACTTGTAATCCTTTTTCCAACACTAGAATCTTGGCCACGTTATTGGTGGTGTTGCCACATGAGGCTGCATAAAATTTCACCGCTTTCCCTTTTTCATTCTAGAGTAATCCACCAAGCCTAGGCAAACTCGAGTTTCCCTTGGATGCTCTATCGAAGTTCAATTTGAGGAAGCCCCAAGGCAAGAAACTGAAAGAATTAGGAGAGTGGACTTTCATAGAACTTGGGCCTGCAAGCCCAGAGGTAGAAGAGTTTGGGTTAATATCTAGTGCGATTAAGATTTTCCATTCCCTGTTCGCTTCCTTCCAATCCTCATCCAACCACCAAGAAATTAAAATAGTTTCCTTGATGTTTCTCATCACCTTTTTCTACAACTGGTCAGTCTGGATGCTCTCTAAATGGAATACTGCCCTATTTCTTGTTTTCCAAATGTTCCAGAGGACAAATCCCTATGAGGTGCACCATGCTCTGTTGAAAATGGGGTCCTTAAAGAGTGTCCAGTGCCATTCCACTATTGATTCCTTCAGACTATTGTCCAACCGATCACTTACCATGAACAATGAAGCATGTATGTCCCAAATCTCTCGAGATTGAAAAAAAAAAGTTGAGTAAGTGGTTAATCGATTCCTCCTCTCTTGTGTATAAGGGGCACCGAGAGGGGCCGCTGAAACCTTTTTTCCTGATTTTATCCCATTTGAGGAGATTATCGTACCCGATGAGCCAAATAAAAAATGAAATATTGGGCCACAAATTTGAGTACCAAATTCGTTTCCATAATGGACCAGGAACTTGGTCAACTGAGGTAGAAAGAATAGAATAAGATTCTTTAAGAGAGAACATACCTTTTGGAAGGTGACCCCAATGTAGCTTATTTGGTTCGGCGTTGTTCAAAAAATTTACGATGACATAGGATCAGGGTGACGACTTCCCAATCCAGGGGCAGGTCCCACACTAGCCAGTGATCTAGAGAATTCCAAACTCTCCACTTCATCATTTCATTGGAGTCTTGCCAAAATCTATGAATTTCTCCATGCTCAGATGGGTGGTAAAGATTTGAATATCTCACAGACTATCCTCCATATTTAGTCTGGGTTGCTGCATCTAGGACTCCTTCGAAAATATGTCTTTACTACCATTTCTGATCTCCCGTAAACCATGGTCCTAAATCAGTGCTCGGTTGCCTTTTTCCTTATTCCAGATGGAGGATCCACTCGGCAAGTTGAAATGTGCTTTTAGGGGGTCTTTCCAAGCATCTGTGCCATATTTAAAGGACCGCACAGCCTTCCAGATCTCTTGCCCTCCCTGCAACCATCGCCACCAAACTTTAGCACTGAGAGTTTGGGACAAAATTTCTAGATCCTTTAATCCAAGGCCACCATAGGCCTTCAATTTGCATAATTTTTCCCATGCTACCAAGGCCCATTTTTGACCGATCTATAGACCAGAACATAGGAAATTATAGAATTTTGTTGTGAGATATTTGTATATACTCCGGGGAGCCGGAAGGGCTGAGAGATGATAAATTTACATATCCTGAAGAACAACTTTCAGAAGGACTAGCCACCCTAGAGAGTTTAAGACTCGAAAGGTCCAATTGGAGAGCTTCTAGTCGATATGGATTAATAATTCCTTCCAGTGCGATACTTTCAAGGAGTTAGCCACCAAAGGGACCTCGAGATAAATTCTCTGAAGAGAGCTAATTCTGAAACCAAGAGATTGAGCTAAGTGACTATGCACATGAGGGTGAGTGTTGAAAAAGAAAATATCAATTTTTTTTCCATTGATCAATGTTTCATATGCTTGTTGGAAATCCTCTAGAATATATCCAAATTTTCTGGCCTCTCTTAGGGTTGGCTTTCTAAACAACATATTTTTGTCAACAATTTGTTGGTGAGTGATGGGAGGTGTTGCCCGGGAGAGTTTTAGACATTGAAGGGATCGAGACTCCACTTATTCCTTTATAATCATGCTCAATCCTTCCACTGCAATGATGAAAAGGAAGGGGGAGATAGGGTCCCCCTGTCTCATACCCTAATATCCCCTAAAGGTGTGTAAAGGAGACATGCTCATGAAAGGGGTTCAATCATGGACTTAACCCAGATGAACCACAAGGAGGAGAAACTGAAAGCTTCCAGGATTGACAAAAGATAGTTCCAATTTAGGTGATCATAATATTTTGATAGATCTAATTTAATCAATATACCTGGGGATTTTAAATTGGACAAGGAGTGAATGGCTTAGTGTGCAACTAGGATGACATCCATTACCTGACGGCCCTCCACAAAACCTTTCTCCTCTATCTCAATGATCTCTTTCAATAGAGGCTTTAGCCACTAGACTAGGATACTTGAGATAATTTTGTATATCATGTTGCATAGGGTAATAGGACGGAACCCGTTGGGGTCCTAGAACGCGCCTTTATTTGGTATCAACATGAGAAATTTTGCATTTAGCCCTGAACAAAGCTTTTGAGAGCAGCGCAAGCCTTCTACCAATGCATGTATTTTCAGAACAAGAAAGTGCCATCCTACTTTGAAGAACTCAGAGGTGAACCCATCGGGACCTGGAGCCTTGTTCAAGGGGAGAGCCCAGAATACTTCCTCCACTTATGCATAGGAGACCTCTCACATGAGGGCCTCATTTTGATCCTCTAAGATTAATTTCAAGATGCACTGTTTGATGTGATCGATGGAAAATATTTTGTCTATGACCGACTACGTAAACAGGTTTTCAAAATAATCGATCATCTCGTTTGACATCTCCTCATGTTTCACAATTCTTCATCCATTAGATCCATTGAGAGAGAAGATACACTTGAAATTTCTATGATTTAACTTGGTTGTATGAAATAATTTTGTATTGTGCTCCCTCGCCTTGAGCCATTGAACCCTGTATTTTTTCCTCCACAGGATTTCATACTATTTTCACTGTTGTTCAAGGTCATTGAGAGCCTCCCCCTCTTAGGTAGCCAAGTCATCTAGTTTCTGTTTTTGAATGATTCGTTTTTTTATTTACCACGTGAAATTTTCCAACCATGTTTTTTCCTGAAGTATATTACCAAAATCCAGGTGATTTCATTCCTTGATTTTCTATTTTAGTTCCTTCAGTTTGAGTTGGAAAGTTTCAATTAAATTCTGGTGCATGACTCTAATTTCACTCCCCCATGCTTCAATTTTAGCCATAAAATCCGGCCTATCCAACCAGAAGGACTCGAATAGGAAAGGAAAATTTTGAGGGGCCATTCATTAATAGATCTTCATACAAATAGGACACTGATCTAATCCAAGAAAAGGGAAGATAAAGACTTGGAAAAAGAGATCCTGCTGAAGAATATCATCAAAAATGAGAAAATGATCCAGCTACGAAGGGATTTGGTGCTTACCTCCCCGCTAATTGTTCCATGTGTAGGTTCCATTCACAGAGTCTGTGTCCTCTATGCCCAAATCTTGGATTGTCTCTTGGAAATATAAGGAGATCGGGTCCAACCTTCTAAATCCTCCCTTATTTTCTCCCAGGTCCCTGATCAAGTTGAAGTGCCCCACTAGAATCCAACTAGAAGTGCTCAACAGATCCTTTATGTACATCAAATTTCTTAAGAAACCCATATTTTCCCCAGGAAACATCGCGCCATAAACACCAATAAGGCATATTTTTTTGGTAGAGCCAATGCATTCAAACTAAACTGCAAGGGTGTTGTGGGAGGCCATCTAGTTCTGAAAGGAAATAGATCTGGAATCCCAGAGGACTCTCAACCCACCAACACAACCCCTTGCATCCAATGCCATACATTCTGTCGAGGGTTAGTTTTTTCTTGTGATTTCGCTAATATTTTCCCATGTTACTTTCGTTTCCTGAAGTATTATGATATCTAGTTTCTCTTTCTGGATCCGATATTTCAAGTACCTCAACTTACCCTTGGAGTTGAAGCCTCTTATGTTCCAAGAGACTAATTTCATTGAGGAAGGGATGGGATAGAGTGTTGGTAGTACTTTTTTAGGACATTTCCCTGTCCCAAGTTGAATAATATGGCCCGTGTATCCAAATCACCTCGGTGGTGGGTCACCTCCCTTTATTCCTAGAATTCGATCCTGATTCCACCCTTCTACTAGACACATCACTTTTTTGGATGGAAAGATCCGTCTGGTGGCGGGGGGGGGGAATCTAGTTGAGTTTGGCATTGCTCCTAGTCCTTGTATATTTTATGGAGTTGATCTAGCTAGTCCTGGGGGATTTCTGCCAATCCATCCTTGGCCCAACTGCGAAGATAGGAAACCATTACCCATTCATCAAAGTTGAGTTGGTCCAATTTTACATCATGTTCCAAGGCATGGTGAACTTGGGCGAGGAACTGTTGTATTTCTTTTCCTGTTGGTTGCACATCCGGGGACTAACATTTACTTGGATGATTCTTCTTAGGGTTTTCTAGACTGACCTCAACCTCCATTGTTGCTTGGGGTGGAGGTTATTCTACAAGTGTTGTTGGCTACTCTTTCGTGCTCGGATATACTATTATGGAAAAGCGATTGCTGGGGAGGAAGATAGAGGTCGATGCAGAAGGGAACAATGTGTTCTTATTTGGGCTTGGCGGCGCTTGGGGAGGAGGGGCTTTGGCAAGTGGAAGATGCCTCCTAAGGACTTCTTGGAAGCCATCAAGGGAGGGAGTTGAGGGGGGATTAGCGACATGGTGGGGGAAAGCACGAAACATGTGTCCATACTCGTGAAAAAGTCTGCATTTGAAGGGAATGTGCTCATAGTCCAATGGTTGTGAACATATTTAATATCGGTATTCTATTTCAACATGTTTTCGCAAGGATTGGGATATATTCATGTACACACAGATGCATGCATACGATGAGAACCACCCACACCGAGTGATCTCTGAGACTTGAAAAAAAATCACCGATTAATTTGTCGATCGATTCCAGAATGTCCATTTCCTAGAATTCCTATGGCAGATAATACAGTCGCACCCAAATGGGGACTGTAAGGAACTGTTCCTTTTCTAGGTTATATCAGGATTCCCAATGGTGCATAAAGAGGCCAACATTATTCATAAAATAGGGCCTATTGCAGAGAATCCTCTTGCGGTCCTCCATGTATTCAAAGATGATTGTGAAGAATCCCTTGGCTCAGAGTCAGAGGTAAAATGGGGCTTTCAACTGCCATTTGTGTTGGAACCAATGAAGTATGTCTGCTTCTCAGGGCCAAATGCTCATGAATTTGAAAATTATGGCGTGATCTTGCATGAAATGATTATATTTCTACATGCGATGATTCTGGATCACTACTCTCGGATTTTTTGTGGCCTTACATAGGAATGAACCTTTCAAGCGTGTTTTCCATTGGGATCCCAATGATGATGGTTTGTGTTGTTTTCCTATAGGTTTTCTTGTACTTTTTGAGGAACCCACATTCGAGCGATGGGCGTTGGTTAAAATTGATTTAAAGCAGGGGGTCGATCCCCCTCACCTGGGAGGGCCTAACATGGGACTGGCTAGTCAGAAGGTAACGTCATGGACAATGATAGAAACATTTGTGAGAATGAAATTGGGCATTGCAGCACGCGGGTAGTGAGTCCAAACCCTAGCACATCGTAACCCTAACGTAGTGACACCATAGCATAGCTCTTTATTATAATTTTATTTTAATAATAAAATCCATTTTAATTGACTGTAATAGCATGTATACTTAAGTTAAAAATTGTCGCATAAGCATGTAAATTAATACATAAAAGTGGAACATAAGAAACCATAAGAACTTAGTCAAACAAAGAGAAAACATGCAACATAAAGACAAATATTATTATGGAGTTGACCCCTACAACTCGTGGGCTACATATTTGTATTTACCTCGAAAGGTCGAATCACTTTATTGTCTTTCTTCAAAGAGGTTGAATGTGTATAATGTTTTACAAAAAGGATTGAATCCCAAAACTTCCTTCTACTACCAAAGAGATTTCAAGGCCAACACATTGCATACATTTCTTCAATACCTCAAAAAAAGACCTCCTCTCTTGAGCTCTCAAGGCTCTCGCACAAAATATTCTTTATCAAGACCTCTAACAAGAATCTCTCAAACAAGCTCTCCAAAACACTCAACAAGCTCTCTCAAGTAACCTCTCTCTTCCTCCTAAAAGACTTTCCAAGGAGAGAATAACTCTCTTTATTCATAAAAAGAGGAGCTTATGATATTATTAAGGAGAAAATATCTTAGATCCACATATCAAGGACCTCATCCACATTTTAAAGAGAAACAATCCCATGAAAATCTCAACTTCCAACTTGAGATTAGGAAATTTTTTGCGAGGTGGATTCTCACACTTAATAAATTTCCTTTTTGACAAATTTAAAATTAAAATATATGAGCACATCCACATGAATCTCATATCAACCATTTAACATTTTAAATTTAAAATGCTCGCAACCTAGGATTCAATGAAATTTCCTTAAGCATGGTACTATTTGGAAAATGGTGAGAAGATCCTCCTGGATCAAGTATTGAAAAGCCCAAGATTTGAGGGAACACATATTTAAAAGGATAGAAAGAGAATACAAGATTCTTGAGGAATATATCAAGAGGTTTTTGTACAATCTTCAATGGTCCAAGCAACACACACTAGATATCGAAACTATTAGAATTATATTTTTAAAAGTTCTTTTGGATTAATCTATTAATGTGTTAAATATGTTAGGACATGGAAATGTTTCTCAATTACCTTTTGACTATATTTGTGATTTTTTCAGGAGGTACTCTCGTAGTCAATGTAGAAATTCCTTGTAGATTCAAACTGCTAATTGTAATTTTCTAAAACAATAGACTTGAATATACTCAACCAATTGTGGAAACCAATTTAAACTATCTCGAAATTACGAAGCATACAAGAGAAATAATTCAATCAACACATTACACAATGATGTCCTGGGGAAAGACACAACTAAAAACCCCATTATCTGTATATTGCATTAGCCAAAAATTATGAGAATATTACAATGCTTTTCTCATGCCCGAGAAACCTTTGCACTATCTCTATCTGTCTCATTCTTCCTAGACAAGCCTAGGCAAATACTTAGCCAAATTTATGCATGCAGAGATCCCTATTTCCTTGCATTGTTCAATGAGGAATTAGGCCCTTATTTAATAGTAATTTTCCTCCATTGTATTGCGCAATTCCTTTAGGCTCTTCCTCTGACTCCATGCACCATTTGTACAACTTGTATAATTATACTAATGATAGCACACTACCATTGAACTCCAATATCAACTGGGTAACTCTTAGTTCACACATGCATGAGTTATTTATGTTTGATCTCTTAGTTCTCTGGTTGATCACAGAGTGTGGTTCAAGTTCCACTTCCACACTTTGACCTTCCACTATTTCCTCCAACAGATGGAACTAGTTAAACTGAATTTAACATAGATAAACTGAATTAATTAATTAAAACTCAATATAAACTCAACCAGAGTTCCTAAAAAGTAGGAACCACTCTACATGACTCAATTTAGACCCTAAAATTGAATTAAATGAAACAAATAAGTAAAACTAATTTCGTTAGCTCGAACAAGTTGTCATGAGATGTGGAATTACAATCTCTTCTAATTTAATTCAAGGGAAAATTAAATTAGAATATTTCTTGGTGCCATTTTCAACATTCACTCTCAACAATAAATATATGGATTCACATCTATCTTGATCCAATACCTTTGAAATGTTCTAAATGCAACACTTCTCATTTTTTTTGTTGCGATTGCAACATATACAACTAAAAAACATAGAAAAAAAACAAATTGAATCAACGGTGATCAATATGATGCATCTTTCACCCGAGTCTCTAATTGCTGCTAGCTACTACAATTTCTACTGAAAAATTTTTGTTGTCGTTGACTCTGCATTGTGTCGTCTACACTACTGCCAATTTTTCACTACGCTCCCTAGTATCTGACTGCTGCTAGTCTCTGCATCTGTCACTCTGGCATCTGACTGCATCAACTACCACTAATCCATCCTGCTACTATATATTATGGGGCCCCGTAGCAAGGTAATTATCCATGAGGAGAATGCCTCAATGGACCACAGCAAATTTCTGCACTCTTGGTACTATTGCTTCACATCGCCTCAACTCACATTTGGAGGTATGGATGCATGTGCTCCATTTTTCCACTTGGCTCAAACCCTCCTCTTACTGGAGTTCTTTGACTGATCCTCTTCATCATCATTCTCATGGTCAACCCAACTTCCAACTGGCTGACGCTTCCTCTTGAGAGCTAAATCACAATCCCTTTCAACCACAACATCTTTAATCCATGCCTTGCTCCTCAAGATTGTGCATGCATATTCCTATAATGTGTAGAGGCTCTCTATCCGGCACCAAATTGTTTGATTTGATGTGAAGCAAGATGCTTGAGGTATTCCTTCCCATCTATTAAGACTACCTCATACCCATTGTCTTCAATCCTCAATTTATTCATTAGTTCAAGTTTATTTTCTTCACTGTTGTTATCAAATAGCTCATTGAGAGTATTCCACATAGAAAAGGGAGTATCTTTTCCATGTAGTTTCAAGACTATGTGGTCTCTCACAACCCCTAGGATAATCCTCATGTCTCTTACTACAATCTTCTTCCACTCAGCTATATATTTAGCATCAAATGTTGGAGGCTTCAGGATATCATGATATATGAATTCCTTCAACTATTTAGCTTCCCACACTGCCTCCATCATGTCCTTCCAAGAAATGTAATTTTAGCTACCCTCAAGGGAATAATCGAATCTTAGGCCATAGAATGAAATCATGCTAGCTCTGAAGAATGATACTGCAAATTCGATTCACCTGCAAGAACAACTTCAAATTCTTCTCTTCTATTGTGATTTTAGCTTTGATACCAGGTAGAAATTCCTTGTAGATTCAAACTATTAATTGTAATTTTCTAAAAAAATAGACTTGAATCTACCCCACCAATTGTGGCAACTAATTTAAATGATCGTGAAATCACGAAGCATACAAGAGAAATAATTCAATCAACACATTACACAATGATTTCTTGGGGAAATCCACAGCTATATATATATATATATATATATATATATATATATATATTTCATTAGTTAGAAAATATGTGAAGATTACAATGCCTTGCTCATGCTTGAGTAACCTATGCACTATATTTGTATGTCTCACTCTTCCTAGACAAGCCCAGGCCAATACTTAGCCAATTTTATGCCTACCCAGGTCCCTATTTCCTTGCGTTTTTCAATGAGGAATTAGGCCCCTATTTAATAATAATTTTCCTCCATTGGATTGCGTAGTTACTTTAGGATCTTCCTTTCACTACATGCACCATCTGTACAACCCAGATAATTATACAACTGATAGTACACTGCCCTTGAACTACAATCTCAACTGGGTAAGTCTCAGTTCACACATGCATGGTTCATTTATGGCCAATCTATTAGTTCTCTAGTTGATCACTGAGTGTGGTTCAAGTTCCACTTTCACAATTTGACCTCCACTAGTTCCTCCAACAATTGGAACTAGTTAAACTAAATTTAACTCAGATAATCTGAATTAATTAATTACAACTAAAAATAAACTTAACGAGGGATCCTAAAAAGTAGAAACCACTCTACATGACTAAAGTTAGACTCTTAACTCTAATTAACTGAACCAAATAAGTCAAACTAACTTAATTAACTCATAAAAGTTGTCATGAGATTTTGAATTACAATTTTCTTCTAGTTTAATTCAAGGGAAAATTAAATTAGAATCTTTCTTGGTTCTATTTTCAACATTTCTTGTTGTCATTTTCAAGAGTCAAGCAAGGTCTAGTAGAGGATTTAAAGAAATTATTCCTAAGAATTCCAAACCAATGACTAGTGGTGTTACTAAAACTAAATTAGGACATTTACTAGAAGGCTTTAAAAGAGACTTTCTTGAAAGTTTGAATTTACAACTAGATGTATTTTAATTTAAAAACAAGCAAGAGGAAGAGAGGGAAACTCTTTCTATTTTTATATCCTAGATGTAGATAAAAACACCCCTTATGAGAGTGTCCTATATATGCCACTAATTGATATGTCATTTGTGAAAAGAATCATGGTACAGAGCATTGTCCATAATTTCCTATCTTCAAAGCAATCTACCATGGATGAAGTCAAGCACTAGAGCAGTTACATGCAATGGAAGTAAAGAATCCTTGGTAGCTTGGAAGCTCAGGTATACAATCTGATCCTGTGTCATATTCTTTTAATTTTCTTAGTCAACATTTTTTTGCAATATTCAAATTACTTTATGCCTTGGCAGCGATACTCTCAACAACATGGCTAGAGTCACCCTTGGAAACAAGGGTGGTGAGGGCATCCTTTTGGTAACATTTTGAATTTTCTCTACCCTATTCCACCACAACAATCATGCCCCATTCCATATCCTTTGTATCTACAAACTAAACCACCCCAACTTGTTTCTTTGGCTTAACAAATGCAACCTTAACCACCTCCATTACCATCTAATCAACATCCCAAACCTACACAGTTTCCTACTCAACCAATGCCTAACCATAATATTAAGGAAACTTAATAGATAGTTAATTTTTATTTGTCACCCTTTGCTATATATCATATCATGCCAGTTTAGGTGGAAGACATCCATTTGAGACCAGAAATGGTTTTAGAAAAACTAAAAAAACCCCTACCATCATTGAGAAGGAAATGGAGGAGGAATTTCTTGGTCATAGACAAAATGATGCTGCAATAAAATATTCTTCCCAAAATTCAGAGCCCTTACTATATTCTATTTCACCTCCCTATGTGCACATGCCATGAGAATTTTAGTAAATATTTATTGTAGCAAAAGAAATCAAGTACATTTACATTCCCAATATTGAAAAAAATACACTATATATTACATTTGTCCATTTCAACATTTTTTGGTTGAATATAATATCTATTCAAATATCTTAATATATAAATACTATTAAATGTAATTATACCATATGAAAATTGAATATTTTTTTTGAAAGTTACGTGTTTTCAATTCTATTCTCTTTTTATTTTTTCCCAACAAAACTTTTATGAAAAATACTTAAACCACTTCTCCATTATCCATAAATAGTAAACAAGACCACTTCTCCCTTATCCATGAATAGTAAACAATATTGGACTTGATTATGAAACAAGTTCGGCCTCGACTATGAAGCCTCATGCGAAATGAAAATTCCCAACCCTTGACCTCCCAGTTTTAAATAAAAGATAAGAAGTTTCATTTTTTTGTTAAATAATTAAGATAACCCTAAGACCTATCATTATTCTTCATACATAAAATAATTATAATAAATCCATTTTGATATATCATTTATTGAAATTTAGTCGACGAATAATAAAATCTAAAATTAAAATAAATATATATCGGTAGGTTACTCACAAATCCACAAACAATATGTTTTGCATCACATCAAATCTATTGGAAGGTTTTCCTAGTGTCTATAAACTCTCAAGTTGCACTATCAACTTGAAATATCCACCCAAGGGCTTGGAATGGAATGGAATCTTCTCTCCACTTGACGTGCACACTAAACTGATTTATGTTGAGAGATGGTGCGGAGTTTTTTTATGGGGATTGTGTTGTTTCTACATATTCTAAATTTTCTTCATCTTATACAACCTTCATTTGCAATTGTCTAGTGGAGAATTTTTTTTTTTTTGAGTTGAATATTAGATTCTCCATATTACTTTTATGGGTTGTTCTCTCCATTTATTGCATTATGTTTCTTCCGAATAATGAATTTTATTGGGAATTTTTTTTTTTCAAAATGATCCAAAATTTTGTGGAGTGAGATTCATATTAGATGATGTAGTGAGTGCATTTTGGATTCTGAATTTTTTCGACCTGCTTGTATAGATATGATATATACACACTTCAAAGAATAATGACCCCCATGTTTAGTATGGATCCCTTTGCAAATTTTGTACACTTAATATTGTTAGGATCTCCACTGCAACTATATTTAGACAACCCAACTGCACCAAAATTATGTTCAATATAAATCTCAGAAAAAGAGGTTCTCTTGAAATTACTATATGTCTTCCTAATATGATGCATCCAATATGTGAGTGAATATGAATCAAAGGAATATATCATCTAAACCCATTCAAATATATCTTTGGAATCCCCCAATACATCGATTTCTTCTATCTCTAGCCACTTCACACAATATAAAACCCTCGAGAGAGCCACCATTGTACCAGCTAAAATGGAAATATTGCCCAGGCCTCATAAATATATAATCCCCACTTCCATAATCCATGAAAGAATAAGCTCCATTAAATAAAACCACTATATATTTTCCCCAAATTTTCTTGATATGTCATTGTCTTCTATTAAACCTATCCTTCTGTGGCTCAGTATCCATAAAATATGTAGATATCGTAAGGAATATACCTCTAATGTTGGGTTCGATTTTCTCGAATATCATCACATTCCTTGATCTCCATATACCCCATACGATGTAGAATGGAAGATCATGGTAATCTTTGTTATTCCCAAACCAATGTGAGAGACAATCCTCTAGTGATGCTTGTGACAACCAACTTGAGGTCGCAAATGGGCATTTAATAAATAGGTATTGACCATATTTCTTATCTTCTCTACACAAGGAACATCCCCCGAGGCCTTGTATCCCCTTTTAACAAGATTGACCCAAGTAAAAATCCTATTATGGATAGTCAACCAATCAAAACATTTTAGTTTAAGTGGAATCTCCCAATGCCATGTTTTCTATAACCATATTTCCCTCACCTCCTTAATACAACTCTATATTGTGTTCTTATATATTCCTTGACCAAAATATGTTTTTTGTTAATACTTCCATCCCAAGTCACGGTGTCCTCTTCCTAAAATAAATAAATATTAACAAGAACCAGTTGTAGTACATATTTTTATCACTCAACAACAAGTGGTCTAGTAATCCCAACCTCCCATGCATCTAAGGTTAGGATTGCAACATCATATGTGAATTTTTAGCAACATATATATGTTTCAGCAAAAAATAACCATTTTTGTGTAAAATCCTTATAATAGGAACATATAGGTTATGTGAATTAAACATACCTTTGATGAGTGCCAAACCAATCTCAACCTTCATCCCCTTTCCAACCTCCCATCCTAAATTTCCCAGAAGCTAATGTTTTTTTTTCATCATACTCCTCCAAATGTAGGAAATCATTTTATTTATTTATTTATTTATTTATTCTAGAGCTGCCTCTCTGATTCAACTAACCGACTGTTTGTTGTTTATATATTTGGTTTTAACAATCTATTTCCAAATTCCATAACCATAAATAGATATTCATAGGTTCTTTACCAGTAAATCCATGTTAAATATGTCTATATATTTTAAGTCCAATCCACCATCTTCTATGTATTGTGTAATCACATCTAGATTGGCTAGATGAAATTTATATGTTTGTCTTGTGCCTACCCAAATGAAATTAGTGATGATAGAAATAATTCTGCGAATGATATCTTTAGGAAGTTTAAATATATGCATCCAAAAAATAAAACTACTCTGAAGCACCAATTTGATCATGACAAGTCTCCCTCCCATCAATAACCATTTATGAGATTAACCTCTAACATTTTCTCAAATTTCTCTATTAACCAATCCAATACCTTGTTCTCATACTTAGTATGTTTTAGAAATAAATTGAGATATTTGAAACTATATTCAAGAGAAATCATTTGTACCTCATATATCCTCTAAATTTGAATCAACACATCACCCCCATTCTTTAATGAAATCAATGTTGATTTACCTTTTTTCATATATAAGGTCGATGCTTCCCCAAAGTTTTCAAGGATCCAATAAAAGGATTTCCATTCAGATATAGAGGATTCTCCAATAATGAGAATATCCTCAACAAACATTATATGTGTTAGTGATATATACCTAAACATATTGCATCATGCAATAATACCACTATAATGTGCCTAATTTATCCTTCTTCTTAGACCATCCATAACAAACAAGAACAAAAATGGTGATAGAGAACACCCTTGACACAATCCTCTCGACGCATTCAAAAAAACAATCAGAAAACCATTGATGATTACAACAAAATTTACTAACATAATACAGGTCATAATCGATTCAACTATCTATGATCTGAAGCTAGGATTGTGAAGGATGAGCCTAATTAACTCTGATTCCACTCCATTAAATTTTTTAATTAAGTCAATATTTATAATACATGCCCTTATCTTATGTGTTTTAATAGAATAGATGCATTCTTGAGTGGTTTCCACAACATCATCGACCTATCTATTATATAAAAACCAAACTGTTTTGGAGAGATATGCCTAGAAATAACTGATTTAATCTTATTTCCAATGGTTTTAGAAATCATTTAATAAATTGAGTTGCATAAGATATAGGCCTATAATGAAGAAATGTTAGAAGCCTTACCATATTCGGAATTAGAGCATTAAACATTGCATTCATCGAACCCAAAATCGAATATAACCCCCTTGACTCCTCAACCATCTCCACAAGTTCCTTAATCATAATGTCCTAAAAGTGTATGAAGAGTTCCATTGACCATCCATATGGTCTTGGACACTTGTCCTTTTCCATAACATTTAGAACCTCTAAAACCTCCTCCTTTCTAATCGCCTCCCCCACATGGTTGTTTTCCATCTCACTAACCACAATAGGAAATATGTTGATAAGCTACATCTCTTTTGTAAAGTTAATGCCAACGTTTTCATTGTATTTATTTCTAAAGTATCTCACTACTTGAATTTTGATGTTCTTTTGTGGTGAAAGGATGTTTTCTCCTTTTCCTTTAATATACTAGATATAATTTTCTTCCTTTTATATGATGCTTGTGCATGAAAGAAGTGTGTTTTTTTGTCACAAGATGCTACCCAATCAGCCTACTCTTTAATCACCACTCTTCTTCTTTCATTTTAAGAATCTCATCCTTTCTATTCTCTAATAATAACAACTTCTTTTTGTGACCTTTGTGAAATAATTAGAATACTTCGGATCATATAGTGCTTGAATCTCACTTTATATCATGAACAAAACCTTGGCCAATGAATTATTTTTGAAACTAATCCACCTCCTCATAGACCACTTTGATCTTCTGAGGTTGTATCCAATATTCTCCATACACAATAGTCCACTATATGTAGACAAAAGTTTCCAATTTTCCAGGATCAAATCATTGAAATCCTTTTCCTTCAGCCACACATTATTGAATTTGAAAGGATATGATTTGTTTTCGAACTCCTCATTCCATTCCAGGAATATCGAATGTATGCCTTATGTATTCATGAATTTATGTGCCCCAATATGCCTGACAAATCTGTATGGAAAAAAAAATTATCCAATCTTTTGCAAATTCCCTTAGATCTTGAGTAGCCATTCATCCATGTGGGGCACAATGGATCCATAATGATGTCCATTAATGAGTTTTTAGAAAATATATCCTTAAAATATTCCCCCAGTTTTACCACTTTTCTTTTGTGGCCCAAAATCCCATATTTTCCCAATGTCAAATTAAGCTCTCCCACAAGAACTGAGTGCAGATCCAACAAACTACTGCAATAAAGGTGGTCCTAATTTTTTTTTTTTTTTTGTCATTTAAAGGAGAATTTATATTTAGGATACTAAGACATGTTTTATAACCCCTTGAATATGTTGATAATAAAATACCTACACACAATTTATAAGCCCTAAATTTAACAATGTTGGGATTCCAAATGGCTTCCATACACACCCCACACCCCACCCCTCCCCCCAATAATCCAGAAGATCAAGTCGCACGCATATTCCATAGAGGGAATAACTTTGATAAGGAATCCCAAGCCTTATCCCTATGCATCATGGTATCTTGAAAATGCATAACCGCGAGATTTTTCGACAGTCTAATATGACAGATAAACCTCCTTTTTAGAGCCAATCCCAGACCCCTTATGTTGAATGAAATAATTATCATCTAGGAAATTCCTCAACATGTAAATCCCCTTTAAGGCCTTGAGAAACATATGAGTTTTCATCTTTATTCCCCTCGTAGTGACTGAGAGGCCCAATATCTAGAGGATGAGAATTCTCCATTGTCTCCTGAAAATATGAGAACAAATCCAATGGGACCAAGGAAACATTCGAGACCTTTTTGTATTTAGGGCATTTTTTTCCTCGCACTATGTTTTTCGTCCGACGGGAATAAAGACTTATTTATGGAAAGTGGTTCCATTCCAATCGAAAAATCCCTAACCAAATATTCCAAAGTTGTGTCCACATACACCAAAGGAGACGAATTACCCGAACAATACCTGACCCTTTCAGGATTGGTGTGACCAACCCTCATAGGGACATGTCTCCCTCCCTCTTGATCCCATACCCTATTATGAAGAGAATTACTGTGGCATTGTGGCTTCGAGGCTAAGCCCTTACATAGCTTTTTGCAATATATAATTATACAAAATTTTGAACTCACAAATGGTTCAAATATCAAAGAAATATTATTTTGAGAGTTAGTTGTTTTTTTAAGTACAATAAAATAAATTTTAAGGTGCTTTCTTAGCTAATATAGTATAATATTAATAATTAGATATGTTTTTTCCAAATTAACAATTTCTCTCATTTTACTATTTGAAAAGTATTTTTTGATAATATAAAAAAATTAAATAATTTATATATGACATCTTTTAATTGAAATTATATTTTACAAGTTTATTACAATAACTTCGTTTAATTAAGTGTTATAAAAGTATTTGAAAAAAAAATTATATGGTTTGAAAGCCACTTAAATATAGTAAAAAGGACACTACTTTTAGGGGATATCATTTGACTATGAATAATCTTGTTATATTGAGGATAATTATTGAAAGGTGCTTTAATAATAAAGTCAATTTTCTTTGTTGTTTGGTTGATTTTAAAAAAGACGGTGACACTGTGCCTACAACTAACCTT
Source organism: Pinus albicaulis (assembly GCA_034641835.2). Taxonomy (NCBI): domain Eukaryota; kingdom Viridiplantae; phylum Streptophyta; class Pinopsida; order Pinales; family Pinaceae; genus Pinus; species Pinus albicaulis. The sequence continues at coordinate 521,296,023 of CM076569.1, forward strand.
TGGAATATGTTATAATAGTTGAAAGTTCCTTATGAATTAAAATTTGTTTCTATAAGGCTATATAAGAGTGTCATCACCAGGTTTAAGAATATTGAGGGGTCGTCTAAATAAATTAATTGTAATACTAGAGTAAAGAAAGGTTTCCCCCTGTTCTTAGATTCTCAAAGTCAGAGAAAAATAGTAAAAATGACACTAACTTTAGGTGATATCGTTTGAGTTTGAACCATCTTGTTACATTGAGGATAATTTTTGAAGAGCACCTTAACAATAAAGTCAATATCCGTTGTTGTCTTCTTTTTTTTAATTTTAAAAAAGATTGTGACATTGTACCCATGACTAATAATTGGAATAGGTTAGAAGAGCTCAATTTTCCTTATGAATTTAATTTTTTTACTATAAGGCTATATGAGAGTGTCATTACCAAGTTTAAAAATACGAAGTGGTATAAATAAATCAATTGTAATATTGGAGGCAAGCAAGATTGCTCCAAACTCTCAACATTTATTTAATAAGTTAGAATGTTGTTTTTATTTGTCCTATCATTGTTAGTATAGTCATCATCCTTCTTAGTTATGTTAATGATATTTCTCTTGTGGAATGGTGATTTGAAAATTGTGGAAAAATATCGTCCTCTTCACAATGGCAAGATTAAAAATGGCTTTTTGAAACAATATGTTAAATTTGTGTTCCTTCAAGAACGATTTAGTTCACATGTGTAAGTTAACCATAAATAACATAACACAAAAAATAACGCAAACATCAGGAAGAATGACACCAAGCTTGATGACAGAGTTCAACCCTCTCTCCGGTCCCTACTCAAAAGGGTAGGCTGCTGATATTTCAGATGATTAGAAAGAGGTACATAACTTTGTTGTTTTAAAATTGTGGCTATTTCCTCTGAAAGGAAATGTTGTCCTATAGATAACTCTCACAATCTACTTGAAAATCCGCAATCAATGTCATCTACAACGAAAACATAGAGTCTCCTGCACGGACTCTAAACCTCAACTCAAATTGAGCAATCGTGCATAAAAAATACATAATTCAATTACCTATATCAACTTGAATTGGAGAGAGACAACAGTTCATGTACCGACTTCTGACGAATAAGCTGCTGAAAATGTCGAACAAGCTCTGCCAATGAGTCTAGAGTGCACCAAAATCCATGTTTTGGCTCTTCAAGCACCCAATTTGGTCTCTGAATGACCTCAGGACAAATACTACAAAAATGAGCTTATAACATGGCTCACACCATCAACTTCGAGCTATGCTCCTCGCAAATCCCTTCTCATTTTGATGGCGCAATTGGCTCAAGACCTTATAGCTCACAAAGCTAGTCTTCAATACCACTCTGGGCTTCACTTTCCACTGACTTTGAATGGCTTCACCTCTGACTTCAAATGGATTTACCTCTGACTTCGAATGACTTTGAAAGGATTTGAATGGCCTTGGAGTGGATTTGACTACTTGTTCTCCGTTTGGTGCATTTTACCACCTTTTATAACATTTTACAACTCTAAGTTTGGATTTTTTGTTATAACCACATTACAAGTTTGGGCTATTCGAATTAAATCGAATTAGCTTAACATGGAAATTTGTTTTAATAGTTTTAACAACTATGAATTTGGCATATTATGGTTTGACAACCATAAGATATAATGGCAGAGTGCATTTAAAGTATAGCATATGGTTATATTAAATACCATATATGGATATTATAGCACATATATGTGCCATACTCTGTAATTGCGATAGCCATGGTGTTAATGAACTCATGGCATTAGTTATAACCAATGTCGAACATTGGTCCGATGGTCCCCATGGCAAACCAACATACCAACACGTTGACATGTTAATACACACACACACACACACATATTGTTGACATATAACATTCTGACGTGTGAACTCGTGGCTTGCAACCCCGATGAATTGCACCGGGTAGCCAGGACTCCCCGGGAGGTCACCCATCTCAGATCACCTCTGGCTCAAGCGCGCTTAACCACAGCGTGCATTTAAAGTATAAAATATGGTTATATTAAATACCATATGAGGATATTATAGCACATATATGTGCCATATTCTATAGTTGTGATAACCATGGTGTTAACGAACTTGTGGCATTTGTTATAACCAATGTTCAAACATTGGTCCGACGGTCACCGTGGCAAACCAACATACCACCGCGCTAACATGTTAATCCACACACATGCATACATATATTTATATTTTTTACATATAATGTGCTGACGCGTGAAATCGTGGCTTGCAACCTCAAAGGCGTTCGAAATTCGATGGTCAATGCGAAACTTCCCGTGGCATTTACTATTGCCATGTGACTGGACCGACTCCTTACTTGCTTCCCCAACAGTTCGATGGCATCTCTCTGGCATGCGAAATAATGTTGTATGTTGGTGTGAAACCTCATGGAAGATACATATACCATATCTAGTATAAAAATACCTAGTGGCAAGACCTGCGCCAACTGTGGTGCCACCTTTGACTTCAAAGTTCCCCGCGCTGATGTGGTGATTCGTGGCAGCAACCCCGACGATCACGCATCTCCGGTGGTGAACCCATCGCAACGTTAACCATGGACCTGCTCCGAGAGTTATGATTCCGGTGATTATATCGAATTTCACCCAAAAATCATCATACTCTGGCGGTTACGTTGCACCATGTGACCCCAGAATTTGTTGTTGACTAAGTCCATTGGCGGTGATATGATTGCAGCGCAATAAACACATATTAACAAACCTTAGCTATAGTACCGAGCTCTGATACACCATAGTTTGAGGTTGTAGTAATATTTACTTATGGTTTGAACTTACCATAACCTCCGCATATCCAAGCTTTGGCACCGAAAGGTTGCGCCACTTTAATAAAAAAATGTAATATTTTTATTAAATAGTTTTTAAACCACCATCCCTTGCGCTATGTTTAGCACATTTATAACGTTAATGCGCCCACCTTGTAAGTAAACCATAGTACGGTATGTTGGCAATGATTTGTGAAATAATGTTGGAGGTTGTGGGTTCAAATCTCTTAGAGAACCTGCAACTCATAACCAAAGCTTTAGTATTCCAAGAGGAGGCCATGTGACAACCAATCATTGGCCCACGTGGCGCTCTCTTATTGGCTAAATTAAAATAAATCAACCAATCATAATCATATAAATTTCGACAAACCAGAAAGAGCCACTTGGCGGAATCCGAGCGTGCCACATGTAAGCTGGAACCATGAACTTTGACCAAGAGTTGACCATTTAACTTTTACTGTGTTGAATTTGACTTTTAACATGTTTGGAGGAAAACTTCAAAATGCCTTTTCTTCCTCATACGGAGGCCATTTTCAAATCCAGATATACCACCAAAATCAACGTGACGAGCTCTTCGTCTTGGCGCTGATATCATGAGCATCTAAGACTGTGAAATTCAGAGCATGTCGAGAAATGTTGCTATCTGGGACCATCTTGGTCTTCAAACATTACATAGAAAACTTCAATTGGACTCGCCACAGATCCATCCTAGATCAAATGGAATCCTTAGAACCTTAATAATCATTTCAAATCATCAATGACTTATGCTCTAGTATGAGTATGATTTTGAACGTTGACAGAACATAGACTATAATAATAAAATCCTATAAGATCACTTATAACACTTCATATATGATAATAATAATTTGGAGGAAGTGCCTTTATACAAATATATTGAAATCCATATTCATCATTAAACTCAATTAGAACTATTACATTGAAAAAATAATAAATGGAGGGTAGAAATCTTATTATGGACTTGGAAACAAGTATAAATTCATAAACTGTGAGTTGTGGGATAAGAAAAAAAAATCCTATTGATATTCTATTCATTCCTTCTATCTTATATGGATGTGAAGACTAGATATGTATTATCTATTTAAAATCATAGAAAAGGGTAAAGAAAATCTAAAAGAATTTTATAACTTATAATACCAATATTGAAAACAATACACCATGTCCTATCCTTCTCATAGAAGCGAGTCTCTCCTAAATTGAGTGAATTACAATGGTGAGATACCTAATGTACAAGAAGAAGACAAACAACATGGATAATAAGAGGCTTCTAAAAACTTTCACGACAAGGGAATAAGATCCCTAGCTTGTAAAAAGCGAATGCACTTTAATTACAATTGATCTAATAGTCTTAGACATTGTTAAACTTGTCACATCATGATTTAATGAGAAGACTTATTTGAATGTTATATTGTACTTATGAATTTATATGGTGATGGATTCTTGTGTATGTTGTCCTTCTATAATTTTATGGGTGTTCTTTATTTTATGCTAACTGGTCCCCTTTCTTTCTTACAGGTCATTGATTATCCAACTTTATGAATAGTCTTTTATATCTATAAAGTCATCCTTGACTGAAATCTTTATCATTCTTATGTATAACTTTTATCATATGGTCCATAGGAATCCAGTTCTCATCACATAGGGATTAAGTATTTACTCTTATTTTGACTCTCGCATAAAACTATTTCTAGAAAGCGTGTCATTTGTGGTTCTCAAACTTTAATTTTCTAACAAACAGTAGCCCATTTCAAAGAGATAGTTTGTTAGTTACTATATATTTAATATTTAATGGAAATATATTTCAAATTAATGAACACATGATGTTACCTAGAACTAAAATAAAATAATAATAATTAATTTTTATGATAATTTTAGCTTATCTTTAACATTAAGTATAAATAAGCTAAAATTATCATAATTTTAATAATAAGCTATAAATAATTTTTTTTTGGGAATTTTAATATGAGATCACTGCTTTGCCTACTATGAAATCATTTGTTGACACCTTGTAAAAACACCCCTTGTAAAACAAACGTTCCCCTATCAAATTTTTATATTTAATCTTACGAATTTATTATCTATTTCGTTCACTATGTACGAAATTGTTAGATTGAATTTTATTTTTATAATATTTAATCTTACGAATTTATTATCTATTTCGTTCACTATGTACGAAATTGTTAGATTGAATTTTATGTTCACTATGTACGAAATTGTTAGATTGAATTTTATTTTTATATTTAATCTTATGAATTTATTATCTATGTTGGATTATATGTTAAAGTCATGTTAGAATTTTTGCAATCTAACATTCTCACAAAACCTATGCTTCTAGTATTCTTGTTTGTAAGAAAACCAATTTCAATTCCTCATATTACAATTCCACAATGTATGTGGGATAAAATTAAACTTCCAAAACAATGGTTAAAAGAAGCGATGAATTTAATCAACGACTACAGAGCACTATTTTCCTCATATCTTGAGTTTTAGAAGGTCAAATTGAGCCACAAATAGCTCACTATAAAACTAGGAATATTAGTAACATTTTGACAAATTTATTTTTCCAATTAGATTATAAAAATGTTTTAAAATTATTTAAAAGGGAATTAAGAATTGGTTAAAAAAAAAAAATACCACAATATTTTTAAAAAGGAAAGAGAAAATAAAAAGTCAAAAGTTAAAACTTAATAACCTAAATTTATTATTTAAATTACTTCGTGTGATTTTATTTACAAATTAATTCAAAATTAAAATTTGATTTGATTAAATTTATTAATAATTCATTTAAATAAATATTAAAAATAATTTTAGTATTTACAATAAATTTATAATTTAAATATTATAGATAAAATGAAATAACAAGTATTTATTCTAAAAACTAAGACTGACGTAAATTTTTAAAGGATTTTGTTAAAAATAGTTTCTACATTAATATTTTTTTAATTATTTTAAAAAAATAACCATAATCCTAAATAAAGTTATGGGTAAGTAAGAACTTTAGTCAACATTATTTTTATTAATTTATTTATGTTTTATTGTCTCAATAAACTTTTATTTTTTAATAATATTATTAATGAAATTTTTATAAAGATGTAAATATCAATAATAATATTTAATTTGTTTGGTAACTGTGACAAGTAGAAAGATTAAAATATATTTGGAAAATGAAGATAATAATAATATTAATGAATATGTTTTTAAATATGTAAATGTTAGTAACAGTATTTAACTTGTTTTGTATAGTTGACAAGTGAAAAAATATAATAATATTTGGAAAATGAAGTAGATGCAATCAAAGAAGAGAATGAATATAAACTAACAATTTCCCCTAAATGTGCAAAGATACATAGAAGGAATTGAACATGTCTATAATGTTACAACAAAAATGTTGTAGCAAAGGAAAGATAACAACCTAAAGGGTGGAGGATGGAGGGGAGGAAATGTGTTCAGGCTTGCAATAGTCTCACACTTACTCGAGACACCTGGATAAATCATTTTTTTCCAATCATATGACTATCATGCAAGGTAATGTGGAGAAACATTACCATAACCATAGGTCCTAGTGGGCATTGACCCACATAGTTGATAATGAGATTAAGTAAAGAGCATCTTTCACTCGAGTGACCATCAGATTCCAAGATATCCTATAATCAACATAAAGAAGGGGGTTTATTTTAGAATTTTAGCTATCTCCTTTTAAAACTTTTAAATTAATTTGGAGCCATTAATTGCAATTTTAAATTTAAATTTAAATTTTGTCCAGATTTGTTGGAATTGAAAATTTATGTGGTGTAGTTTACACAATCCAAGTGTCCAAGTAAACTTTCAAGACATTATATCCATTTATGCATTCAAAAATACATTTTTAAAAATGAAAAGTTGCAAATGCTATATGCATATATAGAAGTAGTATAGATCCATTTTGAATCGGATTAAATCTCTTTAGGTGCATACATTTTTTCAAATTTTGCACTCTATAAGAGGTCCCATTGGCTATCTTTAGCCTTCTGGACTTTAAAATTTTCTTTCTTTCTTTCTCATATTTTTAGAATGAATGAATGAATGACATTTTAACATCCACAAGACTAAAAATTGTCTATGGGACTACCAGCTTCATTGTTTTTTGCCTTCTGTAATTCAATCCTTTTCTTACTCAAATTGATGATGAGCTGATGCAACCTTCTAACAGTTCCCTCACTGAAAAAACAATGCCACGGAATTGATGCTAACATACTGCGGTAATTGTCCCTGATGTCTCTGAAAGCATCACATTCCAAAATGAAATGTTTTCCAGATTCCACTCCCCCAGAAGTGCAAAAAGTACATACCCTTTCTTCCCAAGCTTCTTTAGGTCTCTTCCAATGTCCCATTTCACAACAAAGTTGATGTGAGTTAGTTCTTAATTGAGCAATAAAAACCTTTTCTCTCCACGGAATTCTAGCTCCAATGTACTCTTTTTGTTGGAGATCACAAGTGGCGTTGAATTCTTGAACTTAATACTTCTTCTTTCTACCCAACTCTTTTCCCCATATACCCTTACAGAACTTCTCCAGCACAAAATTATTTAACTCCTTGCTATTTGTGGGACATGCATTAAGGTAAATATTCCATTTTTTCATCCATTTGTTGTTTTATCTCATCCATAATTTCTTTCTTTTACACATACCTTCATTGAAGATAACTTTTAGACATCTACCTCCTCCCATTTGCTCAATTCTTTTTAGATACCTTATAAGACACACCATGGCAATTGCTTCGATGGGAGCTGCCCCTATTTCACTCAAGATTATCTCATAGGGAACCAAATTTTTTATTATGAACTTGCTCATGATCAAGCGTTTTTGAATTTTTTGAATTTGTTTCCATTTTGAAACAGGGATGTTGCTAACCCACAATTCACACCCATATAATAGCACTGGACAAACTAGGAGTCCAAAAATTACTTTGATCGTGTTCCAATCCCATAACTCTGCCTCTCTACATCTATTTTGAAGTGCATATAATGCTTTCCACCCTCCTAAAATAGTTTCCTTTATGAAATCCTCCCAATTAAGCTTGTTGTTGAAATCAATCCCGAGGTACTTGTATTCATTTACTTCTTCAAAATTGTTTCCTTCAAAGAACAACGTATGTTGCCTTTGCTTCCTTTTATTAGAGAAAATCATTATTTTGCTCTTACTGGTATTGACTTGCATCCTCACTCTTTACAAAAATGCTCAAGGGCATATCGGTGCATTTGCAATCCATGGGCCGATTTAGCAACTTGCACAAGATCATCGGAATATAGAAGAACCTTTATCACAAAATTCCCCAATCGAACACCATCCCCACCTTGCAAATTTAGTCACTCTTTCAGTTTGTCAACGTATAAACCAAAAAGGGTAGGGGATAAATGGAAACCTTTCTTTAATCCGATGTCAATTCTAAAACTTTATGAAATTCCTACTGAAGTTCTAATTTTGACTTTCACCTCTTCATAAAGCCTATGGACATCAGCTCTATATTTTCAAGGAATTTCAAGTTCTTCCATTATATGCCACAAATTATCTCTAGGGGCCGTGTTAAATGCCTTTTTGAAGTCAACAAAGCAGTAAAATACTTCTTCTTTTCTCCCCCAAACCTTTTCAACAATGTGTCTCAACGTGATACCATGATCTACTGTAGAATGTTTCGACCTAAAACCTGCTTGCCCTTTTACCCTCTTTTCTTTTACTTCTGTGCACTTACTGATTCTATTTTCTACCATGCCACTGAAAAGCTTTACAAGAAAAGGATTAATCACAATGGTTCTATAGTTGGAAGGATTATTAATGTCTCCACTTTTAAAAAGGGGAATTGCTAGACTAGTTGTCCAATCCCTTGGGAATCCTTGTTGAATGACGTTGTTGAATATTTCCATGATGCGTGATGCCAAAATGTTCATTCCCCACTTTATATATTCTACTTGAAGTTCAACCAAGTCCTTTGCCTTCCCTATTTTCAACTTTTTAATTCCTGCCTCCACCTCATGTACTGTGAAAAGATTTGTAGTTGTGTTGATCCTGGGAGGAGGCTCAACCTCTAATTATTTTTCATAGAGTTTCCCTGCACAATCAAACCACTAATTGGCTGTAATATTATTTTCAAATTGCTTCTTCCTTGGTTGAATTTGCTGCCAAAAAAGTTTTGGGTTATTATTGCCTAGATATATTAGCTCTTCCCATTTTGTTTGCATGAACTCATATTTTTTCTTTTTTAAAATCTGATTATATAATGTAATCTTCCAAAATTAGCATGCAAATAATTGGAATATTAAATTTTTCTATTTCCACTGAAGAGAGGAATAAATGGGTAAGGAGGCCCATGAGTAGGAATAAAATCCCTCATAGTGTGAAAGGGATCATCATTGGAGTTGGAATTCACAGCCTCATGTGTGAACAGGGTCATTTGCATGTGGACAAGGTCAAGTTTCACCAAGCCAACAGCACTGGGAGAGGAGGTGGAGAACACTTAGAGAAGCAACGTAGTATGAATGGGAGGAGGTTTCTTTGGTGAAGGAAACCCTAATGAGTGGGACCCATGGTGAGAGGGCTTCCATTTGTTTAAAAGGAGGGCAAGGCAACCGTTGTTATTCATGTTGATGATTATTGATTTCTTGGTTTGTTTAGACTTTGTGCATTCTCCTGATGTTTAGCGGAGTTGCAGTGCTGCTTAGCACACGACATTCATGTTTAGGAATTCCTTCTCCTTCTAAGAGAGGCCTCTTGGAGGAGCTTGCTCTTCATTTCTCCACATTCAGGCTTGAGGCCAAGCATCCTCCTTCAGCTACAACGTAGTTTTTGTTTAGAGCTGAGTTGTGTTGCAGGGTGTTGCAGTGGAGGTTCTACAACACCACTTCCAGAGCTATTTTTTAGAGGAGGAAGCCTTCTTTCCTTTGGAGGATAAGTGAGGGAGCATTTCAGCTGATTCCCATCATCTTTGGCATCAGGCCAACCATTGTTCATCATCTACAGTGCAGTCCCTCTCATTGACTACGTTATTTTCATTGAGCATCTGCAGTGAGGGTTTGCAGTGTTTGTTTGGAGGTTCAGATCTTTAGTGTTAGGATCAGCCTTTCACTTGGAAGATCCATTGGAGGAGGTCTATTCAGCTTGTGCATCATCTACAGCCATCTCCATCCAATTCTTGAGTTGCAGCTGCTACTCAACCCTGCTACTCTGACATTTTTGCCATTTTGTATATTTTAGCCAATCCTTCCAGGATTGACTTGATATTGTTTTTCAGGGGTTAGAGCTTGCTCCCCACTTTATTTGAGCCATACATTTCCATATCTATGTATTGACATTATTTCTGTAGCAGTGCCTCCTATAAACTGCGTAGTCATAGCCTTAGGCTTTCTATATGTAGTAGTGTTCTTCATTTTCTTGTACATGTTCTATTGAGGCTTGCATTTCCTAGCTTGAGTGATCATTACCTCAAGGATTTGTATACATTTGCTGCTATAAGATCAATTTTATGGTTATTTCGATCTCTTCATGATGTATGTATTAAAATAATGCTGCTACTCCAATATGTGTTTTTACATTGCTGCATCTCCAACTTTGGAACATCTTAAGATGTTCTTATTGTTGTAGAAAATCCCTATTTTGGGATATTACATTGGTGTCAAAGCATCATATTGGCTCAGCCTGTGAGTTTCAGCCAAAGAAGATAGAAGAAGATTAGAATATCGAAGAGGATGGGTTTTGTATCATCATTCTTCAGATCTATGAAGAACCTACCCAAGGAGGATGAGAAAATAAAGAAGGAAGGACCATGCACTTCCTATTCTCATCAAGAAGAAGACAATGAGCATGGAAGATACTTGGATCATCTGATTCTAAGTAAATACCTTGTTGAGTACAAATCTCAACCTAGAGCCTTCAAGGAGACTCTAGCTCTTCCACAGTTCATTCAGTTGAAAGAAGAGACAAGGTCCTACAACAAAAGGGGAATCTAAGGTAATAGGTTTCTATTGCCTACATATGATGGATCTTATACAGCAAGAGCTTGGGCAAGGAAGCTTGAGGCATTATTCCTACTACATCCAGTGGTAGAGAGGGAGGCAGTAGAAGTTGCAGCGCTGCACTTGGAGGGTGAAACCAATGTTTGGTGGTTCAACCACTTGAGCCATGCAAGGGTGAATACTTTTGCAGAGTTCACTCAAATGTTGATTAGGACCTTTGATAGAGAAAGATCAAAGGAGAAAAATCGCACACCACCATGGGAGGAGACTTGTACCATCGTTGTCACAGCCTTGGAAGAGTAGCCTTCTACATCTACAAATGGGGCAGCCATTTCATTGGAGCAAAGAACTATTGCAGCCATACAAGGAGATCCCAAGTTCCATAAAGGTATGAATGAAGTTCCACTTTCTATTTCAGCAAATATTTTTGAAGATTGTGGAAATTCATATTTATATGTCCAAGAATCAACACACATTGCTAATATAGAGCAGCAAGATTGCACTGCGCTGTGCAACATTAAAACATTCAAGGAAGAAATAAAGAATCATCCTCATGAGCCATTTTTGGAATGCATACTACACTTGAGGTTGGGGTTTGAAGACTTGAAGGGAAGGATGAAAGATAGTAGACATCTTGAAGTGAGAAACCCTTTCTCCTTTCTAGATGACCCTTTCTCAATGAGCACCTCTCAGCTCAAAGAGAAACTTCTACTTTCAAAAGATCCAAGACCTCATTGGTTTTGGAGGACTATTGATGAGAGGGAGATCTGATGGAGAGATTTCATTGGAGGTGCACTTCAACACATCATGGGGTGCAAGGTTCTTCAATATTTTGAGGAGGCTCTTCCCTTATCACACTTGGATCTTCATGGATTCAAGGAGGAGCAGATAGATGATGGAGGACATCTTAGGATGGATAACATCTCTCATGCTTGTGTTGGACACTCCTTGAGCCACACATAGCATGATGGGAGGCACCCACAGTTGGATGAATGGATGTGGATGGAGAGCAAGAAGCTGGTAAGCTACTTGCAAATTTATGACACTGGGCAGCAAGAGGCATGGTTGCGTTGGTTACTCTTGAAAGAGTTTGGTTATCATCTTCTTTCTAAGGTTATGTGGCAGGATACTTGCATCTTTGAGCAGCAAAGAGTATGGATGCATGGGGATGATGTGATCTTCATATCATTCATTATGTTTTCACCACATGATGAAAGTATGAGGAGGTAGCAAAATATTTTGTTGCTTTGGTTGTTCTTGGGAGAGCATGGGCAGATTTTCTCTCACACTTTGCGTGATGTTGTAGGAGTAGGAGATGGCACTATCATGGTGCAAAGGGGCTAATCCTTGGCCCTAGATGATCAAGAGGTACTTACACCTTGGGAGGAACTTCTTATTTGTAGCAGCATTATGGGAGATGTCTTTGACAAGGAGCATGTCAAAGAATGGAGCTATGAGTTGGTAAGAGCTTATTTGCATGGGCCAACAACGCTGTCACTTGGGAGCTTGGGGTTATTGATGGAGTGTCCCCAGGATCACTTCACATTTGATGCACTTGGTGGACAAGGAGGAGGTGAGAATGATGGAGTAGTGGATGGAAACATCTATTACATTGGTATGAACTTATTTTCTATGGTCTTCTTGACTTGGATTTCCAAGTATAAGGAGGGTGATCTTTATGCAGCATATGGTTCATTTCTCTTCACAGGAGTGTGTCATACCACTATGGAGGAATCATTCATATACATATGCATCATCTTACTCTCAACACATGGTAAGAATATTATCTTTGCATCCATGGATTATCTAACAAAATATTTGGATGCTCTTACCATTCATATTCAGTGCATTGCTCCACAAAAGGGCAAGCTTTTCATTGAGCCCCATGGTCAACATTGGGCCAGATGGTATGATGGAGACAACCATATCTTATATGGCCTTAGGCAAGTGTTTTGCTTCATGTATGTTTATTTGATGTACCTAACCATTTTTATTTATCAGTAGATGTCATGACATACATAATTATCCATGTCACACAAAACAACTTGCCATATAATTTTCTGAAGCAGCAGTTTGGAAAACTACGCTGTCACTATTGGGAAACTGTTGGTACCTTCTTGCACCTCATGAAACCTTCAGCATCTCCCTAATTTTGTTGCTGATCATGATTTAATTTGCTGATATGGATCTGATTTGTATTGGAAGCATGATTGGGAGAGAGACACAGGAGTTGGATGTGTCCTTTGGGGAAGAGGATTCCCACATTTTTTGCATTACATGTTCTAATGGGAACATGGGAGGAGAGATGGCCACCACAACCAAACACTTGTTTCCTTTTGTTGAGGTGGGCCATGTGATTGATGGGATGCCATATGGTGATGATCTCCTATCCATCACATATGGGTTGAGTTGGGCCAGCTTGATTCACAGCGTTGGAGGAGAGATATTTGGAAATCTAGTCTTCATCTTGCCTCTTGAGGGCAACATTATTGCAGCCCAGGATCAAAAAATACTCTACACTTATCCTAAGTGGAGAGGGGGATAGAGTGGGGTAGGCTCCTATGTCTACCATGTTCAGATTTTTAGCCCACCTACATTGCATGAACTCAAGGTGGAGGAGAATTTTATGGAGTTGCCATGTTGGGAGGTGACTCATTTTGTATGGATGATTGCTTGGGGATGGAGGATCCACTTGGGAAATATGTTTTCCCAACACATTTCAGTCTCCATGCCTTGGGAGGCAACTTCTCAGTTCTATCCTTGCAGTTGCTTGAGGACAAGCAACATTTGGGAGGGGAGGACTGTAATATTCCAAAATTAGCATGCAGCTAATTGGAATATTAAATTTTGCTATTTCCACTTAGGAGAGGAATAAATGGGTAAGGGGCCCATGAGTAGGAATAAAATCCCTCATAGTGTGAAAGGGATCATCGTTGGAGCTGGATTTCACACCTTCATGTGTGAACAGGATCATTTGCATGTGGACAAGGTCAAGTTTGACCAAGTCAACAGCGCTAGGAGAGGAGGTGGAGAACACTTAGAGAAACAATGCAGTATGAATGTGAGGAGGTTTATTTGGTGAAGGAAACCCTAATAAGTGGGACCCATGGTTAAAGGGTTTCCATTTGTTTAAAAGGAGGGCAAGGTAGCCATTGTTATTCATGTTGATGATTATTGATTTCTTGGTCTATTTAGACTTTGTGCATTCTCTTGCTATTTAGCAGAGTTGCAGTGCAACTTAGCACAAGGCATTCCTATTTAGGAATTCCTTCTCCTTCCAAAAGAGGCCTCTTGGAGGAGCTTTCTCTTCATTTCTCCACATTCAGGCTTGAGGCCAAGCATCCTCCTTCAGCTACAACGTAGTTTCTATTTAGAGCTGAGTTGTGTTGCAGGGTGTTGCAGTGGAGGTTCTACAACACCACTTCCGGAGCTATTTTTCAGAGGACGAAGCCTTATTTCCTTTCGAGGATAAGTGAGGGAGAATTTGAGCTGATTCCTATAATCTTTTGCATCAGGCCAACCATTGTTCATCATCTACAGCGCAGTCCCTCTCATTGACTACGTTATTTTCATTGAGCATCTGCAGTGAGGGTTGCAGTGTTTGTTTGGAGGGTCAGATCTTCAGTGTTAGGATCATCCTTTCGCTTGGAAGATCCATTGGAGGAGGTCTATTCAGCTTGTGCATCATCTACAACCATCTCCATCCAGTTCTTGAGTTGTAGCTGCTACTTAGCCCTGCTACTCCGACATTTTTTCCATTTTGTATATTTCAGCCAATCCTTCCAGGATTGACCTGATATTGTTTTTCAAGGGTTAGAGCTTTGCTCCCCACTTTATTTGAGCCATACATTTCCATATCTGTGTATTGACATTATTTCTATAGCAGTGCCTCCTATAAACTGCGCGGTCATAGCCTTGGGCTTTCTATATGTAGTAGTCTTCTTCATTTTCTTGTACATGTTCTATTGAGGCTTGCATTGCCTAGCTTGAGTGATCATTACCTCAAGGATTTGTATACATTTTCTGCTATAAGATAAATTTTATGGCTATTTGGATCTTCTCATGATGTATGTATTAAAATAACGCGGCTACTCCAATATGTGCTTTTACATTGCTGCATCTCCAACTTTGGAACATCTTAAGATGTTCTTATTGTTGTAGAAATTCCCTATTTTGGGATATTACATATAACTTTACATTAATCTTCCCATATCCTTCCTTTTTCAAGGTTTTCCTTGCCATTTTTCATTCCTCATGGAACCACACATTCACATGAAAACAATTTGATTCTGATTTCCTATTTTTTCCTCTTTTGCACGTCTCAAGTGCACCCTCGATTATATTTGTTAACTCATGGTTGTTGAGGCTTTGAGGACCAAATTTCTCCTTCTGAATTGATCTCCTCAACATTTTTTTTGAATATGGTGCAATTTTCTTGTGTTAGAAGAAATTTTCCCCTTGATGCCGATTGTTGAGAACATTGGGTTTTCCTCCTATTATGTCTTTCTTCTAACCATGATACCTTTATATAAATTGGGTTATGGTATGATTTTAAGTCCCAAATATGCTCTCCAATCTTAACTTCATCTATTCTTTCTATTAGGCTTTGTGAACGAATAACATAGTCAATGGCACTTGCCCCATTGTATGTGTTACAAGTGAAGTTCCTAGACTTTTTCCATCTATCTAGACCATTGCAGATAATTAAGTTGAAAGCACTACACAACAAAAGCAACTCCTATCCAAAATGATTACTAACTTTGTCATCTTTTGAACATCTCAACCATTGAGAATCCTCCTCTTCAATGAGCCAGATAGGATTGTGATCCTCTTTGTAGCAAAGAATACCAGATTGCTGATTTTTTGTTCTAGCATTAAAATATCCCACTAAAATAACTTCTCCCTGTTGAGAATATGCGACAATATCTTGCTTTAAAGCTGAATACGGAATATGTTCTGTCCAATCCCTTATTTTTGTAATTTTTTGATACTTGAGGCACAAAATAACATGCTGCAATTCTTATGTCGTTCTCATTCTCTATTATTTTGAACCATAAATATTGTTTATTTGTATCTTCTTTCACTAACTGAATGTGATGACCTTCTTGTTCTTTCACTAAAACCAGCATTCCTCCGTACCCTTTGGCATTTTCTGCTACCTCATTCCAAACTGCTAACTTCAAATAATCGTCAAACATAGGAGTTTTGCAACCATCATGTTCATGAGTTTCTGTGAGACAAATTATGTCTCTACCTTCTGCAATATACCTTGTCCAGGTCCCCTCCTCGAAGGGTAACCTCTATAGTTCCAAAAAAATAGACTTAGGTAGACCTGGGTATGATTTGGTTGCTACGCGGTTTGGCACACAAGACTCGAATTTGAGTCTTCGCCCATTTTCATCCATGTTGATCCTGTTGTTTTCATCCTTATTATATAATTACCTGTTTTTCTTTATTGTTAGCTTGCTGCCCTGTTTTACCATGAGGCCCAAACACTGCAATAACTGCTTTACCATTGTACAACCATTCTCTTTTCCCTTCATTTCTTGCTGCTCTAACTTTCTCCACTTCTTCTCTTCTCTCTTCTTGTTGCTTGCTAGTGAAATCTTCAACTAGGAAGAAGTGTGAGCCTTTCAAGAGTTTCTTTTTTCTTAAGAGATGATGTTTCTCTTGCACACTTTCCATGATGACTTTTATAGGTCGAGGTATTTCCTCACATATATTTCCCACCCTCCTTGCTTGACAAATTTCCCCTCTCCATTGTAATTTATCTCTCAAAAGGTCCCTTGTCAAATTGAAAGTGCTTTCATTCTTTCCATAGTCTCTTATTCCTCTGATAATAAAGTTTGTTTCTCTCTCTTTTCTTTCTTTATGTTCTCTTTCCTGTGCTCTATGAGAACTTACATCTTCATTTTCATCTATCATGTGACCATTAGTGTCATCAACCCTAATTTTGGCTTATTTTAGAATGTATTTCTTCTTGTTCTCTTCTGCCTTCTTCTTTTCGGAAAGGACTGTTTGTTGACCCATTTGTGTATCTACCTGAGTTGTTTTAGAGATTATCACATCTTTGGTTTCTTCCATTGTGTCATTCCTGCTTTGCCATGCTGCCTTCATGTTTTCCCACTCTTGTTTTCTTGCCTCTACAACATCTTGTAACATTGTTACCTGCTCTTTCAAAATTCTATTGCCTTCCATTAAACATTGATTTACAAATGTGATCTTTGAAAGTTTGCGGTCTATTTCCTGTTCGTTGGCTTCTAAAATTTACATCCTTGCCCTAGCACTCATCAGTTCTTGGGCATAGAGATCTGATGACCAAGTAAGAGGTGTAGCTGTGGGACTGTAAATGATTAACTCTTCTTTATTTTTGTTTCGCTTCTTTTATTCTTCTTCTAGGTCTGTTTTCTTCTTCTTTGTCCCCATTTAAAGCGGGCAAGTCTGCATTTTAAAATACCTTGATATTTTTTTGCATTTACCCAAATCCACTTTCCTATTTTATTAGCTGAAGCAATTTTGACTTGGCCCAAATGATTTGTTTCCACAAAATCTAAGATTTCCTTGCCATTTTTAACATTTACTATTGATTGGTTTTCCATTTTCCCATAATAACTAGTGACCATGTAAGTTAAGCGTAGTTAAGAAGCCTATATGTCTTGGGTGATCATTCCTAAACAAAAAAAATTCCCAATAATGTCTCTCGTTGAACACAATATAAGGTGAGACTTTATCATAATTAGTTAAAACAATTTTTTGTGAGAGTTGTCTTAAGAATTTTGATTTGAAGAAGTACCTACTAAGAATATGATATGCATTTATAATTTGAAATTTTTTCACATTATTGAATTATTTATCTTACATATATTTGTTTTATATGTGGAATGAAGAAATTATAAATCTTAAATTCATATTAACAAAGTAAATATAAAGGAGAGAAATTATATGTATATGTATATATATATATATATATATATATATATATATATATATATATATATATATTAAACAACCATTAAGAGTATGTGTTTCTTTGGTAAAATGTTATAGGTTCAAATTCAAAAAGGCTTAAAAAATATATACCTTTATAAAATTTACATGAAAAAGTCTCATATATCAATTTAATATCTAATTTAGACATAATATTAAATTTAAATTATCATTATTATTATTTTTTCAAAAACATTAAAAATAAATAAATAACAAAGTTAATTTCAATTTAGATATTAAAATATAATTAAATATATTTATCCATGCCCACCAATTTCTTAGGAATTTGAAATTATTCCAATTCTAATAAGTTCCTCATTTTTATTTATAACATTCATTTATATAAACAAAATTTTATTTAGAAAAATGGTCTATTATTTTTGATAAATTTAAAGGTCCATTACTTTTAATAAATTTAAAAATTATATTTGTGCCACGTGGCTCTCCACCCACCAATTTCCTAGGGATTTGAGATCATTCTAATTCTAATAAGTTCATCCATTTATATAGAAGAAAATTTGATTTAGAAAAATGGTCCATTTTACAATAAGATGTGTAATTATTTTTTTTCTTAAATTAAAGTTGACTCATGTCAAAACAAAAAAAGACAAATGTCAAATGGACATGAAAAATGTATACAATGCTTAGTCTGATCATTTAAGTTAATCATAGTTAAGAGGTCTTTATTTCTTGGATGACCATTCCTAAACAAAAAAATGCCCAATAATGTCTCCCGTTGAACACGATTTAAGGTAAGACTTTATCATAATTAGTTAAAGCAATTTTGTGTGAGAATTGTCTTAAGAATTTTGATTTGAAGGAGTACCTGCGATGCAAGCAAGCCAACTTCTACTTCCTTTTTTTCCTGTCTTGGTTTTGGTTCATTTCTGGACATTTCCTTGTGTCTATCGATGATATTTTCAACTTCTTTTGGATGACTAATCTTGTTGTTTTTGTTTACTCAAATTCCAGGATGAAAGCACTCCCATACTTTTGAATCTTATCATGGCAAGTGTGCCTTCATTGGGGTTGATATACTTCTGCTGGAGCCATATGAATTGGATTTTGATATCATAAGGATGAAAATGACTGTACCTTTCTTTTTCTAAGGCTTTAAGCTAAAAATGTATCTTTTTTTTTGGATGTTCTGCTATGTGCCTTCCTCGTGTAGGAGGCATATACAAGATGACTATGTAATTATGTCTCATGTGGATATGATCTAACTTTTTGTATGGTAGCGAGGAAAATACTATATAGAATATGAACTATTTAATAATTTTTGTTTTTGGAAAAAAATGATATGTGTTTATAGATTGAAAATTCTTCACACCATTGAATTGTTTATTTTACATATATTTGTTTTGTATGTGGAATGAAGAAATTTTAAATCTAAAATTCATATTAACAAAGTATAAATATAAAGGAGATAAATTATATAAAACAATGGTTAAGAGTATGGGTTTCTTTGGTAAAATGTTATAGGTTCAAATTCAAAGAGGATTAAAATATATATACATTTATAAACTTTACATGAAAAAAACTAATATATCAATTTAATATATAATTTAGCCATAATATTAAAATTAAATTATCAATATTATTAAATTTAGATATTAAAAATTAATTAAATATATTTATCCCCGCCAATCAATTTTCTAGGAATTTGAGATTATTCCAATTCTAATAAGTCCCTCCATTATAAGTTCTTCGTTATTATTTATAACATTAATTTATATATATATAAAAATTATTTAGCAAAATGGTCCATTACTTTTAATAAATTCAAAAAATTATATTTGTGCCACGCGGCTCCCCACCCACCAATTTCCTAGGGATTTGAGATCATTCTAATTCTAATAAGTTCCTCCAAACATTGTTGGATGCCTTGTCCTTATAAAATTAGTGTTGCAAACCATGATCTCTACCCTTTTTCGCGGCTCCTAAATGGGTTATCAAAGAAATCACAAATAACCTTAATCTAGGGAGGAGACAACAACAAGCAAAAATGGGTTCTGGTCAAATGGGAAACAATTTTCACTTGCAAGATGGTTGGGGGCCTTGGTCTGTGTGATCCAGAGACCAGTAACTCCATTCTGGGTGCAAAAATATAGTGGAAATGGATAAGAAAGAACTAAGTTCCATGGGCCCAACTCTGGACACAAAAGTACACCCCTAGATATCAAGTTTAAATAGATTCTTTCTTCTTTGGGTAGGGGTAGGACTTTCTTTATTGACTGGAGGAACTTAATTGCTTGCAAAAACCAATTCAGATTGGGGAAAAAATGTCTATCACCATCACTTAAGAATATGGGTTATGAGTGTATGGAATATGGAATATGGAATAAAAATGTAGCATGAATATCCCCACCCCCCACCCCTACCCCCAACTAAAGGTTGTTTCCGTATAAGTTCCTCATTATTATTTATAACATCCATTTATATAGAAGAAAATTTTATTTAGAAAAATGGTCTATTTTACAATAATATGTGTAATTCCTTTTTTTCCTTAAGTAAAATTTGACTCATGGGGTGGCAGGTGGGTGAGGGGTTCTTATCACCCCTGATGGGAAAATTGAAGAATGGTATGCATGGGGCCTTGGCAAGAAAACAAATAAGAAATTTGCAATATATGGTCTCCTCTTTGGTATCACCCTTGCTAAAAAAAAAAGGATTAGAATCTTGAACATTATGGGAGACTCCCCCCTTATAATAAAGAGCATGATCAACAACAGGGAGGCTAAAAACTCAATGTTGAACCAAATTTTGAAAAGAATCAGGTGTAGCTACAAGAGATTTGAAAGGGTCAACCTCTATCACATTTTGAGAGAGCTGAATGGAAAGGCGGATACCCAAGCAAACATATCCTGCCAGATAGAAGAAAGTAGGAGCCTTATCAATGGGATCGAAGGGTTTCAAGACATTCCATAGGTGCTATGAAGGAAATAATTGTGTTGATGTGCTCAACCCTCTCTAATTGTAAGGGGAAAAGAATAAATATCAGGAATTTAATGGACTATAGGGATAAAGGAGACCAATTTATCCTCCCTAGCATATCTTATCATATCCCTTACTCCCCCACTCGCTCATCCTTCACTCACTCTCCCCCTCACTCCCTCACCCCTCACACCTTCACTCCCTCATTCGCTACACCTCGCTTGCCTTCCACTTCACCCTACACCACCTCCCCCACTCCCCTATGCCCTCATGTCATATTGTCCTTTATCGTACTCCCGATGGTTGGTGCCTCCAATTAACAACAAGTGGAACAATATTGACACCACGGTAAGAGATCTCCTGTCGTGTGAAACCATTAAACAACTCTATGACATGGATGACGAGATAATGTAGACAGGTGGTGCTGGAATGGGGGGCGGCGTGGGATGAAACAGGTTCTACCCAAGCACGATGTCTTGTGACACAAACTAGTCTTTTTCAAGCCTGTATAAGCCCTCTGTGTGTGAGTTGAATTTAATTTTGGATCACTAGAGTAGTTCGATCGAGCGCGCTGCCATTAATATGCAGTAGCCTGTAGCCGATTCAAGGAAGGTTGCAATCATGGGGATTAGCGGGGAATCGAGAAGGAATTATCAACCCATCAATAGACATTGGTGCTATATAAGAAACAACAGACACCTCCATGATAGATGTAAATCAAAGGCTTTGTTCTCGGGAGGCTGGCAGGATGACCTTGTGAGTTGTCTGGGGTGGTGCTGTGAGAGTCGGGAGGTTGACAGTAGGTGTATAATTGTTGGCCTTATCATCTCCTAGTATAAGTTTAAGCGAAGGGCTAGGACTTTGGGTGTCTACACCTGTGGCTGGTTGAGGATATCTCAGGGTAGCGGAATTCAGAAAGAGGAAGCGTAGAGAAAATTCAGGCCTTGGTAAATATTCTAGAGCAGTTGGGTGGGGCAGTCAAGTACTATGTGAATTTCTGTATGAAGAATCATATAAAAACTAGTGGTCAGCTTGTGCTGACTTACCAGGATTTCGAGTGGTACTCTAAGACGACGGGTTGGGACGAGGCTTTTGGAACTTGTTTCTATGTTTGGTCTCCTGAAGTGGTGGAATTAACATTCAGTGTTAGTGAGGGTCTTAAAATGCACATGACTACAAGGAAAAGGTATGGGGAAAATAAGAAAATGGATATATAAAGTAGCACGGAGATGGAGTTGGAGGCCAAGGGAGTAAGACGCAAATGCTCAAGGAGGCCGGCAATTGAATGTATCTTGCCCCTGACGACTTTTTTCCCACAAAACTGTAATCACTATGAACATGAGCACCTGGAATTATGGGACTTCTTTGATCGATGTGGATATTGGTGACCACCCACCTATTCTATTTTAACCCCCACCATTGGTTCTTTTAGTTTTTTAGTTTCATCACAACTTACTATTTTTAGTAGTTTTTCGGGTCCTGAACTTCTGGAGTTGTTTTGAGGCCCTAAACGAAATTTTTGGAAAAAAAAGGACAAAAATTGAAGTTCCTTCAATGTTTCTGACATAAAAAATTATATTCCTCGGAGAGATATTTCTAACGGGGTATTGAGCGCGTCAAACAGAGATCATATGCCAAAGTTACGACCCCAGGAAGTTGAAGTACCAATTTACCCAAATAGGGCCCATAGTTTTGGCGCTTGATCTCCTATGGCTAAGTTTTTGGATATTTAGGGTTTTCCATTGTTTCTCAACAATAAATAGGTCTTTGAGCCTCATTGTAACACAATTCATAGGCTTGTAGCCGCCACATCTCTTCCCAGAGATAAGCTACCAGCACCCTAGCTAGTTTATTTCCATTACATCTGTAAGCATATTTCAGTCATTTTATTTTAATGAAACGAAGTTTTATTTCCGTTGCATCTCTATTTTTATGTCTATTTCTATATTTTATTGTGTTCCTACATAAATCTGGATCAGTGGTATTAGAGCGGTATGCTATTTCTCTGTTTTTCTTTGCATGTCCCCAACAAGGTCAAGCTATAAGGATTTAGGGCTCCATCTGGTTGAATCCTTGCAATATTAGCCTCGCAAACCCCGAAGACCTCCCATGGTGGAAGAAAAGTAAGACGAGGGAGCGGAAGATCCTATCAAATTATTTCTCGAGGAATCCCTCGAGAAACAAAGGAACGTAATGATGGATAAATTTCCCATATCCTTCAACGACTGCCCACTGGTGGAGCATATGCATCCAGCAGCCACTCTGGAGGCACCACTCCTTTCAAGGTACTGGTCAACTTCACCATTCCTGTATTTAAAGGCCAGATAGACACATACACCATAGATAGATGGTTGAAATTGATGGAAGGGTAATTCTCGGTACATGATTTCTCTAACCGAGAAAATATTACTTTTTCACTCCTCAAAGCCACCCCCCATGTCAAAGATTGGTGGGAAACCTACTGTGAGCAAAAGGACGGGAGGGAACCCTCTTAGTTCTCCGTCGTACCTAATTGGAATCCATTCTGAGACGACATCAAGGAACAATATTAGCCTGTGGGGAGCTATGAGGACAAGTACATCCAATGGACCACACTGCGGCAATAAAGGGATCAAGATGTGCACGAACTGACGAATTTGTTCCATACCCTGTGAAAAAAGTTGGGTATTAAAGATTCAGAGAGACATTTGGTGCTTAAGTACCATAGTTGTTTGCACAGATACATTCAAGAGGAAATGGAGTTCCTCAACATTACCTCGCTTGGCATGACATATCACTATGCCGCCAATATCGAGCATAAATTTAAGTAGAAGGTGCGAGACTTTGGATCCGCGAATATGAAGCCAGGGAAAGGCGACCTCGAACTGTAGAAGAAGGGGCAAAGCCAAAGTGGGGCGAATTAGAACAATACCACAAATACAAAGAAGGACACAGGGAAGTGGTGTGAATTTCATAACAACCCCACTCACAGCACAAACAAGTGTCAGGCCAAACAGTTGTTGGTGGCCAAACAAAAGGCACCTGAATCAGATGCATGTTCTGATCATCAGTCATAACCAGACAAGGGCGATGACAAAGGGAAGCAGATAATTGATGCAGATCCCAGTGCCATTATTTCCACTACCAAGCTCCACGGGGAGGATCCCGAGGATCTAGAGGAGGGGGAGCGCCTCTTCCATTCGCAGATGTGGGTGAAGGGTTCTCCACTGAAATTCCTTGTCGATAGAAGAAGCTAAAAGAACCTCATTTCAGCAGAGGTCGTGAAGCGGCTTGGCCTACTGACTGTAGCACACCCACAGCCGTATACCATTGGGTGGCTTCACCAAGGAAAATATCTTCAATTCCGCCAGTAGTGTCACCTTCCATACAACATCAAGCCATTCACGGATGAGGTACTGTGTGATGTTGCTCCTCTTGATGTGCCTGATGTATTATTGGGCCAACCATACTTGTGGAAGCGACATGCTATGTATGAGTCTAGGCATCATTCAATTGTTATTACTTTGGGAAATAAATTTTACTGGATACCGTAGGTAATACCGCCTCGTACCATCTCTTTGACTACTACAAAACAATGCAGTAAGATTGTTTCCCAAACCAGGAAATTTATTTTCATTACAATTCTCCCATAGGGAAAGAAGAAGATTGTGTCCACAACCTTGAAACAGGGCTCCCCTGCACAACAGTAGCAGATGGACAAAGTCATGGAGGAATACGAGGATATTTTCTCCTCACCCACAGAGATTCCTCTGCACTGTCAGGTCAAGCACTCCATTGATTCGATCACAAGAGAGCCAAAAAATTGAGCCTAACATAGTTCAAAGGCCTGTATCCACCACATCTCTTCTCAGAGATAAGATACCAATGCCCTAGCTAGTTTATTTCCATTATTTCTGTAAGCATATTTCAGTCATTTTATTTTAATGAAATGAAGTTTATTTCTGCTGCATCTCTGTGTTTATGTCTATTTCTATATTTTATTGCGTTCTTGCACAAATATGGATCAGTGGTATCAGAGCACTCTTATCTTTATATGTTTTTCTTTTCATGTCCCCAACGAGGTCAAGGTATAAAGAGTCAGGGCTCGATCTGGTTGAACCCTTGCAAGATCAACCTCGCAAACCCCGACGACCTCCCATGGCGGAAGAAAAGAAAGGCGAGGGAGCAGGAGATCCTATCAAAGTATTGCTCAAGGAATCCCTCGAGAAACAAAGGAATGTGATGATGGATAACTTTGCCCAAATCCTTCAAATACTGCCCATCGACGACGCATATGCATCCAACAACCTCTCTGGAGGCGCCACTCCTTTCAAGGTACAGGTCAACTTCGACATTCTTGTATTTGAAGTCCAAATAGATGTAGATGTCGTAGATAGATGGTTGAAATTGCTGGAAGGGTACTTCTCGTTCCATGATTTCTCTTACTGAGAAAAAATTACTTTTTCACTCCTCAAAGTCACCCCCCATGTCAAAGACTGGTGGGAAACCTATTGTGAGCAAAAGAACGCGAGGGAACCCTCTCACTTCTCAACCGTATCCACTTGGAATTTGTTCCGAGATGGCATCAAGGAACAATATTACCCTGTGGGGATCTATGAGGAAAAGTACATCCAATGGACCACGCTGCGGCAATAAAGGGATCAATATGTGCACGAATTGACGAATTTGTTCCATACCCTGCACACAAAGTTGGGTATTAAAGATTCAAAGAGACATTTGGTTTTGAATTACTGTAGTTGTTTGCACAGATTCATTCAGGAGGAAATGGAGTTCCTCGACATTACCTCTCTTGGCACGACATATCGCTATACCACCAAGATCAAGAAAAAATTTAAGCAGAAGAAGCGAGACTTTGGATATGTGAATCCGAAGCTAGGGAAAGGTGCCCCTGAACCGTAGAACAAGGGGAAAAGCCAAAGCGGGGCGATTCATAACAACACCACAAATCCAAAGAAGGACATGGGGAAGTGGTGTGAATTTCATAACAGCCGCACTCATAGCACAAATGAGTGTTGGGCCAAACATTCGTTGGTGTCCGAACTAAAGGCACCCAAATCAGATGCATGTTCTGATCCTCAGTCAAAACTAGACAAGGTCGATGACAAAGGGAAGGAAATCATTGATGCGGATCCCAGTTCCATTGTTGCCACAACCAAGCTCCGGGGGGAGGATCCCGAGTGTTATCACCAAATTAATCTTGATTGGTTGCTCATCAAACAACTCAATGTAATTGTTTCAAACCACTTCTAACTGAAGATTAATCTCTTCAGTTTAAGAGGGCTCTCTCAATGGGGGTTTATGATTTTGAATAAAGATAGTACTAGATGGCTAACTCTATAGAAATTTTAACTTGTTTTGTATGATTGCAGGTTGAAAAATTCAAGCTTGCTACCATTGGGCTTATGGAGCCAATAATCAATAATCTTAGTGATAGTGGTTCTTTACATGGAAGCCGAGGCAGATATAAGTTTTTAACAGAGATAACTCACACACATAGCATAGGAAAACACAGTCATTTCACCACTAAAGGAAGTCAGAGCATAATACTTACGAATTCTGAGTAATTAGAGATGAAATCTACTGCAAGCTATAAAACATAAAGATATAGATCAATAAGACATCAAAAACCACATGAGAATCTTAGGTCTAGAAAGTAGAATGTCACTTTGTATTACTGATAATGGTTAAAAGCATACAAGCAGCAATTTGGTGCAAATGTTCTCCAACCACTTGCTTCTTCGATGTTTTGTCTCTAAAAATAAATTCTTTACAATAAGGATGATCTTCCTGGTGGCTAGATACTCGAATTCTCCTATGACACCTTTCATAACTTAAATCAATAACTTACAATAGAAAACTGACAGCTACCTTTTAAAGAAACCAACTCCTAATAGGACTCTATCTCCTATTTATTACATTCCTCTATCCTATCTGTGAAACAGTTACATGATGGTTACATAATGAATATCAAATGCTTGAAGGACACATGACCAAGTTCACCACCACTTTACATATTTAAAGCACCCCTAGATCTGTGGAACATAACCCTGCCTTTTAGGAATGGATGACCTTCATCTTCAACATTGTTTTGACTGATGACCTGGATGCATGGCACTCCCTTTGAGTCATAAATATCTGCTTATAAGGTCATCTGACATGCTAGAGGTCTCCAGCTGGAAAAAACTGCTTTTAAGATGCTCAAAATCCTTTAACAATTGCTCGTTATGAAAACAGGACAATTTCATAGCAAGTTTTAGTAGCGTCAGAAAAATGGTCTTTCTGTCAATCCTCTTGACTTCTTGGCTGTTTCAATACCTTAATCATGTCATAAACCTTGCCACCATTAATCTCTATCCTTAAAACATGCCAAAAATGAGTTTAAATGTAGAAAAGAACCTATAGGTTTTTTCATAGTGTATTTCTCGGTTCAAGCCTGAGGTACGCTACGAAACTGTGCAAAAAAACATAAATTTCTCCTTTCAAAATTATCTTCAAAAACTGACCTTCAGCTGCAAAATTTGGGTTCTCTGCATGTTATGAACCTCCTAAGGCATATTCCATCTCAAATTATTACTCATGTGGTGTTTCCTCGTCATGAATCAGATCCAACTGCTCTTCAAGATATTGCACTTTGTCCTTTAATGCCCATGTTCTTGGATTGCAAGTGCAGGTTTATCTTTTTGATGTGTTGGACTTCTCCCCTTAATGGCTAAGTCCACTTTATCAACCTTTCTATATTGTCCAAGGTCTTTGAGACACTTGTAACTTGATCTTCCTAGATTTTCCTCATTTGTTCAAACTGAACCTTCTCATCATTATGCTTCTTTGTTTCTTGTTTCAAGAATGATATCTCCTTACCTGCCTCCTTCAACTGCTCCTTAAGGGTTTCAATTTCTAATTTTTCACTAATTTTCTCTTTACCCTTCTTTTTTTTGATAACCAGCTCTTCTTTTGCAGGTGAAGAGAGATCTATGATGCTTGGTGGCTGAGCAGTTTCAATGACCTTCTGAGTCTCTTTGCTACTTTCCATGACCTTTCTTGTATGTCTAGTCATTGGCTTTTTAGGTTGAAACACGAAACCTTCATCATCACTTGCAAACTCTAATATTTTAGCTGTCTTACCTTTCTTCAGCTTTCTTCCTCCATCTTGAATATCTCCAGCTTGCACAATGGGTGATTCTTCAATGTCAATTGCATGCAAGATGTCTTCTAAGTTTCCTTTAGCCACTGTTTATCTCCTAGTAACTCTTTTGCTTCCTTTTTTGTTGACTGCTTGCTTATATTTTGAAGGTGATGTTTTGGGTGTGTCAGTCTTATGTAAAGGCTCTGTCTCCATGCTCAATGGTTTTGGTGGGGATGATCTATTCCCTTCTTCAACTTCCTCTGCCCCTGTTGGTGATGAAATGTTTCTAGGTTTTGAGGTTCTCTTAGGAGTGATAACATCAATTTCAAAACCACTCATGAACAGAAAGGAATTCCAATATATATCTAGTCTCTTCAACTCCTCTAACACCAAAAACTTAATCAAACCATGGTGAAAGAGAGAAGTTTCATTGCCTTCTGTTTTAACTTGGACCTTATCTGGCATTTTACCTAGACTTATGTATAAATAAAAGGGCAAGTCAAGTGACCTCTTACCCACAAAATGAAGAAGAAGCCTAAGGTGTTAGGAGTAGACCATGTGAAATCTTCCTTCACAGGTAAAATACTTCTGAATGATCATCAACAGCTTTGAATAGTTGTGCTTCATGAAACTCCTAGGGATAGCATTTGTCAGATCAATTTCACTATGCTCTGGTTTGATGAACTCTTTGAAATCATGCATTGTGAACTTGATTCCTTTAAACCACTATTCCCCTCCTCTAGGGATTCCTGTTGTTGTTGAAATGATGTCTGGTGTCACTATAAGGTTCAACATTCCCACTTTTGAAGTTGTTCCTGTGAAACTATTAGCAAAATCCTTGGAAACTTGTAGATGACAACGTTGCAACCTTTGACAGAATTGCAAGCAACATGTTCTTCTGAAAACCTCCATGGCAGTTGGGTCTTCATTTATAAAACTCATGTCCATGGGCTCATACCTGTGGTAATGACCACCTTTGTTTGTTTTCTTCCTTACAACCATGGGTGCTTTATATCTTCTTAGCCTCACTTGCTTGATGACACTTGCAAAGTTTAATTTTTCCAGCAACCTACTTGGCTTAATGAAGCATCTCTCTAGAAATCCAATAACATGCAAAGATAAAGCAGAGTATGACAAAAAGACTAATTGGGTGATTTTTTATGGTTTAAAAGACAACTCATGCATTAATCATGACACATGTATGCTAAAAAGGGTAATGATGACCTCAAACATGGCTTCGTACCTTTGAATTAACACTAACAGACTCGAATGACCTCCACCCTAACTCCTCCAATCATGAACTGACACTTCACATCGAGTTTAACATGACATACAAGAAAACAGTTTTTAGTAGCGTGATTAGTTTAACTTCTGACAGTTTCGCTACGAAACTATTAGTCAGTTTCATAGCAAAAACTGTTGTTTTGTTGTATAAAACGCTACGAAAAGTTGTAAAACTGACTTAAGCGCCCTTTTTAAATTTAAATTCTTGGGGAATGAAAACTGACACCATATGATGACTGATGGGACATGACATGACCTAAATGGAGGTGGCCTTGAACCTTAGGATAGGTTAAACATGTAAAAAATGAAATTTTCTTACACCAACTTGAAAGGCTTAAGGAGACCTTATCCTTTTGATAAATGAACTGTATGACCATGTCAAGTAATGTTTCACAATTTTATAAGTGATAACAGTGGCTCCACTTGGGATGGTGTGCCCTTGTGGTACACCAAAGAACCTGTAGTTCCAGTGCCATCCATCTTTTTGGAAATAAAAACTCTGAAATTTGCCAAGCCTTCTTCAAAATCTAATGGCCTTCACCTTGGGCTCAAGTTTGATGATCATCTTATATTTACTATCTGAAAAGCATACTAAATGGAATATATACAATGGAGTGAAAAATCAGTAGAACTTAAGAGGAATAATGCTTTAGAAACCTGCCATTGACAGGCCCTCCAGTACAAAGTTGTCATCCATCTCCTGCAGTAGATAAGTGTTGTTACCATGGAATGAAACTACTATGAATGGTCCTTTCCAGATATTCTCAAACTTACCATGTTTCCCCTTTTCTTCAATTCTGGCCTCCCACTTCAATACCACATCTTGAATGTGAAAATTTTCCTCTTTGACCTTTCTGTCAAATGTCTTCTTTATTCTGTTTTGAGATTGCTGATGGTTGTTATATACTTCCTCGCTTTTTTCCTACAGAGCTATCAATTGGTTTATTCTCCTTTGAATAGCATTAAGCTCCTCCTCTAGTCCTTGCAGCAATTTCATAACTGGCACTCCCAACGATGTGGGAAAAATGGCTTCAACTCCATACACTAATTCATAAGGTGAAGTACCAATTGACCTTTTTGCACACATTCTATCAACCCACAGAGCATACTTCAACTTAAGATGCCATGACCTTTTGTTTTCTTGTAGCACCTTCTTAATAATTCTCACAATTCTTTTGTTAGAAGATTCAACAAGACCATTACCCTATGGGTAATAAGAAGTAGAGTGTCCAAGTGTAATATGATACTGATGACAAAAACTGATCAACCTCTTGGATTTGAAAGCTTGTTCATTGTTAGTGATGATCTTCATAGGACAAACAAACCTGGGCAATATGTTATTCTCTAAGAATTGAATGATGACTGAATCATTTGCTTGCCTTGTTGGGATTGCTTCAATCCACTTGGTGAAATAATCTGTTGTTGTCAGGATCCAATGATGTTGCCTTGAAGAATATGGGTGTATTTCACCAATAAAATCTAGCCCCCGCTGCTGGAAAGGTGCCTCAACATAAATTGGCATCAAGGGTAAAGGAACAAGCTTTTTCTTACCATCAAAAATCTGACATTCATGGCAGACAACTATATTCTTGTAGACATCCTTAAACATGGTGGGCCAGTAGTATCCTTCTCTGAGAATTTTGTTTGTTGCGGCCTTCCAGTAGTGATGTCCTCCACAATCTCCTTTATGAAACTCTTCAATCACCTTTTCAGCTTCCTCTTCCAGCAAACAATTCAAAATAATACCACCAGTATCTTTCCAATACAGATTTTTATCTATAATGCAATACCTCAAAGATTTCAGCTTCACAAACCTTGCTTTAGATTTACTCAATTCAGCAGGAGCTCTATGATGATGTAAGACAAAGACAATGTCTCTATACCAGTCAGATATAATGTACTTCTCTTCAATAGGAATCAACTCTTGATCTTCATCTGATAATTCTGAAATTTATGCAATAAAATTCATATCAAGATAGTCAAAATTGGACTGTGCCATCAACTTTGCTAGCTCCCGACCTTTCACAAATTTTGTAGGTCTGATTTCTATATCAAACTCCAGTAAATTAGCTCTCCACTTCCCTCTCTTTCCATCAGAATCAGCTTGAGTCAATATGTCCTTTACCACAGTATTAGGCACAAATGCTATGACATGAGAATTCAGAATATAAATTCTGAAATCTTTAATGGCTTTGACCAAAGCATATGCCTATTTTTCTAGGATATTGTACTTCAACTCTAAATTAGCAAGGGTTCTGCTAAAGAATGAAATGGGTTGCTCTATACCTTGCTGTCCTTTCTGTAGTAAAACTCCAGCAATTTTGTTTTCTGATGCAAATGTAAAAACCAAAAATTATTTTAAAAAATTCGGGCTAATCAACACTGGGGCCTGAGTGAGTGCCTTCTTAATTTCCTCAAATGACTGCTTTGCTTCAACTATCCATTTAATATCAGCTCCTTGCTTCAGCATCTTAGTTATATCTTTGACAATCTTAACAAAGTTGGGAATAAACCTTCTCACAAAATTCACTCTCCCAAGAAAAGACTGAATTTCCTTCCTGCTTCTAGGCAAATCTACTTTCTGAATGGCATTGACTCTGTTTGGATCAATATTTATCCCATCTTTAGATATAATATGCCCAAGTAACTTTCCCGAGGTTAGAGAAAAAATTATTTTAGTGGGATTAAGAGAAATACCAAACCTTCTACACTTCAGCAGAACTTTCTCCAGATGTTTCAAGTGGTCTTCCTCTCTTCTTGAGAAAATAGTTATGTCATCCAAATAGACAACCACCAACTTATCCTTCTCCTCAGCAAAGGCAATATCCATTGCTCTTTGAAAAGTCGCTCTTGCATTCATCAGACCAAAGGGCATCTTCGCATACATGAATGTCCCCCATGGTGTAGTAAAGGTAGTTTTCTCTTGGTCTTCTGGGTGCACTAATATCTGATTGTATCCTGAAAAAAACATCCAGCATGGAAATCCTTTGGGAACCAACAATATTTTACAAAATTTGGTCTATCTTAGGGAGAGGGTAATTGTCCTTAAGAGAAGATGATCCAGATTTTATGCAGGAACGCAATAGAATACAGATATAAACATTGATACAGAGATGCAGTGGAAATAATGCTTCATTTTATTAATAAACGAATGACTGAAATAAGCTTACAAACATAACGGAAACAAGCTAGGGCACTGGTAGCGTATCTCTGAGAAGAGATGTAGCGTACGCAGGCCTCTGAACTGGGTTACATTGAGGCTCGCAGGCCTATTACAGACATAATGGAAATATATGAGCTAGGGTACTGGCAGCGTATCCCTGAGAAGAGATGTGGCGGCTACCATCCCCTGAACTGTGTTACAATGCAGACATGATAGAGATGTGGCGAGCTAGGGCACTGGTCGCGCTTATCTCTGAGAAGAGATGTATCGGCTCCCAGCCCCCTGAACTGTCTTACAATGAGGCTCAAGGGCCTTTTTATTGTTTAGAAACAATGTAGAATCCGAAACATCCAAAACCCTAACCGTAGGAGATGAAGCACCAAAACTGTGGGCCCCGTTTGGGTAAATTGGTGGTTCAACTTCTCGGGGACGTAACTTTGGCATCCGATCTCCATTTGATGCGCTCAATAGCTCGTTAGAAAGATCTGTCCGAGGAGTACAACTTTTGAACGAGCAACATTGGTCCATGAAACCATGTTGCTCTCCGTTTTCCCAAAAAACGTCGTTTAGGGCCTCAAAACGGCTCCGGAAGTTTAAGACCCGAAAAACTGCTAAAAATAGTAAGTTGTGTCGAAACTTACAAACTGAAATAACTGATGGTGGGGGTTCAAATGGACTCGATGGGTGGCCACCAATATCCACCTGGATTATTAATTCCCCAAAACGGCTCCGGGTGTGCAGGACCCGAAAACCTGCTATAAATAGTAAGTTGTGCTGAAGCTGAAAAACTGAAAGAATTGATGCTGCGGGTCCAAATGGAATAGGTGGGAGGCCACCGATATCCACCTGGATCATTCCTCCCTCAGGAAGCAATGGTCTCCATTGCGTTAAGTTCCTCCATGGGGGGGGGGGAATTTTGTTGAACTTGGTATTGGATTTAGATGTGCCACCGGTGGGCAGCCATTGAAGGATCTGAAAAAAAAAAAATTGTCCCTCATCGCGTTCCTCTGTTTCTCGAGGGCATCCTCGAGCAAGATTTTGATAGGATCTCCTACTCCCTCGTCTTTCTTTCCTTCCGCCATGGGGGGTCGTCGGGGTTGCGAGGTTGAACTCCTTATACCCTGGCCGCATTGGGGACATGAAGAGAAAAACAGAGAAAGAGCAGCCCCGCTCTGATACCACTGATCCGGATTTTATGCAGGAACGCAACAGAATACATATATAACCATAGATACAGAGATGCAGCGGAAATAATGCGTCATTTTATTAATAAAAGAATGACTGCAATAAGCTTACAAACATAATGGAAATAAGCTAGGGCGCTGGTAGCGTATCTCTGAGAAGAGATGTAGCGTACGCAGGCCTCTGAACTGTGTTACATTTAGGCTCGCAGGCCTATTACAGACATAATGGAAATATATGAGCTAGGTACTGGCAGCGTATCCCTGAGAAGAGATGTGGCGGCTACCAGCCCCTGAACTGTGTTACAATGCAGACATGATGGAGATGGGGCGAGCTAGGGCACTGTTAGCGCTTATCTCTGAGAAGAGATGTATCGGCTCCCAGCCCCCTGAACTGTCTTACAATGAGGCTCGAGGGCCTATTTATTGTTGAGAAACAATGTAGAATCCGAAACGTCCAAAACCCTAATCGTAGGAGATGAAGCGCCAAAACTGTGGGTCCCGTTTGGGTAAATTGGTGGTTCAACTTCCCGGGGGCGTAACTTTGGCATCCGATCTCCGTTTGACGCGCTCAATAGCTCGTTAGAAAGATCTATCCGAGGAGTACAATTTTTGAATGAGCAACATCGGTCCATGGACCCATGTTGCTCTTCGTTTTCCCAAAAAACGTCGTTTAGGGCCTCAAAACGGCTCCGGAAGTTTAAGACCCGAAAAACTGCTAAAAATAGTAAGTTGTGTCGAAACTTACAAACTGAAATAACTGATGGTGGGGGTTCAAATGGACTCGATGGGTGGCCACCAATATCCACCTAGATTATTAATGCCCCAAAACGGCTCCGGGTGTGCAGGACCGAAAACCTGCTATAAATAGTAAGCTGTGCTGAAGCTGAAAAACTGAAAGAATTGATGTTGCGGGTCCAAATGGAATAGGTGGGAGGCCACCAATATCCACCTGGATCAGAAGATTTGTTCAAGTTTCTGAATTCAATGCAGATTTTGATCTCTCCACTCTTTTTTCTGACTGGTACCAGGTTAGCAAGCCATTTTGAGAATCTGATAGGAAAAATAATTTTGCATCAAAGAGTTTCTTAATTTCTTTCTCAATCACAGGCATGAGTAGTGGATTAATCCTTCTCAACTTCTGTTTGAAAGGTTTCTCATTTTATTTTATAGGAATGGTATGTTGAATAATAGTAGGATCATACTTTTTCAAATTAGCATAACTCCATGCAAAAACATCAATGAAAATTTTCATCATCTAAATATATTTTTGTTTCATCTCTACAGAAAGAAACTTAGAAAGATTTATCATTTTAGGCATTGATACTGTACCAAGATTACAACTCTCTACCTCTTCATCATCTGCTTGCATCCTAGGAGATTTGAAGACATCATTTTGGTAAAAAATATTTTCAAGTGGAATAAGACCCTTGGGTATACAATTGTTCTTCAGTTGCAAAAATTCAGAATTAGCCTTAGTTTCAGTAAGCATGTTTTGCTGATATACTTGTGTACTTTCAAACTCCTCTTTCAATTCTATGAAGTTTTTGACTTGCTGGTCATATTCAAACACTTGCCAATGGATAATGTTGTTTGGGATAGCAGGCCTATGACAAACTTCAACCTCAT
This sequence comes from Pinus albicaulis, assembly GCA_034641835.2. Taxonomy (NCBI): domain Eukaryota; kingdom Viridiplantae; phylum Streptophyta; class Pinopsida; order Pinales; family Pinaceae; genus Pinus; species Pinus albicaulis. The sequence continues at coordinate 521,331,144 of CM076569.1, forward strand.
ACTTTTTAGTGGAATGTGCAGGGATAACAAACAGACTTGCATAAACAACTAGGGAGTCAACTATTGAGTTTTGGTCCCTAGTTTTCACAATAAATGAATATTCTTGAATTTTTTCTAACGTCTCCATGATCAGATTTCTGTAAGCTCTCATCCTGAAATCCTTGGTTTGATATACACCTTCAAATTGTTTAATAACCAATTCAGAATCTCCACAAACTGAAATTTTTTGGGAACCCAATCTTTTCAAAATTTCTAAACCCAAAAATAGAGATTCATACTTAGCCATATTATTTGTGCAATCAAAGTTCAGTTTGAAAGAATAGAACTTACTTTCATCATAAGGAGTTGTGATCCAAATGCCTGCTCCAACCCCCTCTCTTCCAGCTGATCCATCAAAGTCCAAAAGTCACCAGCCCTCTGCCTTTTCTTCAATGATTTCTTGATTTTCAGCTTGTTGATTTTCAACCTCCTTAATTTTTTCTTTTCTTTCATCTTCTGCTTCATCATTTAGCTCATTGAAAATGATGGCTGATCCTAATTCAGTTTCAATAACATAAACTGGTAAATTCTGAGGCTTATCCTTACTGCTTACCATATAAGCCATCCTTGTCTCTATGTACAATCTTCTTTGCTCACCAAAAACAGGAATGGTGGCATATGTTAGGTCCATCTGCATGGTGCCTTTAATTTTTGGTGCCCAGGACTTGGATAGAAGCATGCCAAACTTGGGTGGAATGTCTTCTACCACAATATCCATTACCACTGTCTTGGCAAGGACTTGTGTAAGGCCAAAAACAACATCTTTTATCAAAACAATGCATTGAACTCTTTTTGAATCAAAAGAAAACAAATCCTTGTATCGCCTAGTGATTTCTAATCCCATCCTCTCCATAATCACCATAGGCATGAGGTTATGAGAGGCCCCTGAATCCAACATGGCATTGTGTAATGTCATGTCATGGATACTAAGGCCGACATAGAAAGGAGGTACTTCTTCATTATGCTCATCATCCAATATTGGTCCCAAGTAGATGGTTGGATGGTCTTCTTGTACATTAAGGATGTCTGCAGCTCCTGGTTGAGAATTCAACATTTTTACAATTTTACTTCTGTGCTCATTCACCTGAAGAATTTCTCCAAAAGGGAATGGGATCTTGATTTTGGAAATCTCATTTTCCAAACTGAAAGTAGAAGTAATATTTTCAATTTCTTTGATAGGAGGAGGAGGTGGTGGATCTTTTCTAACCTCAGTTGCTTTAGGGGCATCTTTCTTGGGCTGTGTTTTATTTGCAGTAATAGGGACATTTCTGTTTCTAAGGTTATATTGCTTCTGCATCTCAAAAATTGCATGTTGATAACCCTTAAGGTAATCAAATGGTTCCTCACCCTTGTTTACATCATGATCAGACTCATCATTCTCTTCCTTAGTCAAAAACATTCCAGACATGTTTTCATCTAGGCAGTGAATGGAGTCTTATGGAATCTCAGGCTGATCTATTTCATCAACTAAATTTTTCTAAAAAGGAGGCCTTACTGGAGGGTCAGGCTGATTTTTGTTTTCCCTTGGTCTCTGCTTATTTTGAGGCCTTCTAAACCGTGGATTTCTAAATTGTGGCTCCTATTGTGCAGGAGGTGTAGAAGCATTTCCAAGGGCAAGCCTATCCATCAGTTTTTCCATTGTTTTCATCATGGAGTCAAATTTTTCATCTGAGGTGGAAGGCTTATCTTCTTCTTTCAATTTTGTTTTTCCCATCTTGGACTTTTTATCTGCTATCAGACTGACTTCCACCTTCATAGCATCATTTTGCATTTCTGCTAGTGAAGGGGATTCTATTTCTCTGAGTAGGATATAAAATTCATAGTTAAAGGCCTCAACCTATCGCAGTTGAGCTTCTCCTGGTGAAGGTTTTAGATGGGCAAGGATGGAGTCATAAACTTTGTTAAATATTTTGGAAAATTTTTGGATAGTTTCATCTACAACTATTTTCAAACTATTGTACTCAGTGAGGGCCTGCACAGGGTTTGTTCTATTTCCCCACTTTCTCAATAAGCTATCCTCAAACTCATTCAAATTACGCAAACTTCCTGGAGGAAGGACTTTAAACCACTTTCTGACCTCAACAATGAAACTATGAGAAAAATGTCTCATTTTGACATCTTCATGATCAACCTCCTCTCTATCTATAAAGTCATTGAATTGGTCTACATGTTCTTCAGCTGTAATTTCTTCATCACTTCCCCAAGTTTTGATTCTAGTAGAATACTTACTAGGGAGAGCATTAAGGACAGCTGGGAGAACAAGTGGAGCATACCTAGCAGGTGTAGCAGCAAGTGGAGGTGGAACATTTCCAGCCATGATGACAGGGACTGTGATATTTTTAGGGACAACAGTAGTAGAAGAAGAACTATTAGGAGGTGGTGTAGTTGGTATTTGTAGTCCATTTACAAATGAAATCCAGTCAGGTAAAGGAAAACAAGATTTTCTTCTTAGCAAGATATCAAATGGGTCTAATTCCTTCAACTTATCCAAAGATTCCCTCTCTAACAATAACTCTGATGTGACTGCCCCCCATAATTCTTCTTTATCTTTTTGGGTCACTAAGGCTGAGGTATCAATACCTCTTCTTTGCAGGTATAAAACAATCTCAGTCAATTCATTTTCATTTTCAGACCTAAACAAGACTTCTTGAATTTTATCATCAAAATTTTTATCTTTAGGACTTCTTAAAACTTTAGAGGATAGAGCTCTTGAATGTGATGGAGTACCTGATTTTTAAGAGCTGCCTTGAATGCCTTTGGAAGTTGTGTTTGGATTATCCACTATAGCAGGTGGGTTAGGATCTGGATTGCTCCTCGTGTATCTCCTTCTCGAAGCCACCTTTAAGCATGAATTTTTGAAATGGAGTCACCAAGGTAGTTGCAGCCTTGAATAGATTCCGAGCTCTTGCTACCTCCAAGAGTTCAGCATCACTTTTTGCACAAAAACTTTGGGAAATATCTCTTCAAACTCCCGGTAGACACACCAAAATTTTATCACCAAATTAATCTTGATTGGATGCTCATCAAACAACCCAGTATAACTATTTCAAACCACTTCTAACTGAAGATTAACCTCTTCAATTTGAGAGGGCTCTCTCAATGGAGGTTTATGATTTTGAATAAGGATAGTACTAGATGGTTAACTCTATAGAAATTTTAACTTGCTTTGTATGATTGTTGGTTGAAAAATGCAGGCTTGCTACCATTGGGATTCTGGAGTCAACAATCAGTAATATTAGTGACAATGGTTCTTTACATGGAAGCTAAGGCAGATAGAGGTTTTTAACGGAGATAACTCACACACATAACATAGGAAAACACAGTCATTTCACCACTAAAGGAAGTCAGAGAATAATACTTATGAATTCTGAGTAATTAGAGATGAAATCTACTACAAGCGATAAAACATAAAGATATAGATCAATAAGTCATCAAAAACCTCATGAGAATCTCAGGTCTGGAAATTAGAATGTCACTTTGTATTACTGATAATGGTCAAAAACATACAAGTATCAATTTGGTGCAAATGTTCTCCAACCCCTTGCTTCTTCGATGTTTTTTCTATAAAATACATTCTTTACAATAAGGATGATCTTCCTGGTGGCTAGATCCTCGAATTCTCCTATGACACCTTTCATAACTGAAATCAATAACTTACAACAGAAAACTGGCAGCTACCTTTAAGAAACCAACTCCTAATAGGACTCTATCTCCTATTTATTACATTCCTCTATCCTATCTGTGAAACAGTTACATGATGGTTACATAATGAATATCACATGATTGAAGGACACATGACCAAGTTCACCACCACTTTACATATTTAAAGCACCCCTAGATCTGTGGAACATAACCTTGCTTTTTAGGAATGGATGACCTTCGTCTTCAACGTTGTTTTGACTGATGACCTCGCTGCATGGTACTCCCTTTGAGCCATAAATATTTGCTAATAAGGTCCTCTGGCATGTTGGAGGTCTCCAGCTGGCAAAAAATGCTTTTAAGATTCTCAAAATCCTTTAACAATTGCTCGCTACGAAAACAGGACAAATTCGTAGCGAGTTTTAGTAGCGTCAGAAAACTGGCCTTTCTATCAATCCTCTTGACTGCTTGGCTATTTAAATACCTTAATCATGTCATGACACCTTGCCACCATTAATCTCTCTCCATCAAACATGCCAAAACTGAGTTTAAATGCAGAAAAGTACCTACAGTTTTTTTCGTAGCGTATTTCTGGCTTCAAGCCTGAGGTACACCACGAAACTGTGCAGAAAACCAGAAATTTCTCCTTTCAAAATTATCTTCAAAAACTGACCTCCAGCTGAAAAATTTGGGTTCTCTGCATGTTTTGAACCTCCTAAGGCATATTCCAATTATGACTCCGATGGTGTTTCCTCCTCATTTACAACTAGTTGACTAATGGGCTCTTCTACCACAGTCATTTCAATCCTTTCTTTTCCAACTCCTCATGAATCGGATCCAACTGCTCTTCAAGATCTTGCACTTTGTATTTTAATGCCCTGTTCTTGGATTGCAAGTGCAGGTTTATATTTTTGATGTGTTTGAATTCTCCCCTTAATGGCTAAGTCCAATTTATCAACCTTTCTATATTGTCCAAGGTCTTTGAGACACTTATGACTTGATCTTCCTATATTTTCCTCATTTTTTCAAACTGAACCTTCTAAACTCAATGCTTCTTTGCTTCTTGTTTCAAGACTAATATCTCCTTACCTGCCTCCTTCAACTGCTCCTTAAGGGTTTCAATTTCTGATTTTTCACTAATTTTCTCTTTACCCTTCTTTTCTTTGATAACCGGCTCTTCTTTTGCAGGTGAAGAGAGATCTATGATGCTTGGTGGCTAAGCAGTTTCACTCACCTTCCAAGTCTCTTTTCTGCTTTCCATGACCTTTCTTGTATGTATGGTCATTGGCTTTCTAGGTTGAAACATGAAACCAATATCATCACCTGCAAACTCTAATTTTTTAGCTGTCTTACCTTTCTTCAGCTTTCTTCCTCCATTTGAATATCTTCAACTTGCACAATGGGTGATTCTTCAATGTCAATTGCATGCAAGATGTCTTCTAAGTTTCCTTTAGCCACTGTTTGGCTCCTAGTAAGTCTCTTGTTGCCTTGTTTGCTTACTCTTTACTTCTTTTTTGCAGGTGATGTTTTAGGCATGTCAGTCTTATGCAGAGGCTCTGTCTCCATGCTCACTGGTTCTGGTGGGGATGATCTATTCCCTTCTTCAAATTCCTCTGCCCCCTGTTGGTGATGAAATGTTTATAGGTTTGGAGGTTCTCTTAGGAGTGACAACATCAATTTCAAAACCACTCATGAACAGAAAGGAAGTCCAATCTCTGTCTAGTCTCTTCAACTCCTTTAACACCAAAAACTTAATCAAACCATGGTGAAAGAGAGAAGTTTCATTGCCTTCTACTTTAACTTGGAACTTATTTGACATTTTACCTAGACTTATGTATTAATAAAAGGGCAAGTCAAGTGACCTCTTACCCACAAAATGAAGAAGAAGCCTAAGGTGGTAGGAGTAGACCATGTGAAATCTTCCTTCACAGGTAAAATACTTCTGAATGATCATCAACATCTTTGAATAGTTGTCCTTCATGAAACTCCTAGGGGCAACATTTGTCAGATCAATTTCACTATGCTCTGATTTGACGAACTCTTTGAAATCCTGCATTATGAACTTGATGCCTTTAAACCATTGTTCCCCTCCTCTAGGTATTCATGTTGCTATTGAAATGTTGTTTGGTGTCACTGTAAGGTTCAACATTCCCACTTTTGAAGCTGTTCCTATGAAACTATTAGAAAAATCCTTGGAAACCTGTAGATGAAAACCCTGCAACCTTTGACAGAATTGCAAGCAACCTATTCTTCTGGAAACCTCCATGGTAGTTGGGTATTAAATTAGAAAATTCATGTCCATGGGCTCATACCTGTGGCAATGACCACCTTTGTTTGTTTTCTTCCTTGCGGCCATGGGTGCTTTATATCTTCTTAGCCTCGCTTGCTTGATGACACCTGCAAAGTTTAATTTTGCCAGCAACCTACTTGGCTCAATGAAGCAGCTCTCCAGAAATCCAATAACATGCAAAGATAAAGCAGAGTATGACAAAAATACTAATTGGGTAATGTTTTATGGTTTAAATGACCGCGCATGCATTAATCATGGCACATACATGCTAGAAAGGGTAATGATGACCTCAGACATGGCTTTATACCTTTGAATTAACCCTAATAGACTCGAATGACTGCCACCCTAACTCCTCCAATCATGAACTGACACTTCACATCGAGTTTGACAAGACAGAGAAGAAAACAATTTTTCGTAGCGTGATTAGTTTAACATCTGACAGTTTCACTACGAAACTATTAGGTAGTTTCGTAGCGAAAATTGTTGTTTTGTTGTATAAAACGCTATGAAAAGTTGTAAAACTGACTTAAGCTCCCTTTTTAAATTTAAATGCTTGGGGAATGAAAACTGACACCATATGATGACTGATGGGACATAACATGACCTAAATGGAGGTGGCCTTAAACCTTAGGATAGTTTAAACATGCAAAAAATGAAATTTTCTTATACCAACTTGAAAGGCTTAAGGAGACATTATCCTTTTGATAAATGAACAGTATGACCATGTCAAATAATGTTTCACAATTTTATAAGTGATAAAAATGAGGATCCAGAGGAGGGGGAGCGCCTCTTCCATTCGCAAATGTGGGTGAAGGGTTCTCCACTGCAATTCCTTATCGATAGTGGAAGCCAAAAGAACCTCATTTTAGAAAAGGTCGTGAAGTGGTGTGGCCTACCGACCATAGCACACCCACAAACATATACCATTGGGTGGCTTCACCAAGGAACATATCTCTGCTTCTGCAAGAAGTGCTGCCTTCCATACAACATCAAGCCATTCATAGATGAGGTACTGCGTGATGTTGCTCCTCTTGATGTGTCTGATGTATTATTGGGCCAACCATAATTGTGGAGGAGACTTGTTGTGTATGATTCTAGGTCTCGTTCTGTTATTATTACTTTGGGAAATAAATTTTACAATATACCGAAGGTAGTACTGCCTCTTGTCATCTCTTTGACTACTAGAAAACAACACAGTAAGATCGTTTCCCAAACTAGGAAAATTATTTTCATTGCAATTCGCCCAGAGGGAAAGAAGAATATTGTGGCCACAACCTCGAAAAAGGACTCCCCTACACGACAACAACAAAAGGACAAAGTCATGGAGGAATACGAGGACATTTTCTTATCACCCATAGAGGTTCCTCTACATTATCAGGTCGAGCACTCCATTTTTCTAAACCCAGGCATGTCGTTGCCTGATGTTTCCATACCTCATGTGACCACACATAAAGAATATACACATGTACTGTCAGAGGTTGATAAAGCAATCAAATTTGTTGAACACATCCAGTACATCCGCCAGCAGGTCCATGACATCTTGGACAAATCCAATACCAAGGTCAACATAATTTTCCTCATCTCATGGAGGAACTCAACACAATGGGGACCATTGCTTCCTAAGGGGGGAGGAATGATCCAAGTGGATATTGGTGGCCACCCACCTTTTCCATTTGGACGCCCACCTTCGTTACTTTTATTTTTTCAGTTTTAGCACAACTTACTATTTTTAGTAGTTTTTCGAGTCCCGAACATCCAGAGCTGTTTTGAGGCCCTAAAATATGTTTTTTTGGGAAAACTGATAATAACATGGTCAAAATTTGTATTCCTAGGATATATATTTCAAATGAGGTATTGAGCACATCAAACGGAGATCATATGCCAAAGTTACGACCCCGGGAAGTTGATGTACCAATTTACCCAAACGAGGCCTATAGTTTTGGCGCTTCATCTCCTAGGGTTAGGTTTTTAGATGTTTAGGGTTTTCCATTGTTTCTCAACAATAAATAGGCCTTCGAGCCTCATTGTAACACAGTTCAAATTCTTGTAGCCACCACATCTCTTCCCATAGATAAGCTACCAATTCCCTAGCTAGTTTATTTCCATTATGTTTGTAAGCATATATCAATATTTTATTTTAATGAAATGAAGTTTTATTTCCGCTGCATCTCTATGTTTATGTATATTTTTGTATTTTATTGCATTCCTGCATAAATATAGATCAGTGGTATCAGAGCAGTCTACTCTTTCTCTATTTTTCTTTGCATGTCCCCAACGAGATCAGGGTCTAAGGAGTTAGGGCTCGATCTAGTTGAATCCTTGCAAGATCATCCTCGCAAACCTCGACGAACTCCCATGGCGGAAGTAAAGAAATACGAGGGAGCAGGAGATCCTATCAAATTACTGCTCGAGGAAGCCCTTGAGAAATAAAGGAACAGGATGATGGATAACTTTTCCTAGATCGCTCAACGGCTGCCCACCAACGGTGCATATGTATCCAACAACCACTCTGGAGGTGCCACTCCTTTCAAGGTACAAGTCAACTTGAACATTCCTGTATTTGAAGGCCAGATAGATGTAGACATCGTAGATAGGTGGTTGAATTTTTTTGAAGGGTACTTCTCGGTCCATGATTTCTCCAACCAAGAAACGATTACTTTTTCACTCGTTAAAGCCGCCCCCAATGTCAAAGACTGGTGGGAAACCTACTATGAGAAAAAGGACGGGAGGGAATCCTCTTTGTTCTTGGTTGCACCCACTTCAAATTCATTCTGAGATGGCATCAAGGAACAATATTACCCTATGGGGAGCTATAAGGACAAGTACATGCAATGGACCATGCTGCGGCAACAAAGGGATCAAGATGTGCACGAACTAAAGAATCTGTTCCATACCCTGCGCACAAATTTTGGTATTAAATATTCCCAGAGACATATGGTGCTCAAGTACCGTATTTGTTTTCATAGATAAATTTAGGAGGAAACGGAGTTCCTCGACATTACCTTGCTTAGCATGACATGTTGCTATGCCGCCAAGATCGAGCAAAAATTTAAGTAAAAGAAGCAAGACTTTGGATCCACAAATACGAAGCCAGGGAAAGGCACCCCCGAACTACAGAACAAGGGGAAAATCCAAAGCAAGGCGACTCAAAGAAACAACACAAATCCAAAGAAGGACATGGGGAAGTGGTGTGAATTTCATAACATCCCCACTCATAGCACAAACGAGTGTCGAGCCAAACAGTCGTTGGTGGTTGAACTAAAGGTACCTGAATAATATGCATGTTCCGGTCCTGAGGCAGAACCATACAAGGACGATGACAAAGTGAAGATAATTGATGCAGATCCCAGTGCCATTTTTTCCACGACCAAGCTCCACGGGGAGGATCCTGAGGATCCAGAGGAGGGGGGGCACATCCTCCATTCATAGATGTGGGTGAAGGGTTCTCCACTAAAATTCCTTGTCGATAGTGGAATACAAAAGAAACTCATTTCAGTATAGTTCGTGAAGTGACTCGGCCTACCCACCATAGTGCACTTGCAGTAGTAAACCATTAGCTGGATTAATCAAGGAAGAGATCTCCACGTCTTCCAACAGTGTCACCTTTTATACAAGATCAAGCCATTCACAGATGAGGTATTGTGTGATGTTGCTCCTCTTGATGTGTCTGATGTATTATTGGGCCAACCATACTTGTGGATGTGACATGCCATGTATGAGTTTAGGCCTCATTTTGTTGTTATTAATTTGGAAAATAAATTGTACATAATACCAGAGGTAGTATCGCCTCCTGTCATCTCTTTGACTACTACAAAACAACGCAATAAGATTGTTTTCCAAACCATGAAATTTATTTTCATTACAGTTTGCCCATAGGGCAAGAAGAAGATTGTGTCCACAACCTCGAAACAGGACTCCCCTGCATGGCAGTAGTAGATGGACAACGTCGTGGAGGAATATGAGGACATTTTATCCTCACCTACAAAGGTTTCTCAACATTGTCAGGTCAAGCACTCCATTGATTTGACCCCAGGCACACTGTCACCTGATGTTGCCATACCTCATGAGACCACACAAAAAGAATCCACACATGTACTATCATAGGCTGATAAAGAAACCAAATTTACTGAACGCGTCTAGCACGTCTGCCAGCAGGTCCATGACATCTTCGACAAATCCAATACCAAGTTTAGCAGAATTTGCATCATCTCATGGAGGAACTCAATGTAATGTGGACCACTTCTTCCTAAGGGGGTGGGAATGATCCATGTGGATATTGGTGGCCACCCACCTATTCCATTTGGACCCACACCATCATTTCTTTTAGTTTTTCAGTTTCAGCACAACGTACTATTTTTAGTAGTTTTTCGGGTCCTAAACTTCCGGAGCCGTTTTGAGGTCCTAAACAACGATTTTGGGAAAATCAGGAGAAACATGGAATGAATTTCCATGTTGCTCACGTCAAAATTTGTAGTCCTCAGATAGATATTTCTAACAAGGTATTGAGGATTTCAATCAGAGATAATATGCCAAAGTTACGACCCCGGGAAATTGATGTACCAATTTACCCAAACGAGGCCCATAGTTTTGGCGTTTCATCTCCTAGGGTTAGGTTTTTGGATGTTTAGGGTTGTCCATTGCTTCTCAACAATAAATAGGCCTTTGAGCCTCATTATAACATGGTTCAGAGGCTTGTAGCCGCCACATCTCTTCTCAAAGAAAAGCTACCAGCACCTTATCTAGTTTATTTCCATTATGTATACAAGCATATTTCAGTCTTTTTATTTTAATGAAATGAAGTTTTATTTCCACTGCATCTATGTGTTTATGTCTATTTCTATATTTTATTACGTTCCTTCATAAATCTGAATCAGTGGTATCATAGCGGTTTTATCTCTCTATTTTTCTTTGCATGTCCCCAACGAGGTCAGGGTATAAGGAGTTAGGGCTCGATCTGGTTGAACCCTTGCAAGATCAGGCTCGCAAACCCCGATGACCTCCCATGGCAGAAGAAAATAAAGGCGAGGGAGCAAGAGATCCTATCAAATTATTGCTCGAGGAAGCCCTCGAGAAAAAAAAAATGTGATGATGGATAACTTTTCCCAGATCGCTCAATGGCTGCCCACCAATGGTGCATATGCATCCAACAGTCACTCTAGAGGTGCCACTCCTTTCAAGGTACAAGTCAACTTGAACATTCCTGTATTTGAAGGCCAGATAGATGCAAACTTTGTAGATAGATGGTTGAATTTTCTGGAAGGGTACTTCTCGGTCCATGATTTCTCCAACCAAGAAACGATTACTTTTTCATTCCTTAAATCCGCCCCCAATGTCAAAGTCTGGTGGGAAACCTACTATGAGAAAAAGGATGGGAGGGAATCCTATTTATTCTCAGTTGCACCCACTTCGAATTCGTTCTGAGATGGCATCAAGGAACAATTTTACCCTATGGTGAGCTATGAGGACAAGTACATGCAATGGACCACGCTGCGGCAGCAAAGGGATCAATATGTGCACGAACTAACAAATTTGTTCCATACCCTGCACACAAAGTTGGGTATTAAAGATTCAAAGAGACATTTGGTTCTCAAGTGTCGTAGTTGCTTTCATAGATACATTCATGAGGAAATGGAATTCCTCGACATTACCCCACTTGGCACGACATATCGCAATGTTGCCAAGATCGAGCAGAAATTTAAGCAGAAAAAGCGAGAATTTGGATATGCGAATCCAAAGCCAGGGAAAGGCGCCCCTGAACCGCAGAATAAGGGGAAAAGCCAAAGCAGGGAGACTCATAAAAACACCAAGAATCCAAAGAAGGAGATGGGGAAGTGGTGTGAATTTCATAACAACCCCATTCACAACACAAATGAGTGTCGGGCCAAATAGTTGTTAGTGGCCGAACTAAAGGCACCCGAATTAGATGCATGTTCTGATCCTCAGTTAAAACTAGACAAGGGTAGTGAAAAATGGAAGCAGATCATTGATGCATATCCCAGTGCCATTTTTTCCACCACCAAGCTCTAGGGGGAGGATCCCGAGGATCCAAAGGATGGGGAGCGCCTCTTCCATTTGCAGATGTGGGTGAAGGGTTCTCCACTAGAATTCCTTGTTGATAGTGGAAACCAAAAGAACCTCATTTCAGCAGAGGTCATGAAGCAGCATGAACTAAAGACCATAGCACACGCATATCTGTATACCATTGGGTGGCTTCACCAAGGGAGATATCTTTGCGTTTGCTAGCAGTGCCGCCTTCCGTACAACATCAAGCCATTCACGGATGAGGTACTGTGTGATGCTGCTCCTCTCGAGGTGTATGATGTATTATTGGGCCAACCATACTTGTGGAAGCAACTTGCTATGTATGAGTCTAGATCTCGTTCTGTTGTTATTACTTTGGGAAATAAATTGTACAGTATACCAGAGGTAGTACTGCCTGCTGCCATCTCTTTGACTAGTGCAAAACAGTGCAATTAGTTTTTTCCCAAACCAGGAAATTTATTTTCATTACAATTCACCCATAGGGCCAAAATAATATTGTGGCCATGACCTCGAAACATGGCTCCCCTTCACGGCAGCAGCAAATGGAAAATTTTTTGGAGGCATACGAGGACATTTTCTCCTCACCCACAGAAGTTACTCTACACTTGCAAGTTAAGCACTACAATGATCGGACCCGAGGTGTGTCGTCGCCTGATGCTTCCATACCTTATGCAACCACACAGAAAAAATCCACACATGTACTGTCAGAGTCTGATAAAGCAACACAATTTATTGATCACATCCAGCATGTCTGCCAGCAGGTCCATAACATCTTAGACAAATCCAATACCAAGTTCAATATAATTTGCCTCATCTCATTGGGGAACTCAACATAATGGGGACAATTGCTTCCTAAATGGGGAGAAATGATCCAGGTTGATATTGGTGGCCGCCCAACTATTCCATTTGGACCCCCACCATCGATTCTTTCAATTTTTCAGCTTCAACACAACTTACTATTTTTAGCATTTTTCGAGTGCTGAACTTCCGAAGCCGTTTTGAGGCTCTAAACGACGTTTTTTGAGAAAATCGGGAGGGAAATTCCATGTTTCTCATGTAAAAAGTTGTATTCATCAAATAGATATTTTTAACGAGTTATTGAGCATGCCAAACAGAGATCATATGATTAAGTTATGACCCCAGGAAGTTGATGTACCAATTTACCCAAACGGGGCCCATAGGTTTGGTGCTTCATCTCCTAGGGTTAGGTTTTTGGATGTTTAGGGTTTTCCATTGTTTCTCAACAATAAATAGGCCTTGGAGCCTCATTGTAACATAGTTTAGAGGCCTTTAGCCACCACATCTCTTCTCAGAGATAAGCTACCAGCGCCCTAGCTAGTTTATTTCCATTATGTATGTAAGCATATTTCAGTCATTTTATTTTAATGAAATGAAGTTTATTTCTGTTGCATCTATGTTTTATGTCTACTTTTGTATTTTATTGTGTTCCTACATAAATCTGGATCAGTGGTATCAGAGTGGTTTGATATTTCTCTGTTTTTATTTTCATGTCCCCAACGAGGTCAGGGTATAAGGAGTTAAGGCTTGATCTGGTTGAACCCTTGCAAGATCAGCCTTAGAAAGCCCGATGACCTCCCATGGCGAAAGAAGAGAGATGGAGATTCTATAAAATTATTTCTCGAGGAAGCCTTCAAGAAACAAAGGAATGCGATAATAGATAACTTTGCCTAGATCCTTCAACAGTTGCCCACCAGCCGCGCATATGCATCTAGCAGCCACTCTAGAGGCGCCACTCCTTTCAAGGTACAAGTTAACTTCAACATTATTTTATTTCAAGGCTAGATAGATGAAAACACCATAGATATATGGTTTAATTTGTTAGAAGGGTACTTCTCGGTCCATGATTTCTCCGACTGAGAAAATATTGCTTTTGCACTCCTCAAAGCCTCCCCCATGTCAAAGACTGGTGGGAAACCTACTGTGAGGAAAAGGAAGGGAGGGAACCCTCTCTGTTCTCGATCGAACCCACTTGGAATTCATTCCAAGATGACATCAAGGAACAATATTACCCTGTGGAGAGCTATCAGGACAAGTACATCCAATGGAACACACTGCGGCAATAAAGGGATCAAGATGTGAACGAACTGACGAATCTATTCCATACCCTACTCAAAAAGTTGGGTATTAAAGATTCAGAGAGACATTTGGTTCTCAAGTATCATAATTGTTTGCACAGATACATTCAGGAGGAGATGGAGTTCCTCGACATTACCTCACTTGGCACGACATATCGCTATGCTGCCAAGATCGAGCATAAATTTAAACAGAAGAAGTGAGACTTTGGATCCGCGAATTGGAAGTCAGGGAAAGGCACCCCTAAACCGCAGAACAAGGGGCAAAGCCAAAGTAGGGTGACACAAAACAACACGACAAATCCAAAGAAGGACACAGGAAAGTGGTGTGAATTTCATAACAGCCCCATTCATAGCACAAACGAGTGTCGGGCCAAACAGTTGTTGGTGGCCAAACTAAAGACACCTGAATCAGATGCATGTTCTGATTGTGAGTCAGAACTAGTCAAGGGCGATGAAAAAGGGAATAAAATCATTAATGTGGATCTTAGTGCCATTGTTATCACCACCAAGCTCCAGGGGGAGGATCTTGAGGATCAAGAGATGGGGGAGCACCTCTTCCATTCTCCGATGTCAGTGAAGGGTTCTCCACTGCAATTCCTTGTCGATAGCGGAAGCCAAAATAACCTCATTCCAGTAGAGGTCATGAAGTAGCTCGACCTACTGACCATAGCACACCTGCAACTGTATACCGTTGGGTGGCTTCACGAAGGAAGATATCTCCGCGTTTGCTAGCAGTGTAGCCATCTGTACACATCGAGCCATTCATGGATGAGGTATTGTGTGATGTTACTCTTCTTGATGTGTCTGATGTATTATTGGGCCAACCATACTTGTGGAAGCGACATGATGTGTATGAGTGTAGGCATCATTTTGTTGTTATTACTTTGGGAAATAAATTGTACATGATATTGGAGGTAGTACCACCTCGTGCCATCTCTTTGACTGCTGCAAAACAACACAGTAAGATTACTTCCCGAACCAGGAAATTTGTTTTCATTACAATTCACCCACAGGGCAAGAAGAATATTTTTCCACAACCTCGAAACAAGGCTCCCCTACACGGCAACAACAGATGGACAAATTCATGGAGGAATATAAGGACATTTTCTCCTTACCCACAGAGGTTCCTCTACATTGTCAAGTCAAGCACTCCATTAATCAGACCTTAGGCGCGCCGCCGCCTGACGTTGCCATACATCATGTGACCACACAAATAGAATCCACACGTGTACTATCAGAGTCTGATAAAGCAAACAAATTTATTGAACACATCCAACACGTCTGCCAGCAGGTCCATGACATCTTCGACAAATCCAATACCAAGTTCAGCAGAATTTGCCTCATCTCATCAAGGAACTCAACGTAATGGGGACCATTGCTTCCTAAGGGGGGAGGAATGATCAAGTTGGATATTGGTGGCCACCCACCTATTCCATTTGGACCCCCATCATCAATTCTTTTGGTTTTTCAATTTCAGCACAACTTATTATTTTTAGCAGTTTTTGAGTCGTGAACTTCCTGAACCTTTTTGAGGCCATAAACAATGTTTTTTGGGAAAACAAGGAGCAACATGGAAGTTCCTTCGATGTTTCTCATGTCAAAAGTTGTATTCCTTGGATAAATCTTTCAAACGAGGTATTGAGCACGTCAAACAAAGATCATATGCCAAAGTTACGACACCGGGAAGTTGATGTACCAATTTACCCAAATAAGGCCCATATTTTTGGCGCTTCATCTCCTAGGGTTAGGTTTTTGGAGGTTTAGGGTTTTCCATTGTTTCTCAACAATAAATATGCCTTAGAGCCTCATTGTAACACAGTTTAGAGGTCTTTAACTGCCACATCTCTTCTCAGAGATAAGCTACTAGCACCTTAGCTAGTTTATTTCCATTATGTATGTAAGCATATTTCAGTGATTTTATTTTAATGAAATGAAGTTTTATTTCCGCTGCATATATGTGTTTATGTATATTTCTATATTTTATTGCGTTTTTGCATAAATTCAGATCATGCGTGGAGGATTTGAAGAAAATTATTAAAATGTAGCAAGAAGATGACTTGGACCGCAGAGAGAAAGAAGCTGAAAATAAAAGATCAGCCAATTGGAGGATGAAATCTATGCTTTGCAGGGCCAAATTGAAGACCTGAAGATCCAGCTGAAAGGGAATCCCAAAACCTCAGAAGAGGAGCTGAGTGGCCTCGACCTAAACTGGCCTGCCAACCCTGATGACTAACTGACTTTTAGATTTTTATGTGTAAATTTACATGTATCTTTTTTCTTAGCATGTACTGTAGGATATACAACATAACAACAACAATATCGAAGTTGTATTTTTTAATTTTGGAAGTCATTTGGGCCAGCCCAGCTATGGATGTATCTAGTCAGCCCAATTTTGGGAAATCTTGAAAATGTAATCTCCCGGGCTTAGCTGCGACCCGGGCACGGATTTATATTAAATAAAATTTCTCTTTTGTGTAAAAAAAATTTGACTCGTGTCAAAACAACAGAGGTACAAATGTCAAATGGAGATGAAAAAGGTAGATAATGCCTAGCCTGGCCATTTTCAATAGGAGAACACCTTTGATGTAATTATAAAAGGCTACTCTTTCTATGGATTGTATATTCAAAACCTTGTAATCAAGACAAGGTATATATATTATTTAGAGTATAATTTTGAAGACTCTAGGGTTGGAAATCCATACTTGAAGCCTGTAGATTTATTTGAAGTTTTAAGAAGAATTAAAGACTTGATAATTGGAAATTTTTTAATTCTTTCTTGTATATTTTAAGAAGTGAATTTACATTCAAGGTTCATTGTTTTTGTTTGAATTTGATATTTGAGAATTTTTTCTCAACATTTAATACAATTAGAAGATAATTCATGATCAATTTACCAAATTGAGCATTTTTGTCAATTATTTATCAAATCCTATTCATTATTTAAATCACTTGATAAAATGATAACCTGGTTGTGAATTTGGCTTATCATGAACAATATGGAATTATTTCTTCTTTTCCATAAATGAATTACATGCTTCGAATCAATATATTTATTTTTGTTAGCATAGGATCAAATATAAAATTGCATTTGGAAGAACTTAACGTGAAACTATCCTTTCAATGAGAAATCTATTTGGTGGCAATGAGGTCCACATATTGATGAAATTCATTACACCAAATGAGAGCAAGTCTAATTATGGATTTCCATTAGTAGATTCTCAGATCGTCGGTAGAGGATTTTTTTCGATTTTCAACATGTCGATATTTTCCTACCAAAAGTAATTTTTTTCATTTAGTTTCTTCATTTTCCACTCCATCATCTTTTTTGACTTCACCATCACTTCTATCATAGAACTAGATTTATATGATGATGGAGTGATTGCATGCAAAAGTATGAGGTTTTCCATCCCATTTGCAGAGTTGTAAAATTTTCTTATCACTAGATTTTGCAATTTAATTTTAACTTTGTAGAAAATATGTATATTTTAATCATTATATTCTTACATAACCAAATTGCAATAAAGGCTTGAGAATTTCATAAACATTGGAAGCCTCGTCATTATTATGCATGTCATGTTAGTATATGGTGTCCATTCACCCATTGATTGTATATTACTTGTTGTTCGATCACAAATTTTTATATAGGTCTTTTAAAGTATTATATTAAAAATAATTTTTTTTTTCCAAAATTTAAAAACATATATTTTGCATTTCATTGATCACTTAGTTTGACATTTTATTAATGGAGAGTTAGGGATGAAATTTGATATTTAATGTTTGAATTCTTCAATCATATTTTTCAATTTTTGATCCCCATGTGAATCATATGTTCAAATGCTTTTAGTTGTATTTTGGTTCATCCATGAATCACCTTGGGGGATTTTGATTGACATGAAATCCATGTTTCACTTTCAAACATTTAGAACTATTAAAAAACTAAATCTTAGGATAAGTGCCATCCCAACCCAACAAAACAACCACCATAATTTACTCCCTCACCTAGAAATTCCAACCACTCAACTAGAGTCCCTCTCCACCTATTTTTTTCTCCCTCTAAAACAACCATTTATGAAAGCAACAAAACAACCATGATTAATCCCTAGAAAGAAACTTTATAATCCCAGGAATCATAACAATTAAAGTGGATAAGTGACGGTCCCATGTGAGTCTAAGTGACCTCTATTTCCGACTTCATGTGGCTATAAAGGTTTTCAAACTATCTCATACTATGTCATCTCATGTGAGGGGTAGGTTTTGAGTCGATATAAGATCCTCAAGCTTGGGGAACATAGGTTAGATGAGATTTCTTAAGTATATTGTGGTTGGAGGCGTCAATTCAATTAACTACATCGAATTTGGAGTTTCCTTACTTTATCGCACATATTGCATGGGAGACACACAATGTTGCGATGCACCACTACATGTTGGGTGGTGCCATGATGTGGGCACACTCAGGAACTAGTGGGAAAGAGTTGATCACATTATATCACAAAGTTTTAGTTGATATAAAAAGTGCAATGAGCACACATAGTCAGGTGAGACATCCAACATGGATCGACATGTCCCTATGGACCATGGAATGAAATTGAGGGTTCCACATACGAGCGTGGGGAAAATCATATGTCGGTTTGAGTTAGATGAAGGGTGTTGATTGTGACATTTAGTAGGTTCACATGCATATAACTAAGGGTTTCAAGAAAGTCAACTAGACACCTCAACATGTGGGCAAGGGTGTAGATATAAAAGAGGTTAGCTAGTGTGCATGAATAGGTGTGACATGGGTTAGTTCGCGTGGATCCAAATTGTGTGATTTTGAACAATGTGTTGGCCTCAATGATGAAATCAATGTGTATTTTCAATACATGTGACACACACACACACACACACATATATATATCGGTTGGATAAGTTCAAATGAAGAACATGATTGCACACACTTGTGGAACTAGTCACACACTACCTATGGTGGGTAGGGGTGCTTAGGACTTTGGAATTTGAGGATTGTATGGTTTGGGTGGGCCAATAGTCCAGGTGGGGAAGCTCTCTTGTGTTGTTTCCATTGTGTGTGTGCTAGGTGAAGCTATGAGGTTGTAAGGTTGGATTGGGCCATATTTTGTAAAAAGGCATAGTGGCACTTGTTTGGGTGTTAGGATGTTGGGCCGCCAATGTTAAATTTGCGTCTCTAGAAATTTGAATGAGATTTCAACTTGAACTAATAAATTAATTAAGTATAAAAAAATTCTAATTACTTAAAATAGAAACAGTTGAGAGGTGTAGTCCAAGTTTAGTACAACTGAATTTGGAAAAACACCGGAAGGAAAGACATTTGTGCTTCACGCCTGGATGTACACAATGTGCCTTAATCCACACATTTTCTTGGGGCCATGAAAATTTTATTGGTACATGAGATGCACTATCATAGTTACTCCTTCACCTTTTGCAATTACTAAAATTAGTCATCAGTCAAATCATTATATTTGTTTCCTTCAAAATAAATGAATGAATAAATACACAAAATTTTAAATTTTAAAATAATATTTCAATATTTATAGATATTTATCTTATAGAGACTACAACATGAGAGAAGAGCATATCCCCTTCTTTGGGTTTCTTTTGTGGCATCCATCCTAGTAGACACGTCCCTCAACATCTTAGTGCTCATTATAGCACCTTTGATTACCAAACCAAACCCCAAGCTAGTATTTTTTCTTCTATTGTCTGCCATTTTACTATTTTCTTATTTAATTATTTTGATTAAGATCTTGCTCCTAATGACTGTGACCTACCTTCTCAGATAGCCAACATGGCTACTTCTTAGTGATTATTTTTTTAATCATTTACCATTTTCTTATTTCATGTTTAGACATTATGATATGAACTCTATGGTAGTTGTTTGTAAATTAGCATAACATATTTTTTGAGTTTCAGTTTTGTCTATAGACAATGCTTTTACAACCCACTTTAGTTCTATTAAATCATGTACACATTTTTTAATTAATAAATAAAAAGAACCTTAATTAAAACAAAATAACCATGAAGTCCACACAAAAATCTTTCCATATTGGTGACATAAAAATATCTAAACTTGCTTTGGTATTAAACTAATTTAAAACAGTCCCAAACAATTAACTAAAATATACCTAAAACACACACCACTAACCTATTAATTAAACTCAAAACTTCAAAATATTATATGAATGTAACTTTGTGCCCAAAACACCAAATTGATTGATCCATTTATTTTTTATTTTTTATATTTCATCAAAGTTACATGGCATAATACCAAAAATAGGAACTCCCTTTTAATACCAATAAGGTTTCTACATTGCATGAGCTCTTCTTCCTTTGTTAGCGCTCTACCTCTCTCTTTAATTTTTCTCTCCTCTTCATTTATTTTTCTTCCCCACTATCGGACACTGATATTCATGAAAGGCCCCATTTTGCTAATTCTGCAACAACACAAATTTTGTTTTTTAATAATATTTAGGCTATTTAATGGTAAAGAATCTCTTATACAAACAATTTAAGTCCAAGTTTCGAGGAAAGATATTTGGTGAATCCATTATGAAAACAATTTAGATTAGATATAGAGCTTATTATGTGTGAAAAGGTTTTTCTTAGTGGAGTTGGTTGTTTTAAATGGGATTTGTTATTTGTCAATTTTATGTAAGTGGGACATAATAGAATACTTATAATTATGAAATCTTTTTCTTTCATCGTTAAAGAAATTTCAATACATTTATAAGTTATAATATATTGATTAAAGTGGGTTATATATAGAGAGATATTTCAATAAGAAAAATTGATTTTTAGTAAATAAATTTTTATATTTATTTTTGTAATTTAGATATGAATTTATTTTAAGTGAATATAAAACATTGTTGTCACTATTAGCTTGTTATTTGGAAAACAAAATTATTAGCACAAAAAATTTGTCAAAATTATTAATCGAATTATCAAACATGTCTATATAAAATATTGAGTCTAGGCCTATAAGAAAAACTACTAATTAACTTAGGACTTAAGCTATCACCTAGGGAAGCTTGTATGCTCAAGTGCAAAAAATAAAAATAAGTATAACCCGCTAAGTAGTGGAGGAGTTTATGTGAGTGGTTGCAGGACCACGTTTTTCCTTATCACTATCATTAAAGTCCAAGTCTGCAACTTTATTAGCAGGAACATAAACCTTGTTGTCCAATAAGTCTAAATCCACATTGAATAGTCTCCCTTATTGAGTCTCACTATGTTTCACTAGTACTTTTCCCACAACAATGTCTTTTCCAATAGATATCAATCGTTTGCACATACTAGGTCTACTATGAGTGGGTGTTTCTTGTGTTTGGAATCCATTGACCTATGTTTTATTCAACCTTTGTATCATTTATGAACCACCTTTTGACTCTAGATTCTTACTCAACGATGTCAGTTTCTTCCCTTTGTGCATGAGAAGTGTGTTCCCAATAGCCGGTGTTTGAAACTTCTACTTTGGTTTGAGCCCTTGAATGGGGAGGCTTCCTCCTCCCATGGATTCCTTGATGGTTATGAGAAGAGCTATGGTGTAGCAGGGTGAAATTCAAGCTAGGGAGAGGAAAGATACAAAGGAGGTAGGCTAGGAGAGTTGGACACAAAACGATCAAACCTAACACTAGCCACCAATTGGAAACTCATAGATAATAAAGAGCATAGAGCCATGCCCAACAAAGAGCCAATGGATTAAATTCCAAAGAGTAGGGAAACAAATAGAGAGGAGGTGATCCTAAGATGATAGAGCGAGAAGACTATTTGAAGGTTAGAGACACTACAAGATTGTAAACTACTACATAAAAGTAGAAAATTCTAAATGCAAATTACCCAAAATATTTGCATAGTTGGGTGTCCCTTTGAAAATATAAATTTTTTAAAATTGATTATTCATAAGACCGTGATTACTGCCATCCTAGTTGTGGAGTGCACCAAGGTTGAATTGCAATAATGGAAGTGTAAAAATGACCATTGAAGATTGCACGCTGAGCTCGATATGACTTCTCATAATTTCCCATGTCATCCAACTAACATGAGGTTTGTCCATTTGTACTAATTGATGGTCATAGGTGGTGGCAGTGGCATGGAGAGAAGCACCTTCAAATGGGATATATGTAATGTGCACATGCCATGAGAATTTTAGTAAATATTCAATGTAGCAAGAAAAATCAAATACATTTTACATTCCCAATATTGAAAAAATTACACTATATATTTTATTTGTCCATTCCAATATATGTTGGTTGATTACTAATATAAACCCATCTTAAGCACAAATCGAACATGAGCCTAGAGCGATCAAATTTCTTCAGGTGCAAAATTCTTTAGAGTGCAAAATACAATGTGTAATTTTTCATCATTTCAAATGTATTTTTGAATGCTATATAGAGTATATAGAAGACCCAACTGTAAAATATTAAGACCACTTCAAACCATAAAAACTATTTTTTCATGATATATACATATTTTTTTAAAACAATATATAATATATACATAGTTAACATTAAAATATTTTACATAACATGGACCTCATAAACAATTTTTTTTTCTATACATAAATATACATAAAATTGAAATCCACATAAATTAATTAATATAAATATTTAAATAATTTACTTGTTTAAACATCTTAGTGACACTTTTTTTAGTTCTAATTACATAACATTAAATTACTTTTGATGTAGATTATATTCATTATTTTTTTTTACTATAGCCGACATTATTTTTTGTTTAGAGCATATTTTGTTCTTATTTTTATTTTAAAAATGATACATGTCAACTCCACATTAAACACCATACTTACATATCCCCTCATACTGGGTTATAGAATCAGCCTATAGGTTCAATAATATTTGTACAAATATAGTTATATATAAATAATATTATAATACTTAAATCATATCAAATTTGAAATGTTTTTTTATTAAAAATTATATGTTTTTAGTTTTATTTAAAAAACAAAATATTTAAATCATTTTTCCATTAGTAAACAAATTTTCCCATATTTATGAAACAAAGGCAAACTTGATGAAGCCAATTTCAAGAAGCATCATTATTTTTTATATATAAAATCATTATAATAATTCATTTTTTTCTTTATTTATTAAAATAAATATTATTATTATTATTATCTAATTTGAAGGTCTCTATCAAGCCAGATATCAAATTGGTGTATGAGACTTTTTGTTTGTGCGACAACGGATGCACCTCTGGTCAAAAAAGTTTTGACCACTAAGACTATAAAGACATACATACTCTACGCCTCTGGTTTTGAACGTATGGCTTCTTAGAAAAAACTAAATACTCTTAACCCTTAAACCCACTCAAACTGTAAACTGTATATATCTGTGGCTTACTCAAATCCACAAGCCATAATTTCTACATCAAATCAAATTCAATGTCAAGGTTTTCGGAGTGTCTATAAACTCGGGAAATGCGGTGTCAATGTCAAGGTTTACGGAGTGTCTATAAACTCAGGAATTGCGGCGTCAACTTGGGATCTGGGATCTTCACACCAGGGGTTGGACTGGACTAAACTCTGCTCTCCACTGATTTCTGATTTCTGTTGAGAAATGGGGGCCATGAGAAGTTGTTGTAGGGGATTGTGCTGGTGTATGCCGATGGTCTTGGTGCTGCTGGTTCTGCATATTCCGAAGTTTCTTATTCTTATACAACCTCGATTTCCGGTTCCCTGGTGGAGAATTATTTTTCATTTCGAGCTCATCCTTAGCTTCCTAATCTTTCTTTTACAGGCTGTTGTCTACAGTGCTTGCATTATGGTTCTGCTACTAATAATGACTTTCATTGGGAATTTTGTTTTTTCGTAATGCTCCCCAGTTTCGTGGAGCCGGATTCATATTACATGATGTAGTGAGTGCATTCTGTGTTATGAACTTTCGAAGTTAGCAACCGATTCATATGCTAGTTCTGCCGAATCTTCACAAGGATTACATATTTTTTGGAATTTATAATTATATAAATTTTCGAACGAACTGATGGAAATAGTTGAATATCAAATATATTAATTTTAAAGTAAGTTGTTGTTTATTTTAAATAAATAGATGTTTTTTAAATAATAAAGTGTGTAGGTTAACTATTAGATATTATTACTTATGGAGTATGGCTTAAAATTGTTTTTGTTTGGTTAAGAGTTTATCTTTCTCGGAAGTAAGGATATCTTTCTTGAAAGTATGGATTAGAGTTCGTCTTCCTTGGACTTTAAGGAAATAAGTTAACGGCCCAAGACCCAAGAGGCATTGGCAGGAGTGAAAGTGTTTGTCTTCCTCGAATGTCCTAAGACCCAGAGGCATCTCGCACTAGTGGAAGTCTTCCTCCTTACGTGTTGCCACCAATTTATTCAAGGTGGCGTGATTTTCCTTGAATAGCGGTGATGAGTTAGCCTGCATTAGCTAATAGCAGCCATATGGTTGTCCTCACTCTCAGTTTGACAATTGAGTTATGATAGGTTTTGCTACCATGAAAAAAAACAATTAGATAGGTTTTGCCAAATTAACAATTTCTCTCATATTAACCATTTGAGTAATCATCATCTCGTCATTTCTTTGGATGGTTTTTATTTATTTTTAAATTTGATAAACATTTTTAATAATATTAAAAATTAAATAAAAGGTTATATAGTATCTTTTAATTGAAATTATATATTATAAGTGTATTATGATTAACTTTATTTTAATTAAGTTTTAATATTTAACAAAAATAAATATATAATTAATAAATATATAATTAAGTATATAATTTGAAAGTCACATAAAAATAGTAAAAATGCATTAACATTAGGGGATATTATTTGATTGTGAAATATTTTGTTGTATTGAGGATAATCGTTGAAGAGTGTCTTAACAATAAAGTTAATTTCTTTTGTTGTTTTGTTGATTTTAAAAAAGATTGTGACATTGTGCCCATTACTAAACTCTGCAATAAGTGAGAAGAGCTAAAAATTCTTTATTAATTGATAGTTGTTGCTATAAGGCAATATAAGGTTGTCATTACGAATTTTAGGAATACTAAGGAGTGGTCTAAATAAATTAATTGTAATATTGGAGTCAAGCAATGTTGCTTTCTGTTCTTAAACTCTCAAAATTTATTTAATAAGTTAGTTTTGTATAGATATTTCAAACTTGAGTTCTAATTAGGGTGTAGGAACCATACTTTGGGAGAGTGTCTTTGGCCTTCAACCTTCTTGGTGTCACAAAGATGACAGATTCTTGCATCCCACCATGCTTTGAAAATTGCCCAATTTCACTATGTAGCTCATGGAAGTAATAAAATAAAATAATAATATTAAGCCTAGCTAGCCGCTAGGAAGTTAGTTAGTTGAGAATTAAAAAATTTTAAGTAATAAATCAATTAAAATAGGTTTATTATAAATTAAATATAATACAAAATAGGGAGGGGGTAAATTTTTGAATGAATAAAATAAATAAATAAATAAAATTAATGAATTAATTAGGTAAAAATATATAAATTAATTAATTAATTAATTAATCAAATAGATATGAATATATATATATATATATATATATATATTGAAGAAGCTACCTAGCGAGAGCCAAGTACTTCCAACCATCGTGATTGAGATTCTAGTATGTCGCTATTCCTAGTTGCTTATGGTGGAAGTGATCTACTTTGGCATTGACTTTGGAATCTTCAATACAAACATGGTGACAGGATTTTTCCACATGCTCAGCTGGAGCTGAGGTACAAGACCGATTGTGTTTAATATCCGCAGTATGCTCCCGGATTCTCTGCCTAATGGATCGACCTGTTTCACCAATATAGGGAGTACCACATGAATAAGGAATCATGTAAACCCCTTTCATGTCCTTAGGGTCGATAGGGTCCTTAACGGACCCAAGATAATTTCTAATAGTGCATAGAGGTTTGAAAGAAGCAGAGATATTATTTCTTCTAAGGACATGGGAAATCTTGTCCGTTGTCCCCTGGATAAATGAAAGATGGACCTTGGAAATGGGATCTACTCGATTAGACTATCCATTGAATCGCTTATATGCATTTCGAAAAGCCTTGAGACCTTGAGATCTATTGTTAAACCATTATTTTCAAAAATTTCAAGAATATGGGACTTCTCTGATTCCAAGGAGCTGTCGTCAGAGATTCTAAGAGCACAAGAATCTCTGACGACAACTCCTTGGAATCAAAGAAATCCCATCTTCTTGACGTTTATGAAAATAATGGTTATAGTAGATCTCAAGGTATCAAGGCTTTTCGAAATGCATATAAGTGATTCAGTGGAAAGTCTAATCAAGTGGATCTTACTTCCAAGGTCCATCTTTTGTTTATCCAGGGGACAACGGACAAGATTTCCCATGTCCTTAGAAGAAATAATATCTCTGCTGAATCTTTCAAACCTCTCTACAGTATTAGAAATTCTCTTGGGTCCGTTAAGGACCCTAACAACCCTAAGGACATGAAATGGGTTTACATGATTCCTTGTTCATGTGGTCCTCCCTATATTGGTGAAACAGGTTGATCCATTAGGCAGAGAATCCGGGAACATGCTGTGGAAATTTAACACAATCGATCTCGTACCTCAACTCTTGCTGAGCACATGGAAAAATCCTGTCACCATTTTTGTATTGAAGATTCCAAAGTCGTTGCCAAAGAAGATCACTTCCACCATAGGAAATTAAGGGAGGCGATCGAAATTGAACGACATGCTAAGAATCTCAACCATGATGATGGTTGGAAATTAAGTAAAAGTTGGACCCTGGCTCTCACTAGGTAGGTTTATATATATATATATATATATATATATATATATATATATATATATATATATATATATATATATATATATATATATATATATATATATATATATATTCATTGATTAATTAATTAATTAATTAATATATTTTTACCTAATTAATTCATTAATTTTATTTATTCATTTATTTATTTTTTAAATCAGTTTACTTTATTATTCATTTTATATTATTATTTATTAACTTGTATTATTATCTCTTAAATACTTAAAATTTAAATCCTAAAATTTTAAGATTTACCCTCCCCTTCTTCGCTTATTATAATAACTAGAATTTAATCATTTTATTAAGTTATTAAATTATAAATTATTCTTGATTAACTTTCCCTAAAAATCTTAAACACTGTTAATATTTTGTCCTATTAACTAACTAGTGAAATAACAACTAGTTTCTAATGGCTAGTTTCAACAGCTATTTTTGGGCAATGACACATCCCTACTATTTATTCAATGTGATATGTTTCTTTCTTCACCTTGTCGTGAGGATGAACCACATTATATGGTTTGAAACGTTGACCTAATCCTAATGATGTGTTTAGTCCAAAAGACATTTATCTACATTATGGATTACAAAAGTTTTAGATCTAAAAATTTAATATTGTTTATATCTTGCAACATGCCATCTTCTTGTGTTCCTCGTTGAATTACCTAGGCTTTAGCTTCTTGATGCCATCATTGCTTGAGTTGCTAGGGGTTGTGGCTAGAGTTCGAAGAAATTTTGGGGAGCCTCTTATCATCCATGTTGCTTGTCTTCTTCTTGTACATAATGTGCCTCACCTCGTCATGCACTCAGTGGGAGAGAGAATCACTTCTATGAGAAGGATAGGATATGGTGTATTGCTTTTAATATTCAGATTATATGTTATAAAATCCTTTTATATTTTCTTTACCCTTCTCTCAGAGAGAGATAGAATATTTGTGGTATTCACATCCATATAAGATAAAAAGAGTGACTAGAGTATCAAATAGGAGTTTTCAATCCCGAAATAAGCTTTCTACCCTCCATTTATTATTTTCTCTATATTATAGTTCCAATTGAGTTTATAATGAATATGGATTCCAAGATATTTGTATGAAGACAGTTCCTCCAAATTATTATTATCATATATATGAAAGTGTTATAAGTGATATTATGGGAATTTATTATTATAGTGTTTGTTTTATCTATGTTCACAATCATACCCACATTAGAGCATAAGTCATTGAGGACTTTTAGATGATTACTAACATGTCAAGGATTCCATTCCATAAGAAAAATATCAATAACCAACAAGGATGATGACTATACTAGTGACAATACGAAGAATACAACCAACATTTTCCAACCAACATTCTAACTTATTAAATAAATGTTGAGAGTCTTGGAACACATAGAAACATTGTTTGACTCTATTATTACAATTTATTTATTTATATCACTACTTCATTATTAATTTGTTTGACTGTGGTGATGTATTGATACTGTGATTTGTCAAAATTTGATATATTTTACCATAGGGCTTGCTCGATAGCTTCAACAGAGATAACACATATTATTATGACTATGAGTTTGACGCACTACTGATAGGGCTTGACTTGATATACTAGTACATTGTTATAGGGCTTGTTGGTACACTACTGATAAATGTATTTGGGTTTGACATAATTTGTTAACATGTGTGGGTAGGTGATAAATGCCAAAGTTTGCAGGGTTATATCATTTAATGATTGATTGAAGAAATTTATTGTTTTAAGCAGGGGCTAACTGACATTCATGAAGCAAGGGTTTAATTTTTTGAGTAGGAGCAGATCTAATTGTTGAGAAAAAGTTTTATTGCAGTTCTTTTTGTATTGTATTTGAGCATAAGTGGATCCAGTCTGAATATTGTGAAACATGGTTTGCTAACTGATTAGGGTGGTAGGGTGGTGCTAAGAAAGGTTGGAGCCTGCACATGGCATTGGAGTGTCCTTCTAGTTGCAACTGATAAACAAGGTGTTGGAACATCCTTTAGGTTGGAGTCTCTAAACCAAGGGGTTGGAGTGTCCTTCAAGTTGGATCGAGTAAACCAGGGTGTGGGAGTGTCCTTTAGGTTGGAGCCTCTAAACTAAGGGGTTGGAGCATCCTTTAGTTGAAACTGAAAATCTTGGAAGTTGAAGCTTCCTAATTAATGTAAATTTATTGAAGACAAATATTAAGAAGCATTCAATGTTTTTTTTCTCTTGGAAGGGTTTCCACTTAAAAATATCTTCTATCTATTGTATTTGATATTGTGCATTGTTGAATTGTGTTGATTTGTGTTTTTATATATTTGGTAATGCTAATTAATTCTCTGTAAAGTAAAAACTAATTAATTAAAGAGAAATATTGATTCACTCCCCTCTCTGTATTTTCAACAATTGGGATTAGAGTCGATTCCTTTACGAGTAGTTTAACCACGAGAAGGAAGATCATGGAATGCACAAAGGTAAAATTTCTAGTATTAATGGATATAACCATGTGCTTTAGAGTGGAAGGATGAAAGAATATGTGAAAACAAAAGGATATGATGCTTGGAAATTCATAAAGACTGGATACACGAAACCATCAACACCTCCAGCGAATAATGCATGAAAAAACCCTATGTCAGTGATGTTAAAACAATGAGAGTTATTTTTAATGATTTAATAGAATCAATATATGTTAAAGGTATGCATTGAAAATAAAATAAATAATTTTGGGACAAGCTCCAAAATATATATGAAGGGGACAAGAAGGTTGAGTAGGAAAAGCTTAAAACCTATAGAGGAAAATTTGAGCAATTAAAAAAGAATGAAGATGAAAATATTGCAGCTTATTTTCTTTGGGTTGATGAAGTAGTAAATGTTATAGATGGATTGCAAGAACCAATGGCGAACAAGGTAGTTGTCCAAAAATTAATAAGGTCACTTCCAATGAGGTTTCATGCCAAGGTTTATGTGTTAGAAGAAAGATCCGATTTAGAAAAGGTTAGCGTGGGCGAGTTGAATGGAATGCTTACAACTTACGAAATGAGAATGAAATATGAGATTCCACCCAATAAAGAAGAAAAATTCATAGAATCTAAGAAGACTAGGAAAAATAAACAACAATCAAAGCCAAGTTTTAGTTGTTGTGGTGACGAAGTTTTAGATGAAGAGCTAGCCAACTTTGTGAGAAAGTTGAAAAGAGGAACAAGTAAAAACAAGGTGAGTTCCCCTTACTATGTTTCAATTGTGGTAATATTGGTATTTTTTCCACTAAGTGTCCTCATGCTAGGAAATCATATGATGAAGAAGAAGCTCACAGAAAGGCCAAGAAGAATAAAGGAAGCTACAACTAGAAAGGAAAAAAGAAAGGTTTTAAGAAAAGATTATATTCCAAGGAAGACATCTCCTCATCTAAATAATAAAGTGGTAGTATGAAGAGAAGGATGTTACTTTTGTAACATCAGGCATGTGTTCTAGTCTCGACTTTGGATAGAGAGGCTAATAAACACAATATCTCCAAAACCCAAATACTTTTTTAGGAGAAACACATAGAGACAACTCAATTAAGTTAATTGATCAATAATTAAATATTTACTAAGTTTAACTTAGGAAAAGTGATTAATTAGCAAAAATTAAATGAGAAAGGTGAGATTTTTATAGAAACACACATAGATCGAGTTTGATATTATCCTAGCTATTGATGGGGATTTGATCATAGTTTTTTTTTCACCAACGAGAGATTATAAGAGAAAATTGATGGGTAGATGGAGATCACACTTGAGAGGTCAAGTTCCTTGGAAGATTGAGCTACCCAACTGCAGAGATTGAGAAAGGGAGTGAATTTCGAGATAGAAGGGATGCATAGATAGTGTGGGAGAAACATAAGTGAATTTCAGAGGAATTTCTAGTTCCAGAGAGGTAGCAACAAGAGGCCGAGTTATTCCACTAGATGCTGCATAGGAAGATTCAGTGAGGCAATTTGATTTGAATGAGGAGGAGGTTGATTCAATGCTTGGATGCTAGGATAATTTATAGAGGGATGAAGAATAACTTCTAGTAGAAGAAAAAGGAAAGACACATTATTTAGAGGAAGATTTGGGTACTGCAAGCTACAGACTACGAAGAGGCAGTGCAGAGGCGTGTGTGGGGGTATTTCAGGGCTAGTATTTGAGCAGCAATTGGTTGTGGGATTGCTTATGGATAAGGAAAATTTTCCCTTAATAATTTTGGCCATATTATTTGCTAACATATTCCAGTTTGGCATCCAGATTGTACTTAGAAATTTTAGTGTTGCATAATAATAATAAAATCTTCATCTGTTGCACTAGTTTTCCCACATTCCCACATTGGGTTTTTCCAAAGACATTTGTACAAAAATAACGGTGTCAATATTATTGTGCATGTGCTCTATTTTCTAAGTTCCTATTTTTTTTCCACGATGTTTTTATTGTGAAGAAATTGCAGTGTAATTTATTCGATATTAGTCAGGAAATTAATAAATTGCTAATAAGTTAGGAGAATAAATTCTAGTTGATGCATTTTAAGAAAATTTCACATGGTATCTGGGTAGGTTTGACAAATCAAGAGCTCAATAGAAAAAGGGGAGGAATTTTGTAGTTCATAGGGAGTCTGAGCGAATTTCTTCCAAGTCTACGCAGAGGTCCATTCAAGAAGTGGAAATTAATGGAAGGGGTTTGATTTCGAGTTGCAGGGGAAGGAAAAGTTTGAACAAGTTTAATAACAGTTCTAGTAGGCAATGGTGTTGCTAGGAAGTAGTTCCAAGGAAGACGATTGGTCATTTCATTGAGTAGATATGGGCACAATGATTTTTTAGCTAAACCGATAATAGAAGATCAACTTTGATTAGAAGAGAAAAGCACATGATACTATACTCAGGATGTCTTTAGTAAATTTTTAAGAATTCTCCAATATGGCCACTAACATATTTGATATTCAGGGGGCTATAGAACTGTCTTCCATATTGGAGAACAAAACTTCCTTCTTAACTAGCTGAGTTTCAGAGAGAGAAATAATAGGTCTATAGTTGTGGGTGCCAAGGTAATGTTATATGACCAGGATTTTCCAATTTCTTTTGGGTAGAGGCGTGTAAAACGAATATGTATATTCATAACAAGGTTCCTCAAAGGGCGTTGGGGAAGATAACACAAAAAGAATTATTTTCAGGGTAGATGCTAGGAGTTAGTCACTTCAGGATATTTGGTAGCATAGATTATTTTCATGTTCCAAATGTTAGGGTCCCGTGATTTGGCTGATTGGAAAGCCAAATGACAGTGTAACATCAAACCAAGCTTTGGAGCCCGAGGACCTAGCCTTCCTGGACTCAGAGAGGGCTCTCTCTATATGCGTAAGGGATGTCTATGTGTTTACTTATTGTGTTCTGATTTTAGGCTAGTTATGAAGTAAGTTTTTGATTTTGGTTTTTTAAGTTGTGAGAGATGAAACTGATCAAAGATATAAAATAGGTAACAAGATGTTAGATTAACTGGGCTATGGGGTCAAAAGGTCAAGAAAGTTATAAGATGACGAACAAGGCTGTTGAAGGGTCGATTTGATTCAAGGTAGAAAGGATCTTTGGGCAAAATGGAGTAAATGGACATCAAGTTTGTGAACAACAAAGAGTTTCAAGCATAACTAGTTCCATAGATAACATAAACATGGTAGGGCAAACCATTAATCATGCAAAATGTAACTGTAAGCTAATCAATACATAGAAATAAACATTCAAGCCATGCATAGAAGTATAAGACCCTCTAACTTTGGGAAATGGCTATCAGACTTTGGGGAAAACACTTAAGGAAGACAAACAACTTAAATTACTATGCCAGAATGCCTAAACATAGTACTTCAAGTTATTGGGAACTTTGAACAACAAGATTTGCATAGTTTTAGGCAAAGGGCCAGATCGAAACTAGGCCTCCTTGGTTCAAACAAAATGATAATCTAATCAGTGAAAGAGAAATTTCATGGATGGAACTATAGCTAGCCATAGGTAAGTAGGGCGTACCGTAAGTCATACTTATCATGCATAGAACTATGAATGAAACAAGTAACAATATCCTAAGTATTAAAGAGCAGTCAAGAATTCTTTAATGTTACTTAGGAAGAAGAAAACAAAGAAGCTATGAAGAAACATGAAATTTGAGGTGCCTCCAAGGGCATATCTCAAATTTATTCTCTACTGATCTATAGCAAGCAAGAAACATGTATTCATGAATGAAAACTAGAAGACAACAACAGATCAAGAGACACTATACCATTCTACCAAGTCATGGAATCCAACAACAATCCTTCTTCATTCATCCAAGAGCATCCAAGAGGAAATCCAAAGCATAAGACAAGTATTTCTTCCAATGCTTATATGACCATATATTGCTTCTCTTCTCAATTTCAGCCTTGTTTTACAATGAAAGCCTTTGGAATAAATAGACCAAAGTGAGGAAAACTCATGGTTCAACTTGCCATCCTATTGGCCTAATCAAAATATCTAATCTTGTCCTTGAGGCTTTGCAAAGCCCAAGGCACAAAATATCTCATAAAATATCTAGAAAATGCTAAAAAAGAAAAAATAATTGACTTTGAATCATTTTTCATGTGCAAAAATAGCTAAACGCACATTTGTAAAAAGCAATTTTTAAAGGTTCAAAAATTACAAAAATATTCAAAATTTATATCAGCAAAAGGTCCCCTGATTTGCCGGAAAGATTTGGCAGGCTTCCCAATGTCAAAATGAGGCTCATGATAACTCACAAAGTTTCCTAGGCGTTTTTCAGAAAAAGTAAAATTTTCCCGATCCGATGCCTAGAAGTTCTCCAAAACTGCACCTGTGTGTAGAAAACCAAAAATTACAGTCTGCTGATATAACGGGCAGAGTGTGCAAAAAGCGAGCCTTTTTCGCCATTTCGGGGAAGCAAATGATCTCCAAATATTCTGAAAATCGCTGAGGGTGTGCTCTTGAATTTATGGCATCCAATGATACCATTCTCCTACTTTGACAAATCACCAAAATGAAATGGCGAATTTCATGAGTTTTGACAAAAAACTCAAAAATGCCAAAAAACCAAAAATTGTCATAAAGTGTCCAAAATTGGTGTGCATGACCCTCAAGGGTCCTCAGCAACACGCTTCGAAACTGAAGCCAAAATGTCAAGTGCTGATGTGCTTTTCTTCTCTTTCCGTGCCGGGCGCTTCCCTTTTGCCTCCTTTAGTTTCTCTTGAGTGGCCTTTAACTTGCGCCATGCAAACTGATTTAGCTTTTGATAATGCTTTGTCATCCTCCTTTGCAGCTCTAAGTCTCTGTTGGCCTTCTCAAGCTTCATCTCCAAATGTTTATTGGCTCTTTCTAGCCATGCCTCCTTATTGTTTTCAATCTCTTGCTTAATTAGTGCAGTGAGGGGAGTGGATTGAAGAAGGGCTTGTTCCTCTTCCTTTTGCCTCTCAAGAGCTTTTATAAGCCCTATAGTTCTAGGCCTTTTCCGCATAGGCTAGTCCTCTTCTTCATCTTCATCAAACTCACCGATGAGCTCCTCTATCCTTGCTTGGGTTTTGGCGACCTCTTTCTTGTACTTGATTTCTTGTGTCTCATAAACAGCCATATGGACACTCATTTGCCTATTTTGGATCTCCAAGAAATGATTGAAGTTCTTTGCCCAATGAAGGTCATTCTCCAATGCAACAATTTGGCCCTCTCTATGGATTAAGAGATTTTCAAGAATCCGGGCCTCGTTGTCACTGTCGTCACTTTGGATTGAGATGGCATCCAAAGCACTCCCATGCTCATGTCCTTCTCCTACCTTGCCCTTTCCTTTGCCCTTGAAGGCTAGTCTTGCGCTCTTCCTCCTAGGCAAGTCAGTGATAGGCTCTTTTGGTAACTTTCTTTTCCTCCGGAGAGTTCTTGTCACATTTGAAGTGAAAACCTTGGGCATTTTCTTCCTTGTTGTCTTGGGCTTAGCCTTTTCGAGAGAGGAAGGCATGATTGCTTTGCCTTTGTCATCTTGCTTGTCACCTTCTTGAATTTTCCTTTCCTCTTGAGGCTGTTGTGTATCTTGAGGAAGCTGTGATGCATCATGAGGGGACTGCTGTGTATATTCTTTAAGCTGCTCCTGCTCCTCAACATCATGATACTGCTCTGTCTCAAATTACTGCTGCCCTTGATCACCAACCTCATGCTGCTGTTGTGCTTCAATTTCATACCCATCTTGTGGTTCAAGCTGCTGCTCAAACTGCTGCCCAAACTGTTGTCCTTCCTCACTAAATTGCTGCTGCTCAGCACTCTTCTCTTCTTTCTCTTGCTGTTGTTCACTTGCATCACTGTCATGCTGCTGCCCTCCATCAATTTCTTCCTGTTGTTCCTCATCTTTTTCTTCATGTTCATCCCTTTCCTCCTCTTGCTGGCCACTTCCCTCTCCTTCTCCATGCTCCTTTGATTGTTCTGTAGTGAATCTGAGCTTTCCAGGAGTAGGTCTGCTAGAAGAAGGCGAGGGGCGATGAGTAGGTGATGTGGGGGATGTATGGACTGGAGGGACAGTGGAGAAATCTGAGTGACTGATGAAAACATCCCAAGAAACCCCTTTCTTCTCTAGCTGGTGAAGGATGATGATTTTAATAAGAGAATGATGGAATAAAGAGGCTACTTGCTGTGATGGGGGCTTTTTTTGGACTAAGGAGGTCATTTTATCAATGCTTTTTCACAAGAATAAAGGGAGGTTGAGCTGCTTGGTTCTTGTGAAGTGCATTAACAGTCGGATGTTGTATGCGTAAACTCGGGAAAATCTCCCTTCACAAGTGAAATACTTCATTATGATCTTCATAAGAGGAGCATAGCTGGCTAGAAGATGAGAGAAAGGGAAAATAGCAGTGCATGCTTCTCTGTGCTCGGGCTTGAGGAAGGGTTTGTAGTCATCCAAGTCTAAATAGGCCTGCTTGAACCATTTCTCGCCAATGTATGGGATTTTAGTCGCCTTGGATATGGATATCGGGGAGAACTTGAAATCAAGGCCATCCACTTGAAAATGTTTGTCTTTGAATCTCAAGGCGCACAAATGTGTTAAGGGCGAGAAACTTTTGACTTCTTGTACCCTTTGGCAGAAATCCAAACAACCCACCTCATGAAAATTGAAAAGGATAGATGGGTGTGCATTGACTTCCTCGGTAGAAATTGGCTCATACCTCTTGTGCAACCCACTTCTGCTATCTTTCCTAGGAGGCATATTTACTTGGATGCGCTCCTGTAACAACAAAATGCTTCAAAGTCTTTGAAATGTGCTCTTCAAACCATACTCTGTCTCAGCCTGTCAGCTCACTATTTTATAAGGTATCATTGATTTTGAATGTTGTGTAAAAAGCCCTCTTTTTGATATGAGACCCCTGTTCCTTTAGAATGCTCTCTTTTCCCTAGTCATACAACTCAACAAATAAACTTGAAGAACAAAAAGACAGTTAATCAGTATACACAGTCAACAATGATCCTTTTCGGTGTTTGTGGTAAGGGTACCCTGCCCTTTGATGTTTTGAGGATATAAGACACACTTGTCTTCTTAGAGGAAGGTAAAAACACAGTTTTTAGTTCAAAACATTCTCTTCTCGTAGGCACTTCACCAAAGATATTCAACACTACACCACGCTTAAACAAAGGGCATCCACAGCCACCGAAATCAAGGCACTGTTTATAGATATGGTGACAGATTTTGAGATGTTTTTATGATGTCACAAACAATCTTCTATCATTCAAACCACAAGAGACTCCTTTCACACAAAAACTGCCCTCATGTTACTTCATTGTTCTTTCATACCATTTTGACAACATCTTGGAATGCAATTGGTAATTTTAACTC
This sequence comes from Pinus albicaulis, assembly GCA_034641835.2. Taxonomy (NCBI): domain Eukaryota; kingdom Viridiplantae; phylum Streptophyta; class Pinopsida; order Pinales; family Pinaceae; genus Pinus; species Pinus albicaulis. The sequence goes on from CM076569.1 coordinate 521,367,891, forward strand.
AATGGCTATGTTTTATGCATGGAAAGCCAAGACATTGTTTTGTCTTTTCAACACCCTGAAAAAAAAAACTTTTTGAAAGGTCAAAGAAGCTCACAGAATGACCACTGTGTTTGAAGACTGACCTATGGTTTCACACTTTTAAAACCCTGCTCCTTTCTACAGTTTTCAGTACTGCACAAAGCTGACCGATTTAAACTTTGTTTTGTCACAGTAGTGATAACCTCTCAAAAGTTCGACAAAGCTTTCAACTAATGGGCATGTTTTAAGTTTAAAAATAAAACATATCTCCTTGACTCATAATGCAAACTTCATCTTCTCACCCGCATTCAGTCTTTGAAGACACAACATCTCTCACCTTTCAAAACTTGACAATTTTCTAAGGAGGATCAAGGGATACCTTAAAAAATCGATGATGTGTTGTTTTGAGGACCTTGGACTGTTGTTCCACTTGTTTGGGAGGCGTTAGAGCTGTCAACAGGTGCGCGACACTTTAGAGGAAAAGAACACTGCGCAAAAAACCTAGTCGGGTGGCTTGTCGGGTGCTCGTGACCAGAGGCCACAGGCGCGTCGCACGTCGCTATAGACGCGTCGCGCACCCTTGTGGCCCTTTGTAAATTTTGCGCATAAGAGCGCCGCACGGTTGCACATGAGCGCCGTGCGGTTTAAACTCTTTCAAAATTCTAAAAACCGGTTTGAAACCTGTCTCTCCGACCTTGTGAACTTCAAATGAATGTTGGCTCAGGCTTTGGTGTTTGCATATTGAATTTGCAACGGTCCTTTATGTCTTTGAAATGTAACAAGTCGAAAACCCTTGAGTTTGTCTTGAGAGAGTTTAGAAAAATTTTGTTTTTAAACCACGGCCTTTGTGCATTTGAAACGAAACAAACTGATTTTGAATGTGTTTAAGAAGGGCCCATATTTGGAAAACTGTTGGTGAAAAGGTCTGTGTTTTTATTTGCACAGTGGTGAGGGTTGTAACCTTTTTCCAAGGGACACTATATTCATTGTATTTGACATATTTGAAAAGTGACTTCTGCCCCTGCAGACACCTTTGGTGACATTTCCAACATGGAGAATCCACTCAGCAACACCCACTGTTTGATGAAACATCTTTTCACATTCTGCAAGGAGATAGATTTACCCCTTTTGACTTTGAATTTAAAGTGTCTGCTCTAGCTGCTTTGGAGGAAAAATGTCCTACTGTGAAAATGACTGGACTGTTAGGTGTCCTTTAAGTTTCCTTTTCTACCTGTGGGTAAGAATTGCAGTAGCATCTGCTTAGGCCCTTCCACTTTTGTCTATTTGAAAAGGGAACTTTTTACCACTCCTTTCTTTACTTACAATGTATTGATAAGGTCCCTCTGACCTTTTTATAATGAACAGGTTTATATCTTTTTGAAAACTTCTTCAAATTATGAAAGTATAGCAAAATCCATTTTGCAAGCTATGAACCACTGGGTCTAGTTTCAATACCTTTCTTGGGAAAAGCAAAACTAAAATTTTTCTTGTCAACTTGTGATAAGCGACCTGAAGGAAATCTTCTTAGGAGTAAGGGGATCAGTGTCCTTTGAAACATAATCATTATCATGTCCTTTGCCTGTGTAATAACATAACTTATCAACCATTCTTCAATTTGGTTTTGTTTTGACTGCAAACTGTCTTTTGAGGGAAAATCTGTTTAAGAGATAAGCTTGACCTCCTTGGACTGCAGTGGTACCCCTGCTTTCCCTCTTGGTCTCTTACCACTGCATTTTTAATCAATCAAACTTTGAAAACAGTCAATGCCTTGGCCATCTACTTATGAATGAAGGAGGCCTTTCACTTGGCAAGGTGTCTGATGCCCTTTAACCTCTGTCTCAATCAATGTAGAGAGTTTGATGAATATGTTTGACAAAGGTTTTCTTATAGATGATGATAGGCAAACAAACTTTCAAACAACAATACTTTCACCTATGCCTTCAAACATCACCTTACCCTAGTCACTGTCTCACTGTTTGCTAAAAAAAAATCTGTCTCATAGTCAGTTGCAATTCTTCAAGTCAAACATTGGCCATCGCCCTCTGCTTATAGATGAAGGAGGCGCCTTCAAACCCTCTGCTTATAGATGAAGGAGGTTTTTTTTTGGCCTTGACAGATCAATCAGCCTTTTGACAGTGTTGCTTTTTCTTCTGCTGTCTTTTTAGGTTGTGAATGAGGTCGCCAGAGTTTGATGAATAACTCTTTGCCCTGTAGATGCATCTCAAGCTCAGGACCACATTGAGAAGCAATTGTCTTCTCATGTGGAGCCAAGAAATTGTCTTCTGATATGATGATATGTTTCTTGTCCTTGTAAAATCCATCAAACACTGTAAAACACCTAAAATCAGCTTGAGATCATGGTCCATGTATTGCTGAGACTTAAGGGTGTATAAGTGGCGCGACTTAGGGCTGTGACTAACTTCATTAGCAGAGTGGGAGGTCTGTTATGACTGGTCTATAACAGATGGAGGTTTTTTGGCACCTTGGATAGTTAGCCAAGGGTGAAATGTCTTAAAATGCCACTTCCTAACTTAGGGGGGATTGTTTGAATATATTTGGATTGTCTTTTCAGGGCTGATGGGCAGACTAGTATGGCTGAGGCAAGGTAGGATTTGATAATGAGGTTTCATCTCGTCATGGGCGGACTAAAAAGCAGGAGGGCGAAAAAGTTTTATGGGTGTTTTCTCAGCTGGCAAATATGACAAATTTTTGGATCAGCTGCTAGAAAACTTGGCAATGAGAACTAGTCATCACTAACAAGTAAAAAATACTGATGACTAACAGTGGCTCCATTTGGGGAGGGCAGCTCCTTTTCAGGAGGTGTCCAGAATTTCAGATCTTTGGCTTATGAAGACCAATGCCTTACCCATTGGCGCAAAATTTCACTCTTTTTGATGCTACTTCTGAAAAGAGACAGCATGTTTAGCATCAATGATATTTCTACCTACCCAACTATCTTTCCTAACATTTTTTCTCCTTTTTTGGCGCATTTGAACTAGCAGCCTTTTGCAAACATATTTTTTCTTTTTGTAAAATGAACCTATCTATTTCTACACTTATATCTGCCGGGAGTTCAGATTAAACTGATGAACTCCTTCATTACTCTACCTACGCTAGATCAACTGTCAAGATTAAGCTGTTTGACAGGAATTTGTTCTCTAATCTAAAACATGAAATTTAAAAGATGATCAAATCAGGATTAGGCAGTCTGATTTGTCATGTATTTGCGGCATGAAAGACAAGCTACACGCAAATATTATTCTGCAAAAGGGAAATCTAGAAAAACAGGGCTAAGGTGTACAATGTATTTTCCATCCCTCGTTTCTCTCTTTGGTTCTGTTTTGGACATGTGGAACCAGTATCTTTTCCTAATCTACTCTCTGTGATAAGTCAATCTTACACAATGTTGACCATATTTTTCACTCACTAACTTATCAGCAATTAAATTTAAACATGTTCAGCTATGATTAGGCTAGATAGATGAACAAGACATTTGAGTACAAGTAGCGGCATTTAGACTTGCACGCTTTCTGAAGGACTATTTTTGGAACATGGGGCCTTTTTCCTATTTTTCAACAGCCCTCTTTTCTATCTTTTACTTTTTTTGACTTTTCTGTTTACCTATTTTTCAAACAGTGGTATATACAATGAATGAAAGTGTTTAAACTTAGAACTGGAGTTCTTGACAGAAGTAATGCTTTAATGTCCTGCCATTTACAGGACCTCCAAAAGCTTCAGTCCCATCAGGTTCTTGTAGGAAAAAGGCATTGTTTCCGCTGACTGAGCTGATGATGTAAGGCCCTTTCCATAAATTTTCAAACTTATCATGTTTACCTTTGTCTTCTCTTCTGGAATCCCATTTTAACACTTTGTCCCTAATCTGAATATCATTTGCCTTAGTTCTCCTGTCAAAAATCTGTTTTATTTTGTCTTGCGCTAACTGAGCCTTTTGGTAAACTTCTTCTCTGGTTTGCTGCAAATGGATAGTCTGATTTACCCTCCTTTGCATGTCATTTTCTTCTATTTGAACTTCCTGCAATAGTTTCATTACTAGAACACCTAAGGAAGTTGGGAAAATGGCATCTATGCCATAAACTAGCTGGTAAGGAGACATACCTATGGATTTTTTGGTGGTTAGTCTATCGGCTCATAGTGCGTGTACTAGTTTTCCATGCCATGCTTTTTGATTTTGTTCAAGAAGTTTTTTGATGATGTTGACTAGGCTTTTGTTAGAAGACTCGGCTAAACCATTACCTTGAGGGTAATAGGCTATGGAATTTCCTAATGAAATGTGATATTTGTAACAGAAGTCAACCATTCTTTTGGAGGAGAAGGCAGCGGCATTGTCTGTAATAATATTTCTGGGATAGCCAAATCTGGATAAGATATTGGTTTCTAGGAACTTGATGATGACTGAATCGGTGGCATTCCTGGAGGGTATGGCTTCTATCCATTTGGTAAAGTAGTCAGTGGCTGTGAGGATCCATTTATGTTGAGCGGATGAGGAGGGGTGAATTTCCCCGATAAAATCTAGACCCCATTGTTGGAAGGGTCCTTCGACTATGATGGGATGTAAGGGAAAAGGTAAAAGCTTTTTTCTGCCATAAAAAATTTGACACTTATGGCATGTAATAACTAGTTTGTGAGTATCATGGAATAAGGTAGGCCAATAATAACCGGCCCTAAGGATTTTGTTTGCTGCGGTTTTCCAGTAAAGATGGCCCGCACATTCCCCTTCATGCATTTCACGCATAATTTTTTCTGCATCAAACTCAAGCAAACATTTAAGCAGCATACCAGTGGGATTTTTCCAATACAGAAAACCATCTATAATGCAAAACTTTAAAGATTTTTGTTTAAGAAATCTTGCTTTTGTTTTTGATAAAGTTGGAGGAGCATTTAGATAAGACAATACATAAAGAATATCTGCATACCATGGTGTATCCAGAAACATTTGATCAATAGGAGGGAGTGTGCATTCTTCATGTTCTTCTAAGGCATCAACAAAATTTATATCTAAAGCTTGGAGGTTGGTTTCAGCCATTAGCCTTGCAAGTCCTTGTCCTTTAACTAGTTTGGTAGGTTGGATTTCCAAGTCATATTCTAGGATGATAGCGATCCATTTTCCCCTTTTACCATCGGGATCTTGGTTCAGAATGTCCTTGACGATAGTATTAGGGACAACAGCTATGACATGAGAATGCAAGATGTAAACTCGAAAATCTTTCAGTGCTTTTACTAATGCGAATGCCTATTTTTCCATGATGTTGTATTTCAAGGGAGCATCTCTTAGGGATTTGCTGAAAAAGGCAATGGGTTGTTCTTGCCCAGCTGCATTTTTTTGTAACAATATAGCAGCTATTGTGTGTTCCGAAGCAAATGAGAAAATGTAAAAATCTTTGGTGAAGTCAAGGCTTATCAATACTGGTGTTTCAGTTAAGGACCTTTTAATTAGTTCAAAAGATTTTTTGGCTTCTATAGTCCATTTAACCCCGACCTCTTTTTTCAACATATTTGTGATATCTTTCAGGAGTTCGGCAAGGTTTGGGATGAATCTCCTTAAGAAATTTATCTTTCCGATAAAGGACTGCAATCCTTTATGTTTCTGGGGTGACTTATTTGTAATATACCTTCGATTATCTGTGGGTCTATTTTAATTTCTTCTTCCGAAATAATGTGACCTAGGAGTTTTCCTTCCTCTAGACCGAAAAGTGTTTTCTTGGGGTTTAGGGATAAACCATATTTTCTGCATTTGTTGAAAACCTTTCTTAAGTGTACTAGGTGTTTTTCATCTGATTTAGAATATACCGTTATATCGTCAAGATATATGACTATGAAAACACCTATGTCTTCTGAGAAGGCTATGTCCATGGCTCTTTGAAATGTGGCGCCAGCATTCATCAATCCAAAAGGCATTTTAACATACATAAAAGTGCCCCAAGGTGTGGTGAAAGCTATTTTATGTTGATCGGTGGGGTAAACCAGCACTTGGTTATAACCAGAAAAACCATCAAGCAATGAAATTCTTTTAGCACCTACTACCTTCTGAAGTATGTGGTCCATTTTGGGCAGAGGATAGTTGTCTTTCAGACAGGCCCTATTTAGGTTTTGGAAATCTATACAGAGTCTGATTTCTCCAGTCTTTTTCCTAACTGATACTAGATTTGAGACCCATTCAAAGTATCGGAGAGATACTATTATCCCGACATCAAACATCTTTTTGATTTCCTTTTCAACCAACGGCAGTAATACTGGGTTTATCCTTCTTAACTTCTGTTTGAAAGGCTTTTGGTTTTCTTTGAGGGGGATTTTATGTTGGATGATGCTTGTGTCATATGATTTCAAATCTTGGTATCCCCATGCGAACACATCTTTAAATTCTTTAAACAAGTTAATGTATTTATGTTTTATATGAGGTGGAAGGGTTTTGGATAGTTTGACCTTTCTAGGTTCCTCCGGGCTTCCTATGTTATATTCTTCTACGTCAACCTCAGTGGATTCCATTTTTGGCTTTTAGCCACGTCGTTAAAATCAAACAATTCCTCTAGAGGTGCAAGCCCTCTGGGTATGGTGTCATTTTCACAATGTAAGACTTTGAGTTCTCTTGGATCAATGTCTTCTTCTATCTCAGTTCCAGATGAAGGATCTATCAAGTTCAGATCTGTCCAAGAAGGCAGATCTAGCTCTTGGTCTTGATTGTGGCTATATTCTCTTTCTTCATTTTCTAAATCTTTCCTGGTTCCTTCAAATTCATTCCTAGATTGTAAAAAATCATCAATTTGATCATCATCTTTTAATATTTGCCAATGATTGATATTATCTGGTACAGTAGGGCGATGTTTGACCTGAATGCTATATTGCTCATTTGGACATGGCGTTTGGCCATTGCTTGCAGCAAAGGCGAGTTCATTTTCCAGACTATTTTGAATCCTAGGGATATAAATGAGTTCATACTTCTTGAAGGTTTTGAGGATGTCTAAGGCTGCATTCCTGTATTCCCTTAGTCTTTGGTTTTTTGCTGAATATTCACCTTTGATTTCCCTGATTACAAGTTCTAAATCTCCCTGGGCTGATACATTTTTGGCGCCTAAGTCCTTAAGTATGTGCAGACCAATGAGAAGGGACTCATATTCCGCAATGTTATTAGTACATTGGAATTATAATCTGAAGGAATGACCTTCATTAGTATTGTGTATCCAGATACCAGCCCCTGAACCAATTTTGCCACAAGAACCGTCAAAGCTTATAATCCAAAGAGCTTCCTTTTCAGACAAGATACTAAGTTGTTTTTCAGTTTTCTTGGCACTTTGGTCATTGGTTTCCATTTTCAGTAATGGGAAGTGTGCTTCTGACGGTTTGAAAACCTCTTCATTTTCTATTATCTGCTTGTCCACATCATTTTCATTATATAAGATAAAAGAATATAAATTGGAATGAATGGAATAAATGAGAGTGTTGTTTGGCTTATTCCGGTTGCTAACCATGTATTTCATGTGAGTTTCTCGATATAATCTCCTAGTCTGGTTGAAAACTGGGATGGTAGCGAATGACATATCCATTTGGAGATTACCTTGTATTTTGCTAGCCCACGCCCTTGATAGTAGCATTCCATACTTAGGATGGATATCAGCTACTACTACGTCCATGACCAAGTTTTTCGCTGGTAGCTGTGTTAGAGAAAAATCTAGGTTCTTTATTAGACCTAAACATTTGACCTGACTTGAGTCAAAGGAATACAGGTTTTTGTAAGGTTGAGTTACTTCTAGTCCCAGGTTTTCCATGACCGCTCTAGGCATGAGGTTATGGGAGGCACCAGAATCTAACATGGCATTATGTAGTATCTTGTCTCGTATGTTCAGACTCACATAGAAAGGGGAAACAGATCCCTCTTGGTATTGACCTTCTATCTTCGGGCCGAATAGGAGCTCAGGTTTGTCGTCAGTTAGATTCAAAGTATCTGCCTCGCTTCCTATGTCAAAAACTTTGAAGACTTGAGATCTATACCTATCTATAGTTATTAGTTCAGTAAGGGGTATGGTAATTTTTATTTTGGAAATTTCCCCTTCGAAACTAAAAGGAATTTGTGGTCTGGACAGATTTGTTTCAGCTTTCTCGGACATGACTTTTTCTATGCTCTTAATTTGCTGACTCTGGTTCGAGATTTGGTTTGAAATAGCCATCTCGGGGATTTTTGTAGAGGTACTAGGAGTATTTGAGCCAAGACTTGTTTGAATAGCTTTATCTTTGTTTTGGTCAATTTTCTTGGTCACGATTGTGTTGCTATCCATAGCCTTTTTAGGGATGGTATCAGAGGTTTTAGTAATGTCAGGACTACCCTTTTTGGAGCGGTCTTGGTTTTTTCTACTTCTAAGGTTATACTGCCTATGAGCTTCTATAATGGCATTCTGAAAGTCTATGGCGAGATCTTCGAGATCTTCATAGTCGGTTTCGTCCTGACCCGGAGAGCATAACTCTTGCTCTTCTGCTGTGAGGTAAACCTCACTCTCATTATCAGACCCTATAAGGTTCAAATGACTTTCATCAATGGGTTCTGTATCCCTATCATCTTCTTCCACATAATTTTCATTAAATGGTGGCCTAATTTGTTGGTCATTTTCGCTTGGTCTGTTTTGAGGCTGCTCCCTCCTAAAATTTTGGTTCCGGTTTTTGTTTGGAGGGTTTCGCTGATTGTCCCTAACAGGGGCCTTTTCATTTATCCTTTCCCACATTTTGGCCATGGTTTTGACTAAGTCATATATTCTAGGATCTAGAGAAGGAGATGAAGTGGAGACCTCGTCTCTATATGTGACTTTTCTTTCCGATCTAGTCCTAGCTCTTTTTTCCGCTAAGTTGGCATCTGCTTTTATGGCTATTTGTTGCATTTCCTCTAAGGTAGGGGGATCCTTGTCTCTCAGATGATATGTCATGTCTGGATCAAAACCCTCGGGGAATTTTTCTAAGGCTAAACCAAGTGGGGGTTTGAAGTGAGGTGGGAGGGAGTTATACACACTGTTGAACCTAGTGCAGTAAGCTTGGACACTTTCCCCATTTTCCCGTTTTAGGTTGTTATATTCTGACAGGATTTGAATAGGGTTCTTTCTGACTTCCCACATGTTTTTGAAGACTTGACATAGTTATGGGATGTTGTGGATGCTGTTTGGAGGCAAGCTTTTGAACCATGTTTTGGGTTCTCCACCCAGGCTTTGGGCGAATATTCTCATTCTGACGGTCTCGTCTTGTACTTCCAGGTATTCAAAAGCATCGCTAATCCTACTTATATGCTGTTGAGTTGTGGCAGTATCTTCTCCGGTAAAGTGTGGGATTTTGTCTTGATATTTATTTGGGAGAGGAGCCAAAGGCAGTGGCAACACCAAAGGTGCGTACCAGGCTGCCATGACGGGAGCTAATGGATGATGTACAAGATGAGGGCTTGTGGGATGGGTTGAGGTGGTTTGAACAGTAGTGGTTCAGATAGGTGTGGTGGATGTACTTGGACTAATGACCTGGTTTTGAGCAGATCTGGGATGGTATGAGCCAAAGTGATGGAGAAGCTAAAAGTCGGGGGGTGTGGAAGGTTAGGCTTCTCTGCTAGGACTCTGTGGTGGATCTAGGGGTTCAAGATCGTCAAAGTTTATCTTACTATGTGATTTGCTTCTAAAAAGAGTTTTTGATGACTCTAATTCAAAAGGTGAATCTGGTAGGATAGTGAGATGTTCAGGTACCGATCTTGTTTTACGGATGGATCTATCAGTAACTAGATGGTCAGTTTCAGAAGCTTGCCACAAAATCTTTTCTGGGTCATCTACTATGATAGGGGGATTTGGGTCTGGATGGGATCTGGTGTTGATTCTTCGTGAAGCCAGATTTGGGGTCTAGAGTTTAGAGAGGTTGATATTGGTGAATGTTTTGGATGGATGGCCTCCCTAAAGTTCTACTAAGGTGAAGGATGGTCAAAACCAAAAGGGATGGATTAGTGGAGTCACCAGGTTGAACTTGGTTGTTTTTGCGAAGATAAAGCTATGGTCCACCACTAGTAACTAATCTGGAAATGTTTTTTAAGGTTTTTCTGATTTTATGTGCAGCCTATGGTTTGTTTAAAGTATTCTAAACTTGTTTCAACACTTTGCTAGGGTGGCGAGAACAAAAAGAGTTTACTCAAAATGATTTTATGGACTGCTTGCTTGTTTAAGTAGCTAAAGGACCAAAGAGTTTATAAGAGTTTGCTAGACTGTCATGTACTCAATGTCCTACCATCTCCCGCTATGTTAGTGAGCGATGGGATAGGTTGATTGGATAGTAACCTAGAGTTCGGTAAAATAGTAAGGCCTACTGGAGGCTAGTGGAGTCGCCAGGTGGAACTTGGTTGTTTTGAGATGTATGGGTATGGTCCACCACCAATATTGACAAAAACCAATCTAAGGGAGTGTTTTGGGGTTTTTTGAGTTTTATGTGCCTACGAGGTTTGGAAGAGTTTCCTATGACTGACCATCATTTTGAAAAGATGGTGAAGGAGCTATTTTCTACTCTTCGGACAACACTTAAGTTTTCTAAGTTTGAATGAGACTTCGAGAGTTACTAAGGAGTACTTAGATTGTCACTAACTCAAAAGGTCCCACCGTGATCGCCATTATGTTAAGGTCCCGTGATTTGGCTGATTGGCAAGCCAAATGACAGTGTAACATAAAACCAAGCTTTGTAGCCCGAGGACCTAGCCTTCCTGGACTCAAAGAGGGCTCTCTCTATATGCGTAAGGGATGTCTGTGTGTTTGCTTATTGTGTTCTGATTTTAGGCTAGTTATGAAGTAAGTTTTTGATTTTGGTTTTTTAAGTTGTGAGGGATGAAACTGATCAAAGATATAAAATAGGTAACAAGATGTTAGATTAACTGGGCTATGGGGTCAAAAGGTCAAGAAAGCTATAAGATGACGATACAAGGCTGTTGAAGGGCTGATTTGATTCAAGGTAGAAAATATCTTTGGGAAAAATGGAGTAAATGGACATCAATTTTGTGAACAACAAAGAGTTTCAAGCATAACTAGTTCCATAGATAACATAAACATGGTAGGGCAAATCATTAATCATGCAAAATGTAACTGTAAGCTAATCAATACATAGAAATAAACATTCAAGCCATGCATAGAAGTATAAGACCCTCTAACTTTGGGAAATGGCTATCAGACTTTGGGGAAAACACTTAAGGAAGACAAACAACTTAAAATACTATGCCGGAACGCCTAAACACAGTACTTCAAGTCATTGGGCACTTTGAACAACAAGATTTGCATAGTTTTAGGCAAAGGGCTAGATCGAAACTAGGCCTCCTTGGTTCAACAAGATGATAATATAATCAGTCAAAGAGAAATTTCATGGATGGAACTATAGCTAGCCATAAGTAAGTAGAGCGTACCGTAAGTCATACTTAGCATGTGTAGAACTATGAATGAAACAAGCAACAATATCCTCAAGTTGTTAAAGAGCAGTTAAGAATTTTTTAATGCAACTAAGGAAGAAGAAAACATGAAAGCTATGAAGATTCAGGAAATTTGAGGTGCCTCCATGGGCATATCTCAAATTTTTTCTCTACTGATCTACAGCAAGCAAGAAACATGTATTCATGAATGAAAACTAGAAGACAACAACAAAGCAAGAGACACTATACCATTCTACCAAGTCATGGAATCCATCAACAATCCTTCATCATTCATCCAAGAACATCCAAGAGGCAATCGAAAAGCATAACACAAGTATTTTCTTCCAAAGCTCATATGACCATATATTGCTTCTCTTCTCAAGTTCAACCTTCTTTTACAATGCAAGCCTTTGGAATAAATAGGCCAAAGTGAGGAAAACCTCATGGTGCAACTTGCCATCCTATTGGCCTAATCAAAATATCTAAACTTGTCCTTGAGACTTTGCAAAGCCCAAGGCACAAAAATATCTCATGAAATATCCAGAAAATGCTAAAAAAGGAAAAATAATTGACTTTGCATCATTTTCCAAGTGCAAAAATAGCTAAACGCACATTTGGAAAAAGCAGATTTTAGAGGTTCAAAAATTACAAAAATATTTCAAATTTACATCAGCAAAAGGTCCCCTGACTTTCCGGAAACATTTGGCAACCTTCCTGATGTCGAAACGGGGCTCATGATAGCTCGTTGGAAAGCTATGAGTGTTTAATTTTCAGAAAAAGTAAAATTTTCCTGATCCGATGCCTAGAAGTTCTCCAAAACTGCACCTGTGTGTAGAAAACCAAAAATTACAGTCCACTGATATAATGGGCAGAGTGTGCAAAAAGCGAGCCTTTTTCGCCATTTCGGGGAAGCAAATGATCTCCAAATGTTCTGAAAATCGTTGAGGGTGTGATCTTGAATTTATGGCATCCAATGATACCATTCTCCTCCTTTGACGAATCACCAAAATGAAATGGCGAATTTCATGAGTTTTGACAAAAAACTCAAAAATGCCAAAAAACCAAAAATTGTCAAAAAGTGCCCAAAATTGGTGTGCATGACCCTCAAGGGTCCTCAGCAACACGCTTCGAAACTGAAGCCAAAATGTCAAGTGCTGATGTGCTTTTCTTCTCTTTCCATGCCGGGCGCTTCCCTTTTGCCTCCTTTAGTTTCTCTTGAGTGGCCTTTAACTTGCGCCAGGCAAACTGATTTAGCTTTTGATAATGCTTTGTCATCCTCTTTTGCAACTCTAAGTCTCTGTTGGCCTTCTCAAGCTTCATCTCCAAATGTTTATTGGCTTTTTCTAGCCATGCCTCCTTATTTTTTTCAATCTCTTGCTCAAGTAGTGCAGTGAGGGGAGTGGATTGAAGAAGGGCTTGTTCCTCTTCCTTTTGCCTCTCAAGAGATTTTCTAAGCCCTATAGTTCTAGGCCTTTTCCGCCTAGGCTGGTCCTCTTCTTCATCTTCATCAAACTCACCGATGAGCTCCTCTATCCTTGCTTGGGCTTTGGCGACCTCTTTCTTGTACTTGATTGCTTGTGTCTCATAAACAACCATATGGACACTCATTTGCCTATTTTGGATCTCCAAGAAATGATTGAAGTTCTTTGCCCGATGAAGGTCATTCTCCAATGCAACAATTTGGCCCTCTCTATGGATTAAGATATTTTCAAGAATTCAGGCCTCGTTGTCACTGTCGTCACTTTGGATTGAGATGGCATCCAAAGCACTCCCATGCTCGTGTCCTTCTCCTACCTTGCCCTTTCCTTTGCCCTTGAAGGCTGGTCTTGCGCTCTTCCTCCTAGGCAAGTCAGTGATAGGCTCCTTTTGGCAACTTTCTTTTGCTCCGGAGAGTTCTTGTCACATTTGAAGTGACAACCTTGGGCATTTTCTTCCTTGTTGTCTTGGGCTTAGCCTTTTCGGGAGAGGAAGGCATGATTGCTTTGCCTTTGTCATCTTTCTTGTCACCTTCTTGAATTTTCCTTTCCTCTTGAGGCTGCTGTGTATCTTGAGGAAGCTGTGATGCATCATGAGGGGACTGCTGTGTATATTCTTTAAGCTGCTCCTACTCCTCAACATCATGATACTGCTCTGTCTCAAATTTCTGCTGCCCTTGATCACCAACCTCATGCTGCTGTTGTGCTTCAATTTCCTGCTCATCTTGTGGTTCAAGCTGCTGCTCAAACTGCTGCCCAAACTGCTGTCCTTCCTCACTAAATTGCTGCTACTCAACACTCTTCTCTTCTTGCTCTTGTTGTTGTTCACTTGCATCACTGTCATGCTGCTGCCCTCCATCACTTTCTTCCTGCTGTTCCTCATCTTTTTCTTCATGTTCATCCCTTTCCTCCTCTTGCTGTCCACTTCCCTCTCCTTCTCCATGCTCCTTTCACTGTTCTATAGTGAATCTGAGCTTTCTAGGAGTAGGTCTGCTAGAAGAAGGCGAGGGGCGATGAGTAGGCGATGTGGGGGATGTATGGACTGGAGGGACAGTGGAGAAATCCGGGTGACTGATGAAAACATCCCAAGAAACCTCTTTCTTCTCTAGCTGGTGAAGGATGATGATTTTAATAAGAGAATGATGGAATAAAGAGGCTACTTGCTGTGATGGGGGCTTTTTCTGGACAAAGGAGGCCATTTTATCAATGCTTTTGCACAAGAAGAAAGGGAGGTTGAGCTGCTTGGTTCTTGTGAAGTGCATTAACAGTCGTATGTGGTATGCGTAAACTCGGGAAAATCTCCCTTCACAAGTGAAATACTTCATTATGATCTTCATAAGAAGAGCATAGCTGGCTAGAAGATGAGAGAAAGGGAAAATAGCAGTGCATGCTTCTCTGTGCTCAGGCTTGAGGAAGGGTTTGTAGTCATCCAAGTCTACATAGGCTTGCTTGAACCATTTCTCGCCAATGTATGGGATTTTAGTCGCCTTGGATATGGATCTCGGGGAGAACTTGAAATCAAGGCCAGCCACTTGAAAATGTTTGTCTTTGAATCTCAAGGCGCACAAATGTGTTAAGGGCGAGAAACTTTTGACTTCTTGTACCCTTTGGCAGAAATCCAAACAACCCACCTCATGAAAATTGAAAAGGATAGATGGGTGTGCATTGACTTCCTCGGTAGAAATTGGCTCATACCTCTTGTGCAACCCACTTCTGCTATCTTTCCTAGGAGGCATATTTACTTTGATGCGCTCCCGTAACAACAAAATTCTTCAAAGTCTTTGAAATGTGCTCTTCAAACCATACTCTGTCTCAGCCTGTCAGCTCACTGTTTGATAAGGTATCACTGATTTTGAATGTTGTGTAAAAGCCCTCTTTTTTATATGAGACCCCTGTTCCTTCAGAATGCTCTCTTTCCCCTAGACATACAACTCAACAAATAAACTTGAAGAACAAAAAGACAGTCAATCAGTATACACAGTCAACAATGATCCTTTTCGGTGTTTGTGGTAAGGGTACCCTGCCCTTTGATGTTTTGAGGATATAAGACACCCTTGTCTTCTCAAAGGAAGGAAAAAACACAATCTTTTAGTTCAAAACATTCTCTTTCCTTGTAGGCACTTCACAAGTATATTCAACACTACACCACAGTTAAACAAAGCATATCCACACAGCTGAAATCACTGTTTATAGATATGGTGACAGATTTTGAGATGTTTTTATGATGTCACAAACAATCTTCTATCATTCAAACCACAAGAGACTCCTTTCACACAAAAACTGCCCTCATGCTACTTCACTGTTCTTTCATACCAGTTTGACAACATCTTGGAATGCAATTGGTAATTTTAACTCAATGGCTATGTTTTATGCATGGAAAGCCAAGACATTGTTTTGTCTTTTCAACACCTTGAAAAAAAAACTTTTTGAAAGGTCAAAGAAGCTCACAGAATGACCACTGTGTTTGAAGATTGACCTATGGTTTCACACTTTTAAAACCCTGCTCCTTTCTACTGTTTTCAGTACTGCACAAAGCTGACCGATTTAAACTTTGTTTTGTCATAGTAGTGATAACCTCTCAAAAGTTCGATAAAGCTTTCAACTAATGGGCATGTTTTAAGTTTAAAAATAAAACATATCTCCTTGACTCATAATGCAAACTTCATCTTCTCACCCGCATTCAGTCTTTGAAGACACAACATCTCTCACCTTTCAAAACTTGAAAATTTTCTAAGGAGGATCAAGGGATACCTTAAAAAATCGATGATGTGTTGTTTTGAGGACCTTGGACTATTGTTCCACTTGTTTGGGAGGCATTAGAGCTGTCAACAGGTGCGCGGCACTTTAGAGGAAAAGAACGTCGCGCAAAAAACCTAGTCGGGTGGCTTGTCGAGCGCTCGTGACCAGAGGCCACAGGCGCGTCGCGTGTCGCTACAGGCGCGTCGCGCACCCTTGTGGCCCTTTGTAAATTTTACGCACAGGAGCACCACGCGGTTGCACATGAGTGCCGCGCGGTTTAAACTCTTTCAAAACTCTGAAAACCGGTTTGAAACCTATCTCTCTGACCTTGTGAACTTCAAATGAATGTTGGCTCGGGCTTTGGTGTTTGCATATTGAATTTGCAACGGTCCTTTATGTCTTTGAAATGTAACAAGTCGAAAACCCTCCAGTTTGTCTTGAGAGAGTTTAGAAAACTTTTTTTTTAAAACCACGGCCTTTGTGCATTTGAAACGAAACAAACTGATTTTGAATGTGTTTAAGAAGGGCCCATATTTGGAAAATTATTGGTGAAACGGTCTGTTTTTTTATTTGCACAGTGGTGAGGGTTGTAACCTTTTCCAAGGGCCACTATATTCATTGTATTTGACATATTTGAAAAGTGACTTCTGCCCCTGCAGACACCTTTGGTGACATTTCCAACATGGAGAATCCACTCAGCAACACCCACTGTTTGATGAAACATCTTTTGACATTTTGCAAGGAGATAGATTTACCCCTTTTGACTTTGAATTTAAAGTGTCTGCTCTAGCTGCTTTGGAGGAAAAATGTCCTACTGTGAAAATGACTGGACTGTTAGGTGTCCTTTAAGTTTCCTTTTCTACCTGTGGGTAAGAATTGCAGTAGCATCTGCTTAGGCCCTTCTGTTGTGTAGATTAATCCGTCTTGTAGACAAGACCGATCTCTCTAGTACTAAAAGTAACTAGCAACAAACAACCAATTATACTAATCTCTCTCTAAGCATACAAGGTTCATAAAAATGCTATATAGGTGTAAGGCCTACCTTATGTCCAGCGATTTCTTGATCTCGTTGAAGTCCTTCCCGTGCACTTGAAAGAACGTTCCTCGTGAATCTGCAGTCACAATCAAGCAAAAAGATTACATAGCACCTATATAGACATTATTATAAACCATACTCATCATAATGATCAAGGAATTTATGAAATAAACCATGAATAGACAGTTTAATGAGAGAAATGAGTATATTTGTATTAACTTCAAATAAAAGAAAACCTTTACAACTTGTGCCTTGATGTCGTGAAGGTCCTCCTGGGGTCCGAAGCAGGAATCTCTTCTAATTTGACAAGCATTGCACTCTTTGAACCAAGACGAATAGAGGTAAGTGATTTAACCTCACAGAAAGTCTTAGTTAACTAAGTCTGAATCTCAACAACATTTAACCTCAAATATCTTAAGCTTGAACTCCCCTTGAGGCTGCCCAAGGCCTCTTTTTATAGTGGAAAAGAGGAGGTTTTCTGTTCCAAATATGAAGGGATAGAATCCTCCTTCAAAGGGATTAGCTCCTTACATCAAGGGGTTAGCTCCATCAAGTGAGGGATGCATGAACCTTCTCAAAGCGTATCCATTCCAGAAAATTCCCATCTAGAATCTTCTAGAATTCATCTGAAATCCACTGTTTATCTTTACTTTCTCGCTTTTTTGAGTTTTACAGAGGTCCGTACCCATAACAAAAAGAACGTGCGGTATGGTTCCGCAGGCAAGCTGAACTTTAGGTGCGGGACCACAGGAAATGAATAGAGAAAGTGCGATACCAATGTTTAGGGGATTTTTAGGAACTTTTCTCTGATTTTGAAAGCTTGACATGAGGAACTGATATGTTAGAATTGCAAAAGGAGGAAGTATGAGTAATAATGAGCTCATACTCATAGCAAAATGTCATGATAACAGTTTTTAGTGTAACAAATTGCCCCTTAAAGTGCAAAGTCTGGAATAGATGAAGCTGTAGTCTGTCATATATGAAGAGTGCAGTAATTTATCATTTCAAGGATCATCCTGTGGACACCCCAGTCGGAACCTGTAAAAACATTCAATGCAAAATATATACATATATATGTCATCACTGAGGTAGGCATTCCCATACTCAGATTGAAACTAACTAGAAACTAACTCAAATCGTTCTGATACAGGAATGATTTTAATATTACATCAATAGTGTAGACACAGCATGGGCGCAGCCATCTGTAATGAATAGTCTACTGTATAATAATAAAATTCCTCGCAGCCTGGATGGTGGAAACTAGATCCAGGGTCTTGATTTTCGCATCTCGAACTAGTACGATTCTATCCATGTGAATAAATGTGTTGAAGTCGAACATGGTAGAAACCACTTGATTACCAGTCAATGATGTGAACTGTTAACAAGTGTGAGAGAAACCACCAGTAATGTCAATGGCTCTCAAAGTACCCAGTACAATTCATAAAATGTGAATGAATGAGCTGAAGTCGAACATCTCATGGAATCATTCGATCGAAGATCAATGATGCAATCTGTCGTCGAAGGCGAGAAACCTGCCATTGAGGCATGCAGATTTCAAGGTACTGACAATTTCTGGATCAACTTTCTAGATAATGTGCTGATGTCGATAGAAAGTGATCTGTCGTAGGCAAGCCCACAACACGAAATCATAGATCAAGTTTTGAAAATATATTGGCAAGGACTGACTCAAGGATGGTCAATAATGGATGACAGATATTTTGCAGATGAATGGTTTATTTGAACTGTCCTCTTGAACACATAACGACACTGCAGATGGCTTGGTGACAATTGACCCAAAGCTAATACCCAGAAATCGGCTGAAGAATTTCAATGTGGTTTGATTAACTGTTAGGCAAAGGATTTCCCAACCTAGGTGAATAAAAAGTGTCGTGTTCAAGAGTGGTTGACTGAATTTTCGAAAATTTAAAATACAACAAACACGCCCATTTTTTCTCTCTTTTTCCCCCACCATTTCTGGCAAGTACCTCTTTATTTTTTAACAAGCTTGAGAAGGATAACATTTGCTTGGTTATAAGCTCATCCTTCGGACGAGTCCAACTTAGTTTAAAATTCGAACCCTAAGAAGGAGTGGTTCGTTCCTGTTGAAAATTAAACAGGTCCTTTACTGTTAAGTTTTAACGAGTCCAGTATAGGAGAAACTCGGTGTTTTTCAGTTTTAGGGAGTTAGAAGAAAAACTTAAGAAAACTTCGTGGGTGTACTTTTTCGTAAATTTAGTCTCTCGAGCCCGAAAAAGGATAAAATAATGCGGGAGAGAACTCTATTGACCGTAATTAGTCAATGTATACATTTTTCGTAAATAGTCCATTTCAGTCCGTAAAAGGGGTAAACTTATACTGAAGGGACGATCATTCATTTACTTTAACGAGTTCGAATAATCAAGTACTCGGCAATATTTTCATATTTAGAGAGTCTGAAAAGGGCTTAAAAGAGGACTCCAGGATTTCGCTTTTTCGTAAATTTTTTGAAAGAGTCCGAAAAAGTGATAAAAGTATGCTCTTTGTTGAAAAACGATCAGTTCTCCTGAAAAATCCAATTTCTGCACAAAAACTTGAAACATTACACATACCTGTTTAATATAAGTAAAAATGCTTTCAAAAATACATTTTTTAAAGTGAAAAATAAACAAATTTAAAATTCATCTATTCGAAAAAACTTATAAAAAGGACTTTTTCAATTTCATTTTTACCGTTCAATTTCAGAGTGAAAAGTAAAAAGCTTTTGGGTAAGAAAGTTCCTGTGAAGATTCTGGAAAATCCATCCAGTGAAATCGAGAATCATCAGTCCTAGGTAATCCACGACCTCTAAATCTTGTTTTTCATCCATTTCAAATTCATTTTTAGGCTTTAGTTTGTATTTTTAGGGCAAAAAATGGTTTAAAAGTTCGCCCGCGGGGTCCGCAGGTGTGACACACGTTACCTGCGGACCCAGACTTTTTTCTATAAGGAAAAAGTCGTGGGTTCCGCACCCGGCACACAGTAATCGTGCATATCTACGCACTGTTTACAAAGCGTAGGTGCAGTACCCGCGCGGTTGAATTTAAAACACTTATTTCTCATTTGTTTCCCAAAAAATTTCAAATAAGATTGTTCTAACTTGCATTTTTATTCATTGTAGGATTAACAAGATGCTGATTTGGAGAGAACGTGAACATGAGGACATGGATGAAGCCGCAATACTCCATTTGCCTAGCAAGCATTAAGAGCATGCAGTTTGTACAAATTTTGGGCCATCTCAGGCATGAGGGCACAAGTAGAACTCCTGACATGGTTGGTGAACAGATGGAATGTGCAGGACCAGTGCTTCTTTATTGGTGGCCATCGGCTCGAAATTGAGCTGGAGGATATATATTTTTTGACTAGTTTGTCCAAGAGGGGCGAACAAGTTTCTTTGTTTGGGACTAGGCCAAGTGGCCAGTCTGTCACTAATCTCCAACTAGAATTCTGCAAGGACAGGCAAACCCTAGGGACAAACGGATTGATATAAAACACATCATCCATCCTGAATTGAAAGTTATTACTTTTACTGTTACCAAATTGTGTGGGAGTGCTGCGCTGCATGCAGCTACTGGTTCCCAAATGCGTATTGATGTGGACTGTTTTCGCGGCACCATCTTTAACTGGTGTGAAGCTGTGTTGGCTAATGTAAAAGGCCAATTAACCAGAGCAAAAAATGGGAAACTGAATAACTTTGGATACGGATCCATCGTTGTTTCTTTTGCTCTAGAGAGGATCCCTATGTTAGCTCCACAGAGTATTGCTGTTGATGCCGGTCGACTTCGAGAACCGAGGATGGTTCGTTGGTCTGCATTGATGGCTCGTCATGCTATCGAGGGTAGTGAGATTGTCCGATTTCCTCCTTCATATTTTCGTTGGCTGGATAGCCAACTTTTTGTGATAGAGGACTTTCCATATGCCGGGATAGATTTCCGCGGCGACTGAGAGATGGCTCTCCCAGCAGGGGAACAGTGGGATTACTCATGTAAAATCATTTTTCAACATTTGCTAAATTCTAATTTTTTATTTTTTATCGTCTTGAAAACTAATAATCAAAAGTTTTTGAATACAGACGTGGGTCCACAACGACCAACCCATCTCCAACCTTACGAGAGAAGACAACCAGTTGCAGCCGCACCAGCCCCAGCAGGCCAATCAGCGGAGATTTTGACTGATTTAGAGCATCATCTAGAGCGTTTGACTCTAGATATTCCAGAGACGAGCATAGATGACATTCCACTCAGGTTGTAGAGATACGTGATTGGAGTTCCAGGACCTTTTAGGAGGTTCCTATGCAGGGTAGCTCAGGCAATGGTTTCTTATCGTGATCACCATCAGTGATGGGATGATCGTGTAGACTCATATTTTTGACTTTTGTATTATCATTTTTGCCGATCATAAGGTGTTTCCAACCTATGATCGAAGACGATGTATATTTTTTGAAAACTCTCCAATACTATGATATATCACTATTTGCCGGCTATCTGTGTACATATGTGAATGTTGTTTAATTTACTGCTTTTGATTATTGCAAATGTCTATTTATCATACTAGAAGCAATTGAATCTGCTAATGTATTTAAATGTCTTGGAATATGCTGATATTCAATGTAATCAAATTCACGTTCCAAGAGACGAACTCTTAAAAAATAACCGTAATAACACCGGATTTCTAATGGTATAAACCCTGTTAAGCTGTAATACAACAAGTTCAGAATCCAACCTTACAATCAAACTCCGAATTCCAAATGATATGGATTCAGACAATAACTCAATCACTGCACTATACTCGGCAATGTTATTTGTTGTTTGACCAAGGCTTACCCCATGCATGGATACTAACTCGTCAGAGGGTGAATAGATAACCCAAGCTGCGGACGAAATGTTCCATGTACTACGACAAGCACCATCAGCAAAACCAATGTAGGTTTGAAGAGACGTCGACATCTGCAATATTAAGAGTAAAACTCAGATAAGCAGGAATAATGATAAAAACACACTGTCTAAACTAGGCACACTTTTCTAATCTAAAACACACCAGCAGTAAAGAAATCTAAACTAACAAAATCTCCACACCACATTTAAGCATAATATCGCTTTAGATAGAGCCCATTTATGGGTTTATCCAAAGGGACACCGTCAAAATCTATCAACTCATAGGCCCCTTTTGTTAACTTTCGTTTAACAATATAAGGACCATGCCACATAGGCACGAATTTCCCAGCTCCTAGCTTGTCGTTAGCTTGATCATAAAGTAAAACTAGGTCTCCTTCTGAAAAATTTCGAGGGGTCACACTTCTATCATACTGAGCTTTTATCCTTTTAACATGAGCCTCGTTTGCTATTGCAGCATTTCGTCGATTCTCATCTAATTGGGCTAAGTACAAGAAACATTTTTCCTCTTCAGACGTAGCTGGAAGTAATTCTACGGCTAATTTTAGTGACGGTATTTCGCATTCAATCGGCAACACAGCTTCCAAACCGTAAACCAGTTGAAAAGGAGTGAAACCCGTTGATGTTTTGATTGAGGTTCGATATGCCCAAAGCGCTGAAAATAACATGGAATGCTAATTCGTCTTGTGAATACCAATGATTCGTTTGATCATGGTGACTAAAACTTTGTTAATGGCTTCAACCAGACCATTGGCTTGCGGATAATACAGAGTGGAACTATCGTGGCGCAGGCCAAGTTGGTCTGTCAGTTCGGTCATCATGACATTCTGAAAATGACTTCCATGATCCGTAATAATAGCTTGGGGAACACCGAACCTAGCAATTATGTGATTAAATATGAATGTTGCAGCAGTCTTGCCGTCAGCTGAAAATGTAGGCATCGCCTCGGCCCATTTTGTAAAATAATCTACTGCTAAGATAATATAGGCATGCCCCCCGGCCAAGTGAGGGTTACATGTAATAAAATCGATTCCCCATTTCGCGAAAGGACCAACATCAATTATAGGGTGAAGAGGAGCGGGTGGCGCGTGCATTTTTCGATCAAATATTTGATAGTTGTGGCATTTCTGAACCGCATAAATGCAATCTTTGAACAACGTTGGCCAGAAATAACCTGCACGCAATATCTTTTGGGTTGTGGCATACCCAGACATATGACTGCCACATGCTCCAGAATGGCAGTCATTTAACACCTTTTCAGCTTCTTCATGAGTTAGACAACGTCGGAAAACAGAATCCGCTCCACGACGATAAAGTGTATCACCAATGATATTATACTGTTGGGATTGGAAGTGTATTTTCCGTCGCTGAGTTCGTGAGATGTCAGGCCGAAAAGATTGGGTTTGGAGATAAACGATAATATCTCCATACCATGGATCAAGTGTACTGATGAGAAACAAAGATTCGTCCGCAATGGACTCTTCTGCCACTGTTTCAGTATCAGTAGAGGGGAAATCGCACATCAGTTCCGCAAATACCAAAGATTTCTTTGCCTTGGATTTTTCAAACTCTAAGTCAAATTCCTGCAAGATAACTATCCATTTGGAATATTTGCCCCCTAGCAATTGTTTGGTCAAAATATACATCATAGGGTTGCAATTAGAAATTACCGTGGTTTTACGTAACAAGATGTAATGTCTAAAACGTTGGACAGCTTGAACAGCTGCCAAGGCCAATTTATCCACGTGTGTATTTGATTTCAGTCGGATGCAGATTCCGACTAAGATAATAAATCACATGTTCATTGTGAGATTCATCTTCCTGAACTAGTACCATCCCAATGGTGGAATGAGAAGCGGCGAGGTACAAAAAGTAATCCTGATTGTAGTTGGGAGGATGCAATAACGGTGCATGGGTCAACGCGTGTTTAAGTGCATCAAAAGATCGATCAGCGATCTCATCCCAAAAGAATGGAATGTTCTGTTTCAACAACCGGGTAAAACCCTTTGTAAGCCCGGCATAGTTAGGAATAAATCTACATAAAAAGTTTGCTTTCCCATGCAAACTTTGGAGTTGGCGTAAAGTCGAAGGAGGAGGCAATTTAACAATAGCTTCGACCTTGGATGGATCGACGCGAATGCCGGCTTTTGAAACAACAAATCCCAGTAATCGACCTGATTCTACGCAGAAAACACATTTATGAGGATTCAGCCTTATCCGATAATGCCTACATCTCATAAAAATTGCTCGTAAATGAGTGAGATGGTCGGCCCTACGTAATGAATGAGCAGGGAAATCATCGAGATATGGCTGAACAATGTGCTTAATGTCATGAAATGCATAAGACATAGCCCGTTGAAAAGTTGCTCCAGCGTTCTTTAATCCAAAAGGTAGTTTACAATAAGCAAACGTTCCCCATGGACAAATAAAAGTTGTTTTAGGTTGATCTGCAGGGAGTATGTTTATTTGATTGTAGCTGGAAAAGCCATCCATGAAGGAAAACAATTCACTTCCAACACAATCATCGATTATTTGATCGATATAGGGAGTTGGATAATTATCTTTTGGACACGCTCGATTAATATCCCTATAATCGATACATACTCTTATCGTTCCTTGTTTTTTAGTCACAGGAACAATATTCGATACCCAATCTGTTAAGGGAATTGGATAAATGAATCTTGCGCGAAGTAATTTTCAACTTCTGCTTTTATAGCAACAACTTTTCTAGGATGAATTTGACGTAATCGTTGACGAACAGGTTTAGCATCCGGGTAAGTCTTAATTGCATGAACAACGATCGATGGATCAATTCCTGGCATTTCTTCATAAGACCAGGCAAACACGTCACAGAATTCTTGAAATAGGGCTTTATAAGTCTGAATTTCTTCATTTGTACAACAAGAACCTATATGAATGTTTTCAATTATTCCTGGTTTTACTGAAATGTCAATTAGAACCGTTCTAGATATATTTTCCAAATTTAACTCAGAATCAGGATTTTGCAATGGATTCTAAGGTTCCTTGACATATTCAGCAGTAAAAATTGAAGCGAAATCATCTTCAAAATGATCTAATTCAGGTAAAAATGAAGATCGATGATGTAGATCTTCCCATGGTAAATCATCAACAAACAAAAACTCACGAATTTGTTCATCTGTATGAACAAGTTCAGGAAATGTCGTTGTAACTGAACTAGATATAGAAAGTGATTCCTCTTGGATCCCATTCATTGGATCAATTTTGGTTGAAGAGGGGTCGGAAAGTGACTGTACAGCCTGGTACGCAATTTCAAATGGACTCAAGGGCATCATGCCATCAAATGAATCAATCTCGGATTCTGAAGGTATAATCCAAGGATCATCAAACATAACAGTGTCTAACGAAATCATGTGAATACTTGCAGTAGAAGGCGATATGTTAGGAGGAGGAAAGGAAAAAGTTCCTAGTAAACCAGAATCTTTAATCAAACCCACTCCAACATCCTTATAAGGGATAATCGTTTTACCAACATGCTGGATTGTTTCTGTAGAGGCTGGGTCGGACAAGAAATAAGTTAACTGATCTATTGTGACGATATTTCCTTGATATGGAAATTTTATGAGTCGAAAGACCGAAGAAACAACAGCAGTCATAGCATAGGACCAACTACGACCCAGAAGAAGGTTGTAATCTAGAGGGGCATCAACCACTTCCACATCTAGATTTACTATTTTACCTTCGACCCCTATGGGTAAATCCTGCAAAATACCAAAAGGTTGAAAACCTCGACCATCAAAAGCCTTAAGAATTGTCGGAGATTGGTTAAGTGTAGGAGAACCAAGTGATTTCCAACACTGAATCGACATAATACACGTTGAAGCTCCCTCATCAATCACAGTCCGAAAAATAGGTCTGTTTTTGACTAACACTGGAATCTGGAAATCCATTTGATAAGGAAGGTATGGTGTACTATTTTCTAAATCGAAGATTATAAGGTTAGAATCCTGAACATCGACAGCTCCTATAGCAGACAATAATAATTTACGCTATGCTGGGCATGATTGCAACACTTCCAAAGCCGACATTGCTGAAGGAGAAACGGCTAAGTCTTCAACAATGTTGTAATTCTGAGCAGCTCTCGCATGTAGATTGAAAGCTGATTTACGAAGAACACCTTTAGCAGGCGGTTTGATTATTAAGTCTGGATTTTTTTTCTCGATATGTAGCGGACCAGAAACAGGAGGAGGTGTAGTTGATGTATTTGCATTAGAAGACTCTGCTTCTTTACCATCAACAGGATTCTTAGAACCGTAATCTTGCGATCACGTCGTAATCCTTACATGAGACATCATCATAATAGGTTCTTCCAAAATAGTCGAGGTAGAACCAATCATCTTACTATCTTGAACTGGAAAAGGATCCTTCAAGATAGCAGGTTGATGTGATCCTTTAACGAATTTCGTAACTTCGTCTCGATATGGACATTCTTTCGTGAAATGATCTTGTTCACCAATGAAACAAGGATAGCGAGGTTTACGTTTTTCGTCATTGGATTCATCTTTATCAGTTTTCTCTTTCGAATTCTTTCTGTTTTTGTTCCTCCCCTTCTTTTTACCACCGGATTTTGATTTTGTCGTAGATGTTTCAACGACATGAATATCGGTAGAAACTTCGGGGGAAGATTCTCCTTTCGTGGAATCAGGTAAAGTTATAATGGGAGAAGAATTCTTGGAAGATTTCTTCTTGCTTTTAGAATTGACTGTACCAATCATACCGTCAGCGGCATGAGACCCTGAAGGAGCAGCAGCTATTTGACCTTGTTTTGGAAGGTCTGGGATTTTTTCATGTAAAGTACCTGACTACGTATAAACGAGGTCAAGGTACTGAGCTTGAGAAATTATTTGCTCTTTAGTAACAACACCAGCCTTAGCTACATCTTCAGTGATCTTGGGTAACAATGATTTAACAAACCATTCTGCCAAAATTTGATCCGGAATATAAAATTTCACCAAACGCCTCCTACGTCGCCATTCATGGATATGATCAGAAATATACGTAGACGTGGATTGTTTTAGCGAAGTTAATAATTCTGTGCCATTTTCGTATCTGACAGGCAACTGAAAATGAGTCAAGAAAGCAGTTGCTAACTGACTGAAATTATGAAACGAGCCTCGTGGTAACTCAATGTACCATTTGGCTGCAAAACCTATGAGAGTTTTTTGGAAAAGACGTAAGCGAATCGAATCATCAACAATTGAATTAGATGCACACCAAAGGTGATAAGTCATAACATGATTCGATGGATCCTCTCCTGACTTACCTTCGAATTTTGGTATATCACTGGGCAATTTATGAGGCATTGGCGGCCAGTTCTGATAATAAAAAATTGGATCGTTTGTAAGGCGCTTCAAATCAGGTAAGTCTAAAGTTGCGATAAATGGTAATTGACGGTTAGGGTCGCGAAAACCTTGAGAAGCCAAAGCAGATCCAGGAGGCGGATACCCAGGGTAACTAGGAATCGGATTTGCATTAGGTATTGTGTAACCTCCCGGAAAACCAGGATGAACCGGACCATACTGAGGTTGTTGATAAGTATAACCAGGGTACGGTTGATACTGATAGTTTGGATTCTGTACATAGGGACCGAATTGTGGCTGTCCCTGGTACGGTTGATACGTAAATTGAGGTTGACTTGTAACAACTGTACTTGTACCGGTTTGTCCTGTAGGTATCTGAACCGAAGTCTGAACTGACGTTCCCGACTGAGGTACAGAGACTTGAGGGATTTGCACGGACACAGGGATAGAATAACTCGGGGCTACAGATACTCCAGAAATAGGTGTTACAGGTTGAACAGACGTTGCAGAAGTTGCAGCAGTTTGGGGTGGAGTCTAAGGTGTACTAGGCCCAGTCTGCTGAACTGAACTAGGTGCAGGAGTTTGAATAGCTGGCTGAACAGGTTGTTGGGTTGCACCAGAAACCAAAGGTTGTCCAGGTTGATAAGGCAACTGCACATTAGGCTGCAAAGGCTGTTGATATTGGGACGGATCCCACACCATCATTCCGGGGTATTGTCCCGTAGAAGGTTGAACATAAGGACCATAACCTGGTTGAACGTAGGGTTGATAATTAAAAGGTAAATTTCCGGCTCCTTGAACAGATGGTTGACCAGAAGGCTGTTGGTAACCTTGAATTTGGTATTGCCCTTGAGTTTGATAACCTTGAGGCGCGTACTGAAGCTGGGGTTGTTGAGGACCTTGAGGAGCATATTGAGTTTGGGGTTGTCCTTGAGGTATGTACTGTCCTAAAGGTTGATACCCTTGAGGTATGTACTGTCCTTGGGGTTGTCCCCCAAAATAATATGATTCCACAGTTTGTCCTGGGAAAAAGCTACCTTGAGGTTGTCCTCCAGGTGGTAACTGACTACCTGAAGGTTGCCCCCCAGGTGGGAACTGACTACTTGAAGGTTGCCCCCCAGGCGGTAACTGACTTCCTTGAGGTTGCCCCCCAAGCAGTAACTGACTGCCTTGTGGTTGAGGATTGGAAACATTACCAGACATCATAAAAATTTTCTCTGCGTTCGACGTTTCAATTTTAAGACCATTAAGACCAGATGATAACACGTTTTCAATGGGTTGAGGAGTTGCTCCCGAGAAAGTACCAGATAGTGCCTGGTATCCTGAAGGAACAGAAGGACCACCGTGTAAAAATGATTCCGGAGTCTGGGAAAACATTGACGACTCTCCTGCCATAATGGATGGCAGATAGTAACCTCTGGGTGTAGGATGAAATGGAATTCGAGGTGGATGAAAAGCAAGTCCCGGATTTTCTAAAAAATTTGTTAAAGAAAGATACCAAGGATCAGTTCGAATGGGGCTGTAGAAAATAGATTCACGCTCCCTAAGATTAATAGATTGAGGGGATTCGGGAAGAGATATGTCTTCGTCTGGATTAGTAAGTTCTTCAATAGAAATAAGTCCAGAGGGAAGATCGTCAGTAATGATATGTCTTACCCTAGGTGAACCAGGATCGCTAGAAGTTGGTGTGATAAATCCTGAGGATGTTTCTAACATAGAAGATTCAGTTTCAGGTTCAGATATTTCAGGTTCATCAACTAGTTCACTGGTAGGAGAAATATGACCAGTAACTTCAGAAACTGAAATAGGCTCTTGAATGTACTTTGTTGTAGGTGTTTGATAATCAGGATGTATAACTATAGATGAACTTCCAATTTCCGTTGATCTAATCCTACTGCTGCTATATGGTACCAGAGCACGTAGCCCTTCAAATTGACTTGGTGTAAATTCAGGGGGTTTCCCTTGTAGTCTCCGGGATTGTCTTGGCAAGTCCGCCACGATTAAAAATTAATTAATCACACGCAAACAAAGAAAAATTTCAATGAACACACCTGAAGTCTCTAAGAAACAAACAATTGAATCATACGCTTAAAAAATCTAGGAGTTCAAACCACACACAAACAATAAACTTTCTGTACTAAAAACACTAGTTGGTGATGAAATCCAACTTAGTAGAGTTTTAATACGAAAAGGGCGGTTGGAACAGTTACCCCGACAACCTGCTTAATGAAACAGACCGGTGCAAGTTTCTTCACTATACCATCTCAAGTAAAGATAACCCTCCGGAGAGTCCAAGTGAGTCTAGTTGACGTCTGTTCCAGGTACAGTGGGATCTTCCCTCCACCGTCACCTTAGGAAAGAATCCTAAATATTATAGCCTCTAAGGTTACCAATAGAAACAAATATACCTGGGGGAACAGTCTACGATCCGACACACACGCAAGGGCAGAGTAACAAAGCTCAATCCCCTTGAAGGCTTCTTGAAAATAATCCAAGATATGCCAACAAGTGACCCCTGGCTCCTCGACAATGGTCTATCTGAGGTTTACCGTTTTTAATACGTGTATATCTTTTATCGTTCCCAATGAGGAAGGATTGATTACCCCACTGGTTCAGATATGATCTCGTGCTTGACTCCTATAAGAGGAGCTTCCCAGAGCATATATGCAACAATTGGAATTCTTCCTACCGCAAGATTCTTCTACTTGTTTGTTTTAGCTATCTTGGAGAGTTAATTACTCCCTACTCCAAGATACTAGCTTAAGTTATGTTGGTGATAAGAGCCCTAGAAATAAAAGATTACTAAATGAATTTTAATTAAGCGTTAATTTTATGAGCTGTTTCTTAATTCAATGGGTGCGGAAATGAAACTTTGGATGATGTGACGACTCGACTTCCAAAAAACACTAAAATTCACCTAGAAATGATATTCAATTCTTTTTCTTTCAATGAACTTTCTATCTAAAGAAAGAGTTGGAGAATGCAATTCTTTTGATTCTTTCTTTAAAACATGAAAAATATTTGAAAGAAACTATTTTGTCTTTTCAATAATAAGAAAAATTATCAAGCTCATAACAAAATCCTTTTTCTTTCCAAATTCGAAGCTACAAAACAATTTTCCTTCAAAAGAAAGCTATAAAAATTAAAAAACTACTAAAAACTACAAAATCTAATCTTGAGATCCAAAATTTTTAAACAATCTAAATGAGTAAAAGCTTTAAGATTTTTGTGGAATGTTTTCCTTAGTTGTTCAGCAAACTAAGAATCTATTTGTCCAGAATAACAAACAGATCAAAAACACTCAAAATATGTTTTTATAAAAATGAAATTCAAAAAACCTTTAACCAAGTTTTTGTTTTCGAAGATTCGCAAAGAAACAAAAAGCTCTATTTCTCAATAAAGGATGTTTTCACGATCAGGTCGGATTCAAAAGACAAAAAGAGATCAATGTAAGCTGAGATACTGCAAATTGTCAAAACTTCGAATCGCTACAAAGACCAAGCAAAAAACAATCCAAAATGCAAAATCTTCTAGAAAATCATCAAAACATCAACACTATTGGAGTTCATTCACAAAAAATTCTTGACAGAAACAATAATCAGTCTGGGCAGAAACCAAAGATCTAAATCAAAATAAAAATAAACTACAAAAAGAAATCTGGAGGTTTTGTAAAATTTTTACAAGGTCCGCAGGTAACCAGTATTGACAGGTGTGGTCCCGCACTGTATTCTTTACAGAAAGTGCGAAACTGCCCGCACTGTCAAAATAAGCCAGACTGCGGTCCTAGGAAAAATTATAGAAAAACTTAAAATATTTCTAAATTTTCAAAAACAGGGAAAATCTAAATTACCCAGATAGATATGTATCAATCAAAAACCAGGAAAAAAATGTTTCCTCAAATCAAAATAAAAGAGAACCAAAAACAACAAGTTCTTTCCCCAGTGGAGTCGCCATTTTGTTGTGTAGATTAATCCGTCTTGCGGACAAGACCGATCTCTCTAGTACTAAAAGTAACTAGCAACAAACAGCCAATTATACTAATCTCTCTCTAAGTATATAAGATTCATAAAAATGCTATATAGGTGTAAGGCCTACCTTATGTCCAACGCTTGTTTGATCTCGTTGAAGTCCTTCCCGTGCACTTGAAAGAACGTTCCTCGTGAATCTGCAGTCACAAACAAGCAAAAAGATTACATAGCACCTGTATAGACATTATTATAAATTATACTCATCATAATGATCAAGGAATTTATGAAATAAACCATGAATAGACAGTTTAATGAGAGAAATGAGTATATTTGTATTAACTTCAAATAAAAGAAAACATTTACAACCTGTGCCTTGATGTCGTGCAGGTCCTCCTGGGGTCCGAAGCAGGAATCTCTTCTAATTTGACAAGCATTGCACTCTTTGAACCAAGATGAATAGAGGTAAGTGATTTAACCTCACAGAAATTCTTAGTTAACTAAGTCTGAATCTCAACATCATTTAACCTCAAATATCTTAAGCTTTTTCTCCCTTTGAGGCTACCCAAGGCCTCTTTTTATAGTGGAAAAGAGGAGGTTTTCTGTTCCAAACATGAAGGGATAGAATCCTCCTTCAAAGGGATTAGCTCCTTACATCAAGGGGTTAGCTCCATCAAGTAAGGGATGCATGAACCTTATCAAAGCGTATCCATTCCCGAAAATTCCCATCTAGAATCTTCTAGAATTGATTTGAAATCAACTTTTTATCTTTACTTTCTCACTTTTTTGAGTTTTACAGAGGTCCGCACCCATAACACAAAGAACGTGCGGTATGGTTCTGCAGGCGAGCTGAACATTAGGTGCGGGACCGCAGGCAATGAATAGAGAAAGTGCGATACCAATGTTTAGGGGATTTTTAGGAACTTTTCTCTGATTTTGAAAGCTTGACATGAGGAACTGATATGTTAGACTTGCAAAAGGAGGAAGTATGAGTAATAATGAGCTCATACTCATAGCAAAATGTCAGGATGACAGTTTTTAGTGTAACACCTTCCACTTTTGTCTATTTGAAAAGGGAACTTTTTACCACTCCTTTCTTTACTTACAATGTATTGATAAGGTCCCTCTGACCTTTTTATAATGAACAGGTTTATATCTTTTTGAAAACTTCTTCAAAATCTGAAAGTATAGCAAAATCCATTTTGCAAGCTATGAAGCACTGGGTCTAGTTTCAATACCTTTCTTGGGAAAAGCAAAACTCAAATTTTCCTTGTCAACTTGTGATAAGCGACCTGAAGGACATCTTCTTAGGAGTGAGGGGATCAGTGTCCTTTGAAACATAATCATTATCATGTCCTTTGCCTGTGTAATAACATAACTTATCAACCATTCTTCAATTTGGTTTTGTTTTGACTGCAAACTGTCTTTTGAGGGAAAAGTTGTTTAAGAGATAAGCTTGACCTCCTTGGATTGCAGTGGTACCCCTGCTTTCCCTCTTGGTCTCTTACCATTGCATTTTTAATTAATCAAACTTCGAAAATAGTCAATGCCCTGGCCATCTACTTATGAATGAAGGAGGCCTTTCACTTGGCAAGGTGTCTGATGCCTTTTAACCTCTGTCTCAATCAATGTAGAGAGTTTGATGAATATGTTTGACAAAGGTTTTATTATAGATGATGATAGGCAAACAAACTTTCAAACAACAATACTTTCACCTATGCCTTCAAACATCACCTTACCCTAGTCACTGTCTCATTGTTTGCTAAAAACAAATCTGTCTCACAGTCAGTTGCAATTCTTCAAGTCAAACATTGGCCATCGCCCTCTGCTTATAGATGAAGGAGGCGCCTTCAAACGCTCTGCTTATAGATGAAGGAGGTTCTATTTTGGCCTTGACAGATCAATCAGCCTTTTGACAATGTTGCTTTTTCTTCTGCTGTCTTTTTAGGCTGTGAATGAGGTCGCCAGAGTTTGATGAATAACTCTTTTCCCTGTAGATGCATCTCAAGCTCAGGACCACATTGAGAAGTAGCTGTCTTCTCATGTGGAGCCAAGAAATTGTCTTCTGAGATGCTGATATGTTCCTTGTCCTTGTAAAATCCATTAAACACTGTAAAACACCTAAAATCAGCTTGAGATCATGGTCCATGTATTGCTGAGACTTAAGGGTGTATAAGTGGCACGACTTAGGGCTGTGACTAACTTCATTAGCAGAGTGGGAGGTCTGTTATGACTGGTCTATAGCAGATGGAGGTTTTTTGGCACCTTGGATAGTTTGCCAAGGGTTAAATTTCTTAAAACACCACTTCCTAACTTAGGGGGGACTGTTTGAATATATTTGGATTGTCTTTTCAGGGTTGATGGGCAGACTAGTATGGCTGAGGCAAGGTAGGATTTGATAATGAGGTTTCATCTCGTCATGGGCGGACTGAAAAGTAGGAGGGCGAAAAATCTTTATGGGTGTTTTCTCAGCTGGCAAATATGACAAATTTTTGGATCAGCTGCTAGAAAACTTGGCTATGAGAACTAGTCATCACTAACAAGTAAAAAATACTGATGACTAACACCAAATGAGAAGCATACCAAGTTGGATCAGACTATAGAGAGGGGATACTATGTTGGGTATAGTGAAACCTTGAAGGCATATAGGATCTATGTTCCTAGTATAAAAAATATTATCGTGAGATGGGACACAAAGTTTATGGAGGACAAAGCCTTTAATAAATCTCACGAGATGACAACAGGTGATCAAAGTGAGCCAACATAAACTCCATTGGTCCAAGAACAGGGGAAACCATTAGGATCGTTGCAAGGACAACCACAGGGATCTATTATAGTTACTAGTACCAACACATCCTCAAGTGCAGGACATCAAATGAGTTCGTAGTAGACGAAGTAGAAGAGGGGGGATGGGGAGCTGGTGTAGAAATTATATACAATATGCATGTATATATCCGTACTCTCCTGATCTAACAATATTTATCTTCTTGCTAAATACAGAATCCTTCCACTATAATTCTTGCGGAAATTTAATCAACAATTGCAAAACACATGAAGCAATAAAAACACACATAACACAGTTGTTTAACGGGAAAGCCTGAAGCTAAAAACCCCAACTATCATATATTATGTATCATAGAGATCATGTAGCAATCTCGTACAAAGCTTAGTACATCAAGTTCTCAGTACAATCAATCATCACACACTAACATAGAAGAAATCTGCAAATCCATGCACCGATCTCTGCCCTCCTGCTAGCCTACCTCCACTGCGCAATCCAAGCTGATTACAAAGACCAATTCGATGTAATCCCACTCTCCTTGACTGCGTTATTATCATTGGAAACTCCAATGTATATATAGATGCAATTCATGCATCACTATGGTCACAACAGATAGTCCATCTTACCCTTTCACCTATCTCTGCAATGGGTCTCCACGGGATCTGACATGCACTGTAGTTAACTGTTGTATTGTTCAGTTGATTAATGAGTTATTATTTGTGAATTAATTAACTAATTAATTCACTCCACTCTCACTAGTGTATCATTCAGTTAGATTAGATACAACCAGCTCAACTGAGTCTAACTGAGTTAAACTGAATACATCTCCATGAACTACTCTTCCAACTTTGTCATAACTTTGCCACTTGAGTTCTAACTGAATCCTCCATGCATGAAATCCAGTAAACCCTTGGGAATTGCATAATTCCTTCAGCACACTGATTTTACAAATCTGTTCACTGAAATTAAGTGCTCCAAGAGAATAAGTTGTTGTTTAGTGTCTGATTATTATTAAGAGCTAATAATAATCGACATGCATCTATTTTTAGATCGACGATCTATAAATAGACTTCACCTAATCTTCTAAAAACATAATCTCATCTATTTTTCACATTTGATCAACCATCTACAAATAGCCTCCTGCTACATATAGAATATGCTCACCATGTCTAAAAATATACATACACCTAAAAATAGCCTATGTGGGCCCCACCTAGTTTAGGTGATTAATTTCCAACTAGGATCAAGGATGATGTTTCAGGATTCCTCCTTCATTGTTTCTTGTTGCAATCTTCAACAACTGGTTGAGCCACCCACCACTAGTGGTTGAAATAATAGGGATGTTCAATGGACATTAAGAGATGAAAAGAAGTTCATTGGTGTTCAAGGATGAACAAAAGAGAACACATATATCTATACAAGTACCAACCATTGGTGGCACAGGTTGTTGAAATTTCTAGCTATCATGAGGTCGCACGACAATAGTGTGGGTGGATTACATGATAGAAGAGTATATCTCTACCATGAAAAGTGATTTTTGGGAGGTAGTGGTGAGGCCCAAGGATAAGTCAGGTGTGGGGTTTCACTGGATCTATAAGATAAAGTATGTTGCAGATGGCAACGTGAATAAGTACAAAGCTAGTTTTGTGGAAAAGGGGTATGCACAAAAGGAAGGTATACATTATCAGGAGACCTTCACCCCAGTTTCCAGATATACTTCTATCCAGTAGGTTATATCTCTAGCAATGTAGATGGGATGCCAGATTCACCAGATGGATGTCAAGAAAACATTCTTGAACAAGGTGATAGAGGAGGAAGTATATATATATATATATATATATATATATATATATATATATATATATATATATATATATCTAGAGGGCTTTGAGACACAAGAGAGGGTCACACATGTGTGAAGGCTACAAAAAGCTCTATATAGGCTCAAGTAGGATCCCAATGCATTGTATGGTCAGATTGATAGCTACTTGCAGCAGATAGGATTCATCAAGAGTGACGTAGATCACAACCTTTACTATTTGATGATAGAGGATGAGACACTCACCCCAATGTTGTATGTGGATTACTCTTCTTGACCAGATCATCAAGGCTATATAGGACTACAAGATAAACCTAGCAACAGAGCTTGAAATGAAGGAGTTAGGGTTGATGCATTACTTCCTAGTATTGGAAGTGTGGTAGAAAGATGGGGAGATCTTCCTTAGTTAAGGGATATATACTACAGAGATTCTGAAGAGATTCAGTATGTAATATTGTACACCCATGTCTACACCGATGACCACCAATTGGAGGAATATCAATGCATAAAATTAAAATGAAGTTGAACCAACCTTTTATAGATGACTTATTGGTTCCCTTATATATCTAATCAACACTAGGCCAAATATTTTCTTCACAGTCAACACTCTCAGTCTATTCATGGTGGGGCTGAAAAGAGTGCATTATACAAAAGCGAGGAAAATTATAACGTATTTGCACCACATAATCGAGTATGGACTGAGGCACACTTGAGGTGATGGTGTCAAACTATGTGGTTTTATGGATGTAGATTGGGAAGGAAATTTAGTAGAGAGGGAGATCACATTAGGTTGTTGCTTCAGTGTTGGATCAGGGGTGGTTTCTTGGTGCAATAGGAAGAAGTCAATAACAATGAGCTATGTAGAAGACAAGTGTATGGCAGCTAGCACAACCACGTGTGAAGCTATATGGCTTTGGAAGCTGCTAGTGAGCTTGTTAAGTCATAGAATGGAGGCGACCATTATCTATTGTGATAATCGAAGTTGCATTTGGCTCTCTCAAAATCCATTGTTTCATTATAGGTCAAAACACATAGATATTTGATATCACTTGAATAGATATTATGTGTAGCGTCGATCAGTCTAGATACAGCATGTTCCCACAAAATAGCGAGTTGCAAATATACTCACGAAAGTTATAGGGAGAGATAAGTTCGTCTATTTTAGAGAATAGATGCGTATAGTGGAGCACAATTTTTAGTAGCAGGGATAGGATTTTGGTTCTCATTTGCAGTAGTTGCAGCAACAAGAATAGTAGCACCATGAGATCAATTGTAGCATAGTGCATAGTTGGTAGTAGTGCAGGAGGCATAAATTAGTGTCAGTAGCATCACAAATGTAGGGTGGTTCAACTATATAATGGAATATGAATCAGAGTTGTGCAATGTCTTGGTGGGAAATGACAGATTGTCATAGTTATCATACATTAGCAACGTATGGGAGATTGTTATGAGAAGGAGAGAACTCCTTCCTCGCTAAGAGGGAGTGTTAGTTTTGTTGCATTAGATATACATTCTAGTCTCAAATTTTTTTAGAGAGGCTAAGAAACACAAGATCTCCAAAACCTAGAAAAATTTTCAAGGAAAAAACCTAGCGACAACCACACGGGCTTCACTCAATGGACCTCTAACATACCACGTGCACTCGTGGAATACTAAAAAATACCCTTAATTTTATTACATATTGTAAAATACCTCTAAAAATCACTTTATTTGACCCCCTACCAATACGAACCCAATACACCTTCCTAATTTAAAAAACCTCTACTTTCATTAGATATTGCAGGTATCCATTTTTCATTAACATTTTTTATACCCCTTATATATTTTTTCATTAACTTTCAACACCATTTTTTAGACACAACATACAAAAACCCTTTACCCCTTATTATATCCTCAATATATTATGTCATTTTTTGCTCAATATATATCCCCCCAATATGAATGCACGTGGTATGGTATTTCTCCCCTAGTGAAGCCTCTATGGTAATAGCGAAGGCAAGAAACACCTTTCCGGGCAGAAAAGGAGGTGGAAGTGCAAGGCCTTTCCGGTAGCAACCGGGGCAATTTTAGTTGCACTCGAATCATGCAAGAAATGGGACGGAGTCACTCACTATTCATATGGTGAGGGATTTATAAGTAGGTTGGTAAAGTGAGGCAGGCAGTTTAAAATTGATCAATAATTAAATATTTCCTAATTCTAACTTATAAAAAGTGATTAATTAACAACAATTGATTGAAAAATGTGAGAATTCTCTAGAAACTCCAATAGATTGAGTTTGAGATGATCTTAGCCATTGATGGGGATCCAATCATGGTCATTGGTTCACCAACGAAATATTATAAGAGAAATGTGATGGGTATATGGAGAACACACTTGAGAGGTCAAGTTCCTTGGAAAATCAAGCTACCCAGTTGTAAAGATCGAGCAAGGGAAAGAATTTCGAGCCAGAAGGGGCACATAGATAGTGAGGGAGTAAAAAATGTGAATTCCATAGGAATCTCCATATTTGGAGAGGCAACAACAAGAGACTGAGTTATTCAACTAGAGGCTATGTAAAGACTACATAGGCAACTTTAATGAGGCAGTTAATTTTAGTTGAGGAGGAGGTCGATTAATTTTATGAAGGTTGAAACAATTTTCCATAGGGGTGGAGAATCACTTCCAACAACATCAATAGGTAGGATGTTTGATTCATATGCATATCTAGGAAAGTGTAAGTTACAGGTTGCGTAGAGTTTTGCATAGGGGTATTTTGGGGTTAGTTTCTAAGCAGCAATTGGTTATGGGATTGCTTGGGGAGAAGGGAAAAATTCCCTTAATAAACTTGGATAGATTATTTGATAAGGAATTCCAGTCTGGAACCGAGATTAAACTCAGAAATTTCACCGTTGCATAATAATAATAATAAAACCCTCATATGTTGCACTAGTTTTCCCACACTATGGGTTTTTCTGGGGATATTTGTCCAAAAATAATGGTGTCAATTTTATTGTGTGTGTGTTCTCTATTTTCTGAGTTACTATATTATATTCCGCAACATTTTTATTGTGAATAAATTATTGTGTGATTTATTCGGTATTAATAAGAAAATTAATAAACTGTTGATAAGTTAGGAGAATATATTTTAATTGTTGCATTTTAAGGAAATTTCAAAAATGACACAAGAAGAGTATTATTTATGTCTAGGGAAAATGAGAAGGAAGCTACCGAAGAGGAATACTATGATGGAGAAGAGGAAAAATAGGTCTATTTTGAAAAGGATATCATTAGAGTTACCAAGTATTTCAAGGTTGAAAAAGGAAGCATCAAAACAATTGAACTTGAGCTAAACTAATTAGAAGGAACATGCCAAAATCCTCAACAAGAAGGCTAGATAATCATAAAAGATCATCAATAATCTTAAGGTATAGTTGGATGAAGCCATAAAAATTGAAAATCACTCAAAATATATCTAGAAGAAAGAAACAAGGTAAAGGAAGATTTAGAAGCAGAGATAGTCTCCTTGTGAAAAGAAGTGTAGAAAAGGAATGTCTAGTAGAACTTTGAAAACCATTCCAAAGTTTTGGATGATATCATTACTAGTCAAATACCATGTGGTGATAAATATGGACTAAGTTACAACCCATGTCATGTTGAGAAGGGCTCAAGATGCACGACAATAGAAAAAGAAGCTAATCAAGAAATTTGTGCAAATGTCATCAAGGGTCCCATCAGAAAATAAGATTGTGCACCATCAAAAGAGATTAAGAGAAAGTGGAATTAGCAATCCACAGTAGAAAGGACCTAAGATGGATTTTACAAAATAGTTGCACCATCGAGAATATTTCCACTATCGAGGTACTATAACATGTTTCTTGTTTATTTATATTAATGTACCAAGGTTGGGAACATGGCTAAGGATTTCAAATCTTATGAAGAGAATGAATATCAAAGTCATTATCAATACCCGAGAAGTAATTTTGAAGGAACACAAGGTAGATACCCAATTGCAGCATCATTCAAGAATCATGTGGAATGCTTCAAATTCCATAAATATGGACATATGGCTCATGATTTTTGAAGCATGGTGAAGTCTTCCCTGGGATAAAACAACAATTTCAAGAAAAATAATGGTTGGAAGAGAAAGAAAGAATAAGAAGAATAGGTAAATGAAGAAATCCATGAGACCATGCTTTCAAGAGATGAAAAGACACAAGACCATGATGAATCAAAAAATGAAGAAGAAATCAAGATTCAGGGTGATGATCCTGAAGAAACATTGGTTCATATATTATTCTAAATGATCCTGGACAACTCCCTGTCCTATGAGCTTTGAAGAGAAAAATTGTATGCAATTGTGGTTATACTTTTGAAGGTTTATCCTTTGACAAGTTGATAATTGGCAGATGTGAAGAAGTCATTGGAGCAGTGATCAACGTGGTGGTAAAATTAGGCAACTTATGGATCAACAAAGTCATCCTTTAATATTGAAGGAATCATTTCTATTGATGCATATTGACAAGTAGATTCTGCAATGACAAGCTATGAGAAGAATATCATGTCAGGGGGAGAGAAGAAGTTTGTGAAAGACCAGTATATTGTAGGAAGATAATGGAAGGAATTTCGACAGGGTGATTAACCATTTTCCATTGATATCGAAGGCAGAGAGAAATCATGTTAAGAATATTGAGAGATGGATTCAAGGGAAGCAGTGTTTGTAGGAGGAGTATGTGTTACTAAAAAATACTAAGGTCACTTCCAATAAGATTTGATGCCAAGTGTTTTGTGTGAGAAGAAATATCATATTTAGAAAAGGTCAACATGTACAAGTTGCATGGAATACTTACAACTTATGAAATGAGAAAGGAACAAGAGATTCCATCCAATAGAGAAGCAACATTCACAACATCCAAGAAGACCGAGAAAAACAAACATCAATCAAATTCAAGGTCCAATTGTTGAAATGACGAAGTTTTAGATGAAGAGGTAGCTAACTTTTTGGGAGAGTTGAAAAGAGGAAGTAGTAAATATAAAGGTAATCTCGCCTTAATATGTTTCTTGTGGTGACAGTGGTCATTTTTCCACTAAGTGTCCTCATGCTAGGAACTTAGATGATGAAGAATAATCTCCCAAGAAATCTAGGAAGAACCAAAGAAGATAGAACGAGAAAATGAACATGAAAGGATTTAAGAAAAGTTTCTATTCAAAAGAGGAAAACTCCTCATATGAAGAAGAAAGCAATAGTGATGACGAAAATGTCACAAGAAAAGTGTTATTAATGGCTAGGGGAAACAAGAAGGAATCTACTGAAGAAAAAGAAGATGATGGAGAAGAGGAAGATGAGGTCGATTTTGAAGAGAATATTGTCAGAGTTATAAAATATTTCAAATTTGAAAGAGAAAACACCAAAGAAATGGAAGTTGAGCTAAAATAATTGCAGGAACAAGTTAGAAGCCTCAATAATAAGACCAAAGAATCAGAAAATATCATCATCAATATTAAGGTATAGTTGGAAAAAGCTATAAAATTTGAAGAATCGCTCAAAAGAGACTTGGAAGAAAGCAACAAGGTAAAGGAAAATTTAGAAGTAGAGATAGTCTCTTTGTCGAAAGAAGTGCGGTAAAGGAATGCCCAACAGAACTTTGCAAATAGCTCCAAAGTTTTGGATGAGATCATTAGCATTCAAAGACCATGTGACGATAATCTCATACAATGTTAAACTTGTCACATCACAATTTTATTGAAAGAATTATTTTAATTTTATGTTACACTTATGGATTTATATGGTGAGGGATTCTTTTATATAGTGTGCTTCTACAATTTTATGGGTGTCCTTTATTTTATTTTGGGTGATTACATTTCTTTCTTATAGGTCATTTATCATCCAACTTTCTGAATTATCTTGTATATCTATAAATTCAATCCTTGAATAAAATTTATCGTTCTTCCAGATAATTTTTATCAGATGGCCATGTTGATGGTGCTGGAAATCCATCAACCAAGTGGTATCCCCTATGTGAAGTCCCAATTAGACCTCAAACCATTGGGAATAGGAGCCCCATCCAGAATATCGACCCAATTTCCATATATTCTTATATATTTTCCTTGGATCTAACTATCAGCAAGAGGGAGGAACATGTGCATGCCTTCTAAAAGACAGAGGGTGTGTCTGGTGAGTGTTCAGTTGTAGGTGTGTCAAATAGGTAACAGTACCACCCTTGTAGAGACACACAATCAAGAAGGATTTGTCTAACATGCAACATAATAGTCCACAAGAGATGCGACGGTCATTACAATCAGTCAATGAGAAAGATCTCCCTAGTATCCTGTGGAATATTCCACAAGGATGGGACAATGATAACAATCATTATAGC
This sequence comes from Pinus albicaulis, assembly GCA_034641835.2. Taxonomy (NCBI): domain Eukaryota; kingdom Viridiplantae; phylum Streptophyta; class Pinopsida; order Pinales; family Pinaceae; genus Pinus; species Pinus albicaulis. Next base: position 521,409,735 of record CM076569.1, read on the forward strand.
ACATTCTCAATGAGATGAGTACTAAAATAACCGAAATAGTTCAAGTAATTTTGCACGGATGGAAGCAAACATGAAATACAAACATCAACAAAATAGTCTTACAAATATTCATAATCCATGCATGAAGAACGTGTTGGCCATGAAGGCTTCTATTATTAAGTAAAAGTTCCAAGAAACATGTATAAAATGAACATCAGTAGCTCCAATAGTTGAGATTCGGAGCCACTCCTTGCTCCGAAAAAGAACTAATATGTATCTCTAATGCCTTGCAGGAATATCCAAGGTGAAAAGTCCCATGTTGATATAATGAAGGTGTAATTATAACCAAGAGATGATGCTTCACCTTCCTTATGACTCTTTGACTACCCTCATGACTGCTTGACTTCCTATGACTTTTCAACTTTACATGACTCTTCATATTCTGAATGTGTCCTTTGGACTTCCACTTTACAATACATTTTGAATAGGTAATTACATAATACACAATAATGGCATGGCATATGATGTCTTGTTACAAGACATGACATGACACTGATGACTGTGACTGCATGCTGATGTGACAGTGTCAAGTTGTCCTTATTGTTACTACATGTTCTTCTTCTTCCTCCTCCTTATCACTTGAAGATGAGGAGTCTTCCATGTGATATCGATCTTCATATTATCTTATAGTCTGGTGTTCCTTCATCTTATCGCTTGATGATCATCTTATCTCTTTAGTTCCATATGTGTCTTCTAGCATGTTATCCTTCTCCATATCCTTCTTCATCATCTTGCAATAGCATTATAGAGTACCTGCATCTGCAGTCCACTCATGACAAGACGACATCGACACGATGAACCCCTAGTGTAAGATGGTACATATTGATCCATTGACTAAGCTAGAATTGGATGATATGCTTGGAAAGAGGCTCAGTAATTGTGCAATTCAGTAGCTCAGGAAGTCAGGGGTGAAGCTTGAGCCTTAAGAATTGTGTAGTTTTAGTGGCCAAGGTCTGGGCTTGAGCATTGAAATTGCGAAATGCGCAAGAGGCTAGGTGATTGCACAATTATGTAGTTCAACAACTCTATAATGAGGCTTGAGTATAGATACTATGGAATGCGCAGTGGTGGCTTGGTTGGGGAGAAATATTGCGTAGTTCTGGGACTCAAGGGTTGTGCTTGAGCACTAAGGTTGCGAAATGCGCAGTTCTGGGATGCATAGATTCTGCATTGCACAATGCCAAGAAACAAGGTTGTTGCTTTAGGGATGATACTGCACAATGCATAGTTCAGGAGGGATGGAGGAGGCTAGGTTGTCCGATTGGGAAGTTTTCCAAATTTGACTAATTTTGGGATTCGTGCAGCTAATGTGAACAGTGACAACACTTGATCGTGATCAAACACTTGAAACACTTTAACAAAACAATGACATAGATCATCGAGAGCACGTTAACAAAATATTTCCCTCAATGCGACAACTTTGTGACAACTTTACGACAAGCGCGACACTAAAGGTACACTTTGTGACGACTGTGATGATACTTGTGCGAAAATGCTTAAAACCTTGGGAATGAGTGTGACTGATGTTTACATGGTTATAAAAAAACATTCACACAAAGATAATCGTTGAAACCACTAGAAAAAGCATACATACATTGTGCAACATCTAACATGTGAAAAGTTGACAATTGCTAAAGCGTGAACGACTCTCACGATATGTGAACGATAGTGAGAATAACACATGCCAGAGTAAAGATAACATGAAAATGAAACTAATTAGAGTGAAATAAATAGAAAGTGAGAGCTGAAAACGTGAAAATGACACTCGTGAAAACAAAGGTGTGTACACGCGACAATTTTCAAAACTCACCGAATTAGAAGTAAAAACACAACTAAAATGTGAGAAAATGTCGTCGTCAGTGCAAACTGACTATCGACATGGATTGGAATCACACAGGTACAATTTTGATGGAACGTGTTATGATTTTCCAAGATTGCATAAAATAATTCGCTCATACACTGGTTACGAATTGAGCATGTGTGAGCAAGTGACTTCGACACTTCTAATCCAAGAAGGGAGCTCAAAATCATCAGTTGACCAAGAAAAAACTACGGAACGGACGACAGCTAACTCAAATACAAAACCTTTTTACTACAAATAAACTTCAAATCGACCCTTTATAATTATATTGCACTTTCCAGAAAATATCGCAACTTCACGATTTTAACCATATTGCAGATTACATATAACATATATCGCAATGTTTGATATTTTGGGATTTCAAAAATCGTTGCGAAAACCTTATTGGATATCACACTTACTACAATTAACTTGCGATAAATTAACATATAAATATAAAAACCGCCGATAGCGATGAGGAAAAATATTATTTCGGCGTGATGTGATATTTGACTTAAGTTTGGGAATTGCAATACGAACAAGGAAAATTGGGATTTGGCTGAAATTACAACACAACGGTTTTGCGATAACCACAGTAATTTTCCTAAGTTTTTTTCTTAGTCTTGAAACTTGATTTATCACATGGAAATGCACTAAAACAGGTTTAAATTCAGATTTCTGAAGCGAAGACAATAAATCATAAAAATATAAGGATAATACCTGGTTTAACTCTTGCCGTAAGTGATTCTTAGCAGGTTTTGGATGAATGCACACGCACAGGAACAATTACTTTCACATCCATACTTCAATGAATTACTCAGAAAATAAAAATTACAGAGTTCTTTTGCCCTTCTTAGCTTGATTACATCAATCTTCGCTCTCTCTATCCTCTCGCTCTCTTGATCTCTCACTCTATCCTTCCTTTATACTAAATGCACTCAATTTTTTTTTTTAAATAACAAATAAATCCTTATTTCAAGGTTCGATGCATTTCATTCTAACAGTCTTATATTTTTCCTTCTAATTTAGAATTTCTCTAACTATTACAATAAATGAAATAAAGAAAAAATATTACAATAAATAAATAAAAGTAAATTCGAGAGATCCAACCCTCTCTAGTCAAAGATAATTTGACCACACGGGTCGGTGAAATTCATCTCATGTGATGCTCCTGCATCAGACTCCTGGGGTAGAAAGGAATAATCCATCAAACTTCTGGGATTTACTCCATACTTCTGTAATTATCCCGATGTCAACCAATTGGCATCCTCCACTGGCTATCCATTCCATTTGACTAGATACTGAAAATAAATCCGTCCTCTGGTTCTTTTAGCTACTCTCCTCTCCAGAACAACTTCCACCTCTTTCTTAACTGTCTTCGACATTTGTTCTTCCCAATTCAAAGTCTGAACTTCGTCTTCTGTAGGTTTATCCTGTAGCTCTGCCTCTGGCTCCTTGTATGGGTACAAATCTGCAACATTGAAGATTGGAGATATATCAAATCCTTCTGGCAACTCAATTTCATAGGAATTGGTTGAAAATTTTCTTATAATTCTGCACGGCCCTATCTTTTTCATCTTTAATTTGTTATAAGTCCCAACATGAAACCTTTCTTTTTTTAGGTACACCATGACGAGATCGCCCACTTAGAATTATTTTTCTTTCCTCCTCATATCAGCAATGTGTTTGTATTTGCTACTACTTTCCTATAATCTTTATTCGACATCTTCTTATAGCCTATGCACCTGCTCTGCAAACTCTTCTGCCTTTGCACTCCTTGTCTCATGTTTGCCCAAATTTCTGAGCTCATACACACCTCTTGGATTCATCCCAAAAATAATCTGGAATGGACTCATCCCAATACTCCAATTAGGAGTATCATTATAAGCAAACTCGGCTTGGGCAAGTGCTAAATCCCACTACTTAGGATTTTTATAAACTAAGCTCCTCAATATATTTCCCAAGCTTATATTTACTACTTCAGTCTGTCCATCCATTTGAGGATGATAGGCTGAGCTGAAACTAAGGTTTGCACCTAGTTTCTTCCATAGAGTTCTCCAGAAATTCCCAAAAAACTTTGTATCCCTATCAGACACAATATTTATAGGTAGCCCATGCAACCTTACAATTTCTGAAAAAAACAGATTAGCAATATGAGTTGCATCACTAGTCTTCTTGCATGCAATAAAATGAGCCGTTTTCGAAAATCTATCTACAACAACACAGATAGAATCATTTTTCCTTTGAGTTTTTGGCAAACCCAAAACTAAATCCATATTAACTGCATCCCAAGGTCGGTTTGGTATTGGCAATGGCTAGTACAATCTGATATTTTAGCTTCTCCCTTTAGCGTGCTGACAAATCCTGCATTTATCATCAAATCTCTTAACATCAGTTAACATCTTTGGCCATTAGTAAAAAGCATTTACCTAAGAAAATGTATTGTCTTGTCCAAAGTGTCCAGATAAGCCTCCGTTGTGTTTTTCTTTAATTATGTTTTCCCTCATAGAACATTTGGGAATACGCAGCTTGTTATTTTTAAACAACAAACCTCCTTTGATAAGATAATCCAACCACTGGATTCTATTGTGAATTGCTATATTTTATACATCTACATAAATGTCTGTAAATTTTTAATTCCTGCATAATTAAATTCACTCCGCTCAAAGCATTAGTGACTTTGTTCAACTTACCGCTTGTATGCTTAATCACGAAAGTAAAACTGTGCAAAAACTCCACCACTTGGCATGCTTATGGCTCAACTTCGGCTGATTATTGATAAACTATAATGCATGATTATCAAAATATAAAATAAATTCTTTTGGTAACAGATAATGCCTCCATTTTTTCAATTCCTACATAATAGCATAAAAGTCATTGTCTTAGGATGAGTATTTATTATTAGCTTCATTCAATTTATCACTGAAATATGCTATTGGTCTCTGTTCTTGACTTAAAACTGCTACAATTGCAACTCCACTAGCATCAGTTTCGACTTGAAAAACTTTTTCAAAGTTCGGCAAGGCCAAACTAGTTTTTCTGTGATTTCCTTTTTCAACAGTCTGAAGTTTTGTTCTGCTGCTTCCATCCATTTAAATGGTTGATTATTCTCCTTGATTGTTTCAATAATTGGCGCACAAATTTGACTAATTTTTTTTATGAATTTCTTGTAGAAACTTGCAAGACCGTGAAAGCTCCTTACCTCAAATATGTTCTTTGGAGTCAACCAATTCAAAATTGCTTGGAATTTTTCTAGGTCCATCTTTAAAGCTTCTTTAGAGACTAAGAATCTTAAATAAACTAGCTCTTCCTTCATAAAATTGCATTTCTTCAAATTTATTAGCATCTTCTCTTTCTGCAAAGTTTTTAAAACTAGTTTAAGGTGCTCCAGATGCTCCTCTTTACTTCAACTAAAAACCAGAATATCATCAAGATAAAGAATTACAAACTTGCCAACATACTCTTTGAAGACTTCATTCATTAATCTCATGAATGTGCTAGATGCATTAGTGAGTCCAAAAGGCATCACTAACCATTCATACAGACCACTGTTTGTTTTGAACGCAGTCTTCATTCATCCCTCTTATCCTTATTTGATGATAACTATTTTTCAGATCTATTTTAGCAAAATATTTTTAACCACTCAAGCAATCCATTAAGTCATCCATGCGTGGTAAAGGAAAACTATACCTGATGTTGATTTTTTTTATGGCTCTGGAATCTGTACACATCCGCCATTCCCCGCTTTTCTTTGGGTTGCGTACTGCTGGTACAGCACACAGACTAAGGCTCTCTCTTATCAACCCCTTATCCATCAATTCACGCACTTGTCTCCTAAATTCTGCATTTTCCTGAGGAGTTAGCCTATATGATGCTTTATTTGGCAAACTCGCACCAGGTATTAGATCAATATGATGGCTAATACTCCTGATTGGTGTTAATGCATTTGGAAACTCATCAACAATAATATCAACATAGTCATTTAGTATATTTTTAATTTCTTCAGGAAGATCATCTAAATTTGTAGAAGTCATAATTACCTTTGGTTTACCTACAACAACAAATTGTAATTATGCGTCCTTCTTGACTTCTTGCAGCAGTTCTTTACCACTCATCACCATAACATTGTTTCTAGGCACTTCTTTGTCTTCTTCATTCTTCAAGGGCAATAGAGTGTGTTTACTCGCGTCCTTCTCTAGGGTATAAGTATTTCTTCGACCATCATGAACAAATTTTGGATCAAACTGCTAGGGTCTTCCTAGTAATATGTGGCATACATCCATCGGCATTACATCACATAATATAAAAACTTTGTAGGTACCAATTTGTATCTCTACCTTGCATTGCTCTGTCACAAGAAGTTGATTTCCTTTTTTCATCCACGACACTTTATATGGAGTAGGGTGTACCATTTTTTCCAATTCTAATTCATCCACCATCTCTGTGGAAACAAGGTTATCAGTGCTTCCACTGTCAATCACAGCCTTGCAGCATTTCCCTTTTGACTTGCATATAGTCCTGAATATGTTCTTCCTCTGAACTGGATCTTCTGCTTCTTTTTCTTCTTTAAGCAATACCCTTTTCAATAACGAGGATTCTCCTGCTTTGGGTGGTTTTTCTTTTCCCGCAATCTGAGGAATTTCTTCCTTTTCTTCAACAATTTTTACATTTCCCTGAGTTGTTGACTTATTCTGAGGACAGTCCCACAACCCATGTCCCCATTCACCACATGTAAAGCACCGAATATTTCTTCCTCGGCCTCTACCTCTGGGTACGAACCTTCCTCGGCCAAAGTCTCCTCTCTGTGGTGGTCTACTACTAGAACCTCCTACTTTATTCTGTGAATGCTGAAATCTAGGTTTAAATACTCCTCTTCCTCTTATTGGATTCTTCCCTCTATTTCTCTGGCTTTGCTTCCTCTGTATCGTCTCCTCTGCTTTTAAGGCTGCTTGGTAAGCATCTTAAATTGTTTTCATATTTAATAAACTGATCTCATCCTAGATATCATACCTCAAGCCATTTATGTACCTGGCTACTTTCTCAACATCATCTTCCACATGTCCAACTCTAATATTCAGCCTATACAACTCTTTTTTATATTCTTTAATTGTCATCCCTTTTTTCTTTAAATTCTGTAATTGCTTAAAAATATTTAACTAATAATCCTTTGGCATGAACTTACTCTTTAATTTACTTACCATTTTATCCCATTGTTTAATTTTTTGCTCTCCTTTTCTTTTTCTGGATACCTGTAAATCCTCCCACCAAATGACTACATGGCATTTCAATCTGGTAGCCACAAATTTCACTTTCTTTTTGTCTTTGATTTCTTCAAAATCAAAGTACTTGTCTAATGAACTGATCCAGTCCATCAATTATTCCACATTGAGATTTCCATCATACAAAGGCACATATACCTTCGGTCTTCTGGTCACCTTCATCAACATCTTGAGAACTTTTGTTGTCTCATTCTCTTCATCTTCTTCTTCTTCTGAAGGTTCTTCTGCAACACTGTCATCTCCTTCATCAGGTGCTCTCCTTTGGGAAACTTCCGTCTTCTCCATCCTTGCACGAAGGCATTGAACCTCTTCCAGTAGAATCGCATTTGCTACTGGTCTTCCTCTCCCTATGACAGTTGCTCTTCTAGGTGGCATCTTGTTGAATCAAACTTTATTTCAATCAACGCTCTGATACCAAAAATGATGTACATGTGTACTGTTCTTGTGGAAAACTCAAATAAAAAACCTTTCTACTGTAAATAAAATTCAAATCGAACCTTTATAATTATATCGCACTTTCCAGAAAATATTGCAACTTTGTGATTTTAACCATATCGCAGATTGCATATAACATATATCACAATGTTTGATATTTTTTTATTTCACAAATTGCTGCGAAAACCTTATCAAATATCGCACTTACTACAATTAACTTGCGATAAGTTAACATATAAACATAAAAATCGCCCATAGCAATGAGGCAAAATATTATTTCACCGCGATGTGATATATGACTTAAGTTTGGGAATTGCAATGCGAACAAGGAAAATTGGGTTTCGGCTGAAATTACAACACAAAGTTTTGCGATAACCACAATAATTTGCCTAAGTTTTTTTCTAAGTCTTGAAACTTGAGTTATCACACGACAATGCACTAAAAATGTTTTAAATTCATATTTCTGATGTGAAGAGAATAAATCATAAAAATAGAAGGATAATACCTGGATTTTAACTCTTGCCGTAAGGGATCCTTAGCAGGTTTTGGATGAATGCACATGCACAAGAACAATTACTTTCACATCCATACTTCAATCAATTACTCAGAAAATAAAAATTACAGAGTTCTTTTGCCCTTCTCAGCTTGATTACATCAATCTTTGCTCTCTCGATCTCTCGCTCTATCCTTCCTTTATACTAAATTCACTCACTATTTTTAACAAACTAAAAAATAAATCCTTATTCCAAGGTTCGATGCATTTCATTCTAATAGTCTTATCTTTTTCCTCCTAATTTATAATTTCTCTAACTATTACAATAAATGAAATAAAAGCAAATTATTACAATAAATAAATAAAAGTAAATTTGAGAGATCTAACCCTATCTACTAAAAGATAATTTTTCCACACAGGTTGGTGAAATTCATCTCATGCAATGCTCCTGCATTAAAAAGCTATTGAGGAAAACATACATGCAACTCAGTACCTGTACTCAGAACTTGTTGTAGATGTTATTCCTAAAGTCCTCTAGATATTTCCTACTCTTCCTTTGCCTTCTTTCTCCAAATATCCAAGTATGCCACACTCTCCAAGGGTGCACCAAGAATTCTCTAAGTTCTAAAGAATGTGAGTGAGACAGAGAGAATGATTAGAGCTCCAAAACTGCACTGAACAAAATATTTCCAACTGATCCTCAAAAGCCTTTTTTATCAATTAGGCCTCTAATTGCTTAATTTTCCATTATTTTCCTTCATTTTCTGCCTCACATGCAACCAGTGACCTTTCATCTCCCTTTTCTCCTAATTTCCATTATTTTTCATAAATAAACGTGCCAAGTATGCCATTTTTCCTTTCCCAATTTCCTTAGCCATATTAACTGAAATGAACACCCTCTAGGATGTTTTTCCCAACATTCAGCTTGGAATAAGTGTCCCATCACCATGGTCTTATATTTTTTTTTACATTATTTTTTACCAGGGTTGTAACAAAACACTCCCTCTTGGGGGAACACCATCCTTGATGTTCAATCACACCTATAACTAGAAATACCGCTGAAATCAAAACATACTACCCATGGAGATTTATAACATAGCTCATTGCAGTATTTACAATAATATACATATATAAGCATTTTCTCAACCAACAAATAAAATAATCTGATGCATGCATCCGCAACAAGGGAATCCAGAGGCTCACACCTCCACCCTTAAGGAAATACAAGGATTAAACTCCTTCCAAGGAATTCTAGAATCCACTGCCAAATTCAAAGTTGCATCCTCTATCCAGTGCTATAATCCATCACCACTTGTCTTATTAGTGAACAATTACTGGCTCATTGTTCCAGGGCACACTCCCAATATGAATTTGATTCCATTTGGCAATGCTAATGACCAAAACAAATATATCTACAACCTTCCCTTCTCTGCTACACAGTCCCTTGGGCAATCTGGTCACCTTCTTTCGTGCAACCACACACCTTCCAAGTTCCGTTGGTACCCCCATCTTGGGTAGTCCATCCCTTGGAAAGGCTTCCTCACATCATAAGGTCAAAAAAACAAAGCACATACATGCCTCAAAACCATCATACCGGTCATAACATACCCATGGAAATAAAAGGACACTATTGGGTACAAGTGTCCCATAATGGTGTTGCTCTTGAAATGCTTTACAAGCATATTTCTTCCTGTTTTAATTCTTTTTGACGATGCTACTAATTCTTGCAGTCAGTTTCAATCACCCAACTGGGAATTTTCTTGATTCCTGTACCAAGCACATAATTTCATTAGATTCAAAATAAATTGAAATATCTTCAAATCATACCTCATTAGTATCTCGTCAACAAGTTACACTTGCAATTTTGTTCACTTCCTGTCACAACAAGTAAAACTAGCATCTTTGACCAAATCATCATGTATAAACATATCACATTTGGTTAAATCAAAACACAACCATCATAGGTCAAAATAATGAATCATGTGAAATCGTCATAAACCATAATCATAAATCACATGTAACCATCATAACTCAGAATTGTAGATCACATGCATAATAGAACTGAAATAAAATATCAATACTTATCCTTCATCAACCCTTACTTATACATTTTTTCTTTCTTTACACACATATGATCGGTCGCCACACCCAGAAAACACCCAATGCCTTGCTTCTCTTCAATCATGTACACATACACATAGTGTACATCACGACACATACAGCTCATACGACATAAAATACCATAAAATACACACATCCACATAGGCATACGACACATACACCTACACCCGGTGTCAATACAACACAACCCATACACCTACATTTGGTGTACAACACAACACAATAAATATACATATGCATAGTACAACACAATGAATACACATGTCATGATACCACAACTACACCATGCAAATACATAGTATCGCATGCCCGCAACACAACATGTATGCCATGCACACAATACAACAGGTATACCAATACCATATGCACAACGTCCACAAAATACCATCTATACACAACATTACCTACACAACGTGTGCACAACATCACATGTACATGACAACACCTACACAACGCCACATGCATGATATGTACAAGACACCACATGTACACAGTTCGACATGCACAACATGTACATGACAACACCTACACACAACACCACATGTAAAACATGTACAAATCACCATATGCACACATCCCCACATGTAAAATCATGCACACAAAACCATATGTACAACATTCACACAACACCATATGTACATATCACTGCATATACAACATGCACATAGCACCATACGTACATAGAATTGCATATCCAACATGTGCACAACACCATATATGTAACATGCACATAGTAAGATATGTACACAGCACCACATATCCAACATGTACACAACACCATATATACCTAGCATCAAATATGCAATATACACACAACGCCATAAATACAACAGACATATAACATCATATATACATAATACTACATATGTTACATGTACACATCACCATGGGTATAATTACTGAATATACAACATGCACAACATATACACAACATTAGTACTTCACATCCATAGACCACACACTAACCCCACAAGAAACCTTTCTTCTAGTGTCTTTCCACTATTTACTCTTATCCGAGCATGACATATATCACACAACTTTCACTCTATTGATCTACCCCTCAACATTACCTTTCCATAACATAAACATAGGCAGAGTACAAGCATGTAATATCAATTCATGTCCACATGATACTAACCTCATAGATCTGTCATAGTTACTCTTCCCACTTGATTACTCATAAGTCCAAGGACCTCTTCATTCCATTAACCTGCATAAGAAATCATCCCCCCACAATAATGATCCTTGAAAAACCTGTCATGTAGTCACATAGATACATAGATACATACATATATATAATCATTAGCATAAAAAAATCATGATCATGTTAGATAACGACATACATACACATGTGTACACATATAAACATTAGCATTTAACAATCATGATCCATGAAGAAACTTTCAGACGTGACATACATACATGTATACATTTATAAAAATCAACATAATCATGATCACAACACAATTTCTAGATATCATAAGGTCAAGGTTAAGAGAACTTCCTTTATCTGCACACAACATGCACAACATTGATAACAACAGTTCCTAGCATAGCCAAGGAATATAACACCTCAGATCCATTTTCTTTACCTCTTATGTTTCCTTTCTCATGTTTGTACTTCCATATTCTTACCAGTCCAACCCACTGTCATATTCTTACCTTCCACTACACTTACTCATGCACTGAGCTTCATCTGTGTCTTTCATTTCCTTTTGGGTACCAAATGGCTCTCCTCGAGCTCCATTAACTTTCCTCTTTCCTAACCAATTCCCAATACTCTCAAACAAAAGGCAAGAAAAGGAACGAACAAGAAGAAGACCATGAAAAAACAAAGCAATACGACACTGCAACAAAGTGGCAAGGCCTTGCACCAGACAAACAAAACTGAAAATCAAGCACAAACAAAGCATAAAATACCGAAATCATAAGACTAGAAATAAACACCATGACTCAACTCCCATGGGTTCCCAAAGCTTCCAAGGGAAAGCTCAACCCGAGCCTTTTCAAATATTTCATGGAAGTCTCTTTTGCCATGCAATGCCCTACATCATATTTACATAAACACATAATTGTTTGTGTCCAATACAAACATACAATATAACAGTTACCTTACCTTATTATGCCAAGCACATTTCCTTGTAACTAGACACGTACACCTTTCAAGGAACTCCAATTCCTTGATGAATCCAACCATAACTAGAAACCAACTGATAACATCTCAAATACATGTTCATAAATATAGCACACGTCCACATAATGCCAAACAAGATTAGGTATAAGAAGACTTATCGTATGCAGAGTACTCATTCGTCTGGAATTAGAGTTTCCAAACATAGCCAAAGAAATTCTTGCTCAATTCCTTTCTTTTACCATTTACTTTGTTACAATTGAGTCTTACTATATCCTATCACATCACACTGCTGCCAGTTATATCAATACATAAATTATTACCTTTTCATGCTAATAACAAGCATGTTTCCCTGAAACTGTTCACACATGTCAATCACATGTTCCAAATATCAAGACTTCATATCTATTAACTAAAATCAGTCTCTACGAAGACTAAAAACCATGTCATAATCAAATAATATTCAAGATCATAATACTAAACTATCACCTACTTGCACTGAAGTACATATCAACTATCTCAACACGTTAGTACAACCATATCAAAAAAATATTATTTCTTCATGCAACCTTATAGACACATACTCATATCATGCAATTAATCGAACATTCATACAAGAGATAAATGACATAATAGACACCAAACACTCGAACACTAAATAAACGACATAATCAAACATACAAACACCAAGTAGAAGACATAAGAAAACTCATACCTTGATGTATCTTAGGGGAGGTTATCTTGTCTGCACAATCAATCTAGATTAGCACGATATAATTTCACATCACAAAATCTTAGACATAAATTAGGTCATGATATCCATACCAGTAACTAGCTAACATGTTTTCATCATAAACTCATGAACAATTTTCATTCATGCATAACACTCACATATGCATAGTTAGTGATCTATATTAGTACAACACACTATCATAATTAGGTCGCTCATACCTGAATTTCATAACCCTAACCAACTGCATAGGCCAATAAAAATTAGCATGATACATGCAACATTAAGATATTAATGATATAACCCTAATCATCAAGTTAACTAATCATATAACAAGAAAAAGTTAACATATAACATGCTTATCAACAACATATAACATACTTATCGAGCTAAATACAAGTTAATATATAAAAAATTTATCAACAAAATATAACATAGTCATTAGGCTATTACCATGATTGACTAACCAATGCATGTACATATGATCACACTAGGTAGCTAACAGCTATCATGTATGTAACCATAAAATCAATAGAATGAAAGGCATACACATAGCCATAATGCACATGACTACACCCATAAACTAGCATTTATCACATATGTAACATGTAAGAAACCCTAATTCTTACAACAACCATGAATCACATACCTGAATGCCAAGCATACAAACTTGTATGGCAATCTACTCATACCCCAAAGTCCATTTTTGCAATTTCAATTTAATGATCTGCAACTCCTGCTCTATCTTAGCCAACACATTAGCATCATAGCATACCAATATCATCATGATGACCTAATTGCATAAAAATACCTTATGCACAAAAACCTCAATTAAACTAATGAAAATTTGACTATATGCACCCACTTTACATGTATAACCAATCATGAACGACCATTGCATATTCAACATATGACATCAAAAAAAAAAACATACATGGATAACACCGAAGCATAACGAATATATAACCCTAGAATAATCAAGAAATCGATGTACAATATGTAACAATATGTAAGCAAGTGTGCACGAATAATACACAAGCATGAGCAACACATAACTAGTCATATACTCATGACAACATGTTGACAATAACGCCATCAACACTTCCATGGAGACACCATTGCCTCCATGGCCAACAGAACATGGATGCAATAAGAACATACACCATAAGTATGAGAAACATGTATGAAAGCAACATAAAAACATGACCAACACACTGCCCATCCAATTCGAGGGTTGAACTATGCTTTAATACCACTCTGTAACACCCTCTTCCCACATCTACGCAAGTAACCATCCAACCAGGGTAAACATGGGACGAGAGGCTACTATAATTAGATTCAACCTCCTATTTGACCTTAAGGAAGTGATAAAAATACAACCTTCAGACGTTGTACATCATCAATGACACCCCCAAGAGCTAACCCAACCATTCAGGCATCTTACCCCTAGGTAAAACTGACAATTTTACTTCTCTGAGCCATAGATGCAGGAATGGGATTGAAATCTAGCATCTAGGAGGATATAGCCATAGGAATAACACTGCATGCTAGCATCCAAGGCCCCAAATACTCTTTTCTATGTCAGTGTCCCCTATATTTGAGCCATATTTTCACGACCAGAACCCAGTGCTCTTCCCAGAACTTCATGAAAAGTTTGAAGATGATAAATAACAACAGGAAAATTATAGGAAAGAAATCACATCAATAATAACTCATCTAGACCCCTCCTAGCCATGACATAAAGTTTTTCAAACATGTCACAAACATGAAAGCTACAAGTATAAACAACATAACAAAGAAAAGGGGTCTCATACTTATCTGATAATCGCTAAGAATCATTGCTCCCCTACATCATTAACTGCAATACCATCTATTTTACCATAGATACATTATACATTCATTTACAAGTAAAAACATGGGGAGAGCCATACATCATCACTGTAAAATACATGCTCATAACCAACATAATAACAACATAAATACCATGGATACAACAGCAATAGAATCCACATATAAATCAGTACATTTTCATACCAAATATCAAGGGAATGAATTATTCATTACTGAATGTAAAATTCAACCGGAGATGGGACTTCCACGTTCCACCCGACCATAGATTGGTTGAGCCATATCTCTCTTCAACCAATCACCCATGTTCCATATTCCAAGCATTAATGTGGTATCTCATCAAACACATCAATCACAACCAATCCAGGGCTTCAAGAGGCTAAAATGCCTCAACCCTCAACTAGTAATTCCACCTCACAATTGGACATCACAACCACCATGGATTGGTCTCTACCTAATCTATTTTACGACTCCAAAGTATTTGTTCCAACCAAGGCTCCAGGACTAGTAACTCAACCCTTGATGTTTATGGAATCCAAATTGTTTTTCCAACCAAGTCTTTAGGACTAGTAGCTCAACCCAACAGTTGTCTGGTGGGATCCAAAGGGTTTGTCCAACCAAGGCTATAGGAACTAATAAATCAACCCACGGCTAAAGGAATCATCAGAACCAACCAGAAAATAGTCAATGGAAATAAACCAACAACACCATGGCTATCTGGGAAATGGAAAGGCTTGGTAAATCCAATGTCAATCCAGGCAATCCTCCATGCCAATAATATATCATAATCAAGAAACTGCATGCAATACCATGCATGCCAAATATAGTGAGGAAAACATGCATGCAACTTGGTACTTGCACTTAGAACCCGTTGTAGTTGTTGGTCCCGATGTTCTCTAGTGCTTTCTTGATATTCCTTTTCCTTCTTGCTCCAAATCTCCAAGTATTCCACACTCTCCAAGAGTTCCCCAAGAATGCTCTACGTGCTTAATAATATGAGAGAGAGAGAGAGAGAGAGAATAATTATAACTCCAAAACTACACTACATAGAATCTTTCCAACTAATCCTCAGAAGCCTTTTTATCAATTAGGCCTCTATTTTCTTCATTTTCCATTATTTTCCTTCATTTTCATCCTCACGTGAAACCAGTGACCTTTCATCTCCCTTTTCTCCTAATTTCCATTAATTTTCATAAATAAATGTGTCAAATATGTCATTTTTCCTTTCCAAATCCTTAGCCATATTAACCGAAATAAACACCCGCTGGGATGTTTTTCCCAACATTCATGTTGGAATAAGTGTCCCATGACCATGTTCTTATATATATATATATATATATATATACATGAATTTTTACCAGGGTTGTTACGTGAAAAAGTTGGCCTTGGCAACTGTTCAAGTCGTCCAAATCTTTTGTCACTACATTTTGTTGCGCAAAAGTATAATGATTTATTATTGTAACCCCATGATCTATATTCTCACGTGAAAATTTCTTGGGGTCAAGTATTCCAAATGGATTTTCATCCTACAGGAATTTGATTTGGAATTCATTAAATCCAAATCCAAGAAATCACTCATGTTTTTTGAACTTATATGTGACCTCCCCTACACTGAGACAGAAACCATGGGACAAGATTATATTTAAAATGAACCACTCTTTCTTATCAGTTCATTAGATCCCTGGTATGTAGACATTATCATTTATCTCTAGAATCAAACATTTAGGCTTGATTTATCCCATACTAAACGTCATCGTATTCGGTACCAATCCCAACAATACAACATTATTGGTAATACACTTTATTGTCATGGTGTTGACTCATATTTTTGTTGATGTTTAATGCATGAGGAAGCTGAAAAATATTTGAAAGATTGTCACTCTGGAGCATGTCAGAGTCATATGTCAGGGTATTCAACAAGCCAAAAATATTGCATGCTGGATATTTCTAGCCTTCTATGTTCAAATGTTGTATTCTTGCAATCCATAAATTTCATTCTTGTCAATTTTACAATCGAAAAATGTGCCCCCTCCTACTCCTCTTCATCCAGCAGTTACCATCAGTCCCTTTGGAAAATAGGGCATTAATTCATGTAACCCTCTTTTGGTCGGGGGGCATGGTTATATTATCCTTGCAATGGATTATGTTTCAAAATAACCTGAGGCAATGCCTACATATAATAACGATATTGAATTTGTTTCCATATTAATATTTAATCATGTTATTGCTATATTTTGTTTCCTACAATCCATTTCCACTGACCATGGCACCCACTTTTGAAATTTTATGATGTCAGAGCTGACTTCCAAGTTGGATCTATGTCACGATAGCTAAATTCTCTATTACTCATAGACCAATGGCTAGGTAGAAGTCGTGAACAAAGTGTTTATTACCATGCTTCAATGGATTATATGAATTCATAAAATGACTTGGCATGTTATGCTTTTATAAACATTATGGGCATAGCATATATAAGAAAAAACAACTACTAGGTTTATGCCCTCTCAAGTTGTATATGGTCTGGAAGTTATGTTACTGATTGAATGTGAAATCTCATCACTTAAACGAGGTATCAAATTTCCCCCTTCTACTTCTACGGAGGAAGAACATTTTTTTATACTTAACACATTTAGATGAAACTTGTTGAGATTCCACCTAGATAGTGAGGCTCATAAGAAACGTATCAAAATACAGTTTGAAAAACGTGTTAACCCTCATGTTTTTTTAGAAGTTGACTTAGTCTTTCTATATGATCATGAACATGATAAGTTAGGAGCCAAAAAATTCAAGCCCATGTGGCATGGTCCTTATATTATAAAAATTGCACTTGGAAAATGTTCCTATGAGCTAGTTGACTATGATGGGATTCCTTTATCTGACCCCAGATTCTGAAAAAGTACTATGCTTAGATTCCTACATGGGTACTTTGTACATACTTGTACTTTTAGTTTTTAGTGTGTTGCATGTTCTTTTGTGAACTGATTTTAATCTTCAAATCTTATCTTGTGATGCACTTGGTTTGTAGATGTCCATGAATTCATCAGTTTATATTGGCTTTGCCAATGGTGCTATTTGTGGTATTCAAAACCTTTCATATGCATCTTGGTAAATTTTCACACTTGATGATGAGTTAGTGAGTTTACATGGGATATGTTTGGGTCATACAACTAACAATATCGCGGATTATAGTGCAATAATTAAGCTATTATCTTATGCCATTTCTTTTGGTATTCATAGGTTGGTTTTTAGACTTGACTCTTAATTCATAGTTCCACACCTAATTAGGTTTTATTCTATCAGAAGTCCATCAATATTAAGAATTATTTTATGATTTCAACTCTTGGAATGAAATTTATTACATTGAATATCAACATATTCCAAGACATTTAAATACATTGATAGATGCATTAGCCAATTATTTACTATATCAACATTTGTGTGATTTATAAAAGAAACCATCACGTGCATCATTGTACAAAGGTAAATAGACCATATAAAAATATATAGATCTCTATAGATAAGTTTGCAAAAGATTTTATACATCAAAATTTTGTTCAAGACACGAGGCTCTTAAGCCTTTATTATGTTGGTGGCATCAAAAAATCAAAAAACCAGCCTAAAATTCCTAAATCCTAGCCACGATGGTACTCATGATAACAAACTACAACTTTGACAACACATCTAAATAACCAATGTAACTGTGTAGGCATACCCACTCTATGCCTCTGGTAATGAAGTGGGATAGCATCAATTATAGAGTTTGGAATACCTTAGGTTATTCCATCCATGTTCCACTCCAACTCTGCAAGTATCTCAATAGCCTCTAGGTTATATTCTCCAACCTCTACCTCTTGTTGGCCTTGCCTTTGGGTAGGGGGCATCATAGTTGGTCTCACTGGTCCAATGTCTACATAATAGTCAAATTTCAAGACTTGATACATTGATGTGTGTGTGTGGGTATTTAAAATAAAAATAAAAAATGTTTCTACCTGACTCATCCCACTGCATTTGTGGTGGAAGTACTAGATCTAGATCTCCTCTAAAATCAGTCCCCACATATGGGTATTCCTCAATCATGATAATTTGTAAATGAACCCATATGAAGAAAGGAAGAGTGAATGGCATCATATTCCTGCCACCATGGTGAGCCATTAGGTCAACCCATATTCTCATGTGCGGGTCTCTAGACTAAGGAGGATCCACATCTACCTTTTGATACTAGAATAATGGTACCTGTTTAAAAAGAAACATACCAAAATAGACCCATATCCAAATTGTTTCAATCTACCCGTCTTTCACTTAGTCAGCTACTCTTTCATGTTGATGAGAGATCCATCACACCATTTAAATACTTTTCTCTCCATGCACTATATAGCATACTGCATCTGAGACTTCGTGGATGCATGAGGAGTTGCACTCTTAGCCACATGATACATGGTGAACAAGATAATATTCAAGGGAATTTCTTCTACATCCTTGATATTGATCTCTCCACTACTCTCTTTAATTGATCATTGGATGCAATATATAGAAATGTAATAGTTTTTGGTTTCACTACCAACACGATGGCCTGTTAACTAAACTCTAGCTCCTCTTTTGGACAATCTAGTTAGATGTCCTTTATTTCAATTGAAAGGGAATGGGAACTGATTAGGAAGCATTTCTCATTGGTGTTCCCTACCCTTACCAAGTAATCTAAGAGCTCCGGCTGACCTCTCATGCTAGGGGTTAGGAATAATTTAGCCAAATCACACCCTCAAAGAGCCAACATTGTATTTGGATCATTTTCTACAATAAAATCACCATTTTTGTGCTCTCTTTCCCTCCATTCAATCACCATGATGAATGAGAACCCTATTAAAATAAAAAGAGGAAAACATTAGATCATAATAAAATCAAAATTTGAAGTCAATTTCATGATAAATTCAAAAACAATTGTTTGTTTTTCTGCCATCATGCCTATTTTTCAAAATAGAGTGATGGCATCGCGCTTTTCCTCTTCGAACATGTGATCATCATGGGTTTTGAGAGGAAAATCACGATGATCCTTGAACGCAAATTAGGTTTCTTGATAAGCAAACATTAAAGAGTTTTACTATTAAAATTCAAAAATTCAATCGTGAAAATGAAGAGGAAGGAGATATCTCTTACTTGTAATAAATGACACTGGAAATCGTTGACTGAATTGATCCTAATAAGATCCTGAAGTTTGAAGGTAAAAAAGGGTTTTATCTCTGTAATTGGTAAAAATAAAATGAGTTTTGGGTCATTTATAGAAAATTAAATTAGTTTTAATTATTATTTTTTCCTATATTAGTCAAAAATGAGCTTTTTTCTCATTTTTTCAAGTAGATTTAATGATTTATTGGTTTTTGTGTGTAGACGATAGGTTAAAATGTTAAAATATAGTTTAATTGCGAGAGTATACTTTTATCTCTTTTTCAGGCTTATTAAAACTTAATGAAAAATGAACCCCATGGAGTCCTCTTTAAGTATTTTTAGAGTCTCAAAATATGAAAATATTGCCTAGTAAACTTGTTTCTTTCGTGCTCATAAAAGTATATAATGAAGAAACATCTACATGGTATAAGTTTACCCCTTTTACGGACTACGTAGACTATTTACGAAAAAGGTGCACTTTAGTCAATCATGACTAAAATAGTTCTCCCTTGTATTATTTTACACTTTTTCAGCCTCAGGGGACTAACTTTTTGAAAAAGGACCTTACATAGTTTATTTTTCAAATTCTTGAAACATGAAAAAGAAGTCGAGCTACCCCTATATTGGACTCGTAAAACATAAACAATATAGGACTCGTCAATCATGATGAGACTGAGCCACTCCTTCCTAATCTTCATTAAAAATACTCTGAAGGATGAGCTTATATGAAAAGAAATTGTTATCCTCCCAAATCTTGTGTAAAAATAAATAGGTACTTTCCAGTAATGGTTGGGGAAAATGGGAAAAGAACATTTATTTTTTTATTTGAAAAGGAAGTATATCGCTCTTGAACATGACACTCCATCACTTTTATTTGTGAGAGTTTGTAAATCCATTTTCCTTTCATTTGATCATTACTCATTGAAGGTCTTCATATGGGTCTCTCATCATATTTTGTATCAAATATTTTGAAGTCAAATGTTGTGTCTTCAATATGTTAAAAAGAAGTTCAACCTCAGTTAAAATTACTAATTTTCAATCTTTATGTTATGTAGCCAGCTCAAAAAATAAAATAAAAGGTAGATCAACGGCTTGAAAAACAACCTCTTCAACGAGGAAACCTCCTTTACATCACATAAATGAAAAATTCTTGGATGATTCAAATGACAGAACATCCTTCCTATATATAGGAGTCTAAGGGGTCATAATATAATCAGATCCTACATAACAATAATAATGTAAGGACACAACAATAAGAATAGTGAGCTTTTATGGGCACAAAAATAACAATATAGGGACTACGTGTGTACAAAAATAACAATAAGGGGGATACACTAACAATAAAAATAAGGGGATACACTAGTATTATAGTGGCCTAACATGCCCCTCTCCTTCAAAAAAGTGTTGTCCTCAATGCTTGAGTGGTTCTAGATGCTTCTGTGTAAAATTATCATCCTCCCAAGTGGAATATTCAGCGGGTAAGTTCTTCCACTTGATGAGATAATTTGATATAGGTGGATATTGGTTGCCACACACCTATTCCATTTGGACCCCCACCATCAGTTTTTTCAGTTTTTCACTTTCAGCACAACTTACTATTTTTAGCAGGTTTTCGGGTCTTGAACTTCCAAAGTCGTTTTGAGGCCCTAATAATCCAGGTGGATATTGGTGGCCACCCACCTATTCCATTTGAATCCCCACCATCAGTTATTTCATTTTTTCAGTTTCAACACAACTTACTATTTTTAGCAGTTTTTCGAGTCCTAGACTTTCGAAGTCATTTTGAAGCCCTAAACGACGTTTTTTGAGAAAACTAGGAGAAATCACTCAAAATTTGTAGTCCTCACATATATATTTCTAATGAGGTATTGATCACATCAAACGGAGATCGTATGCCAAAGTTACATCCCCAGGAATATTGATGTACCAAGTTACCCAAATGGGGCCCACAGTTTTGGCGCCTCATCTCCTAGGGTTAGGTTTTTGGATGTTTTGGGTTTCTCATTGTTTCTCAACAATAGATAGGCCTTCAAGCCTCATTTTGACATATTTTAGAGGCATGTAGCTGCCACATATCTTCTCAGAGATAAGCTACTAGCGCCCTAGCTAGTTTATTTCCATTATTCGTGTAAGCATATTTATGTTATTTGATATTAATGAAATGAACTATTATTTTCACTTCATCTATGTCTTTATGTCTATTTCTGTATTTTATTGCATACCTACATAAATTTGAATCAGTGGTATCAGAACGGTCTTCTCTTTCTCTATTTTTCTTTGCATGTCCCCAATAAGGTCGAGGTATAAGGAGTTAGGGCTGAATCTAGTTGAACCCTTACAAGATCAGCCTCACAAACCTCGACGACCTCCCATGGCGGAAGAAAAGAGAGATGAGGGAGCAAGAGATACAGTCAAAATATTTCTCAAGGAGGCCCTCGAGAAACAAAGGAACGCAGTGATGGATAACTTTTCCCAGATCCTTCAACAGTTGCCCACCGATGGCACATCTACATCCAGCAGCCACTCTGGAAGCACCTCTCCTTTCAAGGTAAAATTCAAATTTGACATTCCTATATTTGAAGGCTAGATAGATGCAGACATTGTAGTTAGATGGTTGAATTTACTGGAAGGGTATTTCTCGGTCCATGATTTCTCCGACTAAGAAAAGATTATTTTTGCACTCCTTAAGGCCCCCCCCCCCCCCATGTCAAAGACTGGTGGGAAACCTACTGTGAGAAAAAGGGCGAGAGGGAACCCTCTCTGTTCTCAATGGAACCCACTTCTTATTTATTTCGAGAATACATGAAGGAACAATATTACCCTATGGGGATCTATGAGGACAAGTACATCCAATGGACCACACTGCGGCAACAAAGGGATCAAGATGTGCACAAAATGACAAATATGTTCCATAATCTACGCACAAAGTTGGGTATTAAATATGCAGAGAGACATTTGGTGCTCAAGTACCGTAGTTTTCTTCACAAATACATTCAAGAGGAAATGGAGTTCCTCGACATTACATCTCTTAGCACTCCATATCGATATGTCGCCAAGATCGAGCATAAATTTAAGCAGAACAAGTGAGACTTTGGATCCGTGAATCTGAAGCCAGGGAAAGGCACCCCCGAACCATAGAACAAGGGGAAAGGGAAAAGCGAGGCGACTCAGAAAAACACCACAAATCCAAATAAGGACACGGGGAAGTGGTTTGAATTTCATAACAACCCCACTCATAGCACAAACAAGTGTAGGGCCAAACAGTCATTGGTGGCTAAACTAAAGGCACCCAAATAAGATTCATGTTCTGATCCTGAGTTAGAACCAGAGAAGGGAAATGACAAAGGGAAGAAGATCATTGATGCGGATCCCAGTGCCATTTTTGCCACCACCAAGATCCAGGGGGAGGATCCCTAGGATCTGGAGGAGGGGGAGTGCCTCTTCCATTCACAAATGTGGGTGAAGGGTTCTCCACTGCAATTCCTTGTCGATAGCAGAAGACAAAAGAACCTCATTTCAGTAGAGGTCATGAAGTGGCTTGGCCTACCGACCATAGCACACCCACAATCGTATACCATTGGGTGGCTTCACGAAGGAAGATATCTCCACGTCTGCCAACAGTGCCACCTTTCGTACAACATCAAGTCATTCACGGATGAGGTACTGTGTAATGTTTCTCCTCTTGATGTGTCTAATGTATTATTGGGCCAACCATAATTATCAAGGTGACATGCTATGTATGAGTCTAGGCCTCATGATGTTATTATTACTTTGGGACATACCTTGTACACGATACCGTAGGTAGTACCGCCTCCTGCCATCTCTTTGACTACTGCAAAAAATCGCAGTAAGATTATTTCCCAAAGCAGGAAATTTATTTGCATTACCATTTTCCCACGAGGAAAGAAGAATATTGTGGCCACAACCTCGAAACAGGTCTCCCCTGCACGATAGCAGCAGATGGACAAAGGCATGGAGGAATACGAGGACATTTTCTCCTCACCCAGAGAGGTTCCTCTACACTGTCAAGTCAAGCACTCCATTGATTTGACCCCAGGCGTAGCACTGCCTAATATTTCCATACCTCATGCGACCACACAGACAAAATCCACACATGTACTATCTGAGGCTGATAAAGAAACCAAATGTACTGAACACATCCAGCATGTCCGCCTGCGGGTCCATGGCATCTTCGATAAATCTAATACCGAGTTCAGCAAAATTTGCCTCATCTCATGGAGGATCTAAATGCAATGGGGACTATTAATTCCTAAGGGGGGAGGAATGATCTAGGCGGATATTGGTGGCCACCCACCTATTCCATTTGGACCCCCACCATCGGTTCTTTCAGTTTTTCACTTTCAGCACAACTTACTATTTTTAGTAGGTTTTCGAGTCTTGAACTTCTGGAGCCATTTTGAGGCCCTAATGATCCAGGAAAATATTGGTGGCCACCAACCTATTCCATTTGAACCCCCACTATCAATTCTTTCAGTTTTTTAGTTTCAGCACAACTTACTATTTTTAGAAATTTTTCGGGTCCTGAACTTCAGGAGCTGTTTTGAGGCCCTAATCCAAGTGGATATTGGTGGCCACCCACCTATTCCATTTGAACCCCCACCATCAGTTCTTTCAATTTTTCAGTTTCAGCACAACTTACTATTTTTAGCATTTTTTTGGGTCTTGAACTTCCGGAGTCATTTTGAGGCCCTAAACAACGTTTTTGGGGGGAAATGGGAGCATGCACTCAAAATTTGTAGTCCTCGGATAGATATTTCTAATGAGGTATTGAGCACGTCAAATGGAGATCTTATGCAAAATTTATGTCCCCGGGAAGATTGATGTACCAATTTACCCAAATGGGGCCCAAAGTTTTGGTGCTTCATCTCCTAGGGTTAGGTTTTTGGATGTTTAGGGTTTCTCATTGTTTCTCAACAATAAATAGGACTTCAAGCCTCATTATAACATAGTTCAGAGGCCTGTAGCTACCACATATCTTCTCAAATATAAGCTACCAGCGCCCTAGCTATTTTATTTCCATTATGTCTGTAAGCATATTTATGTTATTTGATATTAATGAAATGATGTATTATTTCCGTTGCATCTCTGTCTTTATGTCTATTTCTGTATTTTATTGCGTTCCTGCATAAATCCGAATCATACTCTGAAATTGATCAATTTCGAAGCTGTAGAGTTCTTATTTCTGTGACTGCTTCAGGTTCCAATTTGATTTTTCCTTCCCCGTCAAGTTCTGGAAATATTTTTTGAACTGGGTGCTTGTCACCTATAACCTTCTTTAAGCATGAAACATGGAAAATTATGTGCACTTGGGAAGATGCAGGAAGCTCCAATTTTTATGCCATAGTAGCAATTTTTTGCAACAACTTTTAAGGACCATATTACTTTGGTGATAATTTATTATCCTTATTAGCTTGCTTGAGGGACATTTTTTTGTATGATTATAGCTGTGAGAATACCTAGTTTCCTACGTCAAAACTTCTTTCCCTGTGATGTTGATATTCCTATTGTTTCATTCGACTATGCGCCAAAGTGAGGTTATCCTTTAAGAGTTGGAGAACTTGTTGTTGATGCTCGACGTGATCTTCCACTTCTTGAACCTTAGAAATTTCTCTTAAAAATTATGTAATGGAATATGGATGATATCCATAAAGTGCTATAAATGGGGCACTTTTGCTGCAGTATGGAAGGAAGTGTTATACCACCATTCAACTAGAGGTAACCACTTAACCCATTGTTTTTTTTTATCAAATACAAAGTAGTGAAGATATCATTCCAAACATTTTTTCATTATCTTATTTTTGCCATCAGATTGAGGATGATAATATGAGCTATGAGCTAAGTACCCAGAGAAGAAAATAATATTGTCCAAAATTTTTCTATGAAAATGGGATCTTTGTCGCTTACAATAATATTTGGGTTTCCATGTAGCTTAAATTGAATTTTTTCCATAAATGCATTGGCAACTGTACTCACTTTAAATGGATGATATAACGTAAAAAAGTGTGCATACTTGGTAAGCCTATCAATTACCACCATGATGAAATTATTTCCTTTGGAATTGGGTAAGCCTTTGATAAAATCCATTGAATCCTCCTCCCAACTTTGACTTGGAATGGATAAAGGTTGTAACAGACCTGGGGTATTAATTGTCTCAAATTTATTTTATTGGAAAACTAGACATTCTGCCATAAAATTTTGAATATAAAATTTAAGGTCATCCCAAAAAAAAGTTCATCTTGACCCTGAGGTAAGTTTTTAAAAATATTTAGTTCCCTCCTAAGGGAGAGGTGTGCAATTCCAAAATAATCTTTTGTTTGAGTTGGGAATTCTTACAAAGATATAAGAAATCTCTGTACCATAATGAATCATTTTTCAAGCTAAATGTATCATATGTACTGGGATCTTGTTGCAACAATTGAATGAGTTTCCACACTTCTTCTTCATACTTCCATTCATCCCTTACTTTGGTTATCCAATCTGGTTGCATAATAGAAATGGAACAAAGCATTGCTTCCAAATCCTCATACTTTCTTGAGAGTGCATCTGCAACAATATTTGTCTTCCCTTTTTTGTAGATGATTTCAAATTCATAGCCCACCAACTTTGTGACCCATTTTTTTTTCTCTTATGAATACAATATTTTTTCCAAAAAGTATTTAAGACTATCATGATATATTTTTACCTTGAAGTGTCCTCCCATTAGGTAAGGTCTCCATTGCTTTAGTGCATGTAATATTGCCAACATTTCCTTCTCATAAATAGGTTTGTGTAAATACTTTCCTTTGATTGGACGACTTTAAAAAATCATGGGTCTTCCTTCTTTCTTTAAAACAACACTAATTCCATTTCCCGAGGCATCACATTCCACCATAAAGTTTTTTTTGAAGTCTGGCGTAGCTAAGATCGATGCTTGGCACATTTCCTCTATAACATGTTTAAAGGCCTTAGTTGCTTCTCAAGTCCAATAAAATGCATCTTCCTTTTGTAATGACGTTAGAGGTGTTGTTATTCTCCCATAATTCCTAAAAAACTTGCGATAATACCTTGTCAACCTGAGAAATCCTCGCAAATGCTTTAGGATTATGGGTATTTTCCATTCCTTAATGGCTTTAGTTTGTTAGGGTCTACCTTAACACCGTCATGAGATACAATATGACCTAGATATTCCACCTCCTATACTCCAAAGAAACATTTAGAGGTTTTTGCATACAATTGTTTCTCCTCCAATAGTTTGAGCACCCTATCAACATGTTGAACATGATCCTTCCAAGACTTCTTGTAGATTAATATATCATTAAATAATACTAACACAAATTTTCTAAGCAAGGGTTTGAAAATGGAATTCATGAAACCTTGAAATGTAGAAGGTGCATTAGTAAGGCCAAAATTCATAATAACCCTCATGAGTTATAAATGTTGTTTTTGGAATGTCTTCAGTCTTCATTCTAATTTGATGATATCCTGAAGGAATATCCAACTTGGTGAAGTAAATGTTTCCATGTAATTCATCCTATAATTCATCAATGATAGGAATGAGAAATTTATCTTTTATAGTGATCTTGTTGAGCTCCCAATAATCTAGACACATTCCCCATGATCCATCCTTCTTGTGCACTAACCATACTAGAGTAAAGAAAGAACTTTTACTATGTTAAATTATATCGGCCTCTAACATTTCTAGAGCCATACGTTCAATTTCACTTTTTTTGGCATAAGGATATTTGTAAGGTCTTATGTATGGAGGAACTATAAATTACTTTGGAAAGTGACATAATATTAATCTAACCAAGGGAGAATATGTATTGAATAGTCCAATTCTTTCCATTCCAGTGGGTGGTGTTGATGTTGTACTAGGAGTCCAATGGTTACAATCTTTAGGTATTGTAGCTTTTAATTTTCAAGATAATTAATGTGTATCACAAGGAAACCAGGAAATATAATCAGCTTTAATACCAAAATTTATGCAACCAACTCACAAAACAGAAGAAATGATAGATCAACGACTTGAAAAATGGCCTCTTTGAGGGGACAACCTCCTTTACATCACATAAATGAAAAAATCTTGTTTGATTCATATGACAAAACCTTCTTTCTATATATAGGGTTCTATAGGGTCACAATATAATCAGAGCCTACATAACAATAACAATGTAAGGGTGCAACAATAACAGTAGTGGGCTTCTATGGGCACAATCTAACAATATGGGGACTACATGGGCACAACAATAACAATAAGGGGCTACACTAGTATTATAGGGGCCTAACACTTTGCCCTCAAATTGTGTCAGTCGTCCCTGAGTCAGTCCCGAATCACTCCAAATTTGTTCTTCAAAAGTTGAACTTGTGTTTCATGTCGTAGGCCCTCCTACAAGAAATTTATTCCTATCGACTTTAACTCATTATCTCGAAATTTTATCTAGAAATCTCAAGTTAGTCATATTGGAGCCTACATGCCTCAATGGCATGTTTCTTGCTTTCGACAACAAATTCTCATTATTGACCTTCGATCGGATAATTATATGGGTGTTTCACATTTCGACGTTTATTCGTACCTCATATATTGTAGTAGACTACCTTGAGAACCATTGTCATTATTGGTGGTTTATCTCATATTTGTTAACAGTTCTCATCATCAGTAAATAATCATAGGGTCTTTTCCATGTTCGACTTCAAGAAATTTATTCACATGGTCAGATCCGTATTAACAGATTAATAGAGATGAAGAGGAAGACCTTGGATATTTTTTATATATTCAGGTTGCGTGGAGTTTTCAGTATTCATTATTGTAAAATTGATTAATTATATATGGTGTCGCGTCCATACTCAGTATTTTATTGACATGGATATGTGTACACTTCCATACTTATTCTTTGAGGTACTTGTACTCTAAGTATGGGAAATCCTACCTCAGTGATGATGAAGATATTGTATTTTAATATCTTGATTGTTGATTTGTAGGTCTTTGAATAGTGACTCCTTATTCCTTTCCTTTGCATGATAAAGCACTTCAACCATCATACATGGTCTAGCTTTATATTTTATGGGGAAATTTTCTACACATCAATTTTTCACACTTATCTAAATGATGTTTTTGTGATCTGATGAACTATGGTCATAATTCCCCTTGAAAGATGGAATAAATACCCATTACAACAAAACTAAACATTATCTTTGGAAATAGCGCCAGAATTAAGTGTTTTTTATTCTATGAATTCGTTTCAACTGGTAATGAGAAACCCGACGCAAAATGGAAATTTTACTTTAGCACCGAAAATAACACCATGAATAGCGTCAACTTAAGTTTCAGGAATAATGTTAGAAATAGAGCTGGAAATAACGTTGGATTTAGCGGTGAAAACATTTTTTCTTCCGGTATGGCATAAAAAAATAACTTCTTTTTTGACTTCCTAATTGATGCCAAGTTATGTTTCCATTATAAATCGTTGTTAATTCGAGTTTTTTTTCCAATATGGTATCGCTTGTTGCATCTAGCTTTTCTTCCATTATGGCATCTTCTTTATCTTCTAATATGGCTTTCATTATAGTGTATTTTGTTGCTTTTAATATTGCTTCCATTATTACTTCTTGATTTTCTACTTTAATGGCTTCTTTGTTTACTTCTTAGGGAACAACAAGTTTGGCTTCTAATATTGCTTCCATTATTACTTTTTTGTTTGCTACCTGAATTTATTTTATTTTTCCTTCTGAGTTAACGCCAAGTTTGGCTGCTAGAATTGCTTCCATTATTACTTTTTTGTTTGCAACATAAATTGTTTATTTTTTCTTCTTCTTAGATAACACCAAGTTTTGCTTCCAAGTTTGCTTCGGGTGTGCTTCTAGTTTGGCTTCCATTCCATATGAATATCACCAAAAATTGATCGTCACCATTCCATATGAATTTCATGGCTCGATGGAATTGAAACACCAACCTCCTAGTTGTAAAGAAATTTCTCTTCCATTGAGCTAGCACCCTTTAAGCAATTAGACTTTAAAAATTAGACCTTGAAATTAGATGCCGAGAGGCACTCTACACCCCAGTATATAGGGATGTGTAGATGTAATGTGTGTAGATGTCATGTGAGTAATGTAAACTTTTGATATGTTGGAGTGTATATAAATGTACCACTTTAATACCATGGGTTGAATACCATGGGCCAAATACCATATTTATAAAAGAGGTATGGTAAGTAAATAAAATATAAATAAACCATAGATATGGTAAATAAATAAAGTGTCTTTTTATATTTACTAATAGTAATATTATTATTATTATTAATTCTAATATTCACATTATTATATTATAATATTAATATTATTAAATTTAATTAATGTAAACTTTTGATGTGTCGGAGTGTATAGAAATGTACTACTTTAATACCATGGACTGAATACCATGGGCCGAATACCATATTTATAAAAGAGGTATGGTAAATAAATATAATATAAATAAACCATAGATATGGTAAATAATTAAAACTTATTTTTATATTTACTCTATAATCTTATTTGTATTTAGAAACACTCAAAAGTGGTTTTATTTAGATAAATCCTGAGCTAAATACCATGAGCTAAATTATTATTAATACTATGCCAAAAACATTAGTAACCCTATTATTATTATTAGATTGGATGAAATGGATTGATGCAGTTGTGTCTATGAATATGGAGAGTGTGGTTTAGGGCACTTTATTGATGTTAGAATCGAGTAATGAGATTTTCATACAATGTTTTATTTGTTGCAGAGAATATTTAATGATTA
The DNA here is from genome assembly GCA_034641835.2 of Pinus albicaulis. Classification (NCBI taxonomy): domain Eukaryota; kingdom Viridiplantae; phylum Streptophyta; class Pinopsida; order Pinales; family Pinaceae; genus Pinus; species Pinus albicaulis. The sequence goes on from CM076569.1 coordinate 521,440,591, forward strand.
ATTTTTCTGAGATCTGTACGTAGGTTTTGTTCTTGAATAATGCGTACAAACACATGTTTGCTTTTGTATAATTGTGTATACCTTCTGAGTAAATGAACCTTGATTAATATTGTTGCTTGTCATTGGTTCGTATAAATTTGGTAACACTGTTGGGTGATTAATGTATGTATGAGATTGATGAAATCACTAATAGATGATATGGTATCAGGTTTTGATGAAAAACATGTTTTGAGATATGTACATTGTTGTTATGCATAAGAATCATGTATATATGTGGATTTCGTTTATATATTCTAATTTGTTTATGGACGAAGTTTTGTTGTTGCAAAGGTTGAGCATGCAAGGAAGATATTTATATATCAAATGTTTCACATTGAGATACTTGTTGAATATAATTATTACTTGAATGGTTGTAAAAGTAGTCTTACATGTTTACTAGTCTACAGTTATTGTGATTGAGATCTATGTGCTAAGACTGGATATGTTGTAGAGGATTTGGAATTATTGAATCTTGTTTTGCTTTATGAGTATGTTGATTGTTGCTAAGAGTATGGGTTGGCATTTGACACTTGATGAATTGGAGTTTGATGGTACATTTTGTTGATCAGAGATTTATTGTAGAGGTTTTGGGTTTGATGAGTTATTGATCATAGATCAGTTTCAGAGAGGTTATTGGTATTCGGTTATTCAGATGAGCATATTGTTGTATGTGGGTCTAGTTTGAAAATTGGATGAAATATGGTTTGCAGGTTTGTGATTGAGACAGGTGGATCTAGTGTGAAATATTTTTGAAACATAGTCCACAAAGGTATTGAGGGTTGGCGCCTTTACTGAGGGAGTAGCAGCTTCCTTCCAGTGGTGGCCAGTAAATCTCACAGAGTAGGAGTTTCCTTCTAGTCAAAGTTGGAGAAATTAGAGGAGGTAGTAGGCTCCAGCAGGTAGGGGCTTGTGTAATGGTAAGTGTTTTCACCAGTGCAAAATGTAAGAAGATTCGCTTAATAATAAGAAGAATAAAAAATAACAACAACGATAGTTTTCTCCCACTTGGGTTTCCACCTAAAAATCTAGTGTCCCTATGTTTTATTTGTTAATGTGTTTCTCTTTGGACTTATTACATGTTTATAATACATTGTTGCTCTGCTAACTCAGTTAATAATTGATGAGCATTGTGAAAATATAAGTAACTAGCATGTATGTTGTTTTCATTCATTAAAAGAATGTACACACGAGTATTGTCTGAAGGAAAGTCGTGCATAAATTTCTAAATGCGCAATTGAATATTAATTAAAATGAAATATTTATTCACCTCCCCTCTCAATATTTCTAACAAATGGTTTTTTTTTGGGTTATTAAGGCGGAAAATCCCTGTAATTAGAGTTTTGACTTACTTTAGTCTTGGTAGGTCTAGGAGTCTAGGCGTTTGGGGGAGAATGGAAAGTGTTTAATCATGGGCCAAATATAGTATGAAGAGGGTGTTGATTGGGCGAAATAAGGCATATTTGGCATGGGGTCCATGTGGTCGAAGGCCACATCATCACGGAGTGTAGCTCCATGGAGGTATTTTGTAGTGTCTCTTGAGTAATGGAGGCATGATGTCGCGGCTAACGGAAGCCTGAAACAAGGATTGGCTTTTTAATTGATTTCTAATTTCATAGCACATCACACCTAGCTTGCCTTGGCACTAGGCCATAGAGTCAATGTGATGCAATGACGAGACGTAAAATTCTATGTCCCAAGAGATAGAGATGGAGGTGGCATATGATGAGAAGTCCCTTAACCATAAGATTTTCGAATAAATTGTTATAATGTAAATAAACAAAATAACAAGTCATGCATCGAACTTTGGGGCCCATGGTCTAGGTGATGCGACATGTGCCACATGGTTTTAGCCATGGCCACACTCGGAGCCCGAACTATCATGGGACCAATTGGGTAAGGTGGGGGTGCCATGTGGGTGCTACATGGTAGGTCCCTTGCTTATGTGGCAAGACTTAGATGGTTGAACTTTAAAAGGGCATATCCTTTTGATCTAGGAGCTTGATCATGGTAAAATTTATATCACCTGAAATCTCTTGATGAGATGGATGCAATGATGTTGCCCAAAGTTGATTCCATTAACTTTAGGAAAGAACGAAATTTTGTAACTCCATTTTCATGAAAAAACTATAAATATTAGGTTAAATTAAGTAACACTTCGCACTAGGCTTAAAAAAATCACAGGGGATGAAAGAGAGAGCATTACATAAATACACGTCTATGTAATAAACATATACATGTCCAACCATTAAACATGCCATTTACACTTAATATTCTCTCCTCAACCATTAAAACACACAATATAAACACTATCATAAATTAAAGAACCAAATCTACTCGTATGTATTTTTGAATAAAACACACAATATAAACACTATCATAAATTAAAGAACCAAATCTACTCGTATGTATTTTTGAAAAAAATAATTATATTTTTAATATTTTTAATATTTTAACAAAGACATAAAATAGAAAAAAGAAAAAACTTAAATCCTAAAAAAAAAAAATATTTAAAATTGTTATCACATTATTTTAATCATATGAATGGAGCTTTTGAAATTTTCAACCTTTTCCCACGAGAGATTATGTGACAAGCTCTAAGAGAAATATTTATGCTTTTAACATATTCCCATCGTTTAAAAAAACAAAAAACTCATTCAACAAAAATATCATTTTCCAAACTATCTTGGTGGAATAAAAAGAAATATGCTCTCGCATTAGCTTTGCTATGGTTCTCGATCAGTGTTTTAGTGTTTCGGAGTTGTTAATGTACAACATATAACTCAAATGCGGAAACAAATAGGTCATGTGGATGTTGATGACAATGACTTCACAGTAAATTACTAGTGATCAAATTAATTAATAGTATTGTTAAAATAAAAAATTATATTGCCCATTGCTTTGAAAACATATGACATCTAATTTTATATACGATTGCGTGGTTTATATATATATAACTTTTCAAGATAAGTATCCGTTGGATTGTACAGAGTTTTTTGTCTTTTTTTTTTAATTTGTTAAGTTTATTGAAAATTGTATGGAAATTATTTTACAAATTGACTAGGAAAAAATTATACATTTTTTCTTAGTGAAAATAGAAAGTAATTAAATAGAGTAAGAAAAAATTACATTTAAAAATAAAAATTATAAATAAAATAAAAATAAAAATATTTTTACTTTCAATTTCTCTAACTCCATAGTTGCATATTATACATTTAATGTAAATTTATATTAAAATATTTAAATTATAATAAAATCTGAAATATATTATTTTATATTTCTTTAAATTCCACCCATTCTCTCTTATATATTGAAAAACAATTCATCCAACCTTAATTTATTTAAAAACAACCACAACCATTTAATCAATATTTAAACAACTTAAATGCCTCCCCCTTTGTCCCTTATCCTACATAAAGGGGTGCTAATATCAGATAAAATCCTTGATGTAATGAAAAGATAAGTAAAACCAAAATCACATATAATTAGCTAATTTTACTATACACATATTTCGCAATTTCCGTTAGAGTTAAACCCACACAAAGTAGGTTATGTCAGCTGGTCAGTGCAGGAGAGGACAGAGCCTGGTTGCAAAATAGACTGAAGAGGTACAGGTCCAAAACTGAAGATACTGGATATCATGACAAAGAGGAGGGCAATATGGTCTTCCTGGTTGGGAACATGGTCCCCCATTGTGCTGAAGAGGTACAGGTTCAAAAGTGAAGATACTGGATATCATGACAAAGAGGAGGGGAATATGGTCTTCCTGGTTGGGAGGTATGGGTATTCATTGTGTTGCTGCTCAGTTATAACAGAGAAATTTATGCAGTGTAGAGGATGTGGTTTGATGGTTAGGTGGGGAGATTTGCAAAAAATGTAGAGAATGAGATTTGATGGTTAGGTGGGGAGATTTGGTCTTAACAAGTTTTGACAGATTTTATGGTCCAACCTTTAACAAGATTATTTACACCTAAGAACTGCTCCAAGTGCAAAATTGAAAAAAAAACTGTTCCAGGTGCTCTTCAGTTAGAAAAAAAACAGAGAAATTTATACATTGCAGTTGGGAGTGGACCTTATATGGGGCATAAGGAGACACTGGCTCTGTGGATGGCTGTTTGAGGTTGGAGAATGATCCCCTCTGTTTACCTGGAGATGTTCAGGTAACCCATGATTGTCTGATTTTCTCGAGCTGAGCAACAATTTCATTCATATATGGTCTCTCATCCCTCTCTGAGAGCAGGCATCTGAAGGCCAATTCTGCAGCTGCAGTTACCATCACCTTCACCTTGTGATTCAGTTCAATCTCCATCCGCTTATCCACTAGTTCATGTAAAGCCCCTTCCTGGATCCTTGTTATGGCCATGTTAGCAAGGTTGATGTCCCTTGGATTTCGACTCATGTCCACAGCTAATTTACCAGTGTGCTAAAAACAAAAATTGCATTGGCTATGCCGTATTGTATAATGATGAACACAAAATATTACCCTTCAATATTTTCCTACTAGTGGTATCTGCATTCTGCATGGAATTTATGTCCTCCTGTTATTTCTGTAGGTTCTTGAATCATCTATGATGCCATCCCTCTCATCCTCTAATGTACATCCTTTAATGCACAGCTTCCTCAGCATATTGTCTCGTCCTAGTTTGTACCAGAATCCATACACAAGTGTGTCAGCGGACTATTTTAATGGAAATAGATTTTTCCTTCTCTGTAGGCTTTACTTCTTGTAATTTTCCATTATCTAGCAACTCTGCAATTCCTTCAGTATCTTGGGAAGTTTCTTCACTGTAAATAAACGTGCATATGGTAAATCATCACCAATTCTGGTTGTTCTCCATTTTAAATTCTTGATAAGTAATCTGGTCTAACAAGGGTATTTCCTAACTTAGCAAATATTTGAAATTCAAAATCATAGGAGCAGTAATAACCAAAGATATATTCGTACTTGATGTAGTGGTTTGTAACGAGAAACTTCAGTGTTCGTAGATCTATAAAGAATATGAACTGATTAGTTTGCAAATATGTTTTAAGTTCCAAAATACAATTCTCAATCCTGCTCTATCTGGTTGTCGAATATCTCGTTATTGTTTTATTCAAATTTGAGATGCATGATAAACTGGGTGATATACATTCATTTTTCATGGATGAATCAGTATGGCATCCACACAGCAGTATGGTATTCACACAGCATTTCACATAAACAGAGAATAATTAGTTTGTTCAGGCTAGGATTTGTACTTTCTTTCTTTTCAATAAATCAAAAACCTCCGAGCTCTCTCAACATATATAATCCATATCTTTCTAAACATTTCATCGTATCTGGTAATGCATTCCTTGAAAATGGAATCATGACACTAGAAGGTAAAAGAATCCATCTGTAGAAAAAGAAAAAGATTCGAGGAGACATTTTTTCCCGATTGCAACTCTGCTTATCTGAAGAGCTTGAAGACTGTAAAAGTTACAACACTGAAAATAACCAAATATGATATATGTTTCACACTGATTAAGAAATAAAAGTTTATTTACAAATTATGCATATGCCGGAAGTCATATACTTCTAGATTCTAAAAAGCTTAACAATAATATATATCTAACAAATCCGTACACTTATAAACTCTGAAAGCCCGACAACAAGGTTCCAATGTGAAAGCAAAGAAATGGGTAGGGCAGCAAATGACAGTTTGAAGACCCTACCTCTTTACAGAGAAATCTACAATCTAATTGAACAGGATTCTTCAATGGAAGACAATAAAGACAGTGAAGGGATTTCAGGTGCAGAAGAGGAGAACTTGAAGGCAGAGGGAGGATTGGCCACATCGTCTCCATTACCTTCAATCATTTGAACAACCTTGCTCATACAAGGACGATCTATGTAGTTGTATTGGATACACCATAGGCCAACTTTGATGAGACTCCTAGCCTTCTCCGCATCCTCTGTTTCCATTTTTCCTTCTCTCAATGTTGTCCCCAGCTCCAGCTCCAGCTCCAGCTCCCCCCTGTCAAGCATCTTGAAAGCCCACTGAGGAAAGTAAAACTGACTGGAATGGCTCTGGTTTCCATCAAAGTTCTTTCTTCCCCCAACTATCTCTAGCAAAAGCATTCCAAAACTATAAACATCTGACTTATCAGTAAGAAAACCCAAATCTCTGTTAAACACCTCTGGCGCAGCATAACCAGGCGTCCCTCTAGCAACTGTCATTGATATATGGTCATCTCCCTTACGACAAAGTTTTGCCAGACCAAAATCAGAAACCTTTGGTGTGAAGTCAGCATCCAGCAAGATGTTGTGAGGTTTGATATCGAAGTGTATGATACGTTGTTGGCAATCTTCGTGTAAATATGCAATTCCACGAGCCGCACCCAGAGCAATCAAATACAATTGTTTGAACCCTAGGACTTGCTCCTCCTTTTTTCCCTCAAATATAAACTTTTCCAGAGACCCATTAGCCATGTACTCATAGACCAGTGCGCTGGTAAGGTTTTCAAAGCAATACCCCATCAGGCGAACCAGATTGACATGATGGATCCGTCCAATGGTGGCCACTTCATTCATGAATTGGCTCTCGCTGTGCCTATTCCGATCAAGAAGCTTCACAGCCACTAGAGTGCTGTTCAGAAGCTTTCCTTTATACACCACACCAAAACCCCCTTCTCCCAACTTTTCTGCAAAGTTGTTGGTCATCCTTTTCAGTTCATCGAAGGAGAATCTGGTTGGCATTTCATAAGCATATTCCTCTAAGAATTTCTTTACCTTTGAAATGGTATAGGGATGAGATTTTCTCCTCTTACGGGCACGGGCATGGTAGGTGAAGAGCACCGCTGCAATTGCTGCTGCTGCCAGAAGACCTCCTCCAATGAACCAACCTGCGGTGGAACGAAGTACAGATTGTTATGCTGGAAACAAAATACAAATTCATCTTGATATTCAATCAGAGATACTGAAATAAGAAACAAAATAAAAAAAATTACCTGTTATAATGGCTGATCGACGACCTGTAAAAAAAACCATAACAACTCTTATAAGTAAAGGAGTATTTTGAAAACTGAACTAAACTCTCTTTAATTAATCTAGTTGGACCAGATATTTTTAATTTTCAAGTATTATTATGTTTTAAGAAAATTTGTGTAAATGGATATTTCAAAAATTGATTAATTTTAAAGATACATTTATTTAGTGTAAAGTCTAATGAGAAGTAAAAAACATATGATATTGTAAAATTTAAATTTAATGATGAAAATGATTTTTGATGTTTCTAATTAGTTACATTCCATCTCTATCTATATATTTATAAGTACTCTTTATACATACACTATATTTATGTAAATCACATTTTTTAAAGTATATTTATTTATTATATATATATAATTTATTTATTTATTTTTATTTTTTTTAAAAGATAGATTTACAATAAAATAATGTATAATTATAATAAAATAATATTTGTATTATGAATAATCAATTAACGATATTAATAAGAATAAAAATATTTTTTATATATAAATTAAACCATTAAATTGATCTAGCCGTTATTAATTTCAATATTCAAACTAGCCATTATGTTGTTTTAATTAAATAATTAAATTAATAGAAATAACCGTTATGGATTTCAAAGTCAAATTAGTTGTTATTCTAACGGTTTTATTTGCCTTTTCTACATCTATTTAAATTCAATGACTGAGCTGATCTCTCATCTAGTCCTGATGATGAACCACACTGGTTGGTTCGAAACGTCGACTTTGTTCATTGTAATGTGATTATTGCTGAAATATTTCTTCATAATGAATGGACATCCTCATCCTAATTGCTGATAATCAAAATATTTTGAAATTTTACTTTGATTGTTTGATTTTGGAAATATTTTGGAATCTTACCTTGATTGTTTGACCTTGAAAATATTTTGGAACTCTATTTGAACTTGTTATTTATTTATTTATAAATAATTTTTATATTTACGTAAATCTCATTTTTTTAAACTTGAGTGGTAGATTTATAATATCTTCAGTTAGGCGTCTTTGAGTCATAAGCAATTTGGAATGGGTGACCTCTTCGGAAATCTATCGGGTGTAAGCCATGAAAGTGATGATTGAGGCTATGTGATTCATTTCACTAGTTTCAATCTCACTTCTTCATTTCCTGTGAGCATCACCACATGCAATGAGTGCTAAGTGGACTATTCAAAAATCATGAGAAATTAATCAATTACTATTACCTCTCATAGAAATGGTCATAGATGAATGAACTACTTAACCCAGTTGAATCCCAAAATATGACATATGAAGAGATCCTCATCAAAATTGATGATTTTGAAAATATTCTGAAATCTTATCTTAATTGTTAGACCTTGAAAATATTTTGGACTCATATACATGAGAGCCAATCAATTGTTTAACCTTGATTTCTTACCTCAATTATTTGACCTTAAAAATATTTTGGAATCTTATCTAGATAAGAAAAAATCAATAGTTTGACCAAACTCTCCTTAATTGGATTTCAAAATATTCCAAAAAACCTGCAATAAAAAAATATTCCAAAAATCCACAATAAAAAATATTTCAAATATCCACAATAAAAATAAATTGAAGTAACTGAACTAGTAATAGTAATGCCAAATACTGTTCTAAGAAGTTCAGAATAGAGCGTACCGTTGCTGGGGAATTTATCTGGTTGCGTACCGTTGCTGGAGAATAGAGCGTACCGTTGCTGGGGAATAGAGCATACCGAAGTGTTGTAACCACATATCCCTCGACTTGCCTCGCATGATATAACAATTTCATATCTCTGTCTATCTGTGATAACCCAATCTGCCTTTCCCACCTCAATGACTAACTTTTCCACAGAACATCCTGAAAAAGAATGGTCAGGATCGGAGAAAGCGTAATAGACATGGCTACTGCCACATTGCGAGAGAAAACCTCCCGTGGATTCGAATCCTTCCGCACACTTCCGCACACGTACATAGTTCTGTTCTCTTTACCCGTAATTTTGATGGCGATGTCTGAAGATTGTGAAGAGGGCGTCTCCAAATTGATGGGATTAGTTAAAAATTGACAATTCTCACCCTCGACAATAAGGATGGGATCGTCAATCCTTAGAATTGTATAGGTGTCACCCCCAAATGCAAATAACCATATTTACAACCGTCAATATATATATAAATAAAAAAACACTTTATATTGCGCATACACTTCACACCAACTCTGTTTTCAAGTACGTAAAAAGATAATACTTATCTTTGCCACTATGTATGTGAACACTGTTTATTTCACTTAAGCCTTAACAATGGTTATGTCATTTCTGGTTGTAATTTTCAACATTAAAAAACATGCCGTTATTATATTTGTGAATCCACTCAAACCTTATACAACATTAGCAACCCAAATTTCCTAAACTCTAATTAACATTGCACAAACTTCGGCATCAAGATTTGGCATTTATTTTATTATGTCAGCACGTCTACTCAATGTACAGGTCTTTTAAATGTATGATGTACACGTTGGCTTCTGAATCACGTTTCCAGCACAATTCCTTTATAAATATCTATGGTTCATTTATATTTTCACCTTTGGTTCTCGAATCTTGTGCTACGGACTCCACTTGTCGGGTGGCGAGCCTTATTTCAGCTGCCATAGGCCCATTAATGCGGCCCAGGCAGCTGATGCCCACCGCACGATGATCGTGTGCTTTAATCCGACGGCCGACATCAGCTGCCTGGGCCGCATTAATGGGCCTGTGGCAGCTGAAATAAGGCTCGCCTTGTCGGGTTGCCTAGCGCCTCTTCCACCTTATATCATCCATTAGATGCATCCAACGGTGAACTGGACTGAGGAGGTGGGTTAGAGTAACCACCCGCCCCTATCCTCCCGCTTTTGTCCCATTCTTGCCTTCTCGGTGCCCAAAATTGGCTTTGCAACAGCAAACCACCTTCCTTCGACTCCTCTGTCACAGGGTTTCACTGGTGAGAATGGGTTATTCGGCATGGTTCATCTTTATTTATTTCTCGTTCTCATCTCCTGCTACGGTGTAAGAAAATTGTTAACGACAGTTTATATTTCTCAACATTTTTTTTAAGGTTTGTTCTAAGATAAAAAATCCTGTCGCTTAGATAGCGCCGACCTTCCCTTGTGAGCCACTGTCACAATGAACGCTACAGTAAGTTTCTTTGAATGCTAAGTGTTGTTGTTTTTTTTTTTTTTACACAGAGATTTATTATGAGTATTGAGGTTGTACAATTTTTATTACCCCAGATTTTCTCACAGTTTTGATTGTTGTTCTGTCTCTACGAGGCAGATCTGGGAGTTTAATTCAGGTTCTTCTGGATGCGAAGAAATGCAACCTGCTTCCCTTCCTCTAGAATCTTCAAGGTAGACATTGTCCTTTGTTGAACTTATTTCTATTAAGCATGGGTATTTCTGTTTGTAATTCCCCCTTCCCACTCACTGCATACCTTGCAGGTCTCGGTCTTCAATTTTCTCTGGCTTTCGTCGTGGACTTAACTTAATTTTTTTCCTCTCATGGAGGACTGTCCACTTATGTTAAAGTTTTGCTCATATCCTCAATGAGGAAGAACTTAGATTTCAAGTTCCTTAATTTATTTTAAACTAGAATGTTCATGCTTTTAATCCCGTATCTAGTTTCTACTCTTTTCTCCTTCTTTCATTACATTTGTAATAACTATATATGAGACAGCCTTATGCTCAGGCTTACTCGTCTCAATTTAAGGACTACATATTTTTTTAAAGACTCTGGTTTATCTCTGTGGAATAATATTTTAAGAAAATTAGCCCATATACCAGTTTGTCTTATTCATGCATTATTGGTCTTTCTTTATGGCTATATACAATTTCTTACTGCAATTTTAGTTACTCAGAATTAAGCATGCGTTGAATTAGAAGGTTTTGTCAGAAAACTGTTTTCCATATTTCTGTTACGGTGTCGGCTCTCACGACCACGCCTACAGCTCTGTCCCTTTATTTAATTATTGAAGTTCTTCTGATTATTTGTTTTGTTCAAGGGTTTTTTTATACTGAAACCCTCATTATTAAAATCATTGTTTTTTTTGGTAGAGAGTTATCGGGACTGGGATTGGAGCCTCCCCTTGCAGATTTCTAATCTGAAACCCATAACTAATTGATTTCTCACTTATACGGTATAAAACCCTCTATGGCTAAGAGGTTTTTCTGATTTCCTATTTTACCAGTAAAGAAACTTCTAAATTAAAATGCTATCTTATTTCTTTCGAATATTCCAATTTACTATTGTATCATATACTCTCTTACTCTTAAAATAATAGGAATTTCCTCATATATTTATTTCTACTATAAATATCAAGTATTTCCAATCATGTGTGCTCTCAGATGAGATACTACAGCAATAGGTGAATTTTCCTACATCTGCGTAAAATGTTGATGAACAGTAGGTACACCTATGTTTTTAAATAAAACAGTGAATTAATTATGGAAATTAAAATAACACAACGAGATAATTCTAAAAGCAGCAGGTTGGCTCTGTTATTTACTAAAACCAGTACTTCATTGTTCTACTGTTATTTTCTTCTAAACATGAATATGTATATACATAGATAATCAAGTCATAACTTTTTCTATAGTTAATTTTCCTACATCACCTTACTGCAAATTCTAACAGTAAACATAAAATGGCAGAATATACCTACTTCAGAGTACAGGTTTTCCATAGTAACTATCGGTCCTCCCAACCTTGAGCGAGACGATTACGTCCTCCGTTCCCCCTTTCTCCCAACCAAGATTGAGGTAGTTCTCTGAGACATGCAATCAGACCTCAAGATTTTTTACAAAATCCAATCTAGCTGCACTAGGGTGAACTTTGAGTTCCACTGGTTTACACACGAGCCCAAGATACTCCAGTCCCAAAACATCGCTGCTTAACCCCTTATGCTTGTCTGCACAGAACCCCCTTCCTTTCTAGGATTTTTCCTTAGATCCTTTCTGGGAATGTAACTGTCAGAGTTGTCTCAACCTCTTCCTGGGTTTCTTGGAAAAATGTACCTCATAGTTACTTTCACCTTTTACTCAAATAAGAATTATCATTTTTAATTAAAACCTTGAAATAAAAATTCATGTGTTAATGTCATTAACGAATGTCTCATTCATTTGTAACTTTGAATGTTTCTTAGTAATTCGTGTAACAATAGATAAAAGTAAAAGACTAAAACATGAAGTTACATCTTCCCCCGCTGAAAGAAACATCGTCCTCGGTGTTACTCGTTTCCCAAGAACATCTCTGGATAAGCCTCAAACATAACTTTTTCGTCTTCCCAAGTAGCCTCCTCCGGGCCAAAGTGTTTCCACAACACTTTAACTTGGGGGATGACTCGCTTCCGGAGTGTTATTTTTCTCTGATCTAGGATATGCTACGGTTCTACCAGGAACTCATCGTCTGGTTCTACCTGCAAGCAACAGTTTTTTTTAATTAGTTTAGATCAGAAAATTACTGTAAGCAAATCGTAAGACTTTGTCAACTTACATGTATACCTTGCCAATGTATAATGTGCTTAGAATCGTGCACATAATGCTTCAACAGAGACACGTGAAATACATTTTGCACTAATATATGGCTTGGTAAATCCAATCGATAGACCACCGGCCCTATTCTTTCTAAGACTTCAAAGGGTCCGCAGTAGTGGGGAGCCAACTTGGCACAAGCATTCCATCTAAGAGTGCTTTTCTTTGGCTTAATTCGCACATAAACATGGTCCCCTACTGCAAATTCCCAAAAGGTCCTTTTGCCAGTCCTGTGCCGCTTTCAAATTCTACCTAATTTTCTTGACTTCTTGTTCCATTTCTTCCAGCATATCTGGTCCTAGCATCATTTTGTTTTCTGGACTACTCCAGTTTATAGGAGTCTGACACTGTCTCCCATATAATGCTTCGAAAGAGCTCATCTTAAGGGATTCTTGGTATCCGTTATTGTATGCAAACTCAACCAAATGTAGGCATTCCTCCCATTTCGTTGGCTGTTGCATTACATACAATCGCAACATGTCTTTTAAAACTTGATTTACACGTTTGTTTGCCCATCCATCTGCGGGTGGTAAGTGGTACTAAATTGTATTTGAATTCCCAGTCCATTAAATAGTGTCTTCCAGAATGTGGAGGTGAACTTCACATCACGATCTGAAATGACTGCTTGAGGAATACCATGTAACCTGAAAATTTCCTTCATAAAAATATCATCAATTTGCATTGTTTTATAGGTAGATTGAACAGGGATAAAATGTGCCACTTTGCTAAGTCTGTCAACTACCACCATTATAGAATCATTATGCTTTTTGTTTCTAGGTAGTCCCGTGATAAATTCAATGGAATGACTTCCCACTTCCACTCGAGCACAGGAATTGGTTGAAGCAATCCCGCAAGATGTTGATGCTCCACTTTAATCTGTTGGCATTCAAGGCACTTGGGCAAATATTCAACTATATCCCTTCTCATCCCCGACCAGATGTAGTCTTTTCTGATTGTTGTTAACATCTTCTGGTATTCGAGATGCCCAGCATAGGTGCTCCTATGATGCTCATCCAGAAGAATTCTCTGTAGACCAACCTGATTGGGAATATATATCCTCTTCTGGAAAATAAGAAGTTTTTGTTCATTGAGTTCATATTCAGACTGTTTTCCTCGTCCTTCATCATCTATTACTTACTGCCACAAGTTCTGATATGCTGGGTCCTCCCTTGCTGCTTCCAGAATCTGATCTTGTAATTTAAATTCATTCTAGTTAAAATAGAGTTCATAAATGTCGTGCAATTTTCTGGTTAAGACATCCACCACTTTGTTCTCTTTTCCTTTCACATGTTGAATATCGAAGTTGAATTCACTAAGAAATTCATTTCATCTCGCTTGTCGGGCATTCAAATCAACCTGCTTGAAGTAGCTAGTTAAGCTACTATGATCGGTCCTCGGCACAAATCTTTTCCCCAATAGTTAATGCCTCCAAATCCGCAAGGCATGAACCACTGCAGTCAGCTCCAAATCATATGCTGAATAACGTTGCTCGTGATCCTTCAGTTTTCTAGACTCATATGCTATGACTTTTCCCTCTTGAGTCAACATTGCTCCTACACTCTCCTTACATGCATCAGTACAAACTTCGAATTCCTTATTGGAATCTGCTACCTTCAGGACAGGAGCAGTGGTTAACAGCTCTTTTAATAATTCAAAACTGTTTTGGCATTCTTATGTCCATTTGAAAATCTATCATTTTATTTGCAAAGAAGTAATAGGGTAAGCTATTTTAGAAAACCCAATAATGAATCGTCGGTAATAACCAGCTAAGCCCATAAACAAACATATGTCTGCCACATTATTTGAAACCTTCCACTCCATAATTGTCTTTATCTTTTTCGGGTCCACAACTATTCCTTCAGCTGAAATCACATGCCCCAAGTATTGGATCTGCTCCTTAAAGAAATCACATTTACTGAACTTGGCATAGAGCTGATGCTCTCTTAGAATTTTCAACACAATACGCAAATGTTATTTGTGATCTTCCTCATTCTTAGAGTAAATTAAGATATCATCAATAAATATTAACAGAAATTTATCCAAATAGGGGTGAAAAATTCCATGCATTAAACTCATAAATGTTGCTAGTGTGTTGGTTAACCTAAACAGTAACACCACAAACTCGTAATGTCCATACCTAGTACGGAAATTTGTCTTGCTTATATCTTCATCCTTGATTCAGATCTGATAGTAGCCTGACCTTAAGTCAATTTTAGTGAACACTGTAGCTCCCTTGACTTGGTCAAACAAATCATCAATGCACGGTAGGGGGTACTTGTTTTTAACCATGAGCTTGTTGAACTGACGATAATCCATACACATACGCATAGTACCGTCCTTCTTCCTTACGAACAACACCGGTGCTCCCCATGGGGATGTACTTGGTCAAATATAACCTTTATCCGTCAACTCTTGCAATTTCATTTTAAACTCTGTATATTTTGGTACACTCATTCTGTAAGGAGTTCGGGACACAGGTGCTGCCCCAGGTACTAACTCAATTGGAAAGTATATGTCTCTTTTTGGTGGTAGCCCTGGAATTTCCTCAAGGAAAAAATCTTGAAATTCTTGTACAACAGGAATATTTTCTAACATAGCAGTCTTATCTTTGGTATTGGTGAACCCAACTTGAATTGCATACAGCTGGCAGCCCTTCCTCATACATTTACTTAGCTGTGATGTAGTAATGGGTCGCAGCTTCAAAGGTTTTTTAATGCCCTGCAGTTCCTGTTTTGACCCGTCTTTAGACTTAAAATGTATAACCTTATTCTTATAGTCCACCAAAGACCAATGTCTTTCCATCCAATCCATCCCCAGCAATATATCATAAGATCCCAATGGTAAAAAATTGAGTTCCACAGTTATGTGCTGGTCCCCAAATTTTAATTCACAGTCGGGTACCTTAGTATGAACCCATCTTCTAGTCTTTGTAGCCAGCTGAACTAACCATGGTTTTTAAAATTTTTGTTCCTGCAATTTACTGCTTTCAACTACACGAGGGTGTACGTAACTCAAACTGGCACCAAGATCAACTAGAATAGAAAAAACTTGGGTTTGAATCTTACCTTCTAATTCTATCACGGTTGGCTCGTAATATGCTTGTCAATCCTCTAGCGTTGCGTTGATTTTGGGTATGTTTAGAGCTACATCCCCCACTGTTAACGTTTCTTGCAGATTTTCTGCCACCTCATTCCGTCCTTGATGCGGACAGTTCTTGAAATAATGTGCTTCTCCACAGCGTCAGCACTGCAATGGGGGTTTCTGGGTTTGCCCAATATCTGGTCTACTAGAAGCTTCATTAGGCCTTTCTTCCCCCGTCCACTTAGTTCTGTTTTTGTTTTTACCATTATATTTGCTAGGCAGATGTCTTGCAACGTTCTTGAAATTACGGGATTTGCTATTTTTGTTATTGGAAAAAAAATTATGCCCCTTTCGAGGTGGCCAAATTTTACCAACTTCACCCTTCACCTTAGACTTCTGATAGCACATTCGTGCCTTCCTAATCGCTTCATCCATAGTCTTTGGATTTACGAACTCAATCCTTTCCTTCATATGAATTGGAAAACTGCTCAAAAAATGTTGCACCTTAGCTTTCTCATCACACAGGTAGGATATATATCTTAATAAAGATGTGAATTTCGTGATAAACTCGTTCATAGTCATTTGAACCAGTGTCAAATCATGAAACTCTTGAGACTTTTCATCATAAAATCTTTCAGTTAAGTACTTGTCTTTAAAGTAATTTTGAAGCTCATCACAAGTTATGTTTTGGTCTTCTACTACCCTTACATTTTTCACTTCCTCCCACCATAGCGTTTCTTTCTCCTGCAGCTGATAGATGGCTAGGCGAGATTTAAGCTTGTTGTTATACTCGTATACCTGAAATATTTATTCATATTTATAATCCAAGCTTCTGTCATTTCCTCCGCCTCTCCATCAAAAGTAGGAGGCTTGATCTTCCGGAATTCTCCCTGTAACTCCACTTTATGCTTCTTCAATTCCTGTTCTTCCATAACATTTCCAGATTTTGCCTCATTATAAGTTCAAATTTTATGGCTTTTTGGTGTTCGACTGTTCTCCACATGATCATGTACTCCTTGGCGTTGATCCCTGTTTTCCTGAGTATTTCTCTTAGGGCTTGTTTGTCCACTAGGAGGATTTTGTCTATTTGATAGACTCTTTAGTATCCTCTCTTGTTCTCTCATCAATATTTCGTTGTCACTGCGAACCTTAAGCATTTTTGTTTGTAGCTATTGAACAGTATCCAACAATCTGTTTGTCTGCTGCTGTTGTTCTTCTAGAATTCTGCTTGTCTGCTGGTGCTGGTCCACACTTAGCTGCACCCACATCTCAGGACTGACTTCAGGATTTGTCATAGGATGAGTCTTTCCCATGTTTCTAGGTGGGTGTTGACTTGATCCTCTTCTCATGATGATTTACAGAAGATTCTTGTACTTATCACAATATCAAATCATTAAATTTCATAAAATCTCCATTACAACAGTAAGTATGGTTCTGGTCCATTTGGCCGAGTTTCTAACTTATGCTCTGATACCACTTGTCACCCCCACATGTAAATAACCATATTTACAACGGTCAATATATATATATATATATATATATAAACTTTATATTACGCATACACTTCACACCAACTCTGTTTGCAAGTATGTAAAAGGGTAATACTTATCTTTGCTAGTATGTAAACACTGTTTATTTCGCTTAAGCCTTAAAAATGGTTATGTCATTTGTGGTTATAATTTTCGACATTAAGAAACATGCCATCATTATATTTGTGAATCCACTCAAACCTTATACAGCATTAACAACCCAAATTTCCTAAACTCTAATTAACATTGCACAAACTTCGGCATCGAGATTTGGCATTTATTTTATTATGTCAGCACGTCTACTCAATGTATAGGTCTTTTAAATGTATGATGTACACATTGGCTTCTGAATCACGTTTCCAACACATTTTCTTTATAAATATCTATGGTTCATTTATGTTTCCACCTTTGGTTCTCAAATCTTGTGCTACGGACTCCACCTGTCAGGTTTCTTGGCGCCTCTTCCAACGTAGATCATCCATTAGACGCATCCAATGGTGAACTAGGCCAAGGGGGTTGGTTAGGGTAACCACCCACCCCCATCCTCCCACTTTTGTCCCATTCTTGCCTTCTCGGTGGCCAAAATTGGCTCTACAACAAAAGACCTTCTTCCTTTGACTCCTCTGTCATGGGGTTTCACTGGTGAGAATGGGTTGTTCAGCATGGTTCATCTTTATTTATTTCTCGTTCTCATCTCCTACTACAGTGCAAGAGAACTGTTACGGCGGTTTATATTTCTCGGCATTTTTTTTAAGGTTTGTTCTAAGATAAAAATCCCGCCGCTCAGATAGTACCGTCCTTCCCTTGCGAGCCACTATGACGATGAATGCTACAGTAAGTTTCTTTGAATGCTAAGTGTTGTTTTTTCTTTTTTTACACAGAGATTTATTATGAGTATTGAGGTTGTACAATTTTTATTACCACAGATTTTCTCACAGTTTTGATTGTTGTTCTGTCTCTATGAGGCACAACTTGGAGCTTAATTCAGGTTCTTCTGGATGCGAAGAAAGGCAACCTGCTTCCCTTCCTCCAGAATCTTTAAGGTGGATGTTGTACTTTGTTGAACTTATTTATATTAAGCATGGGTATCTCTGTTTGTAATTCCCCCTTCCCATTCACTGCATGCCTTGCAGGTCTTGGTCTTCAATTTTCTCTGGCTTCCATCGTGGACTTAACTTAAGTTTTTTCCTCTCATGGAGGATTTTCCACTTATGTTAAAGTTTTGTTCATATCCTCAATGAGGAAGAACTTAGATTTCAAGTTCCTTAATTTTTTTTAAACTAGAATATTCATGGGTTTAATCTCGTATCTAGTTTCCGCTCTTTTCTCCTTCTTTCATTACGTTTGTAATAACTATATCTAAGATAACCTTATACTTAGGCTTACTCGCCTCAATTTAAGGACTACATATTTTTTTAAAGACTCTGGTTTATCTCTTTGGAATAATATTTTAAGAAAATTAGCCCATATACCAGTTTGTCTTATTCATGCGTTATTAGTCTTTCTTTATGGCTATATACAATTTCTGACTGCAATTTTAGTTACTCAGAATTAAATATGTGTTGAATTAGAAGGTTTCGTCAAAAAATTGTTTTCTATATTTCTGTTACACTGTCGGCTCTCACAACCAGTCCTACAACTCTGTCTCTTTATTTAATTATTGAAGTTCTTCTGATTATTTGTTTTGTTCAAGGGTTTTTTATATTGAAACCCTCATTATTAAAATCATTTTTTTTTTGGTAGAGAGTTGTCTGGACCGGGATTGGAGCCTCCCCTTGTGGAGATCTAGTCCAAAACCCACAACTAATCGATTTCTCACTTATACGGTATAAAACCCTCTATGGCTGAGAGGTTTTTCCGATTTCCTATTTTATCAGTAAAGAAAATTCTAAATTAAAATGCTATCTTATTTCTTTTGAATATTCCAGTTTATTGTTATGTCATATACTCTCTTACTCTTAAAAGAATAGGAATTTCCTCATATATTTATTTCTACTATAAATATCAAGTATTTCCAATCATGTGTGCTCTCAGATGAGATACTACAACAATAGGTGAATTTTTCTACATCTACGTAAAAAATTGATGGACAGTAGGTAGACCTATGTTTTTAAATAAAACAACGAATTAATTCTAGAAATTAAAATAAAACAGTGAGATAATTCTAAAAGCAGCGATTTGGCTCTGTTATTTACTAAAACCAGTACTTCATTGTTCTACTGTTATTTTCTTCTGAACATGAATATGTATATACATAGATAATCAAGTCATAATTTTTTCTACAGTTAATTTTCCTACATCACCCTACTGCAAATTTTGACAGTAAACATACAATAGTAGAATATACCTACTTCAGAGTATAGGTTTTCCATAGTAACTGTCGGTCCTCCCAACCTTGAGCGAGGCGATTACATCCTCCTCTCCCCCCTTGCTCCTCACTAGGATTGAGGTATTTCTCTGAGACTGGCAATCAGACCTCGATTTTTTTACAAAATCCAGTCTAGCTGCACTTGGGTGAACTTCTGAGTTCCACTGGTTTACACACAAGCTCAAGATACTCCAGTCCTAAAACATAAATTGCTTAACCCCTTATGCTTTTCTTCATAGAACTCCCTTCCTTTGTAGGATTTTTCCTTAAAGCATTTTTAGGAAGGTAACTGTCAAAACTGTCTCAAACTCTTCCTGGGTTTCTTGGAAAAATTTACCTCACAGTTGCTTTCACCTTTTACTCAAATAACAATTATCATTTTTAATTAAATCTTAAAATAAAAATTCATGTGTTAATGTCATTAACGAATGTCTCATTCATTTATAACTTTGAATGTGTCTTAGTAATTCGTGTAACAATAGATAAAAGTAAAAGACTAAAACCGGAAGTTACAGTAGGGCTACATTGACAATACTGTGTTTCTTGACAGGGTCTAGAGGCAAAGTAAATGGCCTTGCCCAAGTTAGAAAGGACTGGAAGAAACTCTAGAAATAGGTCCATTGATGGCTGCTTTTATTCATAGTGTTGTACATATTCCATTATTTGTAACACACAAAATTAGGCATTGTTAGTATGGTTAATTTTTTATCCTTGCTTGTAACAGATTAAGAAAGTAGGCCAACAATTTCACAGATTCCAAACTCACAACATATTTCGAGGGGATGCTATTCCTTTACAGTTACATTCTTTGTTATAGGTTGTACCATTTCCTTCCTTGTAAGATGTTCTACAAGTTTTTCTAGGGGTTTCTCTTCCTTTACAGTTATATTCTTTGCTATAGAGTGTACCATTTCTTGCCTCGTAAGATGGTCTACAAGTTATTATATGGGATCATTGAAACCTAAAGCTAGAAAACTGATATAGATTGATCAATAATCTCACACAAATATAATTATACTTTTCTCAAAATTGAGGATGAAAAGTTATATAGGTATACTTTAATATTTATCCTTGATTGAATTGTAAACATTTTTACTGCAACCTACTATTAAAAATGAAAGAAATTAGTCAACCAAGAACGAGATAGCAGAAGAGTTATACGTGCACTGTCAAGACTCAAGAGGATCACTCTCTCGAGAAACAATCTTTGGCAGGCACAAAATTGCAAAGGATGTAGCTACTTGGATCTGCAGTAATGTGTGGGATAGCTGGATGTCCACCTTTTCCTTCTATAATAACTTCAAAAATGCCCGACCCTGCCAAAATTCGCCTTGGGCTTTGATGCTATAGTCCCAGTTGACTGAATAGGTGTAAAATGCATTTCAAATTTAGTTTCTGCATCTTCGAGTGCACCTTCACAAATCATGTGAGCAATACCTCCACCTCCTTCTTTGGCAGGTTGAAAAATAAGTCTTACAGTGCCCCTCAAAAGTTCATGGTAAAGCAAAGAAATATTTATATTAGTGAAATGGGAAGTTGTATTACCCAAAAACCCATATGAAATAAAATAATACAAAAATACAACCAAATATATTTAAAATATATGGAAGAATATAAAACATCAGATTAAGTAGGTCTAATAAATAAATTACAGTAAATCTATGACCATAATGAAAAGCGTATAGTCTAGGTAAAATTTAAACTCAAGTAAGAAAACAAATTTGAATCCATATGAACGTGTATCATCCTTCAGTTTAAATTTTGAACTATTTATCACTTACATCTGGTGTATCACATTAAAATATAGAGGCATGCTAAGCAACTGACATTTATCTTTGTGTTTATGAAGAAATTTGGCAGCTCCAAGAAGAACATATGTATTATGCCCACAAGCATGTATTTTTCCAAATATTCACACACTTGTGCTCCCAATCCACAAGCTCCTTCACATCATACATCAGATCACTGAATTATTCAAGGCCAATGACCCAAGAAGGAACAAACAGAAGTGAAAACATAAACAATGCCTCTTTGTATGCTCAATATCCACCCTGATTTTGTAGCAGGCGTTTGTGAATACAAGGGTGACTTCTCTTCCTTTGATAGTCTGGAATGTGGAGAGGTGGATAAGTGTAGTAAAAATTTTGACTTGTGATTATTATGACTTTTGCAGCACCCCCATTTGGTAGTGACCTATGAGGAAAGAGTTATGGATGCTATTATGACTTAGGGAAGACAAGGAGATGGCTTTCATGGTTGGGAAGTAGTAAATCAGCAGCTAGAGGAATGCAATCTCGAGAAATTCTTTGCAGAAAGGCTAGAACGTCTAAATGAATTGCTTTCTCTTGTTTGTTTTCCTCTAATGACACTTCCTTCACTTTAAAAGGTATGCCATATAAGCTGTTGATGTTTGTGAAAATTAATTTTGAACAGTTCTTTATTTATTGATCCTAATACAGACATATATGTGATTATATGGAACTAGTAGCATGTACCAGTACTTGGCACTTTTCAATTGTGCTACAGCTGGAGCAGAGTAACCTAAGCAAGAAAATTCCAGTATTTCGATAGCTAGTTTGTGAGAACAAATTATTTATGTAGCTTTCTCTTTGATATATATTTTTTTGTAATCTTGCTTCATGAAATGAAAAATAGGAAGTGATGGGAAGTTTTCCATGTAAACAGATAATGGAGGTGCTTCAGTATCTCGGGACAGATGCAAGCAATGCAGCAAATGAACGGAAGTAAGTCGCTATATTAAGATTCATGTTATAATCTGACCCTGTATTGTTGTACAAGTGAAAATTTACTATTTATGTATTCTTTTTCAGGATTGATGGCCTTTTTTTCTACTAAATAATACTTGATCTCAAAATATATGGGTACATGCACCTTTCAAATTCATTTGGCCTAAACACTCAAGGGTAGCAGCTAGGTAATTGTATTAGGTCACATCCAAGACCATCGAGCTTTAAGCAACTCTTGTAAATACGTGATGGTGATCATAATGGAGTAATTCATTATGCTGGCACTTCATATGGTGAACACCCATGGATGAATCCTGTGCTAGCAAAGGTATTATGAGGAAGTCTCTCAGATATGTTTATTCACACCATAAAGCTGTCTTCAATGCAAATGTTTAATTGATCCAACCATAGCAATAAGAAAATTAGTGCAGTAAAAGTTTATCATAGGTCCCATTCCTTATTTATATCTGAGTTTCCTTTCATTAAAATATATACAATGGAGGGATGCCCAAAAAAGATCATCTCATCTATTAGTTAGACTACTTTAAAATATGACACGATTAATTTACTTTTGTGATTTCTAGAAGGCATTGGCATTTTAAGTGTCCAGTATTTAATGTTAGAATTTTTGTGATGACATTCCAGAATGATTTTGTTAACCAATTTTGATATACTTACATATTATAAACTTAAGAATAAAATGCAAAAAAAAAACTAAAATTTAATGTTTCAATTGATATTTGCTTGATTATGAAAATTAAAGTACAAATTTTTGAATTGAAAATGTCTCAATTGCTATTTTCTTTATTATGAAAATAAAAATGCAACTTTTTTAATTTAAATACCCTATCAGCCTCTCTTTGCACCTTTTGGGGTAGAAATAATTAATGACATACTTCAAATTTTGCAGTTACACCCTCTTTGACACTTGGAAGGATGCCCCAGACTTTGTGCTCTCCGTATATCAAAAACTCATAGAAGGAGGCCTTTGCATATGGGTATATAGGTATGCAAGCATTGCCATACTATACTTAGTTGACACGCACTGTCCAACACCTTGATTTTTTTCTCTGTTACAAGTAAAAATTTGATTATATGATATATTTTCGGTTTATTGAAAATGTTGCAGTGGAGATATTGATGCTCGAGTCTCAGTCATATCAACCAGATATGGTATGGATCAACTCAATCTTCCTATCAAAAGAGCATGGCAACCTTGGTTTCATGAGCAACAGGCAACAATCTTTTGTACATTTTTCACTTCAACTTTTTCTAAAATCTAACAATACCTATTATAAGTTAGTTGTCAAGAAATAGTGAAGCTATTACTTACTATTATTTGTTGAAAGTTTTACTTACGGTATTAATTAGTATTATTTGTTTCTGGCTATGTTGTCTTAATTCATGCAGGTGGCTGGATGGACTCAAGACTATGAAGGTCTAAAATTTGAAGCTGGCTGTAGATCATACATGTTGATCAATGCTTACAAGCAAGCTGGTGGCTCTTTGGGTGGTGGTTGTATTGCTTGTGTTGATTATAGTTAATTTTATTTGTATGGCTTAATTTGTTTGTAGATTATTGTTATTATTAGCTTTTTGTGCAATTCAAGCTACAAGGGTGTCACAGTGAGCTAACTCCATTGAGTTATTTTTTTATTAAGTTAAAAAAAAAGGGGCTTGCATGATTATATATTTTACAATGATTATGCCATTATGTGTTGAACATTTTTTAAAAATCAATGCCTATTATACAATTTCAAGGACTGCCATAACTCCTCACATAATTCTTTAAAGGGTGCTAGCTCAATGGAAGAACACCTGATATGCAGGAGGTTGGTGGTTCGATTCCACTATACCCTAACATGAATTATTCAATGATATTGTAGATTTTTTTAAGTAAATATTTTATATTGATTTATTTTAATGGTGAGATATTTTTTTGGATCCATTGTTTTATATTATCTCTAGAGAGACAATAGATAGGATTAAAACATTGTCTCCATAAAGACAATATGTCTTTAATTCCAACTATTATCTTTGGAGAGACAATAAATGAAACTGTCTCTAGAGAGACAAAAATGAAACTGTCTTTGGAGAGACAAAAATGAAATTGCCTTTGGAGAGACAAAAATGCTTGTGTTATATATTGTCTTTATAAAGACAATATTTTAAGACAATTTAATTTTAAGACGATTTAATTTGAGACATCCGCTTAAAGACAATATTTAAGAAAATACGCAAGTTTTCTTTTGTCTCAAAATAAGACAATTTACCCAAAAATTGTCTTAAAACCCCCCTTTATGCTGTAGTGTTTAAGCACAATTTCTTGTCATATCTCGTTCGCTATCATGCTCCTCCCTATACACTATCCCCCTTCCCTCCTATTTCCCTTCTTTTCAATCTTTCCTTTCCCCTCACTCCATCCCATTACCCAACTACCCTTCTAAACTCTTTTAAATAATACAACACTAAAATATCATCTTAAATTACCTAACTATATTTTCAATAAAAACTAACAAAATAAAAAGTTTTCCCTTAAACCTTATTATCTCTTCTTAATAAATTTCATTGATCTCGTCTAATATTATTAATATTAATTATACATTATTATAATCAATGATAACCTTCGTTGATGATGATGATGATGATGGTTAACGTCCACTGAGACCAATATTTGGTCTATCGGACCTAAATAAAAGAGTTATTTAGTTTGATTTTTCCTATGCTCGAAAATCTTGGAGAGAAGCCTCTCGAGCTCCCTATAATTTTGACATCTTAAAAAGCTAGGAAGGTTAGTATTGCAATAAAGATTATGAAATTGATCTCTAATGTGGTTGTACATGGGGCACTCTAAGAGGAAGTGATTTTCATCCTCTATGTTCATATTCTCACAGAGATGGCAGATCCTTTCCATCCATGGTGTTTTAGGAACTGTCCAATGACCTGTTTCACTATGGAGCTCATGAGAGTTCGTTTTAATCTTGACTATATTAATTTTCTTATTTGAGTTAGTTAAAACAGAGAGATACTTTTGATCTTCTAGGGTGGGGTTGATGACCTCCTTATAATATCTTAATTTTCTTTTAGCTGCTAGATCTTTCTCACACCACATTTCTTTCTTTGAACTTAGAAGTAACATTTTTTTAATGTTATTAATGTTTAGCAATGCAACATTCTTGTTGATCTCCCAATGGTTTAACCAGGCCCTAGTGTCTTTATACCAACCTCTTTTAAGCCTTAGGTGGTTTTGGCTAGAATTTAAAGCTAGCTTAGGAAGTCTATGGTCTCCTATGCTATTGAGCTTGTGCTTGTACAACAGAAGCCTAGTCATAGCTAGGCTCTCGATAGGGGAAAGATCCACTTCTATAAGGAGAATAGGATAGGGTGTATTGGTTTTAATTTTAGGGTTATACATTATAAAACGCTTCTCGATTTGCTCAATATTTCTCTAGGATTCTCTAGAGATGCTACAACCCCAAACCTCACATCCATATAAGATAATAGGAGTGACTAAAGTTTCAAAGAGGAACTTATTTCTATCCCACATTACGAGGTTTTCCGTTTTACAATTATTTTCAAGATCAAAATAAGCTTTCCACCCCCCATTAATCCTTTTATGAATGCTATAGTTCTAGTCGAGCTTGTGATGAATATCAATTCCTAGGTACTTGTAAGAAGATACTTCCTCCAAGTTACTAATTTCATACATAAAATTAGCGTAAGTGTCCTTCTTGGATTTGATAATCATAACTTTTGTTCTGTCAGTGTTAACAGACATACCCATTGTAGAGTAGCAATCCTTAAGAAGTCTAAGTTTCTTATCAAGATCAAATGGGAACCTTGCGAGAAGAATAATATCGTCAGCATAGAGAAAAAGGATGATGACTATCTCAGCTAATATCGTGTCAGCACATCCTGCTTCCTCTAAACAACCTTCTAGCTTGTCGATGTAAATGCCAAATAGGGTAGGGGAGAGGGAGAAACCTTGTTTAACTCCGATATTACACTTAATATCTTTCGACCACCCGTCATTGCTCTTTAACTTGGCAATTACATTCTCGTATAACCTTATAGCGGCTGCTCTTAGCTCGAAAGGAACATTTAGCTCTTCTAATCTATTCCATAGGTTGTTTCTAGGAACCATATCGAAAGCCTTTCTAAAGTCCACAAAGCAACATAAGAGATTGGAATTATCATTGCGACATTCCTCCACAATGATCCTAAGCGTAACGAAGTGGTCCGTTATTGAATGCTGCCTTCTAAAACCCGCTTGTTAATAACATTTTAGTTAATATTAACAATATGTAAAATTTAAAAAATTTTAAAAGTTCAAATATCATGAAATGCATTATAAATTTAGAAAGAATTATTCTTATTAATCAAATCTAATTATAATCTAGGTTATATATTTTTTATCTATATAAAATAATTAATTTTTTTTTTCATAATAAATATTACTAATATTAATTGAATTATTATTAATAAAAAAATATATTAAAAAAAATATTAAATAAGAAAAGATATGGCATTATAATATCTATTTTTTTTAATTAAAAATAAAATCATAATATTTTATTTTTGTCCTAATTCTAAAATAGAATTAAATTTGTTTAAAAACAAAATAAATAAATAAATAATTACTTAATTAAAATCCTTTAAAATATCATCTTTCTTTCTTTCCTTTATTTATTTACTCTAATTTCTTAGACTAAAAATGATGACTGTGGATATTCCAAGTTTTGTATCTCAATATATAGTTACATATTATAAGCAAGTACAAATAAAAATAAATTAGTTCAGTTATATAAATTTAAGGGTTGATTAATATGAATAAATTCAATATTATTGAAATTAAATTATATCAATATTACAATTAAGTGAATTTTCTTTAATCTTATTTTATAATAAAAGTTCTTTCTTATTTTATTTTATTTTTAAATTTTCTTGTTTAATCTTATTAATTTAGTTTTTAACAGTAAGAAAATATATCATAACTCTCTTGTCAAACCAGTAATGAGATAACCATCACTAACTATAATCCTATATATATATATATATATATATTAAAATAAAATAATAATTAACTATTAAACTTACAATAAAAAAATTTATTCTATCATATATATTTACTATGGTTTTTAAAACTAACCTGTTTATATAATATTTTTATTTAAAAATACAAAAATTCTAAAAATCTTGTTTAAAATAAACATAGCTATTAATATAAAATTATATAAATATGTTTTTCTTAAAAGAAAATACTCACTTCTTCTAAACGCAAGAAAAACCACTTCCTTTGTGAACTTGAGCGAAAAAAGGGACTCTGCTCTAGATTTTTAATTTGTTTTTCATTAAGTTAATTTTTAAAAATAAATTATGGAGAGTTTTATCATTACAAAAATATTGAACTTTGTACTTCAATTGATACCTAAGTATTCTCATTACGAAAATATTGAAAATATTGAACTTTGTACTTCAATTTCAGAGGCTATGGAAGACCTACCATGACCTTGACCATGACATTTGTCAGGCTGCGATTTACCATCAGGACAATAGCAAAGAAATTATGTGGATATGTTAAAAATGCAAAACCCTTGACTCGACAAACAAGCCCGACAGTTTTGATCTCTGTACGGATCGACACGCCATGTTATCCAAAAAACCCTGCTTTATCAATATCTGGTTACTAATGGATTGATTGAACTGCACAACTTCCTTCTTAACTGGTAGATGAAGATTCTTTTTACAGAGAAATGTACGATTTATCTCTGTTTCTTTATTGAAACTGTAGTACCAAATTTGGCCACATAACTCAAGAATATTTAATGTATAATTCTTCTCAAAGGGTTTAATTTGTTGGCAGTCTGTCCAAAACGCCAAAACTATGTATCCTGGATCTATTTGGAAAATCTTGGGACGATACCATTGCGATTGACTGTAATTACCAAAACGTTTCCCGTGTTGAAAATATTACCTTCAACTGCTTTGTACTGAGAGCCGCCTTCTATATTTGTTTGAAGAAGTTCTGTCACCTATATTTGTTTGAAGAAGTTCTGTCACCAGGCCACTTGCCAAAATGTTCGAACAGTCAAATTCAGGTTTAAAAAAAACAACAAACAGTCTTTCAAAACAGAGTAGTCAAATTCATTTTGGTATTCGGCACCAGTGTATGTATTTTGAAAGAACAGAGGATTTCCTTTTATAACAAGAGAGTTAATTTTGTCTCTATGCGCGGGAGTTAAATTTGTCAAAGCAGTGGTCCCACACCACGGCAAGCCAGCGCAGAACACATGGCAGCAGATCATTGGAGCGGGTTTTATTTTGAAGTTGTTCGCATTGTAGAAATACGGACCTGAAATTGTTTAGGGCGGATTTGAATCGTTTTCGCGTCACATTTATTGACTGTATGCCAAGCCCAAAATTAGACCCAAATTTTTATATGGCGTATTTTATTGAGTTTTCGCGTCAAAAATTTGGCCGACGTTAGCACCAAATTTTGTAACGCGAAACGGTTTCATGCATTGCGGTTTAATGTTTGTTTGAAGTCCGGGGTATTGGTTCGTTCATGGTTTATTAAAGTTTTTGTTATATGTTTTAATATAACGCGCGACAGTGGATTGTTAAGGTTCCACATTGGTTTTGTTAATGTTTTGTTTTAATCATGCGACGCATATATGTTTTATATATATATTTCATATATATATTAAAACATTTATAAAGTGTGGGCCCCGAGAGCATTTTCAAATAGATTTATTTTAATTTTTTTGTAGTCTTGTAATGTTTCATATGTGCGGCATATAAAAGGAAAAGGCCTGAGAGCATGTTATGTGTTGTAAAGTTTTTATAATACACACAACAGTGTAATAAACAGTGTAGTGAAAAACACAGCAGCGTGTTTTTAGAGACAGAGTGTGTTTCTGAGTGAAACAGTGAAGTCTTTGTGTGCACTGTGTCATAGCAACAGTCACCATTTTGTAATTCCTCTGGCGTAGGAAGAATTTGTAATAGTTTTTGTTTCTGAGTTAATGAATGGAATATAAATTTTTCAAAGTGTTGAACTCTGTCTCCTGTGAAGAAATTCTTATTTTTCTCTGTGTTAAAGAGGAGAGTATTACTCTCTCCATTGTTTGTTCTGGAATTTGTCAAATATTCCAACATGGTATCAAAGCTAGTCCAGGCTCTTTGAAGGTCAAAGAAGCTGAAGGAAAGGAGTTCTTTGTTGCAGCAGCCTCTCCAGCAGTGTGAAGACTCAGCCAAAAATAATTCAAGGTATTTATCTATAAAGTTTGTTGTGTTACTGTTGTAGAATAGTCAGTTATTTTAAATACACAGTCAAGTGTTTTTGAATCATAGTTAAGAGTGCAAGAATGGCTGGAGCCAACACTAGCATGGGTATTGGAAATATCCACCTCCCACAATTTAATGGGAAAAATTATGACTACTGGTCAATAACTATGAAAGCTTTATTTGTTTCCCAAGACTTATGGGAATTTTTTGAGGATGGCTTTGAAGAGCCAGTAGATGAAGAAGAGTTTGATGATTTAAATCAGGCAGAGACAGAGTTGCTGAAGAGAAATAGGAAGAAAGACTCCAAAGCACTCTTCTTATTGTATCACGCAGTGCATGAGAGTTTGTTTCCGAGGATAGAAGCAGCCAAGAGATCCAGAGAAGCATGGGAAACTCTCAAAACAGCCTATCAAGGCATGGAAAAAGTGAAGACAACAAAACTTCAGTTGCTGAGGAGAGACTTTGAGACTCTCTGTATGAAAGAGTCAGATACTATTGACTCATCTTCACTCATGTGATTGGAATGGTCACACAAATAAGATCTCAAGGAGAGACCCTTGAAGATAAGAGGATCGTGGAAAAATTCTTGAGGAGTCTACCTCAAGATTCGATGTGATTGTCACCACCATAGAGGAGACTAAGGATCTCACAAACTTTTCAGTGGATGAGCTACATGCATCACTGATGACTCATGAGCAGAGATTGGGTAGGAGTGAAAACTCATCTCTTGAGCATGCCTTTAAGACCCAAATGTCTTTCGGAAGAGGAAGAGGGCAAGGTAGAGGAAACAAGAGAGGAAGAGGCAGAAGCCAAAATAGAGGTGGAAGGAACAATCCAGCAAATGCTCAAGGAAGGAGCAGCAATCCAAATTAGCATCAAGGCCAAGGCAACAGCCAGCAAAGTGGTCAGCAGAATGCTCAAGGACAGAGGTATGATAAGTCCAATGTCCAATGTCACTATTGTAAAAAATATGGTCATTGTTAGGACCTCATAATGTACCATTTTGACTACATATTTTGTCATCACCTTACTCTTTCTAGTCCATATTTAAAGCTTACATTATCATTTCTATCCATTTTTATCCAAAGGTATATAAAGTTCTTCTCATTACTATGTATTTAATTTGTTTTGCTTATAATTCCACATTACTTTTATATTTAATCATTAATCTAAGATATACAGTTGCTGAGACAGTCTAAAAGATCACAGATAAGGATCGCGTTGCTGATAAAGTCAAGCCCGTTGCTGAAACAGTCGATCCCGTTGCTGAAACAGTCAACGGGTACGCAAATCCCGTTGCTGAGATAGCTTGTGACTTGTGATTTTTAAGGTGTATTTCAAGAATGTTGGCAACAAGACAAAGACAAGCAAGGGGAGCTGTTACATGGACCGTTTTGAAGTCAGTATTTTTGTATCTATTGTAATAGCATTCCGTGATGGAAGAACAGAAAGACCTTGTGTTAAAACAAAAGATCATATTTGGATAAAAATAGGATTTCTCTGATGTAACTGTAATTGATGTCTCCTCTTTAAAAAGAGGAAACATCATCATTAGAAAGGAGAGTTAGAGACTGCGGGAGTACATTTCTTGGAACAAGAAAGAGCAAGGCTTTGTTGTAATGTATCACTTTTTGACAGATGAATAAAAGTATATTTTGAGCGCTTCAATTTAATTTCTTTCCCTGGGGAATCTTGTGAGAAGGAAAGAGCCCGCCTTCATCACAACATTCACCTAATTGCTCCTGTAGTCTGTTACTCTTTATATTGTTCGCACCTTAATTCAACATTGTTTGCTGAAGAATTATTTATGTAGTTATGTGTTTCTTGTTAAAAACTATGTTTTCTTTAAACACTGCATTAGCTTCATACCATTCATTTTTAAGAAGCTGAGAGTTATTTTATTTTCAGTCATTTTTTTATCAGATGAATGTGTGATAGATTGATATCGGGAAACAGGTGCTGAAGATTCTTGTTTGAAGGAATAGGGTCCTGTTCTCCGTTGATTGATCTTCTTTTTCTGCAGTGTGATTGATATCAGGAAACATGTGCTGAAGATTCCTGCTTGGAGGAATAGGGTCCCGTTTCCTTTTATGGTTGATTGATCTTATTTTCTGCAGGGTGATTTCCTTTCATTATCTTTCCTAGGATTCTTTTAATGAAAGTCTGCAATAGAGGGATTGTTTCTGTTGTAACACAAGTAGGCTTCAGCTTGTTAAAGTGAGGTGTGAACAGTGTGATTAATATTTGTGTGATTAATACTACAACATTTCTTTGCTTTTGGAATTGAGCATATCTACTGTGTGATTTCCTTTGGAATAAATAGACCTTCCTGGGTTGACAATTTATGTGGTGCTTGAATTGTTAAAACAATTAAAGCGACCAACATTTTGGCGCCATTGCCAGGGAAGGCAATTATATATTTCAAAAGAATTGATGTTTTATTTCTAGATGTGTAGATTGTATGAGAGGACGCGGAACCCAGAAGAAAACTAACCCTACAGGTGGCAAGGGAAAAGGAAGGGGAGGAAGAAAGACTTTTATTGACGAAATTATATCAAAGGCTGAATCTTCGCAGAGATTAAGCTCTCGAAGACCAAAGCCTCAACGCTCCCCTCAATTAGACTACAAAACAGAAGAAGTTGTGAGCCCTGAAAACGTAGAGGAACCAGCAACAGATATTAAAGAACCAGTAGCCAGTGCTGAAGAATCAAAAGAAAGTACTAAGGAATCAACAGAGAACGTTGAGGAATTAACAGGATATATTGGACAACCAGTGGAAAACATTGAGGAGCCAGTAGAAGATTTTGAGGATCGAGCAAGTGCAGTAGGAGATCAACCAGTGGAAGGAAACAACGAAGAATTATTTGGTGGAGGACGAGTAGATCCCTTGGGATTTCCTATCAGTGATCTCCCTAGAGGAGCAACTCCTATGAAGAATATTCCATTATCAGCTTTATCCAACTTCCATGGTTTATCCTCTGAAGATCCGGATGAATTTCTTTTTGAATTTGATATATTATGCAGAAGTTATGATTATGTTACTAATGCTCAGAAGTTGAAACTGTTTCCAGCAACATTAAAAGGAAATGCGTTAAGATGGTTCATGAGCCTTGGAAGCCAGGTAATCACAACATGGGAATAGATGAAACAGAAATTTCTGCTTAAATATCAAGATTATTGTCAGACAAGAGAAAAAAGGGAGGAATTATTCAAGATGGTACAAAAGGAGGATGAGAATTTGGAGGACTTTGTGGAAAGACTGCAGTATAATCTGCAGAGATCTGATCATCCGAGCGTAAGTAAAGATATTCTTAAAACAATATTACTTAAAGGAGTAAGGGATGATTGTTTAGACATGCTAAACATGCTTAGAAAAGGAGATATATCTAAAGAATCATATGATGAGATTGTTGAACTCTGTAAAAGATTTTCAAGAGGAGCTGCAAGGAACAAAGAAAATAACAGAGATCCCACTTATTCAAGAGTTCAGAAATAAGCTAGTGGGGGAGCAACAAGAGTTGAAATAGGTAATTTACTTGAAGAATTTAAAACTGAAATGTTAAGTTCTTTTGCTTCACAAATTGACACCTTGCAGGTTAAAAAGAAGCAGGCTGAAGTAGAAGCCGCTCTGGCTGTCTTTTTCCCTAAATGCAGAGACAAACATCCACTAAGGGAATGCCCATTGGACAAGATACCAATCTGCACCCTTTGTGAGAAAGATCATGAAACACAACAATGTCCTTCTCTACCAGGAATAAAGGCAGCACTGCAGCCAATGGAAGAAGAAGCTGAAGCAGTTTATCTGCTAACACAAAGAAGACAATGGAAACCAAGAGGACAAGGTATGAATTCTAGCATGCCATTTACATCTTCTAATCGTTGGAATAATTATCCTTCTTTCAGTCAGACAGATTACCCTCCCTTTAACCAAATGCAATATCCTCCCTTTTGTTGATCCTGCAATGTGGACTCCTTGGCCCCCACAACATCCATCTTCTTTTAATCCATGGAATTCAAATTGGAGAAGCCAACAACTCCCGTATCCAAATCAATTTCCTCAATTTCAACAACCACTTCCTCTACCATCAAGTGCTCCACCAAATAATCAAATGAGACCCCAGCTACCTATACAACCAAATCCTAACCCCAATAATAAAGCTGTGCAAGTTATTGACATTCAAAACTAGCCTACACTTCATGTTTTCCCTGCACAATGCAATGACATCCATTTAAGATCCGGGAAAATAGTTGAACCTATTATTGATGATGTTACTTCTTTGGATTCTGATAAAGAAGAAACTGAGAAACACAATTCACACAAAGAATTACAACCACCCTCTAACAAGGATGTTGAAATAATAGAGCCACCATTCCCCGAGCGTTTAGTTTTAAATAAAACGCCTAAAACACCTGCTTTTAATCTTTAGGGGAATTGCAAAACTTGTATGTTAAAATTCCACTTTTACAGGCACTAAGAGATGTACCAATTTATGCCAGAACCATGAGGGACATTTGTGTTAAGAAACCTGGTAGGAAGACTAAAGACCCCCTTACAGTTCATGTTATGGGTGATCTATCTGCATTAATGTCTGGAAAAACCCCTCCTGTGAAATATGGTGACCCCGGCCATCCTACTGTGACAGTTCAAATTGGTAAAACAATAATTCCTCAAGTTCTGGTAGATCTAGGTGCTGCAATAAACATTATGACTCTTGAAACTTCACAGTTGTTA
This sequence comes from Pinus albicaulis, assembly GCA_034641835.2. Classification (NCBI taxonomy): domain Eukaryota; kingdom Viridiplantae; phylum Streptophyta; class Pinopsida; order Pinales; family Pinaceae; genus Pinus; species Pinus albicaulis. The sequence goes on from CM076569.1 coordinate 521,474,911, forward strand.
CAGCTGAATAACACAATTAGAGATACACCAACCATCCTAGAGTTAGCTGACCGTTCTACAATTAAACCAAAAGGAGTTGTTGAAGATCTAGTTATCTCGGTTGAATCCTGGAATTACCCAGCTGATTTTGTGGTATTACAAACTAAAACAAAGTTGGGGGGACACCCTTTAATTCTAGGAAGGTCGTGGCTAGCCACAGTCGATGCCTTTATGAGCTGCAGATATGGTTCAATGACAATTTCTAATGGTTATGAAACTAAACAGCTTACTCTTTATCCTCATGCTACACCTATAATTAATAATGAAAATTCTGTGTGGATGGACTATGATGATAATGCTATTCAGCCCATTTTAACTATCGGACAAGCCTTAACTCTTAAAGACAATACAGAGGATGAAATAATTAATAATTTTATTTGCGAACCTTCCTCTGTAATTGCTGAAACACACAATCAATTGACTACACTTTTTGAAACGGATACCCAAGAAAAGATTGAATCTGAAGATTTATCTCAGACATTAACCACCATCTCCTCTAAAAGCATAACAGTGGAAATCGAACCTGGAAAAACATTAAATATAAATCCTGATCTAACAGTTGCTGAAACACAACAGTTAATGAAGTTATTACTTGAAAATAAGGAAGCATTCGCATGGGATTACACGGATATGAAGGGAATCTCTCCTGAATTATGTACTCACCAAATTTATATTAAAGAAGGTTGTCGACCAGTCTGTCAACCCCAAAGACGAATGAACCCTAATTTAAGAGAAATTGTTAAAGAAGAACTTCAGAAATTGCTTAATGTAGGATTTATATACCCCATATCTGACAATGAATGGGTTTCCCCATTGGTAATAGTCCCTAAGAAAAATGGGAAATGGAGAGTGTGTGTTGATTACAGAGCCTTAAACAAAGCTACTCAAAAGGACCACTTTCCTTTACCATTCATTGATCAGGTGTTGGATAGTCTGTCAAGAAAGAAATTATTTTCCTTTTTAGATGGATTCAGCGGGTATAACCAAATTAGAATTGCACCCCAAGACCAAGACAAGACCACTTTTACTAGTCCTTGGGGAACTTTTGCCTATAGAGTTCTTCCATTTGGACTATGTAATGCACCAACAACTTTTCAGAGGGCTGTTATAGGAATATTTTCTGATATGCTGAATGACTCTATGGAAATATTTATGGATGATTTTACTCCTTATGGTGTGTCTTTTGAAGATGCATTACAAAATCTTGAGAAGGTACTTAAATGTTGTATACAAGCTCATCTCTCCCTAAGTACTGAAAAATGTCATATGATGATGAGTGAAGGAGTAGTGCTTGGACATTTTATCTCATCTCAAGGTATTCAGGTAGACCCATTCAAAATACAGGTCATTCAAAATCTTCCTGTTCCTAAAACACAAACTGATGTGAGAAGTTTTTTAGGACATTCTGGATATTACAGAAGATTTATTAAAGATTTTTCCAAGATAGCCTCTCCATTATTTGTGTTGCTTATGAAAAATGTTGAATTTAAGTGGACTAATCTTTGTCAGAAAGCCTTTGTAGAACTCAAACATCAGTTCTCTAGAGTTCCTATTTTGAGAGGACCTGATTGGGCACTTCCCTTTCATATATCTTCTGATGCTTCAGATACTGCAATTGGAGTTGTCTTGGGACAAGAGGAAAACCATCTTCCTTATGCCATCTACTTTATCAGTAAGAACATGACCCCTGCTGAGCTTAATTATACAGTTACCGAAAAGGAATTTTTAGCAGTAATTTATGCCATTAACAAATTTTGACACTACATTACTGGTTATTCTACTTTTGTCCATATTGATCACTCGGTTATTAAGTATTTAATGAATAAATCTGTCACAAATGCTTGAGTTACCAGATGGTTATTGTTACTACAAAAGTTTGATAATACAATTGTGGATCGACCAGGTAAATAAAATGTTGTGGTTGATTTCCTTTCAAGGTTAAAAACTGATAATAATATTCCAGTAGATGATTCCTTTCCTGATGAGTATCTGTTTGCAGTATCTGCTCACTCTCCTTGGTATGCAGACATTACCAATTATTTGGTTGCAGGAAAGTTACCATCACACCTGTCACATAGAGAAAAGAGAAGAATTGTTCAACAAAGTGCCAAGTATAGCTGGATAAGTGGGTGTCTTTTCTACATAGGGCTTGATCATGAAATTCGAAGATGCATTAGAGAGGATGAGGTGTACGACATACTAAAAGCTTGTCATGATAGCCCCTGCGGAGGGCATTTTGCTGATAAAAGAACAACACACAAAATTTTGAGGATGGTTTACTATTGGCCCTCGCTGTTTAAGGATGCAAAGAAATATGTGCGGGCTTGTGATAGCTGTCAAAGAATGGGTCAACCCAATGATACAGATCAAATGCCATTAAACCCCCAAGTAGTACTTGAACCATTTGAAAGATGGGCCTTAGATTTCATAGGACCCATTACTCCTCCATCCAATCAAAGAACTTATATATTAGTCTCTACAAATTATATGACTAAATGGGTGGAGGCCAAATCACTTCTTAGAGCCAATGAAGAAGTTGTCCCAGCTTTCTTATTCAAAGAAATATTTGTTAGATTTGGAACTCCTAGAGAGCTGGTTACAGATGGAGGACCTCCCTTCAACTCTCATGGTTTTAAATCTACCCTTCAAAAATATCATATTCATCATATAATGACTACACCATACCATCCCAAGGCCAATGGGCAGGTGGAAAGCACAAATAAAGTAATATAAGCCATTCTAACTAAAACAATGAAGGATAACCGGAAGGATTGGTCTCAAAGGCTCCCTGAAGCACTATGGGCTTATAGAACTACCTGGAGAAATACTACAGGATTTTCTCCCTATGAATTGGTTTATGGTAAAAGTGTTGTTTTTCCTGTGGAATTTGAAATTAAAACTTTAAGAACTGCTTTATCTATTAACCTTGATTTGACTGATGTGCAGACAGCTAGGTTGCAGCAGCTTCTTGAATTGGATGAAAAGAGATTAGATGCCATTCACCAGACAACCATGATTCAACAACAAAGAATGAAGTGGCATGATAAAATTATAAAGCACAAGCAGTTCCAAAAAGGTAATTGGGCTTTATTGTATGAATCTCGATTTGAAAACTTTCAAGGTAAGTTACGTACAAGATGGCTTGGACCTTATGAAGTAGATGTTGTTTTTCCCAATGGAACAGTAAGACTTTTAAAAATTGATGATTTTAAAACACCTCTACTAGTAAATGGTCATAGGCTTCATTTGTACCAGCGCCCTGTTTTTAAAGAAGATTTTAAGGCTGCTTGCATGACTGATACACATTATCTTTTTTCCAGGGGAGTCTTCTGCTCCTCACATCATTTAATTTTCTGCACTATATTTTTAGTATTAGATTAGATTTAAAACTAATAATCCCTGTCAAGGGTTGGCATGTTACAATGGTATGTTGCAGATTAAGGAAGAAATCATTAAGGAGGAAAATTTCATCACAAGAAGATCTAAGCTTCAATCAGAGAAGCTTTTTTTCCCTCATCTCAATTCATTTCCTCATTTCCTAGAAATATCTCTTTTATCACTTATCCCCTTACTCCTTCTTTCCCTTTTTCCTATTTTCCCCATTGTACCCACTCCTGAAACACCATCCCTCAGCCAACATTTTTTTTTCCCTGTTCCCTACTGCTGAAATCATTCCTCAGCAAGTACTTCCCCAATTTTCCCAGTACTAAATCATCACATTTCGGTAAACATTTCCCTTATTTTTCCATTGTGAAACACCACTTTCAGCAACATGTCATCCATCTTTCCTTTGCTGAAACACCACTTTCAGCAACCTGTCATCTAACTTCCCATTGTTAAAACACCATTCCTTTCCTCTGTTACACAAGATCTTCAGATTCCTTGGGTGAATACTTCCATTTATTACATTTCTCCTATGACTGAGCAGACTCTAATATGATCCTCCTGATATTCCAGAGAATTCTAAAAATTCTTCCATCAATATTAAGTCACTATGAACAAGCACTCTATACTTCGAATTACAACACAAAGGTAAATAGAAGGTATGTGGATTTTTTTTATGTAATACATTTAAATCATAGTATAAAGAGAAGATCTTTCCCATTATGATTATAACCCTCGCACATTCAAAACCATCATTTCACCACATGTAGGGGGGGGGATTTCGAAAATTAAAACCATCATTCCACCCCATGCAATCCGCCGCCACTCTTTATATCCATTATTTCGGCCAATACTCCATGTTCTTAGTCGTAAACAATTACTCTTATCAAGTCTGGTGTTTCTGCTCTCTGCACCTCTGCATTTGACTCAAGTTAGTAGCTATGGGAGGCTTGGCTATCATACATGAGCCCAACTCGATGGCTCTTCTCGAATTATTTCCGGAGGTTTATAAAATCTTTTAGCGGGTAGGATGGATCACATATTTTGAAAAACTGCGAGAATTTGATCCTCAACAAGTTTTGGAGTTTGCACGGAATTTTTAGGGGGACCACTCCACAATCCAAGTGATCTGAATTCCAGTCACAGAAGAAGATATAGCACAAGTTTCAGGATTTCCAGTCACAGGTGCTCGGTGGTTTAGCAGGAAGCACATCATCCTAAATGCGCAGCAGGACTTCCTTCTTCCAGAAGAACAGGTTGAGATTAAAGGCCATGGCATAGGACTGCATTCATTACCTCCTCCATGGCCAAAGGTAGCTGAATTTGTCAAGCATTATTTAACTTGCGAGGGGTGCTACCAGGTAGTTTATCAACACGAATTTGTTTTAATGAGCCACTTGCGGCATGGTAGACTAGTAAACATTCCTTATTATCTGCTTGGATGTATTAAGAATATGTCATATTACTGTAGATGGGTAAAATTTCCATTACTGTCCCTTACCCATCATCGCCTGTGTCAACTATTAATTCACAGGGGTTTTTCCTAGCAAAACCCCCCTCTAAATAACCTACCCTTACTTCTCGAACAAGCCCCCGAAATTCCCTAAGAAGCTAAAAACCCCCAAGAAATCCCTGAAAGCTCTTACGAACGGCAACTGGAAGATATTCCTGATCCTCCATCGATTCGATCTTCAGAACCAGTTAATCCAGTTGACCTGTCCCCAAGCCCATCTCATTTAGCAGAGCCATCCAATCCCACCATCCATATCCCTAGCGACGACTCTCAAGCTGAAACACCGCCATCGTCCCCTACTCATAAAAGAAAGAGACGAATTGCAACAATCTCTGTCTCAAAAAGGAAAGCAAGGGCTGCATCCAAAGCTGTCACTTCTTCCGATAGCCCTTCTCCTAGAAAAGAATCTTCTCATAGAAAGAAAAAGAAAGTCACCGCTTTTTCCGCTTTCCTACCCAGGAGAAAAATGGAAACGAATGTTGAATCTGAAGCCATTCCCACTTCCGCTGACCTTGCAGCCATCTTGCTAAAACTTCATTCATCATCGCTATCCCAAACCCCAGAATCACTACCCATATTGTCCTGTGGCACTGCTCCACAAGAACCAGATGCCCAGGGTAATATGACATCATTTTCTACTCAAACAATAACTGCTCCACAAGAACCAGTTACTCACTCAGCAGCTGAAACACAAGAACCAACTGTTGAAGTGCAAAAATCAAACATCCAGTATGATATTATAAGGAAACTAGCTGTAGCTGAAACACAAGAACCAGCTACAGTTGAAGAACATCAATCAACTCCAGCAAAAGAAACTGATACACAAGGTTCAATCACCATGGCATCTCTTTTAGAAGAAAATGAATTTTTAAATTCAGAATTAGAAACCTACAAAAGAGAGTTGGTAACGGCAAGAGAAGCCTTTGATAAAAAGCTAAATATCTACATGTTGGCATATACAGCAGCACTGCAAAAGAACGACCCATGTAAAGAATATATGTGCCATGAATGTGGAAACATCTATCAACAGGCCGGATACAAGATAGTTAAAGTCCCAGTGCCTAAGGCATCCACATCGATTGCAGTCAAGGAAGAATGCCCTACTGTCACACAAGAACTAGTAGGGCCTTCAAAAAGTTTGGAGAAAGAAACCAAGCCACAGGTATCCTGCCCTGTATTAGTTAACTCAGCTACTCAGACTATGCCTCAGCTCATTACCTATAATGCCAGAACACAAACTCCACCATGGAAAGAGTTGGAAATAATGAATAAGTGGAAGAAGCAGTATGCTATTGATCAAGATAAAATTTTACAAAAGCATAAATTGGCCTGGAAAAATCATATGTATTCCAACTGGGATAACTGGGAGCAGACACTTCAGCAACTTAAAGACTCCAAGAAAGAAACTAAGGAGTTAAAAGATAAACTGGTCCTGATGTTTCAATTAGTACAAAAACTGTTAGCCACCAGGAAACCTTCCTTGAATTATTCTCTGTTTCTTTCTGAACGCCTTGTTTATTTCTAGTTGAAAGCAATTAAAGATGGGAGACCTTATGAGTTGCTCACAGCTGAACAATTTGTAAAAACATTTGCTGAGGCTTCCACTAGTGATCAACATCTACTATGTGAGCTGTATCTTCATAATGAGGCTATGCCTGAAAACAGAGAGGTTAATCTTAATCCTATTGTTGGTGATATACAGATTAGAGTGTTTGTTTCTTTTCTTGCAAATCAAATCACTTGGCACACTGCCTTTCTTGCAACTAGGCACAATGAGGATAATCGCCTTCTTTGGATAACACCAGAACCTCGAAATCTGACCATTTTTGTAGCAGACTATCGTCAGTTTTTGCAGAAGCCAGGAATGAGTAGATATATACAACAATTGCAAGCCTCAGTACTCAGAGAGTGTCATCAGCTAATTAGGGTCAAAGAGACTGCTGCCTTGAAGTCCAACACCATGTTCTGGCAACAGTCCTGTAAGGAAAGACAAGAGTATAATCCATTTAGCCTTGATAACCTTGAAACTGTACTATCCAGAATACCAAACTATATCAGATGTATTCAGTAATGCACCGAGAATTGGATTGGTTATCATTTTCACTTCCCTATCTTATGGATGCCAGCAGAACGATATCAGCCTCATTACAGATTGGCTAACAGAGATGAGGCAGTAGCATGGCAGAAATTGCAAAGTAACCAAGGATTCAGACCTTTGACAGAGGCCACCTTCCATAGTTATTACTTGAGTAACTTGCATGCAAAGAGTCAGTACTCAGACTCTGATTCAGACTAAAAGTTGCCTGAGGACATGCAACCCTTTCAGTTGGGGGGGATGTTAGGACCTCATAATGTACCATTTTGACTACATATTTTGTCATCACCTTACTCTTTCTAGTCCATATTTAAAGCTTACATTATCATTTCTATCCATTTTTATCCAAAGGTATATACAGTTCTTCTCATTACTATGTATTTAATTTGTTTTGCATATAATTCCACATTACTTTTATATTTAATCATTAATCGAAGATATACAGTTGCTGAGACAGTCTAAAAGATCGTAGATAAGGATCACGTTGCTGAAATAGTCAAGCCCGTTGCTGAAACAGTCGATCCCGTTGCTGAAACAGTCAACGGGTACGCAAATCCCGTTTCTGAGACAGCTCGTGACTTGCGGTTTTTAAGGTGTATTTCAAGAATGTTGGCAACAAGACAAAGACAAGCAAGGGGAGTTGTTACACAGACCGTTTTGAAGTTAGTATTTTTATATCTATTGTAACAACATTCCGTGATGGAAGAACAAAAAGACCTTGTGTTAAAACAAAAGATCAGATTTGGATAAAAATAGGATTTCTCTGATGTAACTGTAATTCATGTCTCCTCTTTAAAAATAGGAAACATCATCATTAGAAAGGAGAGTTAGAGACTGCGGGAGTACATTTCTCGGAACAAGAAAGAGCAAGGCTCTGTTGTAATGTATCACTTTTTGACAGATGAATAAAATTCTATTTTGAGTGCTTCTATTTAATTTCTTTCCCTGGGGAATCTTGTGAGAAGGAAAGGGTCTGCCTTCATCACAAGATTCACCCAATTGCTCCTGTAGTTTGTTACTCTTTATATTGTTCGCACCTTAATTCAACATTGTTTGCTGAAGAATTATTTATGCAGTTCTGTGTTTCTTGTTAAAAACTCTGTTTTCTTTAAACACTGCATTAGCTTCATACCATTCATTTTTAAGAAGCTGAGAGTTATTTTATTTTCAGTCATTTGTTTATCAGATGAATGTGTGACAGATTGATATCGGGAAACAAGTGCTGAAGATTCTTGTTTGAAGGAATAGGGTCCTATTCTCCGTTGATTGATCTTCTTTTTCTGCAGTGTGATTGATATCAGGAAACGGGTGCTGAAGATTCCTGCTTGGAGGAATAGAGTCCCGTTTCCTGTTATGGTTGATTGATCTTCTTTTCTGCAGGGTGATTTCCTTTCATTATCTTTCCTAGGATTCTTTTAATGAAAGTCTGCAATAGAGGGATTGTTTCTGTTGTAACACAAGTAGGCTTCAGCTTGTTAAAGTGAGGTGTGAACAGTGTGATTAATACTACAACATTTCTTTGCTTTTGGAATTGAGCATATCTAGTGTGTGATTGCCTTTGGAATAAACAAACCTTCCTGGGTTGACAATTTATGTGGTGCTTGAATTGTTAAAACAATTAAAGCGACCAACAGTCATTATGTTAATGAATGTAGAAAGAATCAGTGTGATATGGGAAATAGAACTAGTGCAAATTTCACTAGAGAAAATATCAGCCAAGATAATTTGTTTTTAGCTTGTAATATGGCTGAAGGAAAAAGTGAGGATTTATGGTTTCTAGACTCCGGTTGTAGTAACCATATGATAGGAAATATAACAATGTTTTCTATGTTAGATGAGAGTGTGAAGTCACAAGTCACACTAGGAACTGATAGCAAAGTTTCTGTTATGGGAAAAGGAGATGTAAATTTTTTAACAAGGAAAGGTGCAAGGAAATCCATAGCAGATGTTTATTATGTTCCAGGAAAGAAGTGTAACCTCTTAAGTATTGGACAGCTTGTTCAAAAGGGGTACACTGTATTTTTTGAGGATGATGTTTGTACCATCATGGACAAACCACCCAGCAAACAATGTATTGTTGAAGTGAAGATGACAAGGAACAAGATGTTCCCTCCTAGAATGAGAGCAGATTTGAAGAATGGTGAAGAGAAAGTAGCAGTGGCACAAGAGGCTATCCAAAGAGAACTAAAAGATGAAAATTGGCTGTGGCACTTGAGATTTGGACATCTCAACTTTGGAGGTCTTAAATTGTTGAATAAAAAAGGAATGGTAAGAGGTTTACCATTGATAGAGAAACCAGACAGCCTTTGTGAAGGTTGTATCTTGGGGAAACAACACAGAGAAAGTTTTCCTTTCGAGAAAAGCATAAGGGCAAAGGCACCCTTAGAGATTGTCCACTCAGATTTGTGTGGACCGATGCAAACTCCATCGCTTGCTAGCAACCACTACATGTTAACATTCATAGATGATTTTACAAGAAAAACTTGGGTTTACTTTTTGAAAAACAAAAGTGAAGTGTTTGAAAGATTCTGCAATTTCAAAGCACTTGTTGAAAACCAAAGTGGGCTGCATATCAAAGTCCTAAGGACTGATAGAGGAGGTGAATATATCTCTAAATATTTTCTACGTTTTTGTAGAGAAAATGGTATTCATAAGCAGTTTACAACTAGATATACTCCACATCAAAATGGAGTAGCCGAAAGGAAGAATAGAACCATAATGGACATGGTAAGGAGTATGTTAAAGGCAAAGCATTTGCCTAATGATTATTGGGTTGAAGCTATACATTGTGTAGCGTACATTATGAATAGGTGCTCTAAAAAAGTAGTTATGAACAAAGTGCCGAAAGAGGCATGGAGTGGCACAAAGCAAGGTGTCACACACATGAAGTTTTTCGGATGTGTGGCTAATGCACACATTCCGGATCAGCTAAGGAAGAAGTTGGACAGCAAGGGGGAGAAATGTATTTTCATTAGATACAATGATGAATCCAAGGCTTACAGGTTATACAACCCATCCACCAAGAATTTTATTGTGAGCAGAGATGTTCAGTTTATTGAAGAGGAAGCTTGGAATGGAAGCATAGAGAAAACAATGAATATTAAACACTGTTTATCTCATGATGAAAATGATGATGAATTGGCTGAAATACATCCCCAAACAGCAACACCAACACAAGAGCAGCAAAGCACACCCTTGAGGAGAAATGAAAGTGCTTCTCCAAGCACACAACAAGGAGGAAATTCAAGTGCTTCTTCAAGCACTTGTACACCTAATGAAAGAGGTAAGAAGTTCAGAAATTTGAATGACATTTATGAACAAGAGGCAACAAATGAAGGTATCAATTCTTTGTTTGCTTTATATTGTCATGTTGATGACCCTATCCACTTTGAAGAAGCTATTAAGGATAAGAAAAGGATAAAAGCTATAGATGAAGAGATAAATGCCATAGAAAGAAACAAGACTTGGGATTTGGTTGAACTCCCAAAAGGTAAAGATGTCATTAGAGTTAAATGGGTCTACAAGACCAAGAGTAATGCTGAAGGAAAAATAGAGAGACACAAGGTAAGACTTGTTGTCAAAGGTTATAAGCAGAAGCATGGGATAGATTATGAGGAAAATTTTGCACCAGTTGCTATAATGGAAACCGTGAGAGCAGTGCTATCCATAGTAGCACAAAACAAGTGGAAATTTTACCAAATGGACGTGAAGTCAGCATTCCTAAATGGAGTGTTAATGAAAGAGTTTTACATTGAACAACCTCTCGGATATGAAAAGAAAGGCCAAGAGCACAAAGTGTGCAAGTTGAAGAAAACTCTTTATGGGCTGAAGCAAGCACCAAGAGTGTGGTACAGTAGGATAGATTCGTATCTACTGGAGAATGGATTTGAAAAGTGTGAGGGAGAACCCACCCTCTACATCAAAGAAAAAAATGGTAAAATGTTGATTGTAGTTTTATATGTTGATGATGTTATTTTCACACGTAATGATGATTACCTTATTGAAAATTTTAAAACAGTCATGAAAGAAGAATTTGAAATGACTGACATGGGTTTGTTGAAATACTTCTTAAGAATAGAAATAGAACAAGATGAAAATGGGATTTTTATCTCACAGGCAAAATATGTTAATGAAGTGCTTGAAAGATTTAATATGCAAGAGAGCAAAGCAGCGATCACTCCCACAGTGATGGAATTAAAACTCAGCAGGGACGACAGCAGCAAGGATTTTGATCCTAGCTTGTACAAGAGCATAGTTGGCAGCCTCATGTATTTGACTGCAACTAGCCCTGACATAATGCATGCTATTAGTTTGATTTCCAGATTCATGGAGAAGCCAAAGGATGCACATTGGCAGGCAGCGAAGAGAATTATGAGGTATGTTAAAGGTACTAAAAGGTTTGGTATTTTATATACTGCTTCAGAATGTTCAGATTTAGTTGGATACACTGACAGTGATTGGGCTGGAAGTGTAGATGATCAGAAGAGCACTTCTGGTTATGTTTTTCACATGGGTTCAGGAGCCATTTCATGGGCTTCTAAAAAGCAGCCCATTGTAGCATTGTCTACAGTAGAGGCAAAATATGTGGCAGCTACAGCAGCAGCTTGTCAAGCAATTTGGATGAGGAGGATGTTGAGAAGTTTAGGCCAAAAGCAAACAAAAGGAACAATGATTTTTTGTGACAATAGCTCAGCTATTGCATTATCTAAGAATTCTGTGTTTCATAAGAGAACGAAACACATAGACACAAAGTTTCACTACATCAGAGAATTGGTGAACAGTGGAGAAATTGTTTTAGAACACTACAGAACTCAGGAGCAGTTTGCAGACATTTTGACCAAGCCATTGGGACAAAAGAGTTTCGAATTTTTAAGAAAATGTCTGGGTATGACTGATAACCCAGCAGTTGAAAGTAAGGGGGAGTGTTGAAAATATTCCCTTCAACTGCTCTGTACTGAGACCCACCTTCTATATTTGTTTGAAGAAGTTCTGTCACCAGGCCGCTTGCCAAAATTTTCGAATAGTTAAAGTCAGGTTTTAAAAAAACAACAAACAGTATTTCAAAATAGAGTAGTCAAATTCATTTTGGTAATCGGCACCAGTATATGTATTTTGAAAGAACAAAGGATTTCATTTTATAACAACAGAGTTAATTTTGTCTCTGTGCGCGGGAGTTAAATTTGTCAAAGCAGTGGTCCCACACCATGGCAAGCCAGCGTAGAACACATGGCAGCAGAACATTAGAACGGGTTTTATTTTGAAGCCGTTCGCATTGTGGAAATCCAGACCCAAAATTGTTTAGGGCGGATTTGAATCGTTTTCGCGTCACATTTCTTGACCGTACGCCAAGCCCAAAATCAGACCCGAATTTTTATATGGCGTATTTTATTGAGTTTTCACGTCACAAATTTGGCCTACATCAGCACCAAATTTTGTAACGCAAAACGGTTTCATGCATTGCGGTTTAATGTTCGTTTGAAGTTCGGGGTATTGGTTCGTTCATGCTTTATTAAAGTTTTTGTTATATGTTTTAATATAACGCGTGATGGTGGATTGTTAAGGTTCCACATTGGTTTTGTTAATGTTTTGTTTTAATCATGCGACGTTATATATATATATATATATATATATATATATATTAAAACATTTATAAAGTGTGGGCCCCATGAGCATTTTCAAATAGATTTATTTTAAAGTTTTTTTTGTAGTTTTGTAATGTTTCATATGTGCGGCATATAAAAGGAAAAGGCCCGAGAGCCTGTTATGTGTTGTAAAGTTTTTATAATACACACAACGGTGTAATAGACAGTGTAGTGAAAAACACAGCAACACGTTTTTAGAGACAGAGTGTGTTTCTGAGTGAAACAATGAAGTCTTTGTGTGCACTGTGTCGTAGCAGCAGTCACCAATTTGTAATAGTTTTTTTCTGAGTTAATGAATGGAAAAGAAATTTTTCAAAGTGTTGAACTCTATTTTCTGTGAAGAAATTCTTATTTTTCTCTGTGTTAAAGAGGAGAGTATTACTCTCTCCATTGTTTGTTCTAGAATTTGTCAAATATTCCAACATGCCGCCACTTTCGCAGAAATGGTTGATAACCATTCTCATGCTCTGATGAGTTCTATTATTCCCCAAGATTTAGGGCTCCAATATCTGAAATTCAATTTCACTAATATTTATAAAAGGGCCGTGAACACTTGGATCACAGACAATCTGGAAATAACGGTCACCACAGCTGCTGTGTTTCTATCCAAATCGATAGTTGAAACTGAAGTTGCCATACCTATTAACAGAAGTGCAATTATTACTGAAACATGATATTGAGGAGGAGCATAGTGCATATATGAAGGCGAAGGAGAGGAGTTCGAGACATTGCATTGAAATGGGAACTGCAAAACGTGTTCTGCTCTCTCTTCATTTATTTTTCAATAAATATCACTGACTTATAAAAAAATGAGCACATTGGCGACCAACTTGATAGGTTGTACAAAGTAGTTGGCACAACGCCGTGCTATAACCGGCATTCACTTAGTTCTGCGACTTTTTTCTATTACAATTTTGTTTGAATTTCGGAAATATCGCTCACTGCACTTGATTCCACCCATAAATTTTATTAATTGCTGAATTTTCTGACAAACATTTCAGTGAACTCTTTTCCAAATATCTGTGATATTCGAACTTTCTCCTGAATCTTTTAACATTTAGGTGAACTTTGCCCAAAAATCCGTGATACTTGGAACTTTCTAACTAAAGTTTCTGTGCTTCGCGAATAAATCGTGACACCTGTGCTTTTTGAATCGTGATATCATAGGCTAGGGTGGAAATTTGACAGGCATTTTGCCGTCATAACCCATTTTACGCGTACGGTTAAAATATTTTCATTATGGTTATCTGTGTTTAGTGAAATTTTTTGAAGGGTTTTTTGGTGGATTTTTCTGGTTTAATTTCTTTAGAATCCAACAAAAATTTATTGAAAACAGAAATTTGATGCTTAACTTGCATGATTGAAGTGTCCTCGGGGTTTTTTAGGGTGTTGAATCTATATTTACAGTTAAAAAAACTAGTTTAAATAACAGAAATCATGATTTTATCTTAATTTTTTTCACGAGATTTCAACACAAACTCCAAAAAATGACACTAAAACCTACTCCATCAATATATTTTCAAATCTATATATTTTAAAATATGAAATACTCAATTAATAATTATAAACATTAATTATAATTATACATCGATAAATTTTGAAATATGAAATACTTAGTTACTAATTATAAACTTTAATTATAATTATAGATGCAACAATGTTTTTCACTCCATCATATTCAGTTAGAAGTGGAAGAAGATTTATACTATATCGTAGTATATCACAGTTTTGTTTTTAATAAATAAGAGTATAGAATTAGAATTTTAAATTTGAATAATTTTAAATAATTAGAATTTTATTGTAATGTTTTTCTACTTAAATTATAGTTAAAATAATTATTCAATATATATTTTATTTTAATTTAAATATTTAAAAAATGTATCTACTTAATTAATAATATATATTAAAAAGTTATTTTATGTATATTGTGTATCATATTTTAACTTATATTTATAAATATAAGTAATATTGTGATTTTTATTTTTCAAAATAAATTATATATTTATTATATTTAGTTTTTTATTTAAATATAATTTAAAAATCTATATTTTTTAATTAAGTTTATAGATATGTTTATTTTGGAACATATTTTTTTAATGTAATTATCTCGTGGATGGTAGAGATTAAACCTTTATGGAATATTTATATTTCTATAACATCTTGTCCTTTTGAATTAAATTGATTAATTAAAATAAATAATCATATAAACAAGCATCATATGGAGTGATTTATGTTTTTTTTTTGGACATGGTGTACTCACAAGTCATCTTATTGACCCATGATATTGTAACGACGTCAATTTGGAAATTAAGAATCTCCATTGTGAATATTATTATTCCATGCTTTTTAAATGCATAAATGTTTAACTCATATATTAATTATTTTCATAATTAATAATAACAATAATTTAAACTAAATTATAATTTTTCTAGTTTTTATGATTTTTGTAATTTTAGCAACATGAGATGTCTCATGTGGTAAGTGTTTGCACTAGAGTGATGTGTTTATTTTCAATTTTTTTTTAAAATCAATTATTTTACTATGTATTTTTTTATTATATTATGTAATTCTTACATGGATTCACATTATGGGTCTATGATTGTTTATTCCATACTAAAAAGTGGATTTGAATAAAGATGTATATTGCTACATCATATATGTGTTCATTGAATTACTATCATTTTATTTAAGCAAGTACAATATGAGGAAGGTTTTTTCTTGGGTTTAGGATATGGATCCACTATAGTTTTAGTATTGGGATAAAGTATTTAAACATTAGATTGAGACTTAGGGTTTTCGACTTAAGCTTATGGTAGGAAATAATAAGTTGGTCTCTATAGGTTAGTGATTAGCTTATGTACATTAAGATAGAGTTGGCTAGCCTAGGTAAAGGTAGGATATGCTAGATTAGGTTAGGTGGCACGATTAGATTAGATCAAGCTCAATAAGATAAGATTTAGGTAGACTATTCTAGCGTATGTTTGGTTGGGTAAAGCAAGGCTATCTTAACTATAGTCTAGAATAGATAGAAGCATCCTATTGAGAGATCAGATGAATGTAGGTTCACCTTTAGTTGAGCTGGTAAAGCTCAGGGGTCAAACATAATTCAATATTTGTTTACATCAAGGTTAGACGTTCAATTGTTACAAAAAAAAACAATAAAAATCCCAATGAGAGATGGAATGAAAATTATTTGTCAATTTTCAAGGAAAATATTTTTTATAAAAAATAAACTAGTTAGATATGATATGGAGTCATATTAGAGTGAGTTTGCTATGATTTTATTCAATGTTACTATAAATTTACACACATATATTTTCTTGTATATGTCTTTGCGTGTTTAGTTGTTTATATATATATATATATGTACAATAATATATATCTATATTGATTTTTCCACCTAGTAGAACCAATATTTCATAAACGCCACAAGATCCAACATATCTTTGGAGACTTGAACCCATGCTACTTAGGACACAAATCGTGAACCATACCACTTAGCTAAGTTCATTTGAAATTTTCGCTAAATTTTGGTGATAAATATAAGGGAGGATTTGAGAAAATTGTGTTTTTACCACATTTAATGCTTATTAGTATTTTCTCTCCGATAATGTAATAATGCAGGAAACTATAGCATAAGCCTATAACATGATGTTAAGAGATTCACAATATCCATTTATTATAAGTTTTGTATTTTAATTTTTAAAGGGTTTAGATATATTATGTGTTCAATCTTTGTTAATATTAATGTACATCTCATGATTCAAAACAATGCTAAAATATATATTGTCAAATGTATACTTTATCTTTCAATCCGATAGTATTTATTATGTTATGTAAATATTATCATAAACCATATTAAATAATCTAATTTTGAGTTTTTATTGACAAATTCAATAGTTTTACTTCTTTTTTCATCTTATATGTCCCATAAGATCTCTTGATATTTGATATATATACAAATTTTATGCCATGTTTCGGTCAATGACATTTGATTTCAGGATTATAGAGATTTTATTGTGAATATTCCATGAAATTTCAAATAAATATTCAAGATTTGATAAGTCATTTCTGTGTTATGGTCATTTTTTTAAATATGAGAAATTTTTAGCATAACTATATTACTGAAGACTAATTTTTAAATGAAACTTTTATTGGTGAAAGGTTAATTTATTTTGAAAACATCACACATGCAGGGAAAATTTTTAAACATAACGTTACTTGACGGGAGGCATAAAGATCCAAAACATCAAAAAAAAATTGTTTGACGTGTAAAGAGAAATCCAAATTCCAACCCTCATTGTAGCTAATGTATTTTTATCTCGTCACTTAACATTTTTATAGTAAATTCCATTATCTTAATAAAAAAAATATCAAATTTTTGTTTTTAAAATGAAGAGAAATAGTAGACTTCCCACTTGCCATGCAAAAGACCTATGATAAGATTGTCACTATATTCTTAAGCCTAGAGTAATTGCTCACAACATTCACTACACAGGTAAACTGAATTTTAAACATGGGTGAAGTTCTTATATTGGTTGGCAAATGCCTTCCAACATCTGATGTCCACCCTTAGGCCTAGCCCTATGGAAATTTTTTTTATTAACTTGATATTCAAGCATAAGTTAGTGCTAGGATAGATTATTAAGGCATTCCTTGTGACATCGCTATATAAAACCCCCAACTAGTTCTGTGTGCCATTCCACTCCATGTTAGATGAGTACAAGTCATCCTATGGCTACACAAGCAAAAACACATTAAAAATTTAGACTTTTTGGAAAAAGAAAACAAAACCCATGGTGAGACCTACTTCAATTTTGAGTAAATTTTTCCAAAGCATTAGTGATACATGAAGTAATTTTTCTTCCATCTATTTTTTTTTATCATATCTTCAGTTGGGGCAAAGAAGAGATGCATACAAAATTCTTAAAATTTTTACTAAGTATGGAGGTAGTACGCAGGAGGGTATTGACATTGCGCACTGCAAATTACGCAGAGGCCTAATAGACAGTGCATATGTGCAACAATGGCCAAACACTAATGCAGGATAACTAAATTTTTTCTTAGGCGGCGGGGTATTTTCCAACCATGTAGGTTGGTTGGATATGGGCTAAGGTGGCTATTTAGTTAAGTGTAGTGCGGCTGACAGTTAAGGATTTACACATACAAGGACAACTCATATAGGTGAGTTGGAAAAAGATGCCCCCTACCTTATATGGAAAAATATCCATATATAAAGGATGGTTGTTGATTATCAAGGGGTTTGTTGCTGTTTGGTTTTGTTGTTCAACTGCTCGACTAATTATATGTTGCTTAGTTGGTTGCTCAATGGTTTGAAATTATATTCTATTATGCCCAATTCTCTTTTTTATTGTCTAATATTGTTAAGTCCCTATATTAATAGTGTAGTCCCTTATTATGTTAGTGTAGCCCCCCTTATTGTTATTGTTGTACCCTTGTAACCCCCATATTGTTATTATTGTGCCCTTAAATTATTATTGTTAGGTCGGCTAGGATTACATTGTGGCCCCATGGACTCTTATATATAGAAAGGAGGTTTTGCAATTTGTATCATCCAGGAATTTTTCATTCATGTAATGTATTGGAGGTTGCCCACTTGAAGTGGCTTATTTCTAAGGCGTTGATATCTCTTTTCTTCTATTTTTGGAGCTAGTTTCACAACATTTGGTATCAGAGCCTTTGGATTCTAGGGTTTCGCTGCTCCAAACAGGTCATCGTGGCATTTTCGCTATAACTTTTTTTCTACGAAGTTTCAGAAGCTAAAATTTTTAGAGTGCGAAGCTAAAATCCTGAGGAACATCTTCACAAAATTTCAGATCTTGGTTCGCAATATGTCAAGAGATATGGTTTGTGGAATTTAGGTATTTTTCAGGCTCCTAAATTTCATCGCAAAGAGGCAATTGTGGGAAAATATTCATAACTCTCTCTCTGAGCATCGAATTGGAATTATGTAAAAAGTGACTAGAATTACACAGACTATATTTTCCTATCTATAAATTTCTAAGCCAACGGAGCAAACAGTGACACGTGGCAAGTCATACAAGTTCGCTCTACTGAACCAGTCCATAATTAGGTCATTGTCAGAGATTGGACATAACTTTGCCTTGAAGAACACAAATCAAGTCAGACCTGTGACATTTGAAAGAAGCTTCAGAGGGCTACTACAAGGCTGAATTTCAGATATTGAGGATTTGTAATAATAGAGATAATTCAATTTCAATATAAAGCTCCTCAAAAGCAAGAAAAATGTGTGTATTTGGTTTTTAAAATTGCATAACGTTGGTTTGAAAAAGCAGTTTGAAGTGATCCCAAGGGAATATTTTAGAATTTTTATCAGTATTAGGTTTTATAATGCCTCAAAAAAATAATTCCATACCCATTAAGCCCTCAAAAAGCTATATTATGATGCATGAAGAGGAAGAATTGCAGTATGAGATATCAAAATTATGGTACCAAGTGCAACAAATTTCGATCTTACGAAGAGCAACTGAAGATGACATAGATGGTTTAAAATCATAAATGGAGGCTAAGTTGGATGGTTTGAAGGATCAAATAATAGCTAATATGGATGAGAAATTAGTGGAAGATCACATCGAGCATCAACAACAAGTTCTCCACCTCTCAAAGGATAACCTAACTTTGATGTAGAATCTAATGAAACAACAGGAAGATCAACATCACATCGAAAGAAGTTCTGAATCAGTCATGGAAACAAGAACTTGATAAGTACAATCAATTTCAGAGTATCTTAGCAAGTGGAAGAAATTTCCTGTAGAAGATTCCACATGGGAGGATGAGAATTTTATACAGAAGGATCAAGAAATAATCAAGCATTGAGGAAAACACTTGTTTGAAGGAGAGGGGCATGTTAAGTCCCTATATTAATAGTGTAGTCCCTTATTATGTTATTGTAGCCCCCCTTATTGTTATTTTTGTACTCCTGTAACCCCCATATTGTTATTATTGTGCCCTTCAATTATTATTGTTAGGTCGTTTAGGATTACATTGTGGCCCCATGGACTCCTATATATAGAAAGGAGGTTTTGTAATTTGTATCATCCAAGAATTGTTCATTCATGTAATGTATTGGAGGTTGCCCCCTCGAAGTGGCTTATTTCTAAGGCGTTGATATCTCTTTTCTTTAGTTTTTGGAGCTGGTTTCACAACAAATATCATCTCGTTCTATTGATGTATTCTATGGAATTAATTTTATTAAGGCTCTCACATAGTGTCTTTCTATGGATATTGTGGATTTTCTATTGTATGGTATTAGCTAGTAGTATAATATGAACATTCGCTTACTGAGTCTTTGTTGTCAGACACATGAAACTAATGCACATTTTTCTATTGAATTGTTGATAAAAAATGATATATCCATGAGATTTGTTAAAGATCTATGATCATGTTGTTTAAAGACTTTATGTTGATGGTGAATGTGTGGCGAATATTATGAATGGATTATGAGATTGCACAAAGTTCTCGGTTCATGTTTGTGTAATTACCTTGTATGTTATAGTTAACATTTATAATGAACGAACCCTATTTTCTATTGTATTTTCACATTGAAGTTAATTATGCATGTATACTACGAAGGTCTATGAGGCAATGACTTATATGTATAACCACATATCAAAGGTTAACCATGATATGCCTTTATTCGTACTTCATATGCATGGAATATGTCAAGCACTGAGGAATGCCTTTCTTTATGGCTAGCATCTCAGAAAAATCTCATAATACACCCCTTCCCTTAATTGTGGCTTAGGGAATATGACTAGAAAGAACGATTCCATGTTTGAAGACAAGGCCACTTCTACAACCAAGATTGTTTTTCAAAGCCTAACCAAGATTTTTTTGCAAAGCCTAGCCATTGCATAAAATGCTTCTGGCAAGGAACTTGCTCTCACTATTTTTTTTCAAAGCCTAGCCATTGCATGAAATGCTCCTAGAAATGAACCTACTCTCAACTTATTGTTTCAAATTGTTATATCATAGGGAATCGCCTCTATCCATGTCTATGGGCCCATTCTGAAAATGACATAAATTGGGTAAAAGTAGTAGCTAGAATTTGCAATTATACTCTGAAAAATTCCCACCTCTATTGATTACTATGGGGAATCTCAAATAGTCTTAAATTGGGTAAAAGGAGTTGCTAGAATTCACAATTATACTCTCAGTCCAATTCTTGAATTTAGAAAAACTAAAAGAAGACCAACACCATAAATATTTTCCTAGCCCTTGGGTCTAAGTAAATTCTACAACATATAGATGTTTATTGATATTTCATGACACTTTAATTTTTTGTAAATGATATTTGGGATGATTATGAGACTCTTTCTCATAGATATATAAAAGGCTCTTAATATATAGCTTTTTACATTTGTAAAAGGTGGATAGTTACCATCTTCCTATCACCGAGGAGAAAGAGTTTTTATCAAACACTACCATCTTCCTATTACCTTGTTGGAGAAAGACTTTTTTATAAAACACTATATCTTTTATGAGCCCCAAAGCCAATGAAATGCCATGAAGCTTGTAAATTTATTTTAAATAAATAAAATTGCAGAATTCTTTTTCTTTAAAAAAAAAACTCATAATCTTACCAAAAAAAAAAATTAAACCATTAAATTTAAGTGAAAAAACAAAAATGCTAAACATTTAATTTACACTAAAATTAGTAATTTCATATAATTTTATCAATCAGAAAATAGAAAATATAAATCTTAAATATTAATTTTTTCCGATTTTCCAAAATACTAAATTTAAATATAATTTTTACATTAATGAAAAATTAAAACAACAATAAACTATTCAAAAATAAAATGAATTCAACTATATTTTATTACACAATAATCTGCCAAAAAAATATGATAAGGATAATTTATTAAAAATAACCTTTCCAATTTTATTTTTACAAATTAAAATTCAAAACCCTTATAAAAGAATAAAAAAATCAAACACACCAACCATCACTGCAGAGCAGGAACTAGAAACAATAATTAAAGTATATTTGCTCATAACAAACTAATATCAGAAAAACACTGTTGGCAATGGTACAAGTATATTTTTTCATAACATAGTAATATCAGAAAAACACAGTTGGCAATGGTACAAGTAATGGCCTAAAAATTTTCGAGCTAAATATGTTAATAGAGGTATTTAGATATTTCCTTTGGATTAAAACCACACAGAGATGTATGTTCAGCAACAACTTCATTCACGACTGGTCTGTCATCCCTCTCTGACACCAGCCATCTGAAGGCCAATTCTGCAGTTGCAGTTACCATAATTACCTTCATCTTCTCATATTCAACTCGTAAATTTTATTAATTGGTGAATTTTATGATAACCTTGTCCAACTTTCGAAAGAATTTTACAAGGTGAACTTTGCCCAAAAATAAGTTATACTTGAACTTTTCATCAAAAGTTTCTCCCTTTGGCTAGTAAATAGTGACTCCTTAGCTCTTTGACTAAAATTTTGGTCAAGCAATCGTGATATTGTATTTCAGTCCAGCAATCGTGATATTGGAAATAAGCCATAGTCTATCCATTACACTTAGTTTTAGATAGTTTTCCCTCATATTTTCATGTCAAAATTGAATGATATTGGAAGTAAGCCATAGTCTATCCATTACACTTCGTTTTAGATATTTTTCCTGCATATTTTCATGTCAAAATTGAATGATATAGAGATTTTTTGTAATTGTTAAAATTTTCAATGCCTAATAGTTAGACAACATGCTGGAGCTATTGTATTTTAATCTTATCAAAGTCATTTAAAAAAATTATATTAAATTCCATTAAATTCAAATAAAAATTTTAAATTAACCTTTTTTTTAAGTAGAATTGCTACCTATTATGGAGGATTTTTAGGATTGATTAATTGGGACTCCCACTATATTTCTGAGCCTAGCGCAATTTCCCACAAGTCTTCTTAAACATGTGAACCGCTTAACTACCCATAAGCCTCCTTAGATAGGTAAATTGCTTAACCACCCACAAACCTCGCTAGACAAGTAAACTAACTTTCAAACCTAGGCGAGGACCCTATATTGGTTGGAAAACATCTTTACACCCAACATTTGACCTAGCCTGATGGGCTAAAACATTTATTCACTTAATAATGAAGCATCAATTAGTGGTATTGTGCACTATTAAGGCATTCCTTGTGGCATCACTAATTCAAACCCTAACTAGTCTTGTGTTCCATTCCACCTTTCGTGTTAGATGAAACAAAAGAACATTGAAAATTTATACATTTTGGAAAAAAAAACCATGGTGACACCTACTACAATTTTGAAAAAATTTGACTAAAGCATTAGTGATACATGAACTAATGTTTCTTCCATCTATGTTTTTATTTGTATCCTCTTCTTAAGAGTAACTAAAACAAGAATAAATTTTAATAAGAATTCAAATTTAATATTTTGACATCATTAATCAATAAGACTACGTTTCCTAGAAGTTGCATACATACCTCATTACACCATAATTGACACAAAACACTCAAAAAACAATGGCATCATAAAAAAATTCATATTTGGTGAAGTTTCTAAAGAGTATATAAATTAGATACTCTTAAAGAATGCAAATTATTAGACTAGGAGTTCCTAAATACCAAATTAGAATCTTCCAACACAATTTCTTGCCAATGTAAATAGCCCTACATTAGAGAACTTTGAGGTCTAAAATGGGTCTCTTAAGAAAAATGTACAACCAAAATAAACTTTATAAGAACCAATACGATTCAATATGATGATTGCAACTATGGGGGATGATTCACCATTCTTTGGGTAGAAAATAAAAATAATAAAAAATAATAAAATAATAAAACTACTTTTTCAACTTATATTTTTAACTTATCTCCCTAAGGTTTTACTCAAATTTCGAGCGGGAGTACTCCTTGGATGAAAAATTTAATTCCTCATCTAAGGAGTACCCATGTTGAAAACTTTCGATGGACCCTGCTACTCGAAAATTGAGAAATACATGAAAAAACATGATTGCAATAATGTTTTTCATGTATTTCTCATTTTTCGTGTCGCAGGTTCCATCGAAAGTATGCAACATGGGTACTCCTTGGATGATGAATCAAATTCTACATCCAATGAGTGTTACCACTGGAAATTTGAGTAAACCCATAGAGAGATAAGTTGAAAATACAAGTTGAAAGGGTAATTGTTTCTTTTTTTCCTCTAACTTTGATGATGTAATCTAATCTTATTTTATTATTTCCACTATTATTTTATAATTTCCTTAAGAGGCCCATTTTAGACCTCAAAATTCCCCTAATGACAAAATTTTAGCCAATTAAGATTGAACCTAAGCCCAACAAGATCTTGCAAATACATACTTAAAATATGCTTCATTGTCTCTAATCTTGAGCATTAATGGCATTGTAAATCAATAGAGCTACTTGTGGCCAACCAAGCTTTGGAAGGGAGATCTTGATAAGTCACAAACCAGGCAAAGACTCAAATTTTATAGGAGACTCTAATTAACCAACCACCATGTAGTCTATAAATCCAATAATTTTCTTCATCCACATAAACCCACCCAACATTGTGAACTAGTCTTAACTCATGACATTGATGCAAAAAAGAGTAGAGCTTATGAGAATTGATCCAAGTAAATTTTTGATACCCTTTTAACCAAGACCTTTTGCTTCATCTGATGTGTTAGAATTTCATTTTATCAAAGCATTAATGAGCACACATGCAGATATAATTAAGAGGAAAACATGTCAACAATCATATGAAAAAAACACAAGAGGTTAATAACAGAGTTCATCTAGTGTGGACTATGTCTCCAGGCCTTGGTGTCTCAATGGTGTTGGCCGTTTCATTTAGTGTTGTAATTGGTGATAATGTACATGGATGATGTTGAATTTTCATACAAGGAAAATCCCTCAACATGAGTGACAAAGTCTCTCCACTAGATGTTCTGTTACAAGGAACACTCACTCATCACAAACCTCCTATCAACATGATAACTTCACACATGGTGACAAAGAGTATCCTGTCATCAAGGCAACAAAGAGATCTCACAACATAAATCACCATCCATGATAAATACATACCACATCAATACACATAAATATTCCACATCTTACATCAGCATGAATCAACAACAACAAATAAACATGAAGAATTCCCATCCTACATAAAGCAACAATTGACGTGACATAAAGCATCCTACAACAATAATCAATGAATTACATGACAACAACACTTCATATACCTCAACTCTAATGCTGGCTGAAGAATAGGTTGCTCAATCGTTGGATTTGAAAGCAACATCACAAACATGGCATTGAATGGAAAGAAATCGATTTTCCACATGCTAAAATCCGATACCGTCATCCCCATCTGGAATATGGCCGAAAAATTGAGACCTCTGTTGCAGAAACTGACACCGCCATCAGGTTAATGTCATCGAGAGGTGTAAAATTTATATAAAATTTGTCCAATTTGGACACTGGAAAATTTTGGCCCCTCTGGAAATGATGATCAATCATGGTTCCACTACCCCTGCATCTAGCTCATGGTTCTGCAACTCCCTGAAATTAAAATATTATTAAACCTATAACTCCATGCCCGCTCCAACTTGCCTTGGGAACACTGCCGAAATACGGGTTTATATAAAAACTGTTGGGCAGAGTTTTCAAGTCCCCTCCACTGGTGCCATGGCCAGATTCGAAAATGGTTGAGAGGAGGTCGGGTGGTCAAACCCCGCCCCCTCACAAGATGACGTGTATTGGTTTTAAAGCCTAACTTATATATGGTTTTGGGGGGCTGGACTCACATCGTGTGGCCCGACCATTCTATCCGTCAATGCTCAACATTAATATGGGAGTGTGGTTGTTTGTGATGGGTAGGTCCGCTTCCACGCGACCTGACCCAACCACTATACGGTTTTGTATATATATGTAGAGTGGGAATTGCAGGGGTGGCAGGGTTGACGACACGCCCCCCAACTATATTGCATTTTTTTTTTAATATTTTGGATGGTGGGGTGGTGGGGTTGGTGGCTCACCACCCATTTTTTTTAATATTTTTTGTTTTTATTTAACCACAGCCCCGTTTTAATAAAATTTGGTCTTAAGTCCGAAGAAGACAAATAAATCATCCCAAGATTTTGACCGGAGTTTGGCTAGAACTGGCCGGAATTCGGTCAGAGAAACTTCCAAATTGCTGCCTCCTTAACCTGTTAAGGCATCTAGTCAACCTAATTAGAACTTTGACCAGCTCTAACTTTCGCATACAAACTCGGTTTGATGAACTGTTCACACCGTTGCAATCAAGATGACGAAATATTCAACCTAAAACTCAATTTGCTACGTTTCTGTCATTTTGATTTTTGAGCTTTCATAAGCCATCTTGTGCTAATAGGAGGTTTGTGATGAGTGAGAGTTCCTTGTAATGGAACATCTCATGGAGAGACTTTTCCACTCATGTTGAGGGATTTTCATTTTATGACAAGTAAACAACATCCATGTACATTATCACTAGTTACAACACTGAATAAAGCGGCCAACACAATCGAGACACCGAGGCCCAGAGACATAGTCCACATTGGACGAACTCCATTATTAAACCTCATGTTTTGTTGTCGTATGATTGTTGACATGTTTTCCTCTTAATTATATATGCACGTGTGTTCATTAACGCTTTGATAAAATGCAATTATAACACATCAGACGAAGGAAAAGGTCTTGGTTAAAAGTGTATGAAAAATTTACCTGGATTAAGTGGTATCAGAGCCCCTGCATATGGCTCATGGTTCTGCACCTGCCTGAAATTAAAATATTATTAAACCTAGAACTCCATGCCCGCTCCAACCTGCCCTGGGTGCACTGCAAAAAGACTGGTTTATATAAAAATTGCTGGGTGGAGTTTTCAAAACCCCTCCATTGGCGCCATGGCTAGATTCGAAAATGGTGGAGAGGAGGTCACGCGGTCAAACCCTGCCCCCTCCAAAAATTGCGTGTATTGGTTTTAAAGCCCAACGTATATTTGGTTTTGGGGGGCCAAACCCACATTGGGCAGCTTGCCCATCCTATTTGCTGGTGCTTAACATTAATATGGGAGTGTGGTTGTTTGTGGTGGGCGGGTCCGCTTCCACATGGCCTGACCCAACCACTATACGGTTTTGTATATATGTGTAGAGTGGGAACCACGAGGGTGGTGGGGTTGACCACCCGCCACCCAACTATATCACAATTTTTTTTAATATTTCGGATGGTGGGGTGGCAAGGTTGGTGGCTTGCCACCCATTTTTTTTATATTTTTTTGTTTTTAATTAACCATAGCCCCAATTTTAATAAAATTCGATTTTAAGGCTGAAGAAGAAAAATAAACTATCCCACAATTTTTCCCAGAGTTTCGCCGAAACTGGTTAGAATCTGGTCGCTAGGAAACTTCCAAATTGTTGCCTCCTTAATGTGTCAAGTCATCGAGTCAACCTTAGAACTTTGACCAGCTCTAACTTTCGCATACAAACTCAGTTTGACGAACCGTTTACACCATTGCAATTAGGATGACAATATCTTCAACTTTAAACTGAGTTTTCAATGTTTCTGTCAATTTGATTTTTGAACTTTCATAAGCCCTTTTTTCCCTGTGTGTGTCTTTGGAGCCACCTGGATAAAAAATCGACCTATTCAAAGGGAAATCAAAGCTCCATTCTCATCTCTCCAGAATGGACCATTCATATCAATATTTATCTTGAAAAGGTATTCTTAACGGATAATATCGATGACCTCCATAAAGGTATCATAATATGGAAAGGGTAGGGAAAACTTTCGAGCAACTAAGCCCCAATTTTTCTAAGATGTCTAGGAGCCAAGGTATTCAGGGTTTTCATGTAATCAATAAGAGTTTTTGAGTCTTGGAATACCCATATTTTATCAATGTAAAACTGCTTAGTAAACCAAAGAAGTCCCCAAAGGTCCAATAATTCCTCCCTGGTGTTTGTGTCTTATCCCCTGTACCAGTGTACTTTGCAGTGACATAAAGGGCTTATCATTAATCGGGCACCACAACCACACCTATATTTTTGTGCCGCCCCATCAAAAAAATTGGTCAGATAATGGATGTCAAAGGATCCGAGTCTATGGGATAGGTCCCTTGGCGGTTTATCTATGATCTTCGGTCCTCCCCAGCTTTGGATGACCTGCTCTACAACCCAGCCTGGTGTGCACCCCTACTCTTGAAACATCCATTTGTTCCTACAACACCACATCCTCCAATGAAAATGTAAGTGAATGGCCTTGTATTGTTTTCCCTTATCAAACCACCAGCTAATGAAGTCCTGTACCAAAATGAATATATTCTGTTGTAATTTTAGTCTTGCACAAAGGATGTTCCATGTTTGTCTCACAAAGACACAATTGTAAAAGATATGTGTGTTGTCTTCATCATGGTTCATGCACAGTCTACAAATCCTTTGGCCAATCCTACCTTTATTCTTAAGATTAGTCCATGTCATATTTTTATCTTTCCACACCAACCATAAGAAAATAATTATCTTGATTTGTACTTGCTCCTTCTAAATTCTTGAGAACCATCTTTCCTGGTTGCATCCTATCTATTGTTTTATAAGTTTCTTATATGTGCTCAATTGTCCCTCCTTAATTTGTCCACCCCAACTTATGTGATCCCCTAGCTGTTTGTATAATAGTCCCATGTATTTCATCCCTTCCAGGATCCTGCCCCATGCAGCCGCATCATTGCCCTGCAATCCCAAATCGAGTTCCTTATGCCACCGCAGATATCCCACCTACCAACTGTGAATAATTTTTCCCACAAATAATATGCCCTTCCCATGAATTATATTGCATAGTTCCGATGCGATGATGTTAAGATCTAGAAAATGCCTTATGTCTCCACCCACAATTAATATGTTCATACCCATTCCAAATATTTCATTTTAAAAATGGCATGAACAGTGGC
This sequence comes from Pinus albicaulis, assembly GCA_034641835.2. Lineage (NCBI taxonomy): Eukaryota > Viridiplantae > Streptophyta > Pinopsida > Pinales > Pinaceae > Pinus > Pinus albicaulis. The sequence continues at coordinate 521,503,558 of CM076569.1, forward strand.
CAAATTTTCCAAAATCCATTCCATATTACTGATCCTCGTGTCGGGCCCTTAAATCCCGTGATGAACAGAGTCTCCAGGGTCTTTTATTTTAGGTACTTATGTCTTATGATGTCCCTCCATAAGCCAGACGATTGAAAGCTCCCCCACATTGATTTTAATAATAAGACCTTCCCAAAAGTGTCAATGTCCAGCAATCCCCATCCCCCCCAACATTTTGGCATAGCAATACAATCCCATCTAGCCAGATGGTATTTGCCTCCCCCCTTACCCCCATCCCATATGAAGTTTGATATGGTAGATTTAATATTAGATATGATAGTCCACGGGATGGAAAATAGGTGTGCCTAGTAAACAGAAATTTGTTGTAGAACCGCTTGAGCCAAGATAAGTTTCCCCCATTTTGACAACCATCTTAGAGACCAACCATTAATTATCCTACAGTATTTTTCAATAAGCCATTTGCAACCTGCCACCTATATCAGGTAGGTTTGAGGTGAAATCCTAGGTATGTGAGGCCTTCGTTGAGTTGAGTGCTTCTAAAGTTATAGGTCTCATGAACCTATTTTATGATCTCTGGATCCCCATATAAGAAGATAATGCATGATTTACCTCCATTAGCGATCATGCCCGATGCCATGTATAATTTATCAAAAATGCATTTGATATTCTCCTATATATGATTGATGAGCATACCAAATATTAAGACATCGTCAACAAAAATACTATGGGTAATCTCCCTATTGAATGTAATTTTAATGCCATGGAAAGTTCCCATGGTCGTTGCCACGTTAATATTAATACTTAAAGTATCCATAATCAAAATAAAAATAAGGGGCGAGAAAGAACATCCATGTCTTAACTCGCGACCCGCTTTGAAAAAACTGGAAGGAGCGCCATTGATTAGGACCACCAATGGTGCCCTAGAAATGCACCCCATTATCCACTCCACCGACTCAGTTGTCATACCAACCTTATAGAGAATCATGCAAAGTAGTGCCCACTCAACTCTGTCATATGCCTTGCTGAGGTCCACTTTTATCACCACGGCCTTCAGCTGTCTATTTTGAATATTGTGTAGGATTTCTTGTGTGGTTGCCAAAACATCCTAAATGATTATGTTGTGGAGAAACCCAAATTGTTCCCTAGATATATGTCGATACAGTAACCCTTTGATGCGCTCATCAATGATTTTTGAGATGATTTTGTACAAAGTGTTGCAAAGGGATATGGGTCTAAAGTCCTCAAAATTCTTTGTGCCCTTCTTCTTTGGGATGAGTGCGATGAACGTGGAGTTGATCGCACCATGAACGTGACCGGTTTTCCTCGCCTCCTCCACCATATCTATTATATCCTGAAACACATGGTCAGAGAAATGGAGGAAGAAGTCTAGGGTCCACCCATCCGGCCCCGGACTCTTATCTCAGGCAAAATTCTTAACAACCCATTTGACATATGCAACAATTACTACAACTCTCAACACATTATTATCAGTCGGCTTGAACATTTGCGGGAAATTCTCCACCGCCCATAGTTGTTCCTCTATATGTAGACCCTCTCTAGCCTTATATAATCCTTCAAAGTGATTGACCACTGTAGTATGGATATTTTCAGTGGTGTTATACAAGTTCCCTTCTTCACATACCTCCCATATGGCATTTGTATTCTTCCTACCATTTGCATATGCATGGAAATAATTAGTATTTATGTCTCCTTCTTTGAGCCATATAGCTCGGCTTTTGAGCCGCCAGGTCTGTTCTTGAATCAACAGAATCTTTCATTTTTCCATCTCTAAAGTTTCGAGTCTATCCCAACCATCAGGTGTCATATGTCCACCATCCATAATCTCGAAAATTTTTGCAGTCTCCCTAGAGTTCTCTTGTAGCTCCTTTAATAATTTCCTCTTCTTAAGCCTTTCCCAGACTCTGACCCTTAACTTGAGAGCATGTAAGGTATGGGACAGATGTGCCATGGTAGAGGCCCCAATTTCCCGCTTATGTGCCATAAAGAAGTCAATGACCAGCTTGTTGAAATCCATGTCCTCCAACCAAATTTGGTTGAATTTGAAAGGACATCCTTTCGATTGCTTTTCGAATTGCCACTTCATGAATATTAGTCTGAGATCCGATATAAGTAGGCCCTCCACCCAGGTCCTAACCATTCCCTTCTATTGAAGTAGGTCCTCATTCACCAGGAAGCAATCGATTCTTTTCGCTATATATTCTTTCCCTTTTCTACCGTTATACCAGGTTGGACACCTGACCTCCATTTTCATGTCTTTTAAATTTTCCTCCCTTATCATGTCCCCGATATATTCTGTCATCGGATCTGTTCTGCTTAGTTATCCCCAAATATCCTTCGAATCCAAAGTCAAATTCATATCGCCAGCTATGATTGCGTTCCCCAAAGTTAGCACCCCACATTCATCCATTTTCATCTATAAATTGCCTCCGTCACTATATGGAGCATATAGATTGACCAGGTGCACCCTACTCTTATGTCCCCTGAAGTATCCTATCAAAATGATGCCTCCAAAGAAACTAAAAGCTTCGAGTGCGTCCCATCTGGGGTTCCATATCATAGCCAGACCCCCAGATCTACCCACCGTGTCCTTCACCACCATGTTCCATGATGGAAACATTGCATGAAAAAATTATATTGAATTATCAGCCTCTACCATAGTTTCTTGTATAAAAATCAATATAGGAGCAATTGTTATGCAAAAATCCTTCAATGATGAAAATTTATCCCTCCCCCTAGACCCCGCACATTCAGTGAGAACACCTTCATCAAGAACCTCTGTTTTCGAGCTCTAATGCTCTAAGGACCCTGTTAATAGCTAAGGACACTAGCACATCATGAAAATTATCCATGTTTAAATCCGCCACCCCACCAGGGATAAGTTTCTTCTTTATTCTCGGGCGCCCCTTCCCCCTCCGGAATGTAACATTAGCTATAGACACTGGATTAATGGCAATAGTGGGCGACACCGGTTTCTCAGTGTGGACCGTGAGAGGATCCAATTCAGCATCCTGGATAAGTAGCATAAATCCAAAGTCGCTACCAATAGAATTTTTCAGCGACATGGGATGTGTGGGATCAGGGGGTGATCCAGGAGTATGTTTCATAGAATGGTCGATGTCATTCACAGAGTATGGGCACTGAGAAGGCTCAGACATCGTGTATCCAACCCCCTTGGACTCCACACTATCAAACGAATTTAAATCGGGCATGAAAAAATGATTTTGACACCCACCCAACATCGGGCCCCGTCACCCACCCACTGATGGACCTTTCAGGATAGGACTGGGAGTCAACTTCGGTGTGTGTATACTTACTCTGTTCATGCCGCAGCGTCGTGGAGGTCTCCTTATTTGGAATATCCCCCTCAGGTTGAAATTCTCCCCATCGTGGAGGTCTCCTGGTTTAGGTTAGAACATCTGCTAATTAATTATCAGATTCTACTTTACAAAGTATTCACCCATTTTAAAAGTGAGAGGGAACCAACTATTTTTGTCTATTTCCTTATGAGTTCTTTGAGTTTTACTTGAAGTTAATTCCTCTGTATAACCTATTCAACCTAAAACATTTTCTAATTTATTATCGTTATCTTATTGTTTAAATAATTTTAATTAAAACTATATTAATTTTTGATAGATTAATATTTTATTTTTAAATCATTTTTTATAAAGTTTTTATAATATTAAATAATTTGTATATTATTAGATCTAAGATTTTTAAGATCCATAATTTAGAAAAATGTGGCTTTCGAATTATTCATATCATTAGGATTTGGTTGACGTTTCGAACCAAATAATGTGATAACGTAGTTAATCCTCGGGACAAGGTAATTGATCTTAATGAATAAATAGTGTGGATGCATTATTGTCAGGTTATAGCAGTTGAAAACTAGAAGCTAAAAACTAGTTATTATTAATAACATCTAGTTTTTAACAGCTATAACTGAGCAATAATGCATCCACACTATTTTCTAATCCTAATGATGTGGTTAATCCAAAAGACACATTTTTCTAAATTATGTATCACAAAAGCCTTAAATCTAACAATATTATTTTGGATAAATTAAAGAGGTTAAGGAATGGCTATTTATAACCATCTTTTATATTTATTCTATTTTATTTTAATTTAATTTAATTATAATTTTTTCTCACTAGATGGGTGAGATTTAATTTCTATAGTATATTTTAGAATATTCTTATTAGTAGTTATAAATGAAAAATTGAGATCTATTTCAAAATTAGTTATGATTGTTGGTGCACGTGGTATTTATAAGTCATGGTATTTCCCAAGAAAACATGTTTAAAATTAAGAATATCCATAATAAAGTGAGAGTGAATCTCCATGGTTAAATCTTATTACGTTTTTAAAAAATGTATATATGGTTAATTCATATATTAATTCTTTTCATAATTAATAATAATAATAATTTAAAACAAAGTTAACCGTCTTTATTATATATATATATATATATATATATATATATATATATATATATATAATAAAGACGGTTAACTTTGTAATATATTTTTATATTATTATATATATAATTTAATATAATATATAATAATAATGTATTGTAAGTAATGTAAGGTAAGCGGGCTAAAGCTCAAGCGGGTTTCAGAAGGCAACACTCAATAAGGGACCACTTCGTTACACTTAAGATAAATTCAATCTCTTTTGTTGCTTTGTGGACTTTAGAAAGACTTTCAATACGGTTCCTAGAAATAATCTATGGAATATAGTAGAAGAGCTAAAGGTTCCTTTCGAGTTGAGAGCTGCTGCTATAAGGTTATACGAGAAGGTAATTGACAAGTTTAAGAGCAATGAGAGGTGGGAAAAAGATATTAAGTGTAATATCGGAGTTAAACAAGGTTGCCCTCTCTCCCCTACGCTATTTGGGATTTACATCGACAAGCTAGAAGGTTGTTTAGAGGAAGCAGGTTGTTCTAGCACGATCTTAGATGGAATAGTCATCATCCTTCTTCTCTATGCTGGTGATATTGTTCTTCTGGCAAGGTGCCCATTTGATATTGATAAGAAACTAAGCATTTGATAACCGTATATATATATATATATATATATATATATATATATATATATATATATATATATATATATATATATATATAGATAGATATATATATATATAATAATGCATTGTAAGTAATGTAAGGTAAGCGGGCTAAAGTCCCAGCGGGTTTTAGAAGGAAACACTCAACAGCGGACCACCTTGTTATGCTTAGGATCATTGTGGAGGAATGTCGTAATGATAAATCCAATCTCTTTTGTTGCTTTGTGGACTTTAGAAAGGCTTTCAATATGGTGCCTAGAAATAATCTATGGTATACATTAGAAGAGCTAAAGCTTCCTTTCGAGTTGAGAGTTGTCGCTATAAGGTTATACGAGAAGGTAATTGCCAAGTTTAAGAGCAATAAGGGGTGGTCGAAAGATATTAAGTGTAATATCATAGTTAAACAAGGTTGCCCCCTCTCCCCTACCCTATTTGGCATTTACATCGACAAGCTAGAAGGTTGTTTAGAGTAAGCAGGCTGTGCTGGCATAATCTTAGATGGAATAGTCATCATCCTTCTTCTCTATGCTGACGATATTGTTCTTCTGGCAAGGTGCCCATTTGATATTGATAAGCAACTAATACTTCTTAAGGATTTCTACTCTACAATGGGTATGACTGTTAATACTTACAAAACAAAAGTTATGATCATCAAATCCAAGAAGGACACTTACGCTAATTTTGTGTATGACAATAGCAAGTTGGAGGAAGTGTCTTCTTACAAGTACCTAGGAATTGATATTCATCACAAGCTCAACTGGAACTATAGCATTGAGAAAAGGATTAATAGAGGGTGGAAAGCTTATTTTGGTCTTGAAAATAATTGTAAAGCAGCAAACCTTGTGATGTGGGATAAAAAGAAGCTCCTCTTTGAAATTTTAGTCACTCATGTTATCTTGTATGGATGTGAGGTTTGGGGTTGCAACATCTCTAGAGAGTCCTCGATAAATATTGAGCAAATACAGAAGCGTTTTATAATGCATGACATCAAAATTGAAAGCAATACAGCCTATCCTATTCTCCTTATAGAAGTGGGTCTTTCCCCTATTGAGAGCCTAGCTATGACTAGGCTCCTGTTGTATAAGCACAAAATCAATAACATGGGAGACCATAGACTTCCTAAGCTAACTTTAATTTCCAACCAAAACCACCTAAGGCTCAAACAAGGTTGGTATAAAGATACCAGGGCTTCATTAAGCCATTGGGAGATTGAGGAAAATGTTGCATTGCAAAATATTAATAACATTAAAAATATTGTTACTTCTAAGTTTAAAGAGAAAATGCGGTGTGAGAAATATTTAGAGGCTAAAAGAAAATTAAGATATTATAAGAAGGTCATCAACCCTACTCTAGAAGATCAAAAGTATCTATTTGTTTTAACTAGCTCAAAGAAAAAAATTAATATAGCCAAATAAGAACGAACTCTCATGAGCTCCATATTGAAATGGGTCGTTGGGCACTTCCTAAAACACCATGGGTGGAAATGATTTGCCATCTCTGTGAGAATATGAACATTGAGGATGAAAATCACTTTCTCTTAGAGTGCCCTAGGTACACCCACATTAGATCTCAGTTTCATAATCTTTGTTGCAATACCGACCTTTGTGGCCTTTTAACATGTCAAAATTACAGTGAGTTCAAGACACTTCTCTCCAAGCTTTTTGAGCATAGGAATACAATTTTAAAACAAACTAAATAATTCGTTTTTTTTGGTCTAATAGACCAAAGTTTGGTCCGAGTGAACATTAACCATCATCATCATCATCATCATCATCATCATATATATATATATATAATTTTATAAAATTTTTTATTATTATCTAGAAAAATAAAAACAATGAAAACAATAATTTATTATATAAATTAATAAAATTATTTAAATTAAATAGTTGATAAATGTTAATAGATATCAAAATGTTCTTTTCATATTATATATATATATATATATATATATATATATATATATAATAATAAAATAATAAGAGTAATAATATATTAATAAAAATAAATATTAATTACAAAAAAAAAATATATATATATATATATATAATAATAATAATAATAATAATAATATAGTAAAAATAAATATTAATTACAAATTAGAAGAAAGAAAAATTAATTACATTAAAATACCTTATAATTGTATTTATAAATTTGTAAATTTAGTTCGTATATCAAGTCGGACTTTTTGTATGGAATAAAAAATGGTACCGAAGAATTTATTTATTAAATTTTTTTTTCTTAAAATATTATCGATTACTAATAACAGAAAAGTGAAGCTCTTTTTTTTATAATATATATATATATATATATTAGCCGAAGAAAATAAAATTACATTCATATGTAAATAAATGTTTCCGTAATTAAATGAATATACTAAACTTTGTAATAATATTTACAGAAGGCTATGCAAAACTCACCAGGGCATTTGTCAGGGTGCGATGTGCCATCGGGACAATAGCAAAGAAATTCTATGGATTCGTCAAAACCGCAAATCCCTTTACTGATCAAACAAGCGCCGCAGTTTTGATCTCTGTACGAGTCGACCTGCCTTCTTAATTGGTAGCTCAAGGTGCGTTTTACAGAGAAATGTCCGCTTGAAGTCTATTTCTCCATTGTAACTGAAGTACCAAACGTTATCACATAACTCAATTTTCGGTGATGTATAATTCTTCGTCCGAAGCTTACTTTGGTTGCAGTCCCTCCAAAGCGTCAGGTTGCTGTATCCGCTGGCAATTTGAAAATTCTTGGAACCACACCACCACGATTGAGTGTAATTGTCTAAAATATTTCCTTTATTCCCGCAGAAATTGTTAATAGTGACTGTGAGACTATGGCTAACGCTATTATCGTTCAACCTATAGGGCTGCAATATCTGATATTCATTTCCACTAATATTAAGCAGACGGCGGTGAAAACGTGGATGACAGCCAAGCTGAAAATAAGGGTCGCCACAGTGGCTTGATCTATTACCAAATGGATAGCTGTAACTGAAATCGCCACATCTATAAACAGAACTACAATTTTTCCATTTATGGGCGAAACATGATATTGAGGAGCAGCAGAAGAGGAGCAGAGTGCATGCAAGAAGGTGCGGGAGAGGAGTTCGAGACATTGCATTGAAGAGGGAAGAGCAAAACGTGTTCTGCTCTCCTTGATTTATTTTTTAATGCAGGTTACTGAATAGGTAGGGAAGGATTTTGGCGACCAAGTCGATACGACAGGAGGGATTGTGCAAAGCAAGGAGATTAGAAGAGAGTGGGCGAGAGCGTCGCCGTGGGATAGGGGGCATTCATTTAGCTCGGCCGACATTTTTGGCTGCTTCCTACCATGGTTTTGGCCGGAGTTTGAGACGAATCCATTTGGAAAAATATCATTTTTAGTGTAGAGAAGGGCATTGGTAACCAACTTCATTCGACAGGAGTGGTTTTGCAAAACCACTGGCATTGGAAGAGAGGTTGTGAGCGTTGCCGTGGGATAGGCGGCATTCATTTACTTCTGCCTATAATTTTGAATTGGGTCAAAATTCGGGAAAATCTCACTCACTAGAATGGAGGGGATATGGGTGACAGACTTGATACGACAGCAGCGGTTGTGCAAAAGCACTGGGATTGGAAAAAAGTAAGTGTGGTTGTCACTATGTATCATTCATTTGTTTGTGTGGAGTATAGCATCCAGCAGGTTATAGGTTGAAAACTCACACGGTGGTATTGAGGATGCAAACGATTAAGCAAATCCTTAATTAAGTTTTCTAATATATTTTAATAAAAAAGTTATTTTTATTAATATTATGCAAAATTTAATAAAATTTTAACACATTTTCACTCAGAAAGTTATTATTTCGTTTACATCACTCACATTAAAACTTACATTTTTATTTACATATTTGTAACATTAAAAAACCGAAGGATCACTTTTTTTCAAATAGATTTCTTTTAAATTCTAGAAAAATTGTAGTAAGAAATAGCTAAAATATATAAGAACGGGAACAAAGATAGTAAGGGTTTAGAAAAACTCATTATGCAAATATAACAAAGTCAACATATTATTGATTCTGTGTATTTGTTTTAAATAATTTTATGGATAAGATAGATTTATAGAGATGAATAGTTTCAAGGGTTAGTTTAATTGATTGAGTCTATTATATTAAAGTATTTTTGTTAGAGAATTTATGGATTCAATTACTTTAGGGTGAGGTTCATGGTTGCTCCAACATTGAAAGTAAAAAATTCTTCATCAAAACAAAAGAGATGAAAAAAAAGACATTTTAAAAAATTATTAAAAAACCCTAAATATAGAGAGAAAAGAAAACAATTGAAAAAAAACAAAGCCAAAAATATCCCAAACAAAAAAAAATATTAATAATACCATAAAATATATTATTATATAATATAAAGTCTTATATTAACATTGACATTAATGATTTATAAATAAGAATTATCAATACTAAAATTATTATTAATAACTTTCTTTTTTAATGTTAGGTATTTTGCATTATGTCAAATAATGATTATATAGACCAAATTTTTTTTTGCTACTATCCTGTAAGAAGGGAAATGAGATAAGTAAATGGAGAGTCATGAGGTTGCTAAGACCTAGTCTAACTAACTAGAGTATATTGTAAATAAAAACTTATAAAAACAGGTTGGTGGTGCTGAGAGGTTGACATAAATCAACATGAGAAGAAAAAAACACTATTAGTGTTCTAAGAAAAAACCAATGAGCCATAACAACTATTAGGCCAAATCTCCAAGCATGTCTAGTCATTATCCTTATCCTAGGAGAAGTAGATGTAAGGTGATCCCCTTGCTAGAATGGTGAGGTTCTTTTTTCCTTCCAGCTTTATCAATATAAAACTCTCATAATGAGTCCTCCTAACTCCCTATGCCACCCACAATATTTAAATAAATTTTAACCTTATAATGTCTTTTTTTTCCTCGAGCTTTACCAATATAAAATTCTCATCATGAGTCTTCCTAACCCCTATGCCAACTACAATATTTAAATAACTTTTAACTTTTTTCTTGCCATGAACCCATGAAATGCACCAACTATGATATAACAGTGGAGGAAATATTATTAATATCAATACTTTTAAAATAAAATTATATTAATCTTTCTTCAATAATAATAATAATAATAATAACTAGCAATTGCCCTAAAAGGTGCAAAGAGAGGCCCAATTGGAAAAGTCGTACTTTGATTTCAAATGATAATTGTTGTATTAGATTTAGGCTGTTTAGTGTGTTCATGTTAAGTTAGTAATACACAATTAAAATAATAATTGAAATATTGAGATGACGAAAGTTGACTTAGATATAATTTACAACTTATTTTACTAATGAAAGATTTAAAATCATTCTGAAGAAATATTGATTTTCTAGAATGAGGAATTTTCACTAAGAGGAAACAACAAGTACAAATTACTTTTGCCTCATTTTAGGAATTCTTTGTCATTTTATGAAAGATATTTAATAAAAAAAATTGGCCTATGTCTATATGGTGACATCCAAAATCTGTGTTGTATTCTTATTCTCATTTGTATTCCCTATTATTGATTATTATCTCATTTAGGAAATTATCTATAATTTTTGTAAACCTAGACAATGTATTATTACCCAGCATCAAGTTGAACTTGGCCCAAAGAATGGAAAATTAGAATAATCCTACTATTGTTTTATATTAGTTGCTTCAATAGTAGGTTTTGGATGACATTGTTTGCTTAAAGAGGTCTTTGCTTAATGGACCACAACCATTTGCCATAGATTATTTCACAATGCATAACATTTTAAATATGGATTTGTGGAGTAACTTAGAAACATTGCATTGCCCCATATACATGGAGTCCAATAGTTTGTCTATACATATCAAACATTCCTGGTGCCATATGCACACTTTTCTAAGTAATGAGAAATTAGATCTTCTTGTCAGCTACAATATAAAATGTGGAAGATATTTAAAGGATTGTTGTTATATTTCCACCAATGGAAACTTGTATAATTCTACATCCTACAATCATGGAGCTTTTGTATGAACTCTCTATTATGGTATTTACACTACCAACAAAATAATTTTCTACATCAAAGGTAAGTGGAACATATTTTCACTTATAAGTAAAGACACTCTTATTGTTTACAATTATGCATAGGCAACACTCATGAGTATCATTTAGAAATCATTTACCTAGGTTTTATCTTTTCATCATTATTTAATAATAAACAAAAAACATAGTCCGTAACAAAAACAAAAACAAATTAAATATTTTTAGTATTCAACCAAAAAACAATATAGCCCATAACCCATTTCTTTTTATCCAAATTAAATACCTTTGAAATATCCTTACCAAATCAAATAGTGTTTTTTATTGGAGTTGGGATTTGAAAAATATTTAATTTATTATAAATATAATTAATATTATAATAATATTTCTTACAATTTAATTAAAATAAAATGTAAAAACAAAGCATCTCATTACAAACATTTTTCCTTCCAATTTTTAAGCAATACAATAAAATATTAAGCAATAGAAAAAATTATATTTTTCCATAAAAACATGTGAGTAACATGTGTTGTTTCATCTAAATTGCAAGGTTTCATTGACGTTAGTGCCCTCCCCATTAAAAAAACAACACGATTACCTTGATGGCTTTTCCTTCAAGTTTTCTTCTCCACTCTAACATCGTCATTCACAATTGATTTCGTCCTCTTGTAGTTTGTCTTTCAAGTTCGCTTCCCCACTCTAACATCCCTCTACAGATATCACTGGTGTGGTCTAGTACTGTGCCGATTATCCATGGACCTAGAGAAACACCTTTTATTTACCTCTCATTCTTGTTTTTGTTCTTATGTAAAGACTTAAATTATGATGGGAAGTCAGTAGTGGAAAGTATATTATTTACCTGAGTATCAAATATTTTTAAAGATTTTAATTTTGAATGATTTTTTCTTGTGAAGTTTAAGAATAAAAAATTTCTACACTTATTTATAATAATGCATGAATTGTAGAAATTAATTATAGATTCAATACTGCTTATGTAATGTTCTAAAACATATGACTCAAATCTACTCTACTCATTTGTGGAAAGTATTTCATGATTGAGAAGCAATATCAAAAGCATGCATCATGATGCAACATACATACACAAGGATATATATACGGGAAATAAACTGCTTAAAACCCCTTCCTATCTGTATTGCATTAATTAGAAAATAGAGAAGAAATACCTTGTTTCCTCAAGCCTAAGAAACCTATGCACAAGCATAATCTATCTCTGTGCCTGACTATCACCAATAATTAGCCAATTTTACTTCCTTCCCATCTCTACTTTTATGTAGCGCCATCACCATCAATCATTCATTAGCACTCACTCTGCTCTTAAGCATGATCCGTATCTGCTCTTGCCCTTGCCAATATTATTGCCATTGTTATTCAATTTTTTTTCCACAAAATCATACCTTTTAAGTAATACTATGCTTTAGAGAAATTAACAGATAACTTCATATCAAAAAATTCTTTAAGAGAACACTCAATCACCATGTATCTAAAACCTAAAAACTTTACTAATAAATAATATTAATATTAATATTAATAACTAACATAAATTAATATTAATACTAATGATAACACTCGGAGACCAAATAGTTTACTTACCAATTATAGTGGTCCAAACAATTGCAAGTACCAAACCCACATAATTACTAATTCTTCTACCTATTAAACAAATATTATAACAAAAAAAATATTAGTAAACGCAAATATAAACACCGAGATAAATTATATTAAATCTTTCGATAAATTACAGTGGAATGAGTGTCACCATAGTTCTCTGAAGACGAAAGGCGTTAAATTTTTAGATGCAACAGCGTTGTGAAAGACAGTGGAATGAATCCGAAGTCTATCGAACGCATAACCTTTAACCTCACGTCACTCGTTTAATCCTGCCAAATGTAATTTCAATGTTCTTTTATTTACAGACATGAACTTTCGTTGTTGCTTTCGATGTGGATCGAAAACGAATTAAACTCTACACCCTACACTCTCAATAGTGAAGTGATTTTCGCTTGAAGTTTGTGAAAAGGGCCACTAACTAGACTTCCCTCCGGTAAGACAAAATTATAAATAGTGCCTTGACACTGATGTGCTTTGTCCAGGCGTGAATTCCCGCCATAGACTTTGACTATTCAAATGCTTTTAAATTTTTATTAATTCCTGAATTCTCTCACCGAAATGTCGGTGAACTTCGGCCAAAAATTCGTGATACTTTAACTTTCTACACCAAAGTTTTCGCTTTCGCCCCAAAAAACCGTGACACCCGAACTTTTTGACTAAACTTCGCTGAAACATTCGTGATACTGGAACTATTCCTGTCTTTTATGGAGGTGATTTAGAAAAAATATAATAAATTTCATCAACTTAATACTAAGAAAGCTAGCAATGACTACACTGGTGCAAACGCGCAGAAAAATTAGGCTATTTGGAAAAAAACACAATAGTGACCTCTGAACTTTCTAATTAAAATTCGGTGATACTTAACGAATGTTTCTTTCTTTCCATTTATTTTGGTTTTTTTCCTTTTTCCCATCAGGATTAAATTTGAAAGGAAGGATTTCATTTCAATTGAAGTTGTATTTTCCATTTTTTTTATTAACTTTGAGATATCAGCTAGTTAAAATAGAGTATTATTTTCATATAAAAATGAAAAATAACTTTAAATTTCATATATATCTCACATATCACAATTTCTTTTATGTCAAGTTATGTTATTGTAAAATTTTATCTACAAATTAAATCTTTACAATAATCTTTTCTAAAGACTAAAACTCTAAATACATTTGAATGAAAATACATAAATGATATTGATTCACCAATATTGCAATTTATATAGAAATCATTGAAGAAAATTTAATAGCACCATTTACTTGAATTCTATATATTTCATTTCAATTGAAGTTGTCTTTTCCATTTTTTTTTTATTAACTTTGAGATATCAGCGAGTTAAAATAGAGTATTATTTTCATATAAAAATGAAAAATAATTTTAAATTTCATATATATCTCACATATCACAAGTTCTTTTATGTCAAGTTATGTTATTGTAAAATTTTATCTACAAATTAAATCTTTACAATAATCTTTTCTAAATACTAAAACTCTAAATACATTTGAATGAAAATACATAAATGATATTGATTCACCAATATTGAAATTTATATAGAAATCATATGAAGAAAATTTAATAGCACCATTTACTTGAATTCTATATATGAATAATATGGAGAGACCATTTACTTATAATCTATATAGAAATCATATGGAAGTAATTTAATAAGACACCATTCTTCAAATACAATGAAATTGTTTTTCTTATAGGGTAGGGTAGGGTAACTGATCCAATCATTCCAAAAATTGCAATGAGATTTTATAAAAGAAATAAAAATATAGTATTATTTTATGAACATCATTGCACTCTCAAATAAAAGAAAAACTACACAGACAATTTAAAATCCAATCACATAATTTCCATAATGTTGGGTGTGGAGCCTGATTTTCATCCTGATTCAGAGATCCTTGTTTTAGCTGGATGTATACCCCAGGAAAACTGTACACCCTTGCAATGGGGGGGTGCGGGGGTGACTTGTCCCCCCCACAGGGTCTGGGGGGGTTTATCCCCCGGTTGGGGGCTCCGGGGGCCAGCGGTCCCCCGACGGGGGTTTTGGGGGGATATGGTGTTAATGATTTTGGTTATCGCTTATATGATTATGAAAATCACAAAATCATTAGGAGCAGAGATGTAATATTCAATGAAATGGTCTTGTATATGAATCAGTTGCAGGAAAAGAAACAGAAAAAAGAAAGCAAGGAATACACGGTTCTTGATGAGATAACTAAAAAAGTAAAGGTGCCTGAAAATAATAATAATCAACAACCACAGCAACAGTAACCACCACAACAACAACAGACACCTCAAACACCTGAAAGTGGTGTTAGAAGATCTACTAGGATAAGTAGACCCCCTGAATGATACTCTCCTTCATTATATTATTTATTGCTGACTGATTCTGGTGAACCTGAATGTTATGAAGAAGCAATGCAGGTTGAAAGCAGGAAGAAGTGGAAGCTAGCCATGGAAGAAGAGATGGACTCCTTAATGCATAACCAAACTTGGGACTTAGTCAGGTTTCCTGCAGGTAAAACTACATTGTAGAATAAATGGGTTTACAGGCTGAAGGAAGAAGATGGAGGAAAAAAAAAGGTACAAAGCTAGACTTGTGGTGAAGGGGTTTGCATAGAAGAAAGGTATTGATTTTGATGAAATATTTTCTCTTTTTGTTAAGATGACTTCAATCAGAACTATCTTAAGTCTTGTAGCAGTGAAAGATTTACATTTTGAATAGTTAGATGTAAAGACAACATTTCTCCATGGAGATTTGGAGGAAGAGATATACATGCAACAAACAGAAGGATATGAGGTCAAGGGGAAAGAAAAATTGGTGTGCAGGTTAAAGAAGAGCTTTCATGGCTTAAAACAGGCTCCAAGGTAGTGGTATCTAAAATTTGACACATTTATGTATGAACAAGGTTATACTAGATGTCACTCTGATCATTATTTTTATCTGAAAAAGAAAAATGATGGCAGCTATATTATATTGTTATCGTATGTAGATGACATGCTTGTTGCAGGGTCTAACATGCAGGAAATAAATGTGCTCAAACAAAAATTGGCAAATTCATTTGCAATGAAGGATTTGGGAGTTGCAAAACAGATCCTTGGTATGAGAATAACCAGAGATAGGAAAAATCGAAAATTAACACTATCTCAGAATGAGTACATACAAAAGGTGTTGAAAATATTTAATATGCATAATGAAAAACCAGTTAGTACACCTTTTGCTAGCCATTTCAAACTTAGTAAGGAGATGTGCCCAAAGACCCAAGAAGACATGGATTATATGTGTAAAGTTCCATATGCATCAGCAGTTGGAAGCTTAATTTATGCAATGGTCTGCACAAGGCCTGATATTGCACATGCAGTGGGAGTTGTAAGCAGGTACATGAATAATCCAGGAAAAGAACATTGGATGGCAGTAAAATGGATTCTCAGATATTTGAGAGGTACCACAAATCAAGCATTATGCTTTGGTGATTCAAACATTGCTCTACAGGGATATGTTGATGCAGATATGGCAGGTGACAAAGATAACAGGAGGAACACTACAGGATATGTATTTACTATAAGTGGAACAACTGTCAGTTGGGTTTCAAAAATCCAAAATGTTGTTGCACTTTCAACAACAGAAGCAGAGTATGTTGCTGCTACAGAGGCTAGTAAAGAAATTATTTGGTTACAAAGGCTTATGGATGAATTGGGTAAGAAGGATGATATGGGCACGCTATACAGTGATAGCCAAAGTGCCATTCATCTTGAAAAGAACTCAACATTTCATTCCAGGACTAAACACATACATCTCAAGTACCATTTCATATGGTCAGTATTGGAAGATGGAGAGTTGAAGCTGGAAAAGATACACACTAGCTAGAATCCTGCAGATATGCTAACAAAAGTTGTAACCAGGGAGAAACTGAGAATGTGCTCAGTTTCAATTAGTCTTCAAGGATGATGATGATGATGAGAAACAGCCAGGTCCAAAGAGGAGTCATTGTCCAGCAAATGAAGTAGCGGTGGAGTTGCTAGAATCAGTCTCCAAGTGGGAGATTGTTGGGTGTGGAGCCTAATTTTCATCCTGATTCGAAGATCCTTGTTTTAACTGGATGTATACCCCAGGAAAACTGTACACCCTTGCAGCGGGGGGGACTTGTCACCCCCGCGGGGTCTGGGGGCCAGTAGTCCCCTGACAGGGGTTTCGGGGGCAGCGCCCCTGAAGCTAAAAACAAATGTAAAATTGCCTTGTAAAAGTATAGTAATTTCTATTCAATCTGGGCCATTCATTAGGCGAATGATCTGACGGAGAAGTTATGTTTAGTTTAGGGTTTTTTGCCCTAGAAGGCAACCCCTCTCTTTGTATGAGGGTATTGTATTGCGGCTATGTATTACATGTGTATTCTCTGAGCAGGAAACATATAGGGAGACTGTGAGAGAGAACAGACGATATTACAGTGGATCTGTTGTAGGTCTTGTCTATTCATTTTACGGGATAATAGAAAGGAAGGACTCGTTGTTCAGGGTGGACATAGCCCAAACTGGGTGAACCACATATATCTATGTCTCTCTGGTTTTATGTGTTTTGTGTGCTTGTATTTTCTACATATTTTATGTGTTGCATTGCTCCATAATATATAATTTTCTAACACATAAAATAATATTTTTCCATAAAAATTGCATGCCTAATGATTAGTGCACATGTGCATTATGATGCATAGAACATTGTAAAAAGACACAAAAAATATTTTTTGTCAACAAAGATGAATTAATACTTATTATTATTAATACAAGGAAAAGAATGAGAATTTTTCTATTTGGTTTGCTTTTAAAGCGTTAAGGTGGCCAATAGACCTGGTTTCCTACAGGCAGGTTGAGGCTACAAACTTTCTATATTTGTACCTTGCTTTTATATATAAATAGAAAACAGCAAGGCACTACTAAATTCACAAAAAAAAATACTTATTATTATAGTGCCTAAGGAAGGTTATATTGTTTTTATTTTGGTCACGAAAGAAAACTTTGACTTTCAATTAGTTTTGGAATTTTTAAACAAATTTGTAACATACATCAATCATTGTTCCACATTTATCTAGGTAAAACACATTAATTCTTTTATTATTATCATATATAATATATTTTTAGCATAAGGGTCTTATCTATTGTATAACCATGCTAAACCTAGGTTTTGTTGTTAATCATAACCTACTTTCAACAAGCATGATGACTAGGGGCAATTTCTTTTTTCTCTGATATCAAACGGTACCTTGGTTGATATTGAATTTTCGGGTTCTCATTTATATACACATATGTTCTCCCCTTAGACGAGACTTGGATATGATAGATATGAAATGTGCCAAGGTTTAAGTTCACTAGGATGTTTCCTGAAGCTTGTACAACCCGTGACTCATCTGCAGAGATGGTGATTGACTTCCATGTGCCCCTTCGTCAATAGTTAATCTCCTATGGTGATTTGACAACCCATATTTGTCATGGGTTAGTTAGGGTAACCACCCTCCCAACACTCGACCACAAAGTTCATTCTTTGCCTTCGTGATACGGGAAAAAATACTCTGCAACTAGTCGTGTTCTTTCATACCATAGGTCACCATGGTAGCAATGAACCCGTTTTCTAGCACATTGAAATAGATAAGGGCCTCTTGGCCACAAGGGTTTTCACTTTTCATTATTATTTGGATATAGTTGTCTCTTACAACTTGGGTCTCACCTAGGTTTTCCTTGCAGTGCATCGATGGTCTCCCTTAGCCATAATCTGGTGGTTTCAATTCCATATGATGAGAAGCGCCACTAAGCTAGGTCAGGGGTTCCTATCCTCTGCGACTGCAGTAAGCTTTCCCCTTTAAAACCCTCATTATTTATTTCTTTTATTGAGTTCTGAAGAGGAGGCTTGATTTATTTTTTGCTTACTACTAGGGTTTTAGTTCTAGTGCAACATTTTGAAGATCATTATTCATAGGTAGTGTCTTCCACCCCTTCATGCAAAATATTATTAGGGTTTCCTGTATTTTCAACTTTCTTTAATTAGGTTTACCACCAGGATGCTCACGACCATGGTTTTTATGGTTACAGGTGAGAATTTTAGCCAACTTATTGACGTTTCTAGTCACACGACTCGATTTCCCCTTTAAGACAGGTGCTATGTTTTCCATACTCGGGTTTTCTTGTTAATTTATTGTTTCTTCGGTGTTAGACATGTCTTCTTGATTTACTGTTATGGCCATTGTTCGAGGGTTTTCCAGAGAATATTATGGGATGTTTGGAGAAAATATTACCGAAGGAAGCACGTATATTATTTTATTTAGTTAATATATGTAATTATGGAAAAATGTATGGTTTTCATGCCATGAACATATGCTTCTGGAACTGTTAATTTTTTATACAAGATTTCTCTGTAAATGCTACTTAGTTGTATTTAAGATGAACTATTTCTAATGAATTGCTTCTGTTTCAGCTATTCGAATATAATGATGTGCTATGAATGAAATTGTGAGCTAGGGTTTTGTGTTTTAGTTGATTAATTCTTTAATGATTTTTCTCTATTTAATTTCTATCTCCAGAACTATTTCCTCTCTAGAGGTTATGTTCCTATTATGATGGCCAAAGATTATTTGTAATGGTTTTATTTAAACAATTGTGTCTATTATGTTTACTTTTCATACAACATTGTACATTAAAAATACAACATTACACACGCTCTTGTATCTATCGATATACATGGATATAGTTATGTGATTATAGGTGACACACGTCTAGCCTTTGCAGTCTCATTTGAGTTATTCTGTCCTTTTTATTTTAAATTTGAAAATAACCTTGGACCAAGTGGAGTTTGGGTTTTTAGGGCTTCTTGTTGGTCCACAGGGTTTCCTCCTTTCTTTGGTTTAGGACTATTATGGCTCGATTCTCTACTCGACAACCGAAACTAACCTAGCCTTTTCCTCAATCAAGATATATTCATAATTCCACACTTAACTCTTGATTGGGTTTTCCTCAACATGACGCTACAATTGTTAACTGCTGGTCTAGTAATAAGTACGGAAAAACTAGAATAATATTTCTTTGAATTTTTTTTTTATCATATACATATAAATGTGCCTATAAGGGTTTCACATTAAATAAAAAGTCTATATTACATAACTATACCCTTAAATTCTACTTTCCTTTTGCATTCATTGTTATGAATTTCAAGAAACATTTAATCTAGGCACATACATACACAAGCCGTGTAATTTCAAATACAATTATTTTTTAGGCATACTTATTTGTAAAGATTAGAATAGTAAAGGGACCCGATCAGAAGAGTTCCCTCCTCCCTTCCAATAAGAATGAAAATTAATCTTGGCTCTCCCCCCGAGCTTCCCAACTTCCAACACAATTAAAGTGAATATGACCTATTTGTTGAAGAATGTAACTAGGTTCGATCAACATAATTGTATTTGTGTCATAATGAAATTTATTTATCAAAATAAAGAAAAATAAGTTACTATTATTATTATTTTACTTATTAAAGCATGGTTTCATTCTTGGGTCATGATGTTTTAGGTCAAAGTCCCCATTGAGGACTTCTAGGATTTATATCAAGTCATTAGAGACATATCCCATTTTATGAGACCCTTCTTGGGATTTTGAATCATGTAAAAATAATTATTATTGAGTGAAAAAATTCATTTGTCACCTTCACCTCAATTTGACCCTTACCTGTTTAAGTTGATGTTCATAAGGGTAATTCAAATTCTAGAAGAGGATATATATATTGTGTAGTTCGATTCATTTGGATCATCCACTCACAAGTTCGATATACAAGCAAAAGAAGCTGCAATGTATGAAATTGTAGGAGGAGAAGGAGGAGTACAAGATCAAATTTTGCTGGTTCAAATCTATCACTCGTGTGAATTTACTGGGCTGTTGCTAGAATATTGGAATTTCTGCTACTAGGTCCAAGCCACTGCATCAAGGTCGAAGTTACTATTGCATAAAAATTATTGTTGCCAAGGTCGAAGTTGTTGTTAAGGTTAAATTTTCTATTTTCTAGGTCTAAGTTGCTACTGCATCAAGGTCGAAGTTATTACTGCTACTATATTGAAGTTTCATCTAGATCGAAGCATTTTTGCTACTGTTTTTGCTGCTCTAGGTCGAAGATATTACTAGAAGGTTATCATCTACAAAAGGATGGAAGTGGTGACTTGGTTATTAGAGGAAGTCTATTTCTAGAGTCTTGGATTATCTTATGAAACTATTGAATGAAGAGTTGACTGGTTTTTCCCCTACATAGGGGTTTTTCCCTGGCTGTTAGCCTACATCTGGTGTTCTTGGTCTTCATGTTATGGCTTTGGTAATTTCTTGATGAACTAAAGTAAAATAAGAACACAAGAAAGTTAATAAGTAAATAATAATTTCACAAGTAATTCTAATCTTATGAAAATCTTCCCATCTTTCTGATTTTCTAACATGGTATCAGAGATAAGGTGAATAAGAAGGAAAAAGGAAGCTTGGAGATCTATTGAAAAGATAATAAGGATTTTTAGGAAGTTTGAATAAGGGTCATGAAGGAAAAGGATCTTCAAGAACCATGTCTAACTCAATAATGGGAGAAAACAAATTAGAAGAAGCCTCCAATTAGGGGGCATGAAAAAAGATAATAGATCTCATTCTCGAGAAGAATAAAGTTTTAGATCTATTCAAAGGAAAAGTCAAGAATTATACAAATGGATAAAGTGAAGTAGGGAAAGTAAATTTTATAGAAACAAAGATCTTTGTCATGACCCTAATGGTAGATGGAATAAAGGATAACCTAATCCCATATATTTACAACATATATTCTGCTTAGTAGATGTATGAGGCCTTATCCAAATTGGCATCCTTCTTTGATCAATGGTTTGAAGAATAAAGGAAACTTCAATAAGTCCAAAGGGCGAAGGAAGAAGAGGTACCTATCCAAGATTGAATACTACAATTTTCATAAGATAGGTCACTATAGAAGTAATTGTCTTGAGAATCCAAGGAATAAAAGAAGAGATAAGGTTAAATAAAATATTTCCAACGAAGATTCAGCAAAGAATAACAAGATGGAAGAATTCGAAGTCAAAGTCCTATTTTCTAGGGACTCTTAGGGAATATATCCCTTACATATCCTTCTACTCTAAGTTTTGAATTTTTTTCCTTTATGCTTTGATTTCTAGTACTCATAGGTATAACTTGCTTTGGTAAAATATTTTTGAATTTTTTTGATAAAGTTATATGTATCCCTCGAGATTGGATTAAGAGGGAGACCTCACCATTTTACAAAAGATAATTATCTTTATTCTTCTATTATATTTTTATATTTTGTTTCCTTCACTTATCTAGATGTGGTTTTATTAGATGCTAATAACATTTCTTTTCACATTTCCTTTGTTTAGGAAAGGCCTGTTGAATGATCAAGGGTTATGGAAAATACCTCACAAGACAAAGCATGATAGAATTTTTATTAGAATTTATGTATGTTGAGATTTTGTGTATTTGGAGTCGCATCAATTGTGCTCTAGCTCCCAAACTTTATGGAGGGACGAGAGTACACTGGATCTACAAGACCCATAAATGGACTTGGGAAATTTCATTTGGTTTAGGAGATATTAAATTAATTTAAATGTATTTCCTAAGATAAAAATTAGGAAACTTAAATAATTAAAATGAATTTAATTAAACATGTGATGAAATTTTCTTAAGTCATAGAGATCAAGCTATCTTATCCATTGATTCAAGATTTGATCATGGCCATTGATTTATTAATGAGAAAAGTATAAAGGAAAGGTTTGGGGTCATTTGTAAACACACACAGAGGCAGAGCATTGAAGCTAAGCTGAGATTCTAGGGTAGGGTTTGCTAAGAATACTCATAAATGTTTTAGCTGCAGAGAGGGGAATTTAGACCAAGGGGATGATCTGATCCCGGGGTCTAGAATATGCAATAGGTAGAGATAAGCTCAAGAACAACACAGAGGAAGGTAGCAACAACAGCAGCAAGTAAATCACAGTATCTCCAAGGACAGCGTGATTTTCAACATGAAACCCTCAAGGGTTACGCAGAGACCCTTCATGGGAAACATTGTGATTGCGTCACCCAGTCTGGGGTAACGCAGTCCCTTCCGGAGTAGCGTTGAGGGTTTTGAGGAATGCAAAGGCTGACATAGAGGCTTTCAAGGGCTTCAAAGGCTGAAACAGAGCATTTCAGGGACAACGCTAGGGTTTCTAGGCCCTAATCTTGGTTGAGTTATGTAAATATCATTTGAGGGTGTGGATCAGTCATTATTTTGGCCCTATATCATCTAGCAAGATGTATATCTAGCATTATCTCTGTCGGGTTTTCCAGATCTGGAACCCATATTTGTGTATTCAGAAATATTCTTAATAATAGAACCCTTCAGCAGCTAGAGACTGGTTTTCCCACCTTTGGTTTCTCCGGGGACTATTTGTCTATAAATAACTGTGTCACTTTGTCAATGTGTGCATGTGCTTATTATAGATCTGAATTGGTAGAGATCTATTATGTGTTTTGCTTCAATTTTATCTTGAATTTATTCAGTTAATAACTTGTCTAAGTAGGAGGAGCATAACCGAGTTAACCGTAATAATTTATGTATAAGATATAAGATTCATAAATTTCTACAAGGTATCAGAGCAATTGCAAATCTAGGAGGGTCACCAGCTGAAGACACTAAACCCTCTAGTTGTAGAAAGCAACTGGAAAAATAGCAGAAATGCAGATCTGAAGGGACAGTGCAGTTTTCAGAGGCAGATTCACACAGAGGGAAGGGTGACGTTGTCCAACGCTTGTGTCCTAGCAAGCCCACGTAATTACTGTGCAGAGGCAGCTCAGAAACGATGCTCGTTTGGTCTGAAGCCAACCAATGTGATTCAGATATGAATATGTCAGATTGAGAAAAGACTGTAGAAAAGCTGAAGAAATTCAGAAGAATTGGTGGGGTTAAATTTCTTAAGTTTTCATATTTTTAGCCTTAGCACAAGTGACAAATATTGGGAGGAGATCAACTTCTCAGAAAGTTTCTTGCCAAAGGAAACTTGTAGTTGGTCAGAGGATCAAAGAATAAGCTGAACCATAGTTGATTTGGTAGATTTCCAAGGAGGGAAATCAATTTTTAGAGGGAGCAAAAGGTACCTATTTCACCAAGGACCTTAGATCCATTTCTCTAGCAAAGAGAAAAGGAAGTTCTGAAAAAATATGAGTAGATGGCTCCTCAGGGACTGCGTGATCAGGATAGGCTGGATGGCCTCTCCAACTTTTCGGCTTGGAAGGCAAGGATCCTGATCATCCTTGAGGCATACAATCTGAGAGACCATGCAGAGCAAACTCTGGCCACAGCGACAAATCCAGACCTCCTTCTCAAGCATAAGGAAGTTGTTGTGCATGCCAAGCGGCTAATTATGGATGGTATCAAGGACCATATTGTATCACATATAGATGAGAAGAAGAAAACTAATGAGATGTGGAAGGCCTTGAATTCCCTGTATGAGGGAAAGTCTTTCTAAAGGAAAATGATGTTGGAGACTCAGATGAGGTCATTCATGATGACCAAGGGATAAGACATGGAGCACCTCCTCTTCAGATTGCAGTGAATCAGGGATCAACTGACTACAACGGCTGCAACGGTGGATGATGCTGTGATAGTCAGGACTTCCCTCAATGCAGTCACAGATGAGTGGGAAACCTTTGTCAAAAGTATCTTGGGCAGAGAAGACCTCCCAGATTGGGACATCTTGTGGCCAATTTTGTGTCAAGAAGAACTATGCAGATTCACCAAGAGGAAGCACAACCCTGCATTAAGAAAAGTAGGAAGATGCAGCCTTGGCAACGAAGAAGCAACCAAAGAAAAAGAAGGATCTTTCAAAGATCAAGTGCTTCTTTTGGTGAAATGGGACATTTTTCCAACCATTGTCTTGAGAAGAAAAAGGACAAGGAAGTATCTTCTTCCAAAGCAGCTGTGGTAGATGATGGGTTAGGAGATGATGCAGCCATGACTTCTCATGAACCACGGAGGTGCGGTGACATGGACATGTAGAGGAGCTACATAGAAGACAGACGAGATTCTTGAGCAGCTCATCTCTTGAATCACAAGAGAGCTACGATAGCCTTAAGATAATAACGGGACAAGTAGAGTAGTGGGTGTATAGATCACAGATGAAGCAGAGGAAGATCTGAAGGCTGGAAGGAGTAGCGCAGAGCATAGCAATAGTAGCGTAGAATTAGGATCAACACAGAGGCTGATGTGACTTCAATAGCGTAGAGCAGTGCTGCTCATGTAGTGCAGAGTTGCAGCAGCGCAGAGAGCTTCAGAGGGATAATGCAGTGCAGCAATAGTATGATAGATTTCAGCACAAGGATCCGATGTGAATTCAGTAGGGCAGAGGGAGTCTGATTACACTGGTAGAGTTTTAGTTATGCATCGTTCTTTAGATGCCAGCACAGATCTGTATGTAATATCCCAAATGGGAAAATGAAGTAATACTGAAACACAATATAAGAACTGCAACTAAGTAAACAATAAATCTATATACACATCAGAATGCATAGAAATAGTTGAGCCATTTTATTATATGGGAGGTGAAAAATAAAGTACAATAGTCCTCAAAATAAGAGACACTCAAGCCAAAGGAATGGCTTGGAATGACCCTGCAATGATCCCATAAGAGGGACTGCGTAACTTCTGAACTGATGGAATGTAAATTGTGCCCTACTGCAACTAATTGGACTACAACTGCCTAAAAGATAGAAAGTCAGATCTAGGAAGAATGGGAGCTCCGATGATGCTGAAAATATAGATCAAGGCTCAATGATGGATTCCCAAGATAACCCAGAAAGGGTTTCTCAGATTTGTCAGTGTAAGAAAACCACCCTCTTAGGGCTTCACATATCATACAGGTGGATATCAGTGGCCACACACCTATTCCATTTGGACTCGTGACATCAATTTTTGTAGCTTTTCACTTCCAGCAGCTTACTATTTTTAGCAGTTTTTCGGGCCCTGCATGCCAGAAGCCATTTTGGGGCATTAATAATCTAGGTGGATATTGGTAGCCACCCATCGAGTCCATTTTAACCCCCACCATCAGTTATTTCAGTTTGTAAGTTTCAGCACAACTTACTATTTATAGCATTTTTTCGGGTCCTAAACTTTTAGAGCTGTTTTGAGGCCCTAAATGACGTTTTTTGGGAAAACAGGGAGCAACATGGGTCGTAGACTAATGTTACTCACTCACAAAATGTCATAGACCAATGTTTCTCACTCAAAATTTGTAGTCCTCAGATAGATATTTCTAACGAGCTATTGAGCGCGTCAAACAAAGATTGGATGCCAAAGTTACGTCCCCAGGAAGTGGAAACACCAACTTACCAAAACGGGGCCCACATTTTTGGTGCTTCATCTCCTAGGGTTAGGTTTTTGGACGTTTTGGATTCTACATTATTTCTCAACAATAAATAGGCCCTCAAGCCTCATTGTAACACAGTTCAGGGGCTAGTAGCCAACACATCTCTTCTTAGAGATTATTGTTGCTAGTACCCTAGCTCATCTATTTCCATTATGTCTGTAATAGTCCTTTGAGCCTCAATGTAACACAGTTCATAGGCCTGCGTACACCACATATCTTCTCATAGATATGCTACCAGTGCCCTAGCTTGTTTCCATTACGTTTGTCAGCTTATTTCAGTCATTCTTTTATTAATAAAATGAAGCATTATTTCCACTGCAACTCTGTGTTTATGGATATATCCGTATTCTGTTGCATTCCTGCATAAATCCAGAACAACATATATGTTGTTGGGAATGCAGATCTAAAGCTAGATCTGATGATATGATGGCTGTAATGGTGCACAATCAGATCTATGCAAGAAGGGTTGATCCCTTCACTAGATCCTTGGGCTAAAAGCTCAAGATCTAGCTCCTCCAATCTCCTCCATTAAAAATAGTTGCTAGATGAACAACATCTTCAGAAAACTGTGCTGTTAGAGAGGGAGCCTACTGCTAGATGTGTCAAATTAGATCATGGATGGTGGAAAAAATGAATACAATGTGAGGAGATGATCCCTCATAGGATTTCCAGCTGAAATGCTGAAAAATTCCTTCCTCCAATAGATCTACAAGACTGAACTGCGTAATCCTTGAAGGGAATGTTGCTACATGGAGGTAAAACCCAATGGCCTGAATGCTAGATATATATCTATTGCTCCTAGAAGGTTGAATGTGAAGAACAAAGTGGTAGGATGAATCCTCCACCAGTTTCCTAGTTGAATGCTAGAAATAACCTCTTGAAGATGGCACCAATGCCTGATAAAGAATGTAGTACAATCCTCTTTCAAGAGCTACTCAATGAAAGAGGTGGGATTCCTGCTCGAGAACACCCTGTGCTAAACAGCACTACAATCTTAGCTAAACAACTCAAGAATGCAAAGAGATGTCCTAAGACAAATCTAGATCTAAACAAATCAAGAAATGAATAATCCAAATCATATCTTCCATTGTGCCTTCACCTTCATTATATAGATATGAGCCTTCCATAGCCTAGGCCCACTCCAAAACTGCATTGTACATGTGGATATAAGTCTCCATGGTTGACTTTGATTTTTCTCCAACTCCTCCATCATGTTCACATGGGGTGATCACCCTCTCCATCAAGTGTGCATTAAATGCATCACTTCCTCCACTATCTTATCATAAGTGCTTTATGATCTTCTTTGAATGCACTATGATCTCAGTTGACCTTATCAAAGATCCTCAAGATTTTGCATTTAAGATCCATGATCTTATTTGATTGCATCAACCTCCATGATCTCTCTCATAAATGAGACATGATCTCCATTAATGGAGCTACTCCACTACTCCATGATTTTAGATCTAGATCTAGAATATCCACATTCACACATTAAAAGTGGATTTTATTCATCTTTGAGGTTTTTGGGTCCCTCCACCCTTTTATTTACTTAATTAATTAAGAAAATTAAGAACCTGTTGTAGCCTCTAAAACACCCTCCAAAAAACCCCCACTTTAAAATTTTTTTTGGAGCCCCTTGAGCATAAAGAAAAGTTAAGTAGAAAATCAGGAAAACTAAGTCGCTGAGTCGCAAATCCTAAATTTGTGAAAAAATGCGACCCCGCGACTCTGAGGTCGCAAGGTCACAAGGTCACGAGGTCGCATTCCCCTCGAATCACCCCAACATGCGACCTTGTGACCTCATTAAATGCCCGCACGTGCGACTCTTTTATATATTGGAGGTTGCTAGGTCGCATTTCGCATATGCAGCGGATAGAAAAAAACGACTCTGATAGGTCAACTGGAGCGCGATTTTCCCGGGTAAGTTTCCGTTTTTCCTCCTGTTGTTTCCTTTTTTATTATTCTTGCCAAATTCGTGCATCCCTCAACCTTTAAATTGTCATTTTCCTCAGCCATTGTTTTCATTTTTTGCTTAGGGTTTCCTTCTGATTCTAATTTTCACCACACTTGCCCAACTCATCACAATTTTTTTATCCAGCTTCTCATGGCTTGTGCCCTACTCCAAAGGCTATCCCTTGGCTCTTTCTGGACCCATTTAGCCTTGTATTTTTCCAGTTAAATGGAAAAAAAATCCATGCCTTGCGCGCCCAAAACCCCCCGCCAAGCCCTAGTACGACTTGTGACCTCGCGACCTAGTCGCCAGGTCGCAAGGTCACATTCTCTTTGTTTTCGCGCAACTCGCGACCCTGCAACCCAGCGACTCAGTCACAAGGTCGCAAATTCGCACCTTTTCCATTTTCCACAATTTTCGACCCTGCGACCCAGTGACTCAGTCGCAAGGTCGCAAGGTCGCATTTCCGCATTTTCTCGAAATTTTCGACCCCGCGACCCAGCGACCCAGTCGCAAGGTCGCAAGGTCGCATCTTCATATTTTTTCACAATCCGCGACCCCGCGACCCTGCGACCCAGTCGCAAGGTCGCAAGGTCACACCTTGGCCATTTTCTTACAATCGACGACCCCGCAACCCAGTAGGCCATTTATTCAGTTTTTCCTGTGTCCCAGTTGAAATAATTGATAAACTGTAATTGATCTTATATCTTCATGGCATCTTTCTTATCTTGGGAATCTTTCATGAATATGACAGGTGAATTTGAAGTAGACTTGGAGTGTATACCTATCCTCTCGGATTCCACCGACATGGGACCCCCAGTGTCCCGGAAGAAAGACAAGCACTTGGTAATGCAAGAAGTGGAGATGGACATGCCAATGTCCCCACCCCCGATATACAGAGATACTCTTTGCACATTTTCCAAAGGGGATAGCATGCGGTGGTACCAAGTGTACGCGGAGTTCGCCAAAACGGAATTCCTAGAAGACCTCCTGGATCGGGAGATATACTTACAGGTTAAAAGGTCCAAGCTACATCTCGTAGGTGCTCACCCAGCCATATTCCCGTGCCCAGAAGTGATAGATTTGATTTTACAGAAAACAGATCCCAAGAAGTTCATGATCAGAGACAGCGAAGGCAAGGATTTCACAACGCTCAAAGGCTCAGACACCCATGTTTATTACTCTTTTCCTGAGCGAGAAGAAGAATTCACAGAATATTGAGCCATTGCTCATGTAGTTCCTGTAGTTGACACTATAAGGCAATGGTGGGAGGAGCCTGAGAAGTTCAAGGTCAAGAAAGACCAGGAATATCCAGTGGCGAGCCTGAGAAAAGTATATAAATTAGTAGCCGCCATGCTTTGCAGATTATACGGGCGCCCCGATGCCACCACCTTCAACGGCACATGGGAAAATCTCATGGAATATGTCACAGTGCATGGCACCTGTTTCAACTGGGCTAACATACTGATGACCTCCATGCATACAAATTTATCCTCATCATTGGTACCGGATGAAGGAATGCCTTCTGAATTCTATATGGCTTCTTATTTATTGGATGTCGTCTGTTCGAGGTTGCATTTTGAAGGATGGTTACATAACTGGGATCCCACACAGACCCGTGCAATTCATCTAAAAACCAAGGTGTTTTGGGAATCCAGGTATAAACAAAACATAGAGCCAATCTCCCAAGTGTTTATCCCCCCTCTATACAGAAAATTATTCAGCCAAGACGCCCCTTGCATGTCTTGGCGAGCCAGGGAGATGCTAAGCCAAGTGGCGCATTGGTTTCCTTTCGCCGAATATACATTCATTCGAGTCTTTGGCTCGTTCAAGGCACCACATGCTATGCCTCGTTTCGTTACAGACAGAGGGCTCATGCAAGAGGTCTGCTTCCAAATGTCCTCGAGTCTCTCCAGGGTCCTGTCCAAAGGTAAGAAGAAGTCGTGGCCTGCGCTACCCCTCACTATCAGCGCATACACAATTAAAGACTTCAGAGAGGTAGAGGCAGAGGGAGAAGAGATGAAAATGTATCGCTTTGTGGCTTTAGAATACCGAACATACGACCCGGAGCGGATAGTTCCTGAACATTGAAAGAAGGCTAAATTCAAATGGAAATATCAACATATTGAATGCCCAGGAGAAGATGAAAGAAGGAACTGGTACAATGCAGATAGAAAACTGACTTTGGGGGCAGACTCTGGCCAAGAAGACCCGAATGACCAAACCTTGGAAGAAAGGAGTCATAAATTAGGAGGTGCTTCTTCCTCTTTAGCTAAAAAGCCTCGGACCAGTATAGGGCATAGTACCTCTACCCAACAGAAAGAAATAGAGGCCAAAGCCCAACAAGAGAGAGAAAAGAAAATTAAAGAGGACGAAGATAAATGCAAGAAGAGCCTAAAGGTAGAACAGAAGAAGAAGCAGGCCGAGGAGGCCAAGAAGGAAAAGGAGGAAAAAGAGGCGAAGGCTACAGTAGAACGAGAACTCAAGAAAGAGCTTGACAAAGTGGAAGCTGACTGCCAGAAGAAAGCAAAGCAAGCTGCAGTAGCCAAACGGAAGAGGAAAGTTGAAATAGAAGCAGTAGCAGAAGTGGAGCTTAGGCAGAAGAAAGAACATGAGAAGGCGAAAGTCGAACACCTACAAAGGGAAGAGGAGTAAAAGAGGAAGAAGGAAGAAGAGGATGAAATTCTAGAAGACATCGAGGTATCTCCCCTTGAGGTACCTCTAGTCAGTACACAAGCCTCGCTCTTTGATGCCAGCTCCTCCTAGGGACAAGAGGAGGAGGTATTCGACCTCACCAGGCTCACATTCGATCAATTCTCCTTCAAAATCCGACAAGAGAAAAGAAGAATCCTGGCACAAAATCCTTCCGTCACATCCACGGTCGCAACCGGAAAAGACATAGTCCTTGATACTAGGAATAATCTCGTGATGATAGCATCGGCTGGCATAGCTTTCGCTGCGGCCCTGGAAGAAGATGTGACCAGAATGAGTAGAGAGATCGTTTCTCTATAAAATAGACTACAAGAAGCAGAGAAACGGGAGAAAAGGGCAGAACAGGAGAGGAAGACATTGAAAGAGGAGGTTCAACAACTCCGAAACAAAATTCCCCCTGTCAATGAAGTTTCGCTTGCCATTCTAAAGGAGTGCGATGTATTAGAGGCGACCATGAGGCAAGTGTATGGGGAAATGTTCACCATAAAACAAACAGTCGCCCCATTGGTAAGAGCACAAGCGGAGACTAAGTAGAAGGACGAGCAGCTGAAGGAGGCCTCAGCTACCTTGGATAGAATGATGGACTGGATAGTGCGGTACCCTCAGGCCCCTGAGCACTTGCCAAAGAAGGATTGGATTCATACGCAAGATGCCAAAGTACAAATCCGTATGAAAATGCAGTCCAAGGATAAGCTATCCAAGGATTTGGAAAAAGTAATGTCTGCATACGAACACCTGATTAGCGACATCGAATTGATGCACATTCCTTCGCTGGGGGCATTGGACGAGGGGAAAACCTGAGAACAAGTAGATCAAGAGATCCAGTCATTTCTGTAGCCCATTAAGCAAGCTATTGCCACCCCCAATCTTGCAGCATCACGAGAAAATTTGTGTCATTTTCTTGTCACACCAGTATGGATTTACACCAAGCTCGCCTCTCTTTCCAACCAGATCTCACAGAAAATGGAAACTCTAGTCCCAAATGCTTTGGAGTGCATGCATCGGTTGAAAGAGGAGGTCCCTCTGGTTTCCCCCATAGTAGCAGAGTATCAGACCTGGCAAGATTTCCTCAAAGAACAACAGATTGATGCCCCTGACCTCACAATTGCACGCTCATCTCCATAGCCTAGTGGCAGTAAGTCGCTGATAGCATTTAGAGGCAGGTCGCAGGTCGCACCGCCCAGCCAGGTCGCAGGTCACACTCACCAGCCAGGTCGCAGGTCGCAGTCTCCTTTCGGGTTGCAAGGTAGCTCAACAGGCAGGCAGGCGAAGAGTTAGGAAGCCCAAAGGGCAAGTTTTGTTCTATAAAACTCCTTCCAGGGAAAATGTAAAGGATCTTTTTTTTTGGAGACTCAAAGAGCTATACAACATTGTATTGAAAGATAACACTCTTGTGCATGTGAATACAGATACCTGTTAAAACTCCTTTTGGACCTGATGTGTTTTGCTATGTGAACATTATGAGTACTTCTTATACAGTTTCAAACATATTTTGATTAATGAAGTTTCACTCTTAATGGCATCATTTATGCATTATGGTTTTCTGTACTCCTGTTAATGATGTTCAATTTATATTGCTTTCTTAATGGATGTTAATGAATTTGTTTATTAGCATTTCGTTTTGTCTTTCAGGAAGTAAAGAGGCGTCTTGCCATAAAGAACTATTTCTTTTGTGGTTAGAATAGCCTGCAAGCATAACCCCAAATATGTGTTGCTAACGACACCTCCTTCGACGTGTATGCATTATTAGTTGTCTCGCTACCCATAGTGTTATATACAGGTTTAATGCATCAATCACGTATCTTGTAATCGTGTGAATAAGTGTGTGTCTGCAGGTTCAATCGGGTTCTTTTGAGACCAAAGGGAAGGTGAATTAAGCAGTAGCCGGACCCACACCCCGGACGAGATCCCTATTCCAAACGGTTCAAGGTATAATTGGGACTTTTTACCAGGGAGATCCCCTACTGTTGATCGGACATATTTTCCCGTCAACATAATTGGGGCTAGAAGGAGGGCTGAATGGCATCCTCCCAGCATACAACCAACATTCCATCACAAAATCCCCATGGGGAGGTCATAAATGACGATCCTATCCCTCCCCCTTTGGAAGATATCCCAGGGGAGGAGGTTCCATATTATGAAATTACCAGAGAACAGTTGAGAGCCTTGCGCCCAGTTGCCCGCAATCTCATCAGGGATTTGCGTTATGCCCCAATCATGAATTTCTTGACCCATAATAGGACCCCTACTGAAAACCTCACTCGTAATGGTGCACTAGTGAGTTCCATACCTCAGTTGGTGAATCTCATGGTTGAAGACCTTGCCACTGCTATCCAGAACAACGAATCAATTCCTAATCTCCAAATAGGTGAAGACGATTTTGGCATTACTGAACCCTTCCCTGACCCTCAGCCCAACCAAGCCCAACAGAACAACAACCAAGTGCTTCCCCCACCTAGGGAAGGTGATGAAGAGAGAGGCCGAGGGAACGATGGCGAGGGAAATAGAGCCCACAAGAATGAAGGCGAGGGAAATAGAGCTCGCAGAAATGAAGGAGAGGGGAATAGAGCCCGCAGAAATGAAGGTGAGGGAAACAAAGGCCGTGGGACTGGAGGTAGAGGAGATAGAGGCCATGGCCAAGGACACCATGCCAACCACTGCCGCCCAAACCCAAATAGGCCACCTATCTACAATTGGGGGTACCTTAGAAACATGGCCAACCATGGGAGACATCAAGACAAACACTCTCACCATGAGGGAGAAGCATCGGTGTCAGGTACGGGGAGTGAATCCGAGCCTGAGATCAGGCATCACCAGCAGGCTAGGAGAGTGCAACCACTTGCCTAGATGGCCCAGTCCCCGTTAGATCTTTTGGGCCCCCTCCACGACCTGCCTAGGCACCCTAAGAAACATCTCCCCAAGTTTGATCTCGAGAAAGGCACCTTGGTTGAGGATCATATAAGCAGCTTCTATCTTTCCCTACAAATCATGAGGGTTCAAACAGATGACATTGCTTGCCGCCCTTTTCCGCACACTCTTGAAAACAAAGCGGCCACCTAGTACCGCTCCCTCCCAAGTGCCTCCATTACATCGTGGGACCAGTTCCGTCGCGTATTCCTGCAGAAATTTTCTGAAGACAAAACCCCTTCCATGCTCCTTACAGAGTTAAGCACCATTAAGTTCCATAAGAAAGAGAAGGTTAGAGACTTCAACCAGCGCTTTGCCACCATACTGCAAAAGTTTCCCCCCAACCTAGCATTGGACGACTCTATTACCATAGACTACTATACAAAAGCTCTCCCTAGGGATATCACCGTCTTCGTAAAACGCAAAGCTCAGCCCACCCTTGCAGCGAACTACGCAGCCGCCCTCGCTGTAGAAAGAGACATGCTTTCTATAGGAGCCATCGATCATGAGGGGAGAGATGACCACAAACCAATCATGAAAAAGGGTCAGTCCTCCATAAACAAAACCACGGATAAGGATAAGGATGCTTTCGACTTCGAGAGTATAGCAAAGACCCTCAAGCTACTGACAAATGAAGTCTCTGACCTGAAGAGGAAGGGTATAGAATCCACGACTAGCACCAAGGCACATAAGCCCTTTTTCAGAAAGAGCAACCCCAACACCGGCTGACCCCTGTCCAACCCAAAAACTATTCTTAATGTGGAAGAAATAGGAAAAGATAACTTTTGTTCTTTCCACCAGGCTGCCCACTCTAAAAAAACATGCCCACAATGGATCGGCAGCATGACGACAGTGGTAAATCAGCTTCTGGATGATCAAACCCCAGGGGATATGGGGGAGGATGATGCTTCCAACCACGATGAGGAGCTACCCCTGGATGAGGAACCAAGGTCCTCGGTTCTTGCATTTGATATTATCCACAGGGACAACAATCTTACCGTCACTGACATCAACATGGCAGACAATCCTAAGGCCCAACCCGTAAGAAACTACAGCCTTAGGAGCAAAGGAACGGTTCCTGAACCATCATTTGAGGAGAAGAAAAGGGATTTCTTAAGGAAAATCCTCCCCCTGGGGAATGAACAACAAGCTACCCCTGAGAAGCCCACCAATAACAACACCCGAGCAAATCAAAAGAGAAAGCTCCCGGTGGGGTCCCCCAAAACCACTACCGAGCCTTGTCCTCAATCCGATTCCACTTATAACAATGTAGAGGACATGAAGAAAACTAGATCTAACATATCCCTCTACGAGCTTGCCCGCATCACAAATCAACGAGAACTCATTCTTAACACCTTCGCCAATACCTCAACTACTAAGCCTGTGAGCAATACGTCCGCGCAAGCCGGTCCGAGTGTTCAGTCTATTGTGAATGCCATCAATGCAAATTCCAGGGAATCTACTCCTCCCTTCCTGTTATCTTTTAAGATTTTCAACTTCAACGTCCATAACTGTCTAGTTGACTCTGGTGCATCCACAAACGTCATGCCCCTATCAGTTTGTAAGAAGCTGAACATTCGCCCGGAGAAAATTGACGCAAGGATCATCCAACTTGACAGATCGTAGGTACTGGCTGTAGGAGAGCTTAATAACGTCATCATCCAACTTTCATCCGATTCTAGAGTCCACCAATGTATTGACATTGTGGTTGTTGACATTCCGAAATCCTACGGCCTATTACTTAGCAGAGAATGATCCGGCAAGCTACAAGGGTATTTTGCCACTGACTCGTCCCACCTGTGGCTGCCTTACAAGGGCCGAAATAACTAAATCAGGGTAGAAAGAGAACCATATATGAAATATACCGTGACTGATTTGGATGCTACTAACGAACCCATCAGTTTTTCCCAGGAGGAGCTTGGCATGTGCTTCTTGGAAGCCATTTTCGGATGTTATAATCCTCCTTAGTCTCCAGTAGATCCCGAGATCCAGTCTGAACTAACACTCATCGCAGAAGACCAAGCCACTCCCGTCTCACACCAAACTGAAGTCCTGCCCCAATCTTCAACCCCAAAGGAGCCAGAAAATGACGTGTGGACCCTGTACTATGACGGTTCCAAAACCCATGACGGAGCTGGCACGGGCTGCATCTTGCTAGACCCTCAAAAGAACAAATTCTTGATTTCATGTCGGCTTGAGTTCCAATGCACCAAAAATACTGCTGAATATGAAGCTCTAATCCTCAGACTCAAGAAGGCATTAGATTTAAAGGTAAGATGCTTACGAGTCATTGGAGACTCCAAGATCATTACTCGGCAGGTACACAATACCATTCATTGTTTGTCTCCGCATTTAAAATCTTATCAACAAGAGGTATGGCGTCTTATTTCTGCTTTCGATGCATTTGGAATTAAATCTGTTCTTAGAATGCACAATGCAGCAGCTGATAC
Source organism: Pinus albicaulis (assembly GCA_034641835.2). Classification (NCBI taxonomy): domain Eukaryota; kingdom Viridiplantae; phylum Streptophyta; class Pinopsida; order Pinales; family Pinaceae; genus Pinus; species Pinus albicaulis. The sequence continues at coordinate 521,539,766 of CM076569.1, forward strand.
TCTGGCTAATGCTGCTGCTAGATTTACCCCTTTGAGGGATGGCTTTTCTATTGAAGTTATATATAGACCCTTCGTGCTAGATAATATTACTAATTTATGCATTTTTGATGATGATCAACAGATATTGGATTTTATGCTCAATACTGAAGTGTTCAAAGACGCAGTAATTGATGAGGTGGATCACGACCAAGCTTTGCAGGAAGAGCATGGCAAACGCAAGGAGAACCCCATGCCTAAATGGATAGTGTCACTTGAAAAGCTCTTTGATCTGCAAAGCCGATTCCACGGCCCCCCAAATACCAAAGTACAAAGTTCCATCTTGGCACATCGGCAAGTAAACTTGGGATCAGATGAGAACCCAAAGTTCATTAACCTTGGGAAAGACTGTACTGACGAAGAGACGCAGACCTTCACCCAACTATTTCGGAAGTATCGAGACATATTTTCTTGGATGTATGATGATTTACGTACGTACGATACTCGGATTATTCAGCACGTGATACCCATGAAGGAAGGCGTGAAACCGTTCCAACAGAAGCTCAGAAAAGTGCATCCTACTTTGGAACCGATGATTCTGAAAGAACTTAAGAAGCTTTTGGATGCACGTATCATCTTCAAATTTCATCACTCCACATGGGTGTCAAATTTGTTCCTGGTACGTAATAAGTCTGGCGATATCCGCTTATGTGTGGATTTCTGGAATTTGAATCGAGCCTCAAATAAAGACAATTACCTGGTGCCACCTATGGAACAAATATTGCAAGTTGTGTCTGGGTCCGAGATGTTCTCCTTATTGCATTAGGGGAATTTTGAGGTCTAAAATGGGCCTCATAAGAAAAATGTACAACAAAAATAAAATTTATTACAACCAATAGGATTCAAGATGATGATGTCAACCATGGGGGATGATTCACCATTTTTTAAATAAAAGGGTAAAAATATTAAAAAATAATAAAATAATAAAACTACTTTTTCAACTCGTATTTTCAACTTATCTCCCAAAAATTTTACTCAAATTTCAAGTGGGAGTACTCGTTGGATGAAAAATTTAATTCCTCATCCAAGGAGTACCCATGTTGCATACTTTCGATGAACTCTACTACACGAAAAATGAGAAATACATAAAAAACGTGATTGTAATCACGTTTTTTTTATGTATTTCTCATTTTTCGTGTAGTAGGACCCATCGAAAGTATGCAACATGGGTACTCCTTGGATGGTGAATTAAATTTCGCATCCAACGAGTACTCCCGCTCGAAATTTGAGTAAAAAATTTGGGAGATAGGTTGAAAATATGAGTTGAAAAAGTAGTTTTTCCATTTTTCCCTCTAAAATTTGATGATGTCATCAAATCTTATTATATTTTTTCCACTATTATTTTATAATTTCCTCAGGAGGCCCATTTTAGACCTCAAAATTCCCCTAATGGATGGGTTCTCTGGTTACAACCAGGTGCTTGTAGCTGACCCAGACAGATTGAAAACTACCTTTTGGACCAAATGGGGAACGTTCGCTTTCAGGTGCATGCCTTTTGGATTGATAAACGCGGGGGCAACTTTCCAATGGGCCATGGATATAGCTTTCCGTGGTTTGATAGGGCAGAGCGTGGTATTCTATTTGGACGATGTCACCGTGTTTTCAAAACATCAGGGCGATCATTTACGCCACCTCAATCAAATCTTCGAGAGGTGCAGGAAGTATGGGATTTCACTTAACCCGAAGAAGAGTGTTTTCGCTGTGGTGGAAGGAAATTTGCTGGGCCACATTATAACTAAGCAAGGCATTATTGTAGATCCAGAGTGGGAAAAAGCCATTGCCTAGATTCCCCCCCCGAGTAGTAAGAAAGCAATGCAATCTTTAATGAGAAAAATCAATTTTGTCCGTAAATTCATATCGGATTTCACCCAGATAGTCAGGCCTCTGCAGGGGATGATAAAAAATAATGCCATGTTCAAATGGAAACTACCAGAGAAGGAGGCCTTCGACAAAATCAAGCAGGCTATAGTTGAAGTGCCATCCCTCCAAAGTCCAGACTTTAGCAAAGGCTTTATCCTATATACTTTCACTTCAGATTCATCACTTGCAGCTGTCCTCACGCACAAATATGGCAACAATGATGAACGACCTATTTCCTTCATGAGCACTGGTTTACAAGGAGCTGTATTGAACTACCTTGAAATTGAAAAGCAAGCCTATGCGGTCTACAAAGCAGTCAAGCATTTCAGGCCCTACATCTTGAAAAACCATGTCACAGTTTTCGTCCCTCACCCAGCTATCCGCTCACTGTTTGTGCAGTAAGAGCTAGGTGAGAGGCGAGGCAACTGGGTGGCGTGCCTGCAAGAGTATGATTTAGATTTTAAACCAGCACACACCGTTAAAGGACAACGATTATGCCAAATGGCTGCGGAGGCTGCAAGTTCACATGGAGTTGAAGAAGAGTGTTGGGAACAGGAAATCGACATGTATCAGAGTGACCACGTGCCTCAGCAGAGAAGCCCTTCTTGGTACTCTGACATTTTAGGATACTTAGCCCAGGGCGTCCTGGACCCTGCTCTAACTGCCCAGTAGAAACGCGCGATAAGACTCAAAGTTGCATCTTACCAGCTGATCTAGGGTAAGATTTTCAAGAAACATTACGATGGAGTTATGCTACGCTGTTTGGAACATGATGAAGCGCAGAAAATATTGACCGAGCTGCACGACGAACCAGCTGGAGGTCATTTTGCAGGAGACACCACTTCCCATAAGATAATGCGCGCAGGATACTATTGGCCAACCCTTTTCAGATATGCGCATGCATATGTCCGGAAGTGCACTCAGTGACAAAAATTTGCAAACCGGGAAGTGCGGCCAGCCGCCCCTTTACTATCAGTAGTGGTAGAAGAACCTTTTCAACAGTGGGGTTTGGACGTGATTGGCAAAATCATACCTCACTCTTCCAAGCAACACCGGTACATTCTTACTGCTACCGATTATTTCACCAGGTGGGTCGAAGCAACACCTTTACGCCAAATCAATGATCAAGATGTAATAGAATTCGTCACTCATTCCATCATCACCAGGTTTGGCATTCCAACTTCCTTGGTTTTCGATAATGCAACTTAATTTCCATCTTTCAAATTGTATGATTTTGCTCTGGAAAATGGTATTGTTCTTAAACATTCTAAAAATTATTATCCTCAAGGAAACGGGTTAGCTGAGTCAACTAATAAAAACCTTATCTTCATTATTAAGAAGACCCTGCTGTCCCACTAGCGCAACTGGCACAATGCCCTTCACAATGCACTTTGGGCCGACCGCGTCACGCCCAAGTCCTCCATAGGCACCTTTCCATATTTTCTCGTGTATGGAAAAGAAGCTGTTCTTCCTCCCCATTTATCTCTCCCTGCCCTTCAGTTGTCCCAAGAATGTCATGGTACCCCATACCCTACCTTGCAGACTCAGATCGACACCCTACTGAAGTTGGAGGAAGAAAGACAAAAAACCCAGGAAAAGTTCGCCATCCACCAAAGCCGAATCAATAGATGGTTTGATAGAAAATCCGCAGGGAATAAAAACTTTGAGGTAGGAGACCTGGTCCCGAAGTGGGATAAATCTCACGAAGAAAATGGAAAACATTCCAAGTTCCAAGCACTGTGGACAGGTCCTTTCCAAGTTAAGGAGAAATTAGGTTCCCACACGTTTAGACTGCAAACTCTTGAGGGAAGAGTCGAGGTCCTCCCAGTAAATGGGCATGACCTCAAACATTAATTCACTTAGTAGCCTCAGAGGGCTATCTTATCCTTGTACCGTATTTTCCATTTTCGTTCCTTTTGTTAAAAAAAAAAACAAAAAAAAAAAAATATTAAAAAAAAAAAAACGGAAGGACTTTTCAGAGCCACGCAATTGGCACACTGCAACAGGTTCTATGCTGATGGAAGGCCTTTTCTTGATAGACACGAAGGTGGTGAAATCTTGCTTGTTATAGGCACCAAAATCAGCACATGACCTAGCTCAAGCCATCAAACGGGGGAGCCCACCTAGCAAGTTTGAGAGGGTGTCTGCAAAAGAAAGTGCGATACAGTGGTGACTAGATCGGAAGGGAACAAAGGTACTCCATGTTACGTCAGAGCATCTGGGAAAAACCAAAGTCCTCATACCAGACCAGGAGCAACCTCTCTGCAAGTAAAATAATTCAGGATCCCTCATCTGCCCAGGAAAAATTTGCCCATCTCAAATAAGTGCCACGAGCACATCTAAATAAGTGCCCCAGGCACATTCAAAATAAGTGAAATAGCACACTAATAAAGGGTAAAGGATTGAGAAAGGCTTCCTACGTAGAGAGGTGATATGATGACTCTGCCGAGGTACTGACCAGGCTCGCTGGTAGCGGAGCAACGTTCATGACTCCTAGGTAGTGACTCCGCCGGGACCGAGAGGTTCACTGGCAGCGGAGCAACACAATGAGGAAAAAATAATCGTAACGGACCCTGTAGCCACCTAGAGTTCTCCAACCCTTTTAGTCCAGAGACCTGAAGGAAGGAAATTTGGTTAAGCAGCACCCGAACAAGCCAGCGATCCAAGCAACCCCGCAAGGTGCAAAGGCAAGGCAGTGTTGACCTTAAGGTAAAGGGAACAGCTAGTGAAGGCCCCTCCCTCCCCCCTCCAAGGCTAACCATAAACAAAGACTCTGAATTCGACCAGTGAATCGCCATTTGTTGTAGCCTCTACAACACCCTCCAAAAAACCCCTACTTTAAAATTTTTTTGGAGCCCCTTGAGCACAAAGAAAAGTTAAGTAGAAAATCAGGAAAACTAAGTCGCTGAGTCGCAAATCCTAAATTTGTGAAAAACTGCGACCCCACGACCCTGCGACCCTGAGGTCACAAGGTCGCACGGTCGCGAGGTCGCATTCCCCTCGAATCACTCCAACATGCGACCTTGCAACCTCATTAAATGCCCGCACGTGCGACCCTTTTATATATTGGAGGTCGCTAGGTCGCATTTCGCATATGCAGCGGATAGAAAAAAACGACTCTGACAGGTCGACTGGAGAGCGATTTTCCTGGGTAAGTTGCCATTTTTCCTCCTGTTGTTTTCTTTTTGATTATTCTTTCCAAATCCCTGCATCCCTCAGCCTTTAAATTGTCATTTTCCTCAGCCATTGTTTTCATTTCTTGCTTAGGGTTTCCTTCTGATTCTAATTTTCACCACACTTGCCCAACTCATCACAATTTTTTTATCCAGCTTCTCATGGCTTGTTCCCTACTCCAAAGGCTATCCCTTGACTCTATCTGGACCCATTTATCCTTGTATTTTTCCAATTAAAGGGAAATCAACTCCACGCCTCGCGCGCCCAAAACCCCCCACCAAGCCCTAGTGCGACTTGCAACCCCGCGACCTAGTCGCCAAGTTGCAAGGTCGCATTCTCTCTGTTTTCACGTAACTCGTGACCCTGCGACCCGGCGGCTCAATCGTAAGGTCGCAAAGTCGCACCTTTTCCATTTTCCGCAATTTGCGACCCCACGACCCAGCAACACAGTCGCAAGGTCTCAAGGTCGCATTTCCGCATTTTCCTGAAATTTGCGACCCCGTGACCCAACGACCCAGTCACAAGGTCGCAAGGTCGCATCTTCATCTTTTTTCACAATCCGTGAAGCCGCAACCCTGCGACCCAGTTGCAAGGTCGCAAGGTCGCACCTTGGCCATTTTCTTACAACCGGTGACCCCGTGACCCAGTAGGCCATTTATTCAGTTTTGCCTGTGTCCTAGTTGAAATAATTGATAAACTGTAATTGGTCTTATATATTCATGGCATCTTTCTTATCTTGGGAATATTTCATGAATATGACAGGTGAATTTGAAGCAGACTTGGAGTGTATACCTGTCCTCTCGGATTCCAGCAACATGGGACCTCCAGTGTCCTGGAATAAAGACAAGCACTTGGCAGTGGAAGATGTGGAGATGGACATGCCAATGTCCCCACCCTCGATATACATAGATACTCTTTGCACATTTTCCAAAGGGGACATCATGCGGTGGTACCAAGTGTACGCGGAGTTCACCAAAACGGAATTCCCAGAAGACCTCCCGGATCGGGAGATATACTTACAGGTTAAAATGTCCAAGCTACATCTCGCAGGTGCTCACTCGGCCATATTCCCGTGCCCAGAAGTGATAGATTGGATTTTACAGAAAACAGATCCCAAGAAGTTCATGATCAGAGACAGCGAAGGCAAGGCTTTCACAACGATCAAAGGCTCAGATGCCCATGTTTATTACTCTTTGCCTGAGCGAGAAGAAGAATTAATAGAAGATTGGGCCATTTCTCATGCAGTTCCTATAGTTGACACTATAAGGCAATGGTGGGAGGAGCCTGAGAAGTTCAAGGTCAAGAAAGACTAGGAATATCTAGTGGCGAGCCTGAGAAAAGTATATAAATTAGTAGCCGCCATGCTTTGTAGATTATATGGGCACCCCGATGCCACCACCTTCAATGGCACATGGGCAACTCTCATGGAATATGTCACAGTGCACGACACCCGTTTCAACTGGGCTAACATACTGATGACCTCCATGCATAAAAATTTATCCTCAGCATTCGTACCGGATGAAGGAATGCCTTTTGAATTCTATATGGCTTCTTATTTATTGGATGTCGTCTGTTCGAGGTTGCATTTTGAAGGATGGGTACATAACTGGGATCCCACACATACCTGTGCAATTCATCTACAAACCAAGGTGTTTTGGGAATCCAGGTATAAACAAGACGTAGAGCCAATCTCCCAAGTGTTCATCCCTGCTCTATACAGAAAATTATTCGGCCAAGACACCCCTTGCATGTCTTGGCGAGCCAGGGAGATGCTAAGCCAAGTGGTGCATTGGTTTCCTTTCGCCGAATATACATTCATCCGAGTCTTTGGCTCGTTCAGGGCACCACATGCTATGCCTCGTTTCGTTACAGATAGAGTGCTCATGCAAGAGGTCTGCTTCCAAATGTCCTCAGGTTTCTCCAGGGTCCTGTCCAAAGGTAAGAAGAAGTCGTGGCCTGCGCTACCCCTCACTACCGGTGCATAAAAAGTTAAAGACTTTAGAGAGGTAGAGGCAGAGGGAGAAGAGATGAAAATTTATCTCTTTGGGGCTTTAGAATACTGAACATACGACCCGGAGCAGATAGTTCCTGAACATTGCAAGAAGGATAAATTAAAATGGAACTATCAGCATATTGAACGCCCAGGAGAAGATGAAAGAAGGAACTGGTACAATGCAGATAGACAACTGGCTCCGGGGGCAGACTCTGACCAAGAAGACCCGGATGACCAAACCTTGGAAGAAAGGAGTCATAAATTAGGAGGTGCTTCTTCCTCTCTAGCTAAAAAGCCTCGGACCAGTACAGGGCATAGTACCTCTACCCAACAGAAAGAAATAGAGGCCAAAGCCTAGCAAGAGAGAGAAAATAAAATGAAAGAGGACGACGATAAACGCAAGAAGAGCCTAAAGGCAGAACAGAAGAAGAAGCAGGCCGAGGAGGCCAAGAAGGAAAAGGAGGAAAATGAGGCGAAGGCTGCAGCAGAACGAGAACTCAAGAAAGAGCTAGACAAAGTGGAAGTTGACCGCCAGAAGAAAGCAGAGAAAGTTGCAGCAGCCGAACGGAAGAGGAAAGCCGAAATAGAAGAAGCAGTAGAAGCGGAGCTCAGGCAGAAGAAAGAACATGAGAAGGCGAAATCCGAATGCCTACAAAGGGAAGAGGAGGAAAAGAAGAAGAAAGAAGAAGAGGATGAAATGCTAGAAGACATTGAGGTTTCTCCCCTTGAGGTACCTCTAGTCAGTACACGAGCCCCGCTCTCTGATGCCAGCTCCTCCCAGGGACAAGAGGAGGAGGTATTCGACCTCACCAGGCTCACATTCGATCAATTCTCATTCAAAATCCAACAAGAGAAAAGAAGAATCCTGGCGCAAAATCCTTCCGCCACATCCACGGTCGCAACCAGAAAAGACATAGTCCTTGATACTAGGACTAATCTCGTGATGATAGCATCGGCTGGCACAAATTTCGCTACGGCCACGAAAGGAAATGTGACCAGAATGAGTAGAGAGATCGTTTCTCTACAAAATAGACTACAAGAAGCAGAGCAGCGGGAGAAAAGGACAGAACAGGAGAGGACGACATTGAAAGAGGAGGCTCAACAACTCTGAAACAAAACTCCCCCTGTCAATGAAGTTTTGCTTGCCATTCTAAAGGAGTGCGATGTATTAGAGGTGACCATGGGGCAAGTGTATGGGGAAATGTTCACCATAAAACAAACAGTCGCCCCATTGGTAAGAGCACGAGCGGAGACTAAGCAGAAGCACGAGCAGCTGAAGGAGGCCTCATCTGCCTTGGATGTAATGATGGACTGGACAGTGTGGTACCCTCAGGCCCCTGAGCACTTGCCAAAGAAGGATTGGATTCATACGCAAGATGCCAAAGTCCAAATCCGTATGAAAATGCAATCCGAGGATAAGCTATCCAAGGATTTGGACAAAGTAATGTTTGCATACGAACACCTGATCAACGGCATCGACTCGATGCACACCCTTCACCACATTCCTTCGCTGGGGGCATTGGACGAGGAGAAAACCTGGGAACAAGTAGATCAAGAGATCCAGTCATTTTTGTAGCCCATTAAGCAAGCTGCTACCGCCCCTGATCTTGCAGCATCACGAGAAAATATGGGTCAGTTTCTTGTCACGCCAGTATGGATTTACACCAACCTCGCCTCTCTTTCCAACCAGATCTCACAGAAAATTGAAACTCTAGTCCCAAATGCTTTGGAGTGCATGCATCAGTTGAAAGAAGAGGTCCCTCTGGTTTCCCCCATAGCAGCAGATTATCAGACCTAGCAAGATTTCCTCAAAAAACAACAGATTGATGCCCCTGACCTCACAATTGTGCGCTCATTTCCATATCCCAGTGGCAGTAAGTCGCTGATAGAATTTAGAGGCAGGTCGCACCGCCTAGCCAGGTCGCAGGTCGCACTCACCAGCCAGGTCGCAGTCTCCTTTCAGGTCGCAAGGTAGCTCAACAGGTAGGCAGGTGAAGAGTCAGGAAGCCCAAAGGGCAAGTTTTGTTCTATAAAACTCCCTCCGGGGAAAATGTAAAGGATATTTTTTTTTGGAGACTCAAAGAGCTATACAACATTGTATTTAAAGATAACACTCTTGTGCATGTGAATACAGATACCTGTTAAAACTCCTTTTGGATCTGATGTGTTTTGATGTGAGAACACTATGAGTACTTCTTATACAGTTTCAAACATCTTTTGATTAATGAAGCTGCACTCTTAATGGCATCATTTATGCATTATGGTTTTCTGTACTCGTGTTAATGATGTTCAGTTTATATTCCTTTCTTAATGGATGTTAATGACTTTGTTTATTAGAATTTCGTTTTATCTTTCAGGAAGTAAAGAGGCATCTCGCCATAAAGAACTATTTCTTTTGTGGTCAGAATAGCCTGCAAGCATAACCCCAAAGATGTGTTTCTAACGACACCTCCTTCAGCGTGTATAATTTATTAGTTGTCTCGCTACCCATAGTGTTATATACATGTTTAATGCATCAATCACGTATCTTGTAATCATGTGAATAAGTGTGTGTCCATAGGTTCAATCGGGTTCTTTTGAGACCAAAGGGAAGGTGACTTAAGCGGTAGCCGGGCCCACACCCTGGACGGGATCCCTATTCCAAACGGTTCAAGGTCTAATTGGGACTTTCTACCAGGGAGATCCCCTACTGTTGGCCGGACATATTTTCCCTTCAACAGAACTCTAATATTCCAAATATCATGTGAAAATATGGGAATATTACAGTCCTCCCCAGCAAAATGTTTCTTGTCATCAAGCAACTGCAAAATTAGATGCAAAAGCCATCTATTCCCCTCCAAATGGCATCCACATAAGGAAGGCCTCCTCCATTTGCTGTAATGTGTCAAGCATGTTTGGTTCCAAAGTTGTCTCTCAAAATTGCATAGAATGACCTCCAACTGTAGGGTTAGCTTCCCTCCTTTCACCATGAGGTACCAAGTGACAACCATATGATGTCCAAAATCATCATCAATATATGAGATACATAAAACAAAGTGTTTCTTCTCACAAAGGAAAAGTCCCATCTCACAAATCATTTCTTCATCCCATGTTTCATGAAGTACATTGAGCATTGATATGCCCTTATCTTTAGCCTTGTTGGCCTTGTTGGATCCAAGCATCACTCCAACATTATGCAAAAGAATAAATAGAGATATATGGGTAGACAAAGATGTCAAACCATATTCTCCCAATAGTAACCACCGGAGTAAGGCCCTTTTCTACCATCCTCCATCTCCCCCATGCAAGATGGACAAGCCAAAACTTCCCAAAATTAATCAAAGCAACAAAAGATCTTGTTGCTTCTCTCCTCCTCATGTGAATCATGGAGTAAAAACATACTGATATACATGTGGACTGTCGCACAAACATAGACATAAACATAGCATCAGTTGTGCTCTAGCTCCCAAACTTTGTGGAAGGAATAGAGTACACTGGATCTACAAGACCCAGAAATGGATTTGGGAAATTTCATTTGGTTTAGGAGATATTAAATTAATTAATTATTTTAAGTGTATTTCCTAAGTTAAAACTTAGGAAACTTAAATAATTAAAGAGAATTTAATTAAACATGTGATGAAATTGTCTTAAGTCACACAAATCAAGCTTTCTTTTAATCTTAGCCATTGATTCAAGATTTGATCATGGCCATTGATTTGTCAACGAGAAAAGTATAAAGGAAAGGCTTGGGGTCATTTGTAAACACACACAGAGGTAGAGCACTGAAGCTATGCTGAGATTCTAGGGCAGGGTTTGCTAAGAATACTCATAAGTGTTTCAGCTGTAGAGAGGGGAATTTAGACCAAGGGGATGATCTGATCCCGGGGTTTAGAATACACAAGATGCAGAGATCATCTCAAGGAAAGCGCAGAGGAAGGCAGCAACAGCAGCAACGACAACACATTATCTCCAAGGACAACTTGATTTTTAGCAGGAAACCATAAAGGGTTACGCAGAGACCCTTCAGGGGTAGCGTAGTGACTGCGTCACCCAGCCTGGGGTAATGCAGTCCCTTCTGGAGCAACGTTGAGGGTTTGGAGGACTTCCAAGGCTGATGCAGAGGCTTTCAGGGGCTTCAGAGGCTGACACAGAGCCTTTCAGGGACAGTGCTAGGGTTTCTAGGCCCTAATCTTGGCTAAGTTCTGTAAATCCCATTTGAGGGTGTGGATCAGTCATTATTTTGGCCCTAGATCAACCAATGAGTTTTATATTTAACATTATCTTTATTGGGTTTTCTAGATCTGGAACCTAGATTTGTGTATTTAGAAATATTCTTAATAATAGAACCCTCCATCCGCCAGAGACCGGTTTTCCCACCTTGGGTTTTTCTGGGGACAATTTTTCTGGAAATAACTGTGTCACTTTGTCAATGTGTGCATGTGCTTATTCTAGATCTGAATTGGTAGAGATCTGTTATGTGTTTTTCTTCGATTTTAACTTGAATTTATTTAGTTAATAACTTTTCTAAGTAGGAGGAGCATAAGTGGGCTAACAGTAATAATTTATGTATAAGATATAAGATTTATAAATTTCTACAATGTCCTGCAAGGTTTGTCAATAAAAATACACAAAGCTATGTCTTAAACCATAAGCTTTCTTCTCTTCGTGATGAAGGTATATTCATTTATTTTTATAATCTATTCTACATTACTAACATCATTGTGTCTAGCACCTTTGAATCATAAATATTCTAATTTGGGTGATTAATCATTAGATTGTATCTACCCTCATTAAACTCATTCATATTTTCGTGGAACCCTAAAAGGGTTCTTTGTAAAACCCTAAGATAATGGCTTGTCTATGCTAATGTGAATGCCCTAATCTTCCTAGGGTTATTGATGAAATCTTGAAAACACTATTATTTTTATCTTTGGGTTTTTGATGGTCATTTAATATTTGGGGTTTTGGTATTGTTATGGAAACCATATTCCTTTAGGGTTGGATGATAATATATATATGTTGAAATCGTAGAGCTTTAGAGTTCTTAAAAAATCAAGGTTTGTTGTGCTATGTATTGAATCCCTAGTTCTTTAGGGTTTAACATGGTTTATAAGCAAGAACAATATTTTAGCTAAGATGATGTCCTAGGAATGAAATGTTAGGTGTATGTTTTTCTATCTGATCGAAACCCTAGCATGATCATGTTTTTATATGACTAAATGCATTTATATTTGTGTCTTGGGTTCTCCAGATATATGTTGGTGTGATATGCTTGGGCATGGGTATGAAATCCTAGATATGTATATGTGAAAACCTAATTGTTGATTCTCATTATTCTAGGGTTTGTTACTAAGCCCTAGTAGAAGTTTAATTATAAAAATTGGTAGATAGAATTGTACTTGTTTGAATTGCTTCTAGGGTTTGCAATATGTCATAAAATAAGTTTGCCATATCTTTGAAGGAAATATTGAAGCCCTGGATATAATGAAATTGATATCTTGATTGATTTACTTATGTGATCTAGGGTTTCTAACAAAAATTTGAGCCATAAGTTGAAGTTTAAAAGTATGTGTCTCTTGTTGATTATGAACCTAACTAAGTTTATACATTTGATCTCTAAAGTCTAATGCTTCGATTATTGTATTATTTTGATATGATTAACTTCATGATTTTATATATGTATTTGGTTGCACTTGCTATCTAAGGTGTGCAGGTACATAATATTCAAGATGTTGAAGATATTTGTAAGTAAAGTTGACTTTATTGGAAAACATGATAAAAGGAAGTTATGTGAATGATGATGACCAAGATGACTCTGACAAGAAGGATGGAAGCCAGGAAAGTTGATCTCCCTAAGTGACGATAGAGCCTGGATAAAATAAATATCCCCAAGTTGAGAGGGAGGGCATACTATTGTCATGATGGATGGATACCTCAAGAAAAATTTGGAGAATGTATATTGAGGTGCTAATGAAAGAAGGAACCCATGATATAATGTAAAATATGTTGTTTCATGTGAAGTAGGAAAGGAAGTTGTATGGTTGAGGAATCTTCTGTCAAGATTTGTTTGGGAAAACCTCTAAGCCCTACTGTGATAAATTGTGAAGCAACATCAAGATGTTTGAAGATACCAAAGGTTTGTGTTTACTTATGAGGATTTTAAATATTATTACTGATTGGGGTTGTGTTTGTACAGGTAAATGTCTCATATTTTTGGTAGCATGTTTCACATCCTTGATGTTACTGATATGTTTGATCGAGAGAGATTTGTTTTTACCGATCTGTTTGATCTGGTGAGATTTGTTGCTACTAATTTGTATAATCGATAGTATTGAGGCTTTATTTGTGATACACATTTCCTGGGAAGAAATCTAGCTGACACTATATTTTGATGTCTAGTTCCCGAAGTAGGAGCATTGGTCATAGTGATCTAACCTTGCATTACGCACCTAGATCACTGGGTTGATGGTTAGCAAGTAAACCTGATGGTACCTATAGTGGCTTAAATCTGAAGTTCATATTAGTCCCACTCAGATAGATTTCCCTGGTCATGAATCTAGTTTGTGGCACTGTTAGTGCTTAAAATGTTCAAAGACCTGGATAGATTTCCGTGGTAAGGAGTCTAGGCCACGACACTGTGGTGACTAAAATATTCATAGTTCATGTGTTTTGATATATTCTATGTACTTGTATATGTATTTTTCATTATGAATACCTTCCTAGTTAAGGGGGAGTGTTGAAGAACGTAACTAGGTTTGGTATTCATAATTATATTTGAGCCATAATGGAATGTTTTATCAAAATAAATAAAAAATTTACTTTTATGAATTATTAAAGCATGGGTTTCATGCTTGGGTCATCATGTTTTAGGTCAAAGTCCCCATTAAGGAATTATAGGATTTATATTGAGCCATTAGAGTCATTTTCCATTTTATGAGACCCTTCTTGGGCTTTTGAATAATGTAAACAAAATTATTATTGAGTCAAAAAAGTAATATGTCACCTCCACACCAAGTTGGACCTTACTTGTTCAAGTCGACCTTCATAAGGGTAATTCTAACTCCAGAAGAGGCTATATATATAATGCAATTCGATTCATTTGAATCATCCACTCACAAGTTCTATATACAAGGAGAAGAAGTTGTAGTGTACGTAATTGCAGAAGGAAGAGGAGGAGTACAAGATCAAAGTTTTTTGGGTAACATCTCTCACTTGTGTGAATTTACTAGGCTATTGCTGGAAGATCAAAATTTCTTCTACTATGTCAAAGTTGTTGCATCAAGGTCGAAGTTATTGATGCATTGAAGTTACTATAGGCAAGGTAGAAGTTGTTGATAAGGTTAAAGTTGTTTCTTTCTAGGTCAATTTTTCTATTGCATCAAATTCGGAGTTGTTACGACTACTAGATCCAAGTTTATGCTAGATCAAAGTTTTTTTGTTACTGCTTTAGGTTGAAGATATTATTGGAAGGTTATCATCTGCAAAAGGAGGGAAGGGATGACTTGGTGATTGGAGGAAGTCTGTGTCTAGAGTCTTGGATTATATTGTGAAACTATTGAAGGAATATTTGACTTGGTTTTCCCCTAGATAAGGGTTTTTCCCTAGTTTTCCACCTACATATGGTGTCCTCGATCTTCGTGTTATGGTTTTGGTAATTGCTTGATGAACTAAAGTAAAAGAAGAACACAATAAAGTTAATAAATAAATAATAATTTCACAAGTAATTATCATCATAAGGAAATATTATTACCTTTCTGATTTTGAAACATTATTCAAGTCTATTCATGAGAATTAAGACACCTCACAAGGTCCAACCTCAAGTTCACATACTATTGTCTGTGGCAAAGGCTTCCACTGGTTCTAGCCCAACTCTAGAAATCACTCCACGAGTAGCGTACTGTTACATATTTCCAAATTGGTAAGGTATTTTCTCTTCCTTTTCTCTCTAAATCTTGTAGTTCCTTTTTTCCGAATAAAGAAGAATAATAACACCCCCCGTCTTCCCACCGATATGTTCTTATTTCCTGGGAATGATAGAAAGAAATGGAAAAACATGATTGTCACAACTGTTTGGAAGTTAAAAGAATTTTTTTAGGGTGTCTATGAGAGTTCCATGTCTCCTTTAAATCCTTAAATAATAAAATCACACACACACACACACATAAACAAACACACACACACACCCACCCACACACACACATATAAACTTCTTTAAATGTTTCATTTCACGAGGCTTCTCCCTCAAACCTTTAATTACTTAAAGTATCATTTAGTCAAATTAAACAATAGTGAATAACAACAGTAAATAACAATAGTAACAGTAAGTAATAAGTGCTTGTAGAAACTGAGGGTGTTACATCTCTCCCCCATTGCTTGAAACACCATCCTCGGTGTTTATGATTTCCCTCGAAACAAGTTAGGATATTCTTGTTGCATTAAGCTTTGATCTTCCCAAGTATCATCCTTTGTGATAAATTTCCTCCACTACACTTTAACTTGTGTCATAGCTCGCCTCTACAACATTGTTTGTCTCTGGTCTAGAATACACAGAGGTTCTACCGTAAACTCTCCATATGGTTCGACATGTTTCACAAACATAATGTAACACCCTCCTCCCACATTTACCTAAGATAACCAGTCCATTGGGGTAAAAATGTGTTGGAACGGGGTATCCTAACAAGCTGCGAAAATGGTCCATTTGGATTATTTTTTATTATATTTAGTCTAGCATAGGGGTTTTTGGGGCGGGTCAAAGCCCCAAATGCATTGTAAGGGGTCAAAGGGTAAACTAGGGGTCCAAAAACCATGGGTTGTAGACCATATGAAAGTCAAGGCTAGATTGTTATAAATAGAGATGTATTTTGTATTGAAAAGGATAAGAAATGATGAGCTATTGATGCGATATGTTGTTTAAGCTATCTCTTTGGGTTTTGGGGAATGGAATCCTGTTGGATGTGTGTGTGGAAATCCTATTCCAGCTGTGTGCGGACCCTGCTGTTGTGTGCGCAGGTTGGGAAGGGAATTGTAAGGAAAGATTAATGAATGAATGAATGCGAAGGATTATTAGAGATATGAAACTGTGAGTACTATTGTATGAATTGCTTATAATTGTTGTGTTGTCTATTTTCTGTCTTTCCACTGCGAAGATCTGTGTATTGAATGCTTGGATCTAGATCTATTCCACTATGTTTATGTAATACTTTGTTGATGTTATAAAAAGCATATAACTATAGATCTAGTGCACGTGGATGAAAATAGATACATAATTAACCCTGAACAGAACAAGGTAATCTGTGAATCACAAAAACAGAATGCAGCATTGCTTGTCTTACCTATCATTTCTCAGGGTGCGGAAACCTGGTTCTAGTACCCACCCATACTACTTCGGGTGAGACTTTGACCTGCGCAAGCAGGTCACTACCGAAAGGGCCAGTAGTATAGGGGTTTATTGGCAAACCTTACATACCAAACCTAGGTCAAGACCCCTCAAGCGAACAATGGTTCCGTTGCTGGGACCTGAAGAAGTCTGAGAAATGGGATCGGGTAATGGAATTGGAGATCTAACACGGGGTTGAATGAGAGATACTCTAGGTGAAAGTGCAACGCGAAGCAGTAAGTACTATCGAAACAGTCAAGAAGAGGATCGCTTTGCTCATAGTATGCCGAGACCTATGCAAGGTCCGTTAGCTACCTCGACTTCAGACCCCCGGGAAAATAAACTAGAGGAACCCATGGCAGCACACTTAAAGTTACTTACCTTTAAAGATGTAGCCGATGAGGACATGGAATGGTTTTGGTTCGTGGCTGACTCAGTGTGGACAGTGCAAGGGGTGGTAAGTGATACTATGAAAAGAGCACAACTATCCCTGGCTTTTGAAGAGAGGGCGCTAGACTGGTATATGCGGTATATATCTCAAAACGGGAGCGCATCACTTCAAGATATCAAGGATGCCATAAAACAACAATTCCGAAAGTCGAAATCTTATTCCCAGCTGGTAGCGGAAGTAAAATACTTTAAGAAAGGTACGTCTGAGTCGGTATGGGAGGCCGATCAATGGTTAAAGAAAGAGATCAGGGAAGGTGGGTTCAAGTACGACAACAAAAAGCACATGGAATGGTTCATCTCTATGCTGCCACCTCACTTACGCATACCCATGGGCCACCAGACCTTTGAATCGCAAGAAAACGCCTTGGAAGCTTCCATGAAACTCGAAGCCACGCCTAAAGACAACACGTGGGGAGGAGTGCAGCAAATTTAGGAGCAGCTTGGAGCCATGCACATGGAAATACAGAGCTTACGGATGGAATGGGGAAAAGGAGTCAACACAGACATCTGGTGCGAAGATTTCCGGGTAGCAGGACTACATGATACAACCCAGTGCCCTTGGATAAATGGGGGTGAACTGAAGAAAAAATGGTGCAGGCTCTGCCAATCTGTAGGGCACGATGAGCAGAATTGTCGCACATATGAATTTTTGGTAGATCGGGGAAACCTATATAGGGTATAATCCGATCCTGCCTCTCCAAGATCTCCGATGACCTTTAGTGGCTCTCCTCCAAGGGGTAGGGGGGACCGGGGAGGGAGCGTTGAACGAGGACAGGGCTAGTTGATCTGCTATAATTGTGGAGAGGTAGGGCACTTTTCTAGGGACTGCCCAAATCCCACTAGGAAATCTTATAAATATTGCCGACAGCTGGACCATGAGATCAAAGATTGCCTGATCTTGATAAAAAAAATGAAGGAAAAACATTCTACCCCCACACAAAATGTACAGAGAGTAAAAAATGGAGTTGAGGAATGAAGATCCAAGTATAAAATTCATAAAGCGCAGCATGGTCACCCAAGAAGCAAGGGAGGATCTTGTTGCTAAGAAGGAACTGAATCCCAGGAAACAAGGGCCGCTAGAAGCCCCTGCGCAGCTGCCAGCACAACTCTTGAAAGAAGAGGAGTTTGAACCCTTTTTAAGGGCATGCTTGAAGCTACTACGTAGCTACTAGCGCAACTACAGAAAGAAGAGGAGGTTGAACCCTTTTTAAGGGCATGCTTGAAGCTACTACGCAACCCACAAGCTAAAGAAAATCTTCAAGTATTACTATAGGACTATGCAACCCGGCCCAACACAGCAGCTGAGATTAAGGAAGTGCACAAATTACGCAGCTACAAGAGGCGCACCGGAAGGAAATGCAATTGAATGCACAGATCGACGATTATGAGATAGATCAGGTTACTCTCAATCTTGGATAAGATGTGAACGTCTTACCAAAGCAAACATGGCAACGAGTGGGAGAACCTAAGTTAGATTGGTCCACCATCCAGCTGCAAATGGCGAATCAACAAAAGATCATCCCTCTAGGAAGGTTGCCAAAAGTCATGGTAGATATTGTAGGATTAAAGGTCCTAGCTGACTTTGAGGTCATAGAAATTGTGGAAGATACGGATCCCTATCCTGCACTCCTAGGAATAGACTGGGCTATTGACATGGGGGGTGTCATTAATCTAAAAAAACATAGCATGGTGTTTGAGAAGAATGGTACGCGCGTAATAGTACCATTGGATCCCGCTGAGGGTGTGTGGTATACAGAACCAGCATATGAAGAGGAGGAACTACATCAAATCTACAGGATGATGGCACAGGACGAAGACCAGGGTGACCCTACAATAGGCGAAGTATTCGATTGGAAGAAGAACAGGGAGTATTTTTCTGACCCGAATGAAGAACTAGAGCGTTGGAAGACTTGGCTACACAATGTCTCAGCACCACGATGCCATCTAGTTGCAAGGACCCTCTACTACATTACTTTAGAGGTAAGAGACCTTCCCCACTTTGATAGGTCTAGTAATGTCTAGGAATTCTTAAGAACATTAGAGGCTAGGGTGCCAAAAGAATGGAAGCTCTCGGCACTCAATCTGGCACTGCGTCGCACACCTGCATGCTGGTGGGATACCCACAAGAGAATTTCCAGACTGGGAGACATGTTGGGATAGGATGGTGCTACGGTTTGCACCTCTCACTAATGTGTGCACCAAGATATTCTTGGAGCCCAGGGATCCCCACACGCATCTGCGTACCTAGATAACCAAATGGGCCGACCAAAACCCAAAAGAATGGATCCATATATTTGTACATGCCTTGGGCCCTATCCCTGCTGCTTGGTACTTATATGTAGAGTTACATTAGCGGACTTGCCAGTGGGAAATATTAAAAGAGGACTTTATTGGAACATTCAGACTTATTGGAGGAACAAAAATGCTTGACGAAGCTCTGCAGGACATTGATGAATTCATATTTAAAAGGCCTCACCTGCACACCACACCAGCCGTCTAGAAATGTGAACCCCAGATGCAAGACATAGTCAACTGTCAAAGCTTGGCGATTAACGAAGAAGAGGACAACCCGCAGAATATCTCTGTTCCGGAATCTGAAGGATAACGTACCGTTATCGGACCATTGCTCCAAGATGTTGATGTAACGCAACCTCTTAGGCTACGCGAAGTTA